>OX940804.1:34915858-35634043 GCA_954870605.1 Acer campestre | reverse complement strand
CCACTTGAAGCCACAACAGTGCAAGGAAAGTTCTGTACAAACAAACCTTAATCCCTTCATAGAGAGCCCGTGAACGACATGAACGTAAGCAAGCATGGTCATATTCTGATCGAACAAACTCACGCAGTCGCTGCAATTTCAACCTCCGACGCCACTGCTGCCATGACCAAGCAAGGGGATATGCAAGAATAGCAAGAATGCTGAACATTGCACCCTCCCACCAATGATATGTGGCAATAGCATTTATGTCATCCACAAATGTATTAAATGCACCCTCGTATCTGCCGGGTCATATGTACAGGGTAAAAATCATAACCATATTGACAAATGGAAAATAAAATACAAGCTACATACCAAAATAGAATATTGGAGGGATTATAAAAATTCAAAAAGATATCAAATTAAAGTCAATTGCTGTAAAACAAGTGACCAAATAAATACAATGGAGCATTTGACTTGGATATTAAACTTACACGATCTCTTTAATTTGCTCGGGAGGAGTATGAGAAAGGTGCCAAGGGTCACTGAAAGTATTAGGACCTATAAAGTACATTCTGTGCACATGACTTTGAGATTCCTCAGCTCTGTTTGTCTCTAAGACCTGGAAAGAGAACAGCATATTCTCAACTCAGTTAAAAAACAAACCAGCTAAAACTGAAACTAGGAGGCGGGGGGAGAGAGAGAGAGAGAGAGCAACAGCCTAAAGGCTAGATTCTAGCTTAATACAATAACTACTAGCCAATAAAATATAATAAACCACTTTGTCGAAAAAATATATATATAATAAACCTCATTCAATGACTCCAGGAAAGGAAAAGAGTGATCTATTTGAGAGCCAGGTTGAGTAGGAGCTGGGCCTTGTAGTTCATCAACCCCGACAAACTTAATCCGCGCAACACTAAGCACCAGTGCTAAAAGGATGAGGAGACCAATGAGAAGAAGACAAAATAACCAAGGCCCACCAAATGTGTTAATCAACTCCTCAAGGGCTGTATAACAGTGTGGCATGTGATATCTGTCTGAAATGCAATTGTAAGGACAGGGAGTTTCAGCAATACCACCTGTTAAAGTAGACAATGAAAGGTTGGAGATTAATGTACCAGAAGTTATAACAGTATTCAACATTGATTAGTATTAGACTTCAAATCAGTAACATGAATAGCAAAAGGAAGTAGCAGTGAGAGACAAAAAAATGCAAATCCATGAAAACTGCAGCACTTTCTAGAACAATTCACCATTTAGGTTGTACAGCATGTAACACTAAAAAGCACCGCTGATTGAAGAGAAGAAATACCTCGTACAGCAACATAAATGGCACGATGAGGAAGTTCGCTAGTTGGGCATTGACGACAAAGAGCTTTATCAGATCCAGTTACATTTTTAAAAGTTCCAAGAGGGCATTCCTGAAAAAGTACAAACGATACAATTTAAACACTCAGCATCCCCACAACTCCACAAGTGCCACCAGGACATTTGTTGAAGAAATACATATAACAAAAAATAGAAACTTCATCAACAATATGCTTCTTCTGCAGTTTATTAACTAATCAAATAAGGCAGTGAAAAAGATATCATAGACTAAGAAAAAAAAAAAGGGAAAGAGGGGAAGGATTGGACGCATCCTAATGAGAATTCAAGAAAGATCGGAATGCTGAACTACTTTAGCACAGCCTAAATTTCAGGAAAGGCAAAAATGGATTATTGAAATACACCTACTTAACTCTTAAAATTTTCTGCATAGTATGTCTTTTATAACTTAAGACATTCAAGACAATAGAATGTTAAGAATACAACATATAAGAAGAATACCAAAATGTCATATATTGTAACATCACCTCACAAAAGACACCATAAAGTCCTTTTGGGCAGGGTTTCCCAGTGGTCAATCCATTTTCTCCAGCACCATCTTCGTGTCCGCCCGAGCCACCCCTATGATAACGTTAGAACATTATATGCTATTAAAAATAACAAAATGATGTAAGAGCAGGAACTAAAAACATTATATTCGCTCTTATAAAGATGGGAAAAAATATATTGCAGATCTAGACAAAACAAGAAATGAAGGTCTCTCCATGCAAAAAGAACTATTTGAGAAATCATAGATATGCTTCTGGTGAATACTGATGGATTATTGCCATAAATATAGCCCGTCATATTCAGTATAGAGATAAAAAAGGTATTCAGTCACAAACATTAGCAGTGATAATTTCTAGCTCCTCACTCAGTCAACTCCTCCAAAATATATTTTAGTGTAGTGCCAAATGGAAAATGGGTCAAACGGAATATGGTATGCAATATTCTCACAATGTATTTAATTAAAAATCAAGCAAAACTGTTTATTATAGTTTCTCATAACCAAATTCCATTGCAGTTGTTATGAGATAAGTGTCAATATCACAGTAGGGCCAATCATGTTATAACATGCATTCTAAGTAGCATTTTGGGTATTACATATAACAATACAACATCTACACTTTCCTCACAAGTACAGCAATGAAATAAAAAACTTCATATATTCTGATGGCTCTCTATTTAATTATTCATTATTCATCAAGTAACAAAACACAACATTTTGCAATGTTATGGCCACATGCTTTTTTCTGTATAATACAATGGTAAAGAAAAATTGCTCCCATTAAGGTATACGTGTGTCTTTTGTTGATTTTTAGTGGCTCTTATGAACCGTTTCAGCTTATAG
This sequence comes from Acer campestre, assembly GCA_954870605.1. Lineage (NCBI taxonomy): Eukaryota > Viridiplantae > Streptophyta > Magnoliopsida > Sapindales > Sapindaceae > Acer > Acer campestre. The sequence goes on along the minus strand of OX940804.1, from coordinate 35,631,345 downwards.
CCTTTAGAATCGTACAGTTTCCAGTTCTATGTTTGAAGTTAACTGTCAATTTTGTTTTGTTGTTATCTATCTTCTAATTCTCTCTTAATCAATAAAAGTCTAGTTTCTGAAAAATAATGTATGTGTGTCGTGTCTGTAAGTTCACATTTTACCTGTTGGGGTGAATGATCTCCATGGTAATTCAACATTAGATATCTTTTGACTTCTGTACGGGGAACCAGAAGAACGTAAAATCTAAGTGTAAGCATGCATACAGATTTCCATAGAGTTTACATTTTATTCAGCGTCTCAAAGAAACAAGATATCGAGGGGGGAAGAGCATAACTAAAAAGCAGAAGAAAATGTAACCAAAGCCTTGTGTTAATGCCCAATGGGAAGGGGAGAAAAGTAACCATCTATGAGTATAAAATAATCCAAACTAGAAGTAACAGATAGTCTTTAATTGAATGCTCAACTTCTTAGAAAAATAGGATATAGAGAAACCAAGGGAATTTATCAGCAGTGTCATAAAAAGTATATAATATTTAATAGATTAGACTAAATAAGAACCTGGTGTGGATGTTTCCCCTCACACTAGCAATGGGCTGGTATACATCTCCAGTTGGAATGTCTGACCAATGAAAGTGAATCCTTCCACCTCCACCTCCACCTCCTCCTCCACCTGCCCCATCTGAACTGCCATACCCCCCGACACTTGAAAGGATAGCAGACTCACCAACATCCAGTGTATGCAAAAACAGAAGTATAGTTCCACCAGAACCACCACCAGGACTAACACTTGGATCATCGGTGACAGCAAGATATTCCTTTACAAAAGATCCTTTAAGACTGTCTCCATCAGCTCTTACCGAACCTCCAATTAACAAACTAGACAAAGGATGCTCCAATGAACCCATCACTGCTCAAACACAGAATAAATGGATAAAAAATTAAAAAATGGAAGCAATGTCCATCACTACCAGCTCAGATATAGTATAACAAGTCAAACATCCAAATTCTCTTCAACATAAAATACATTATTTGACCATGATCTCATTGCAAATCAAAAGTGTGGTGAAAAATATTCCATTTCAACCTAGGCAAAAGTAAAGAAATTCACCATAGAAATGAGGCATATCCACTAGCAATCAAACACACGCAGCATAAAATCATAAATGTATTTCACATAGAAACTTGTTCAGCAGATACACACATGACAGGGTAAAAGAGACTTAAACTTCATCTTCACAAGAATTCATAATCAATTCAAGAGCACCTGTCCAGTGAATTGACCCAAACATACCTATGATACCACCACCTGAAGTAGAATAAGCTGAGCTGTCATTTCCACTTCCACTTCCAAGTTCACAAGGTAAATCCACATTTCCATAGGAAATACCTCCTTCAATAGAACTACCATTGGAATATGCAGGACCACCTTTACCACCATGCCCACCACCACTGCCAAAACCATTGCTTAGAAATTTACCTCTACCCACTCCCCCTGTGCAGCCTGCAAAGCAGAAAAAAAAATCACAGGTCCAGTTAAAATACAATTATTTTACAGGAATATCCATAAATTGTGTAGTTTGTTCTTTCCTTCAAGTCCAAGGCCACGAATGGGACATAATCAGTGTGTGCATACGTGGATCGAAAAGAAGAAGCAAAATGAAAGAAGTAGAAGGTGTCAATTGATAATGATTAAGATAAGAGAGAGAGAGAGAATTGAGAAAAAAGAGAGTTTACCCATCCCAGATGAACTTATAATTCCAGAAGCCTGGACAGATACAGTTCTTGTGCGGTGGAAATGAACAACTGATCCTTGTACGAGGCCATCAACAACAATATCCTCAACTCGACAAATCTGAAAAGGCAAACTAATGAAGCAATTAAATAAATTGAAAAACATAAATAAATTGAAAACCTTTTAAATGCAAAAATGATATTTAATATACACCTGAAGGGTAAAAGAGAGAGATGAGTTCACATTGCAATCTTCAGGAGGGTGAAGTAGTTCAATAGGGCAATCTTCAAGCTCGCAGTAGAGCCTCGGTGTGCTAATAAACAAAGTCAAACTTAGTTTAATAACATATAAAACAAATCAAACTTAGAATAAAGATCTGATACAACCAAGAATAACTTACACTGCATCAGTGGTTGCATTCTCTAATGGACCACGTAAAACAGATCCAGGTCCAACCTTCATGCAAAACATTATTAAGTTATTTCATACTCATATTTGGCAAATAACATAAACTTGATATACGCTCAGCATTGGCAACTGTCACAAATACAATTACTGATGGTGGTCTGCCGTCTGCAAACAAAGTTCATTGCTTTGCCATTCGTAGTTTTAGATTGCCTTCGGAAATAGTATCACTCAATAAATAGAAGCATCATACTTTGTTGTGTTTTTGACACTACTAGTACAATATTATGAAGCCCAAACAGTACTAAAATGTCTTCAAACCACCATGGAATAAAAATTGCCTGATTGGGGAGTACAAATTTGTACAAAAACGAAACCAAAAAGAAAAAGGCATTCCGACCCTGATGAAACTGAGCCATTCCTAGCTCCGGTTTTTAAGAGATATAGAGAGTAACAGGAACAGGAGAATATTCAAACACTGATATATTAACTAAGGAACCTTGTATCAAAAAAAAAAAAACCCAGGAACCAATTCCAACAATCAAATGCCACATTTCATACATTCTAAAAGTGAAACCAAAAGGAGGCCAAAATACTGAGGTAAATCAACCCCATAAAGGGGATTTCATAATTAGGATGGATGCACAGAAATGATAAGGGCACCACAACAAATCACCAATGCCACCTTAAACCAATGTAAAAGACCAACGGCATATCATGGGCCTCATGGCAAGACCTAATAAGTATACAAAAGCTCATATGTTGTTGCTAATAGCCTAATAATACAAAAAGATACATTGATCTCCTCCGAACTTTCTTTCAAACAAATCTCTTTGCAAAATGTCAAAAATAGTGTCTCACTCTTAATTTATAACTTATCAAAAAAGTAAAACAGTTCCCTCATGCGAACTCATTACAGGTAGATGGATCTAAACAAAACTAAAATGTAAGCTTCTTCAGCAAAAGAAAAGGGCAATTGGTAGTGGTAACACTGAACAAGCATACAATTTGAAAAGCACAAGCATTATGTACACATGGTATATTCCAGACCATCATTTAACCATCCAAGTTTCCGTATTCACCCATACTAAAACAAAAACAGTTTACGAGCCACCAAGAAAAAGCACTTAGTAAATTAGGATCAATTATCGAACAGTAGCTTACATGAATACTGTAGAATAAAGATAGAACCAGACGTTGAGCTTCAATACAATCCCCGGGTCCTGATAAATTCAATAGACCTTGTCCATGAACTCCCAAATTCGCATTGGAATGTATAACAGATGATTCCTGTCTCAGTAAAAGGATAAAATGCCATGGATGAGTTCTAACATAACTTGCTACAAAAGATGGCAAAGACATGCTAGATGATATACCTTGAGAACAACTAAATTACTAGCCTCAAGCAAGGAAGTTGCAACTGTTACATCTCCACCACCATCTATAAACATTTTGGAATTCCACATCAAGAATATTTTCACAGACATGCGTAGAGCCCCATAAACCTGAAATATGACAAGCCAAATGATCATACAGCGTATTGAAAATTGCTAGAAACTCAAAAGAAGTATCTGATAAAGCAGCAATACTTTGCAAGCTCAGAAAGAAGCTCAATAAAAATGAAACTAAGGAAAAGTGTGGTATCTGGCTAGAATTAATCAAACAGTGATCACAGAGTAACAACAGCATCAATACAAGATGTCATTATCATAACAAGGACAAGGAATAAATATAAATATAAATTATGTATAGAAAACAGGGAAAAGTGCTAAAAGAACTGTAAGAAAATAAGCAATACTCATAACCCAAATAAGAAAAAGCAACCGTATACAATGATAGTAACATAGATGCTCTTGCAACATAGACAGTGTACACAGATGCGTGAACCGCATGCACATTCTTTATTTCTTTTACATTTATGAAGCAGGAGTGAGAGATACATGCACATGCATAGCACATACGGATAGAGAGTCTAGAGGATAAGTACGGAAACACATACATGCAAAAAAATTCCAACTTAAGAAATTAAATCAGAAGAAAAGGACACTTCTAACAAAAAGAAAAAGTAAGTCAAAACTGACAAAAACAAAATCAGTATTTGAGGAAATTTCGATACTCATTCACATCTTTAAATAGAGTTGCAGCATATGTACAGATGCCAATCACCTTGATTATAGAGTCGCTCATTAGCAATTCTTCTGCCAGTAATTCAAACTCTGATGAAGCGTAATGCTTCAGCCCAAAGCTCAAGACCCCACCACATAAAAGGCTTATCTGACCTTGGACCTACAAAGGGCATTCAAACAGAAGAATGAAATAGTTTTCACATGTAATACATAACTGTATACCAAGATTATTGCATATGTGAAAAATCAAGAAAATAAAAACCAACAATGGAAAAAGATACTCGTTAAACAAATTAATAAATAAAAATGGTGAAGCATATATATATAAGTACTGGTGAATACAAAAGTTCATGACAAAACATATAATCGAATATGGATAATAAGACCCTTAGGTTTGACAAGTTATAATTACATATACCAAACAAATACATGCACACTTCAAGGGAACACATTCAAAACAGTTCACACTTAGAAAGTCAAACTGCAATTCAGATTTTTACAATTGAGGCTCCATTCACTTCCTAAACAAACCATTTTCCATACACAAACACATCAACTTTAACAGGAAAAAGGAGATGATGCAACTCACCAACAGGGAAAAAAAACAGAGAATTTACACAAGTAAAAATAAAGCAAAAGATAGGTCTGCATATATTAAACCCCACAAACCTGGACACGACTCCAAAGCAAGGGAACAGTGGCCCTAGCACGATTTCGAACGTAAACATTGGTCCAAAGAGGCTGATTAGGAAACTCTAGAAGAAGTGTGTCTGTATCTGTTGACATATTGTAATTGCTGACAGTAAGGGTCCTTGGGACAGCATCATATAAAGTTCCGGCAGCACCAGCATTTTCTGGACAACCAACACTTGTTCCTCCTGCAAATATATTAATGAATAAAGCTCAAAATTACTATTTGCTCATTTGACCAGTAAAACAATATCAAAACATGACAAAACCAAGTCCAGCTCCAGATAATCTTGCACAACCATCTGATAACCAGCTAGAGATCAAGCCCCCATAAACAAAAATGACTAGGCCAACCAATAAATGACAGTATATTAGTGTCCTGGGTATAAGAAGAAATACAAACTTACGATGATATTTAAAAAATTACCTGCTAAAGAAAACCTTCACATCATTAATATATTAAATTAATGTAACCAACCAATGTCTTCTAAAAATAGAAAAATTTAATCAAAGATAATTATCATGGTCAAACAACGAGATTAGACAAATTATTGGTGATAAAAACCAGAATTTCTCTAGTAAAAGCAGCAATAAGTTTATCCATAGATTTATTCAGGGGAAAGGAAAAACAAAATAGAAGCTAAATATTGCAAAAGAAATTATGTCTTACCATGCACAATAATTTTTGGTTCATCATGTCTGCTAAAAATATCGACTGAAACTCTTCCACCACCACCACCAGCGTAACCATTACCACCACAAGCACTAATCAAGCCACTTCCCATCCTGCTCCTCACAGAAAAATAGATAATAAGGACATGAATACCTGTTTTATTTAGTATAAGATGCTTGAGAAAATTAAACTAAGAGCAATAACATCTAAGCATCTAACAACTAATTGGGAATAAAAATATTATTTTTTACATACATTCTTGCACCCTTGTACCAAGGAGATGGTTACAATGTAGACATTCAGCGTAAGTACCAGTATGGTAACTTAAGTCCACATTATGCATTCTCACATAATTTACGCATATTAGGCTATTAATTTCAAACACTTCAGCATCTTATAATCACATTTCTATATCGATTCTCCGAATAAGAAGATTTAAACCTCAACTATAGAGCACAACGTGATTGCTCTAGAAGTGTAATTGCAGAAGTTACTGGGTAGACGGGGCATGGAAATTAAACCCCAAAGAGCAGCACTAAATTTCTACAATATATTAACTGTAAACACGAATGAAATTCATGTTTGTCCATGCCAGTGTACTAGAGGTGAAAGGCAAAGATCTAACTGTTAATTAAGAGAACAAAGCAAGAAAACATAACAGAAAAAAATAATAAAATATATAGAAGATTAGGGTAAGAAGGAATTCTTGGCTACTCTCAAAATATAGTACATTTCGCACTCTTTGACTTATAATTTGGATTAAATGATAAAAAATCATAAAATAAAATAAAAAGTAAACTCACTTTTCCCCAGTAAAAACCTGTCTCCTCCTCTTCATTATTTTATTTTCTCATCAATATAGATACAATAAAATTTGTTCTTCAGTTTTGCCTTTCATTTTCCTTGTCAAGATATTTCTGGTTATAAAATAGCACAAGGATGTGATTTACATTGTTTTTCCACCAGTGGATTCTTAAATCAATCACCTAACCAGACAATACGAAGAACACTGAAGTTTAAATAGTCAAGAGATAACAGAACAGCCTGTTCCAACTTTCCTATTTCTTCTCCAGGGCATACCTTATGAAAAAATGAGAAGGGAGCATAAACTAGAAATACTGGACTAAGAATGCATGTCATTTCTACAAAAATAAAATACAGATTATGCAACTAATAACCACCACTAAGAATAAACATTGTTGTAACACCAAAAATAAATACATTTGAAGTGCAGACAATACTGCCAGTCAATAAGATTCTTCAACAAAAAGGAGGACACCAGTACCTATACATTTACAGAATGTAGAGAGGAAAGCAAGTGTGGTTCCAACTTCCAATCTATTCTTTCCACCCTAAATTATTATCTTCCTTAAAAGTAACATACATTTTTAGCAAAGCAGCATAAATGTTGCCTCACTTGTGCATGATACATTACTATTGTCCTTTACATGCATAATTAATTTTTAACATATTAAATTATTAATGATGCCAAGAAAGCTGGAGAATGTAATGGGAAGGAGATTACAATTACTAGCATTTTACTTTTGACGATGTACAATTATTATGGGAGAACCTAGAAAGGAAATTTGGACAATTTTAAAATAGTTAGTACAATGAAAATTAATTGGGACTTTTTAAAAATTTTAGTTTTTAAAAAAAATAAATAAATAAATAAAACAGAGACTTCAAGTTGTGTTTAACACATATCTCAATAAGTGGACATCCAAAAATGCACTTCAGGACTTTGGGGGGCATTCAGCAATAAATTGCTGCTCTCCTCTCAGTGTAACAGTTAATGCCCATAGTTAACTTCCTAACAAAGAATCAATAACCTTGGTCTGTTTTTTATTTCTTCTTATAAGATCATAGCCTGTTTTTCCTTCCAAATTAACAATGCACAAGAATAGAAGCCTAATTGAATAAAAATCGATGCCCAACAGTTTTATAAAACTAGATCCACCTTAACAAACGAAAGTATGTACTATGTACTCTATGATTGATGCAAAGATGATTCTCAGATTCAGCAATAAATTGCTGCTCTCCTCTCAGTGTAACAGTTAATGCTCATAGTTAACTTCCTAACAAAGAATCAATAACCGTGGCCTGTTTTTTATTTCTTCCTATAAGATCATAGCTTGTTTTTCCTTCCAAATTAACAATGCACAAGAATAGTAGCCTAACTGAACAAAAATCGATGCCCGGCAGTTTTATAAAACTAGATCCACCTTAACAAACGAAAGTATGTACTATGTACTCTACGATTGATGCAAAGATGATTCTCAGAGCTTTACAATATTATTAACCCTTCTACAACTAATCAAGATACAGGACCAAAGGGGCATCCCACTGAAATCCTATCTAGGTGAGCCAGCAATGTAACCCAGTATACAATTAAATTTTAAGAAGATTGCAAATTGCTTTTTAGAAACAATTGTTGATAAGGACTCTGATTTCATAATTTCAAGCAATCTTGGACAACATCCACTAGCTTACCATACCTTCATATAGCAATAAGAAATGCTCAACATCCACATTGAACTCTAGTCATACTAAGAAAACTCATATCAATTAAATAAACTGTAGTTTTCCATACTATTATATCCCAAATGGCCACATTATACAAATTAGGAAGGTTTTAGACTTTCCATATCTTTATATATCCTGTTACCTCAAAAAAGAAAAAGTAAGGTAATAAACAAAGTCATAACTGAATCTGTTTTCCTATGTTTTGAGAAAAATGTAATAGATGAGGCATGAATTTAAAGGTGACTAGTGAGTGAATCGAAAGAGAACAAGTAATTACATTTTATGGGCCTTGATGTAAACGCTGCCACCAGACCCACCACCACCTTTGTTCCCTCCATCACCTCCATCAGCCAAGAGGCTGCCATTCACGAGCACAAATCCTTCAATCTCCATCCTGACCCTCCCGCCACCACCACCACCGTAATCCACCTCCTTGCTGGTGCTCCCTCCGCTGCTCCCATAACTCAGAGGCTTCTGCAAGGTCGACCAAGAGTACGCATCTCCACCCCAGTAGTCCTCAGGCAACTTGCTTTTATCAACCAAGCAACACGCACCTCGCCCTCCATGTCCCCCGCCAGCCCCGTCAATCCCTTGTGGCGTCCCGCTAGTCTGCGGCGGCGGTTCTCCCGCCAAAGCAGTTGTGTACACGACCGAGCCGTCAAAAAACGATCCGTTTTTAGCATAGAGCTCGAAAGCACCTGCGACAATAGATGAATTTAATCCCAAGGTGAAATTACCGGTAATGTTGACGATTATTTCGCAGCCAGCGATCGGACAATGGAATTTGACGCCGTGTTGGATTAAAAAATTGCCCTCCCCGGAAATGTACACGTCACTCGTGAGGTTCAAGTCGGTGACAATCTGACACGTGGTGTCGAGAGTCCCGAGGCCACCAAGATCATCAGAACACGAAACGGACGGCGCGTGAGGCGGCGGCGGAGGGGGAGATGGCGGAGAGTAGTCATGGTGGAAGAGATTAGAATCGAAAGCAACTATCGAGAAATCATCGTCGCCGCCACCATTGTTCGAACACGAAACGGGATTCGTGAAAAGGGTCAGAAGAACACACAGAACGGCGAAATGGAGAGTGTTGAGGTGGCGGTGGTGATGGTGAGAGTGAAATCGAGCCATTCACTGGTCGTGAAAGTCATTAGAATTGAAGTTTACGGTTTGATTTCGAAATGAATTTGAATTGACAACGTAACGATAAAGCTGTCGAAACCACCATCAGAGCCTAGAATTTCTAATTTAATGAGTCAATTTTCTCAGGAATTTATGTATAGATAGCGCTGAAAACCCTAGAAATCTCTGTCTGCAACGAAAGTTTAGAGAACAAAAAAAAAGGGGGGTGCACAGGGCGCAAATGAGAAGAAACGGGACTTTATTGGTAAGGTAAAGCAAATAATTAAACGAGGTTACGTCTACGTGCGCTTGAGATTCTATTGGTTCCAATTACTGGTGGTCTAGTATTTGTTTTGATATTTTATATTATATCCAATATAATATCGACACGTGGTGGGGTAGCGTGAACTCTAGCGCTTTGGATTTTGTAATTTTAAATAAATCTCACGAGTCATGCTAGTTTTTTTGAAAGCCGTTTAATTAAATAGTCACAGTCGTGTGTATTGATGACGAGAATGAAAGAATAATAAACAAGAGCAAGGCGCAAGCGACGTCGTGTTAACTGCTAAGAGGAAATTAATAATACAAAAAAAATAAAAAAAAAATTGAGAGAATTAATAGTACAATTTGAAAGGTGGTATTGACGATGGAATTGAAGGTGTCTAACGTGGAGGTTAGAGAAGGAGGAGCCAAACCCCATAAATTAAGGGTTCGAGTTTATCTCCTCAAACCCTGTATTATTGTAATATTAAAAATATTTTAAAAAAAAAATTGATACAATCATGTGCGTGCTTCTTCCCATCTTGAAAATGATTGCACCGCCAAGACATGTCTATTTTAATTCCAATTTATATCTCAAATCTTGCATTCAATTAACAAAGGAATACATATTTATTTATTTTTAATAATGACGTATAATTCTGGGTTTTGAGAAAGGAGATATTGTTGGGTGTGAGGAGTATACATTATACACGTAGTCAACATCATCACATCAACAACAAAAATGCATATCTCCAAACTTGAATTTCTAATCCCGTCCCTACCTACAAATCTACAATCTCATATCATCCGTCTATTTTGTATATGTAAAACTCTTGTAGTCCATGATCAGTCTAGATTAAATACTACAAATATAACATTATAAAAGTTGGTGGAATGTGGGTTAGATCTATTGGCATTGTCGGTGACCGAAGAAGGGTGAGAATGGGAGTTGCTTTCCTGAAAAAAAAAAAAAAAAGTGAAAGGTGGAGTGAACCAAGTGACTAAGCAAGGAGAAAATCTTCAATAGTACGGTCTCATTGCCACTTGGTGAGACTCTCCTAATGAGATTGCATAATTTATATCTCGAGAACATTGAGGTAAATATATATTTTTAAACTATAGTTTGATGCAATCTAGTTAAACAATCTTACAAAATAGCAATGAGACCGTTCCATTAAAGATTTTCCCCTAAGCGAGTGTAAGCTGACTCAAAAGCTTTTTTCTAGGAGCTGCTTCACTGTGAAGCTATATTTAGCAATTTCAGAAGTTTTTTTTATAGGACAGCTTCGCTGTGAAGCTATTTTAGCAATTTCGTGGTTGCGTAACAAGAAGCAACGTTGTCGTGTAGTTCATGGATTATAGAACTGAAAAATTTCCCTGAAAACGACGTCGAATACTGAAAAAGGTAAATTAGTAATACACGTTATCCAAATATGATTTAATATTACATGCAAAACATTAATGTAGAAACTTCATTTGTCATTAGTTAAAAGAAATATATATATATATATATATGAATACACCGACTATATACCTAAAATAAAAAGTAGGGAATTACTTGTAAGTTAGACACTTAGACCAATCCCTGAAAATGTGTATTACAACTACAAGAAATCAAAACTCCATTATCACAAACAATAACTTAAATATGAAATGAAAGACAAATAATTGGATCCATTTATACGGCCTCAAATATGATACAGACCCAAATTTCTATAATGAAAAGTTATAATTCAAAAATAGAAAGAAAATTTGAGAAATTGAATAGGTTAATTCGAGAAAACCTTAAACCTCTCAAATGTTGGTGTTTCGAGGAACCAACAACCTCCCAAATACAACTCAAAAGTCGCAGACAATAATTCTTCGGTTCCCTTCATTAATGAATTTACAGATATATATATATATTTTTTATTATCAGTTCGTCATGACAATAAATATATCAGGATTAAGAATGTGGACCACTAGATTTACATATTTTGACTCAAAGTGCATGCACTTGTCAAAACTTCTCCATGATCCGTGGTCCACATTCTTCGTCCTGATATATTTATTGTCATGACGAACTGACAATAGAAAAACTATATATATATCAATAATACTATACATCTCACCTAAAATCCCACATTTTTCATCCCACCACATGTAGCATGTGAGGTGTCAAATGGTGTGTGAATACATGGGGTAGGTGAGATAAATCATCATTAATGTGTATCCACTCATAATTTGACACATCACATGCCACATGTAGTGAGATGAAAAATGTGAGATTTTAGGTGGGATGTTTAGCATTATTGTGTGTGTATATATATATGGCAGAATCCATGCCCTCATTTTTTTTACATAATTTTTGACATAACTTCTTAGCCATTAGATCTTACTTATTTTAACGGATAGGATTTGTTCTTTTTTTCTTTCCTTATTTATTACAGACATTGTCTCTCGCCTAATTAATTCTTTATCTCTTCAGAATATTATTATTTTATTAAATTCTTTCACCTTAATTAAGTTTATGTCTTTAGTTCATTTTTCTTTTTTCCTTTACATTTTCTTTTTCTTTTTCTTTTTTTACTTAATGTAAAACCAAACATATCACTCTCACTTTTCAGTCTTTAAAATCTCTTTATTTATTTATTTTTTTTATTTTTTTTACTATTTTTATTTCTCAATTTACTTCGTCTAAAATCAAAAATTTTATACATATAATCACTCTCCTCTTTTATTTTTTATTTTTTTTTCTTTCCCTCTTTAATCATTTCTTATTTAATTAGCTTATGAACTGTACTTTTGCAAAGTTGTACAATTTTATGAGAGAAAACCATAAATAGTCATTTGAATTATTAAACTCTTGTTACTAACCACTTTTGAAATTTTAATTATTAATAGCCACATTTTAAAAATAATTTAAGTGTATGTCTATAAATTACCAGAGTACCCCTGAAAATAGTTTTATTTTAAATCTCGAAGCAAACTTGAAATCATGGGTAAATTGAAATGTTCAAACTTGAAATCTAGCCTAAATTGAAATATCAAAACTTGAAATCAGACCTAAATTTAAATATCAAAACTTGAAATGTAGACTAAATTGAAATTTTCCTTTCTTCTTCTTCCTCTTCTTCTTCCTCAAACATTAGGTTTTTTTTTTATTTGTTTTGTTTCTCTTTTCCGTCGTCTGGCCTCGCATGCCTGGCCATCGCACAACCTGGCCGTCGCACAACCAGCGATGAACCAGCGAAGCCACTGCCAGCGAACCAGCGACGAACCCATTTCCAACCTACACACGCACTAGCCAAGGTCACCGGCGCTCGGCGGGCCATGAAAGTAAGCCAGCAAGAGAGATTGGGGAGAGAGAGAGAGAGAGAGAGAGAGAGAGAGAGAGACTTCGGGAGAGAGAGAGACCAGAAGAGAGAGAAAGAAAAAAAAGAGAAAAGAGAGAGAGTGTTCTTGGGGAGCCTTTTTATATGAGGGCTTTCCAGTAATTTCTCAAAAAAAAAGGTTATTAATAAATAAAAGTTCGTTTGTGGTTAAAAACAAATTTCCTATAATATATGTGGTTATTTTTGACAATTTTCACCAATTTTATTGGTCTTGTTGATATATTTGCAAAGTTGAACAGAAATATCATACATAATTTCATTTATACTGATATTTGTAAAATAAAATCTATGTGCAATAAGTAAATCAATGAAAAACTACCGGTTAATACATGACTTGATCTATAAAATCAATAAAACATGTTCGGCATGTTGGATGTACTTTGCCCATCTATGTTTTCCTATGATTTGCCCATCTAAAATCTATAAAGTTATTCATTACTAAAATTTGTAAAATAAAACATGTTCAATAGTTTAAAAAATTCAAAAGAAAAATAAAATAGGAGAGTGATTACATGTATAAAATTTTTGATTTTAGATGAAGTAAATTGAGAAATAAGAATAGTAAATATATATATAAAGGGATTTTAAATACTGAAAAGTGAGAGACTGAGAGTGATATGTTCTGGTTTTAGGTTAAGTAAAAAAAGAATAATAACCAATCATGTGTTGATGTGAGTGGTTCGGCGCTCTCATCCCTTAAGTAAGGTCGTGGGTTCAACTCCCATTGTGAACGGAGCTACACATATTGGGAACACTTTACCCCTTAGTGGGCTGACTTGGTGCGAGCCGGATTAGTCGGGGTGTGGTCTGGGCTGATTGCACCGTATGGTGGATCTGCCCCACTCGGAAACCGAATGGTGTAAACTAAAAAAAATAATAATAATAATAAGAAAAAGAAAACGTGTAAAGGAAAAAAGAAAAGAAAAGAAAAATAAATTAAAGACATAAAATTAATTAGGTAAGAGACAATGTTTGTAATAAATAAGGAAAGAAAAAAAGAATAAATCTTATCCATTAAAAGAAAATAGGGTCATGGATCATGCCCATATATATATATATATATAATGCTCACTCTCTCCTAAACTTAAGCAACTAACCAACCCATTTAAACAACTAACTAACCCACCACCCATAATTAAATGAGGTAAACCCATAAACTTAATATCTTACAAATCAAAACTAGATAAAATAACAAAATAAAACATACAAATAAAATTACAATGAATATCTAAATAAAATTAACAAGTTTGTATCATTCATTTCCTCTTATAAGCATCCTTGTCCTCAATGATGAAGTTTTTTGAATGGATCCATCATCTCTTCCGCTTCCAATTTATAATTAAATATAAATATGTCTTGAACCTTTCTTGGAAATGCTCTATTGATTCACTCTTGAATTCATCCCCACTAGCATGCATGACTCTTGAGAATTTGTTGCGATACCTTCGGACCTTAGATAAATCTCTTTTTTAGTCCAATTGTATAGTTTTTCAACCATCTTATTTTGTTGTTGTTTGCAAGATAAGATTTTAACATCATAAGTAATTAATCTTACCTTGCAACTTTCTTGAATATATTGTATTTTTTAAGGCCTAAAGCTCTTATGGAAGAAAGGTTTCAAGAAAATGATTGTGGAATCAGACTCTCAAACTGCTGTGTCCCTTCTAAGGAACAACATTACTACTCACCATCCTCTGTTTAGTATAATCTGCTCTTGCAAAGAATTGATGGACAAAAGTTGGAGTTGTAAACTTCAACATGTATACAGGAGAGAAACAAAGTGGCTGATGGATTGACCAAATTAGGTCACTCGCTGGATATGGGAACTACTTTCTTTGAGGATCCTCCTGCCCAGATTTCTGTTGCTCTGGCCGATGATGTTATTGGTCTAGTTGTTGCTAGGATTGTTCCTGTTTACTAGTTTCTGTCTTTTTCTACTGGGCTTTGCCCTCCACCTTTACCGGAAAAAAAAAATAAAAAAAAAATAATCGCCATGTCATTGCATTGTTGGAGACCTTGACTTTCGATCAAAAACATAGAATTTTCTTCAATCTTGTACAAACGTTGGTCTAATTTAATAGACATGGATTTCAACATATTCTTCATATGCTCAATTTCCAATAGGATTACTTGCTTCATAGCCACTTGCTTTGCTGAGTTGATAGTTTTCCCTACAAATTGCTAACTAAGTTTCTCTAATTTCTCACTAATTAGGCACGTGAGTTCTTTCTGACTAGTTGAGAGCATATACATGGTTTTCTCAAGAGCGTCGACTCGGTCTTGCAGCTCCATATTCCCTGGCTCTGATACCAAATGTTATAGACCCAAAAGTCTGTAATCAAAAGTTACAAAAAATAGAAAGAAAAATTGAGAAAGTAAATAGGTTAATTCGAGGAAACCTTAAACCTCCCAAATATTTTTGTTTTGAGGAACCAATAACCTCCCAAATACAACCCAAAAAGTTGCAAACAATAATTCTTCGGTTCCCTTCATTAATGAATTTACAGATATATACATACAGATATTAGTGCTCACTCTCTTCTAAACTTAAGCAACTAACCAACCCACCTACACAACTAACTAACCTACCACGCATAATTAAATGAGGTAAACCCATAAACTTAATATCTTACTAATTAAAACTATATAAAATAACAAAATAAAACATACAAATAAAATTACAATAAATATCTAAATAAAATTAACAAGTTCATATCATTAAATATCTAAATATCATTAACAAATTGCAACTTTTGGATTGTATTAGGGAGGTTGTTGGTTCCTCAAAACATTAATATTTGGGAGGTTTAAGGTTTCCTCGAATTAACCTATTTACTTTCTACATTATAGACATTTAAATCTATATCAGAGCCTGGTTGTGGTAATGACAATGAACCTGGAGCAACGGATAGAGAGGTTAGAGAAAAAAGTACAGTTTTTTTTTTTTTTTTTTTTTTTTTTTTTTTTTTTTTTTTTTTTTTTTTTCAAACTAATCAAAAGGAGATCATCAATCACATATCAGGTAAAAGATATTAGTAGCAGATTGATTTATTAAATGATTCTCTCATTTCAAAATTGTTAACCTTCTTTTACACGTGGAAATTATAATATAAAGTCTCACAATGAAGAGAAAGTGACAAAAGCATCAATGCATCATGCATGAAAAATGCATTAATATCCTACAACATATAAATAAATAATACACTAGAAAATACATTTCTGATGTTCATCTTCACAAAAATGTTACAATATGATTTTACAAGGCTTGGACAAAGCCAATATGTTACGTACATCATATATTTATAATTTCTACCACCCAAAAGAAAGACAAGTAACAAAATGGGAGTTCTATAAATCACTGTAATATTTTCACTAAAGAATGGTATGGATCTTTTTATTTTTTATTTTTTTTCAGTAAGCAGAGTTGAGGTGGTGGATGAATTATCAGTTCAAAAATGTACAAACTCACATCAAGACTTGACTTACAAGTTACAACAATGCTTAGTGACTCTAAAGAAACAAAGAGAAGCACCTCACAACTCACCATCCATGGTTTGGAAGGACACAAGTCTCTTGATGCTCTAATGAAGTCATCCAAGCAGCTGAGATAGAACGGCTCATATTTCTGACCTGGTTGAATTGAAATTAAGATTCCAAATAATGGCTTAAACTTCTACAGGTTTCTATATCCCTTAATTTGGTCATAGCTTTCTTCTCTATTTTTCGTATCCACTCTTTACTCACACGGGAAAGCCTCCCTATCTCCTCGAGTGATTTAGGCCGGTGGTCCTTAAGACCGTATCTCAGAACCAACACTTGCCTCTCTCTTGTATCCAAACTCTTCAAAAGTTTACGAAGGTCTTTCTTCATGTGTTGCCTCGTCACAATTTCTTCGGGATTCTTTATTGGCATATCTTGCATAAATTCCTGTATCATCATTTCCATAGCATAGTCCATGTTAAAATGAAATGTTACCTCTCTACGTAATGTTGTGCTTATATTTTCATTTTCAAATGCAATATAAGTAGGTTAAGTGCCATTGTTTGGTTCAAATTCTACCAAAACAGCAGGGGTTTTGATTGGATACAGTAAACCCCAGGATGAGAATCTCATTTCAAAAAGGCCGAAAGAACCAAAATTTCTAATGTACAGCTTAGTAATTAGAGGACCTTTAACATGGAGGAAAATGCGTTGAAACAAAATCAAATACAGGATTCAGACATACCAAATATTTTGCATTTAGATCTCCCATTTTCTGATCAATTGAACCCACAACTTTTAGGCATTCGCTAGCTGATCTTATTTCAGCCAAAGAAAGACCCGTAAGCTTAGCAATTTCACTGTCTTCTGGGTATTTTCCATGGCTGTTGTTCAGTGCTTTTCGAGCTTTCTGTATTCGGTTTATTGCCCTACTTAACGTGCTCTGCAGAAACATAATGAACATGAAAATAACACATGAATCATTCCGACTAAAAATTAAAGTTGTACTAGAAACAATGTCTCAAAGGAGAGAGCAATACCGGAATCTTGACCCCCCTAGCATGCTGTGCCACCATCTTTGACATTGATTTCCTTATCCAGTACTGGACATAAGTTGAGAATTTATATCCCCTCGTGTGGTCAAACCTCTCTGCACCTTGTAGGACGCCAAAGTATCCTGCCTGTCAATGGTGGATTACAAAATCGAATGTTCAGTCAAGGAGGAAGCAAAGAATACATATATACATGTAACACATATTACGTAATTGTGTAGTATAGAAAGTATACCACAATATCATTAGGTGTGAAAACAAACATATTGTCGATTCATTTCTACAAACATTTGTTCACAATATACATAATTCACAAATCACGACAATCATGGTTCGAAATATACAGTTACGAGATAACTAAACAAATTCAAATAGTAATCCGAAACAAATAAAAGAAAATTGAACAGAAACAATTAAACAAATTAAAACGTGTCTGAAAAACCTGAAGCAAGTCTGAAAATGGTACTCCAAGACCCCTGTAGTTCCTTGCAAGGAATAACACTAAAGATCGAGCACTCTTTAGCAGTTCATCTCTGCAATACCAACCAAAATGCAGATATTGCTGCAGCACCTTCTCACTGACTCCAGTTGCTTCGGCCCAGCTTCTCAAGCTGGCTACTTGCCCAGTTTCTTTTTCCAAAGTTCTAATTCTTTCTAAGTTCAGAACCACCTGTATCATCCCAATTATACAACTGTCAAAGATATTCTTGCAACATGACCAAAAGAGTGTCATTCATACTAGAAGTTGGAGATTACCTTAACTCCCCTTGACATCTCTGCCTCGTTTCTAGCAATCGACAATCTACTACTTCTAGTTTTCGATGATCTCTTTGCAGAAGAAACTATGAACTGTTGAAAACTTTCAAGCTTGGCTTTTGAAGGGAATGGAAATAAAGAAATTTGATTCGAAGTTTCTGATACTCTAGCTGTCCTCAATTTTCTTCTTCCCTTTCTTTTAGAGTGAACAACAATTTTTCCCTTGTGATCATCCATCGTGTCAATTTTCTCAGTTGGGACATCAGACAAGTCCAAGACATTTGAGGTTTTAAGTGTCCCGTACAGACAGGTATTGTATAATTTTAGAGCACCAAGCCTTCCTAATTGCAGCATAATTTCTCTTTCCAGCCTTAATGCATCATTATCAGAAAATGTCGACTCTAAGACATCAAGATTTTCCATTAACAAACTAAAATGTGGTGCGCCGCATGCCTCTTGACCTGCATATGAATCAGATTTCTGCCTCGTTTCCTCCACTTCGAAATAATCATGTTCTACAGTTAGCGGACCAGAAAATGAACAACCATATGCTTTCACAGGATCCTCAATATAAGTGGCACCATCCTCGGAAATTATAGACAGGAAAGACAACTTAGCCGAGTTGAACGAAGACTCCCTGCCTCTACCTTCATAAATACAGAAGAAACAGTCAGTCACATAATCCAACCAAAGAAGTTTATCCTAAAAATCATCCTGAATTTTGAAAATTATGACGAGATTTGTGAGTCGCTGATTAACTGAAATAACCGAAGAAACAGTCAGTAACATTATCCAACCACACTCCAATATGATTGTATATGTGGTGAGAAGGCAAAAAAAATTATCTTCTAAGAACAGTCCAGAATTTTGAATATTACGACGAGATTTGTGAGACATCGATTATATAATCAATAATTATGCAAAAGCATATGTACAATCTAACGGTTGATAATTGACGAACCGACTTTAATATGAAGAGAAAATAGGCTGTGTGATAATGTAGATAAGTGATGCTCAAGTAGGTAACAAATCATCACAATCAATGATTATGCAAAAAAGGCTTATGTATCTAACGGTTGATAATTGACGATCTGACATTAATATGAAGATGATGATATCTATAGTACTTCACAACTGTAGTATCATGATTCATAGTACTTCACAAATCATCACAATCAAATTTATCTTCCGTCAAACTCACCAGAAGCAGAGGAGAGTCTGCAAGAGGAAGCGGTGGAAAATGGAGAGTGAATCGGGAAGACCCACTTGAGATTAAGTCTGAAACCCATCCCCATTGCGGTGGTTTACGAAATTCAACGACCGGAGAAAGAAGAAGAGAAACAATGTCCATCAAAGGAACCACATGCATGCACGATTGGACACATCGACCTTGTCATCTCTCCACCACCGGTTCTTCATCTCTTGCGTGGCAAAGCGTCCAACTTCACATAATACAGCCAACGCTGAATATTCCAGTCTCCAGAGAAAAATATCTGCGATATTTCTCTAATTGGGCTTGGTTTTGGGGCCATGTGAAGTAAACCAAATAGTCCAAGTCTGGTCATTTTTCATGGACCTTACATAATCTAACTGTCTATAGCCCATTAAAGTTGAGGAAAATTTTATTACAGGTGCAACAACTCGACCCGAAAACATTATCAGGTTTAATGAATGTCTTTCATCGCCAAGCCACATTATACACGTAACGCAAACTATAACTGTCGTATCATTCGAATGTATTTTTAACTGTTGAAAACGTATGTTTGACTAAAAATAGAATCCAAACAGTCGAATAGAAGAAAGTCTATGAATATAAACATCACAACTACGTACATTTACAGTAAATTCAAGATTTGAAACAGTGATTCAAGTCCACTTGATAGTTCGATAGTGATTCTCACAACAGTGAATCGATTAGCCTACACGAAAAGTTTTGTTGTACCAATGAACTTGGGTTTCTTAGTCAAACACACTAGATCAGTTTATCTCTTGTGGAAATTATTAGCGACCATGTTTCCTTTGGAGGAACATGTGGGTAAACCTGTGATATCATAATATCATAAGTTAACCAATGTCCAGTATACGAGTTTCACGTGTTTTGACTTTTATCAAATCAAAAATTAAACCCTTACAGTTTCTTTGGAGGTTGAATTTGGTTTGATAATTAAACCAACCGGAAAGTCTAATAATTTCCCGGTATCGTTCTGAATCTCCTATCGCGAAAGAAAATAACAGGTTAGAGTGATCAAAAAATGACGTTGGAATTCATCTTTTTATACCTAAGTTAGTCATGGAAGAACAAAGTTATTCACATAATTTCCCTACAATGACCTTTCTCCCTTTGTTTACTTCCTAAGTTAATATATATGTGGATCTTAGATTCGTAGATGATATTTTATGTGGCTCACTATGACAAGTGTTGTCTTGCATGATACTAGAGTGACGTTTCTTTATACTATATACGAGTACACCGTCTCTTTGAAGATTTGTTATGGATCCGTGAACAGTTTATAAACAATGACGTGCATCTTTATTCGGTTCTTAACCCAATGTCAACTTGCCACGAGGCACGGTTATGAACGTTTATTTTTTCTTTTTTATTTTTAGCTAGGTTCTTATCAACTTATCAGGAAAACATTTTATATTCCCAAATCCTAATCAAAACATTGCTTCTAACTTCTATAAGTTTCATAGATTCATTCTTTTTTATCTTGAAATAAAATGCCATATCTCATATAAAGTGAAAATCACTTTCATTATCTACCATACCACGTGCGCGAATAATTTTTCTTTCCTAATATATTGATAAACCGAATTGGAATTGGCAGTCCTAGTCAATTAACATTAAACGTACTATTTGAATTATTATATATACAAATCATGTCACTCACCAGACAAGATACCAAAAAACATGGTCCGGGAAATCTACATGCAAACAACCCCACACAGATTATCTATGGTTTTACTATAAACCAATAAAATCAACGTTTTTAGTAATTATTGCTGACTAGGACAAGCTAACAAGAGGTTTAGGTAAAATGATAAGGTTGATTAGTGAATATTTATATATAAGATAATCTTTAATTTAATTCAACTAGCAATATAAAATATTCATATTCACATTCGATTTGACAATAAAAGAACAAAAAAAAATATCAAATCACTTCAAGCATTTCAAGTGCGGTTTAGTGCTAATCTATAACCAATCATGAGTAGTAATATTTAATGATGTTTTTGTGTGAAAAGACCATCCAACTCAAAAGAAAAGAAATATGATTTGAAGTGGTGTGATGGGAAAGAGATAAAGGATAGAGAAGAAAAGAGTCTGGTTAGTCGATCTGACAATATTTCGGGTTTGAGTTTCAGGCCTGAGTTACACACTTACATGCTATAGCAAGTAATTTATTAAAATAAATAAGCACTTGGATATTCTATAAGTTTTGGGGAAATTATTATTTTCCGTCCTATAGTTTGCCGTATTCTCCAGTCTTCTCTCCTCTAGTTCAAAATTCTCCAATTTCCCGCCTCCATGCATGGAAGGGGGGAAATTAGAGAATTTTGAAACTAGAGGGGAGAGACTGAAGAATATGGAAAACTACAAGGGAGAGAATGATAATTTCCCCAAATTTTAATATATTTTTATTGCTTCTAGCAACTATATGTGTATAAATATCAACTAAGAATATCGTGAATTCAAATGAAATGCTAGACGTTCCAATTTTTTTTCTCAAATTCTATCATAAATGACGTGGCATGTAAAGTATCAACATCACATCAATTACTATAAAATCTCATGATTTATAAGATACTGACACCTCATGTGCCACATCTTTTGAGATAAAATCTGGGTAAAAAATCTAGGACATCTAACTTTACTCGACCAGAATTGATTTAGTGCTATGTTTATAATGAAATCATAGTTGAAGTACAATTAATAAAACGTCTAATTAAATTAACACGAAATTATATTACAGGCTATGATGAAAATAATCAAATTACCTATGTCAAATTTTTACATAAACTGGGATTTTTTTATTTTTTTTATTATTATTTTTTTTTTTGAAACACAAAATTTTAACTCGTCGTGTGAGTTTGAGAGGCTTACAAATGAAACACCTCATACAATTTCCATGTGAGTTAATACACCCAAGAAACTCTTTATGGATAACCTTCAAGTTGCAATTAGTCTAACAAAAGAAAAACAAAAAAACAAAAAACAAAGAAAACAAAAACAGTGAAAGCAATGGAAAGGAAAAGAGAGGTCAAAATCATGAGGATCTCGATCTCTCTCTCGAAAAAAAAAAAAAAAAAACAAAACAGAGTCCATATAAGGAGTTGCCACGTGGGCGTATCTCCGATTTTCTTATTATCCGCCACCTCACCGTCTCACACCAAGCACGTGTGTAAAGAGATATTTTTTTTTACTGTGTGATTATTCGTGACAATCACGTGATCCCTCACACGTGGCTTTCCGTACGGATTTTGTTTAGTACTTTTTTGTAGATTCTGGATGGATAGAGTTAAAAAGAGTATTTATTCGTACACCCAACTAGGGTTCTTGTCTGGTTGTGGTTTGTGTCGCCGCACCCAACGCCAACTATGAAGTTCCGGTTCTCCGTCCTCGTGCAATCACGACTGTTGATTTCCTCATGTAAAGGAGCAACAAAAATCACCACCGTTGATTAAGCCATTTGAAGCGCGATTGAAATGATTCTTCAATTCTCCAACAATCATAAGTTTACATTAGCTATTGATATTTTTATTAGTGTATTAAATACGGGGTTATTTTGTCAATAATGAAATTAGTGTTATTGAATTCGAATTTAATTAATAAACAAACAAAATTTGATTATTTTTACAAATAAATATATATATATTTCATAATCGATAAAAAATCTAACAAATTCAAGATAAATGTTATGAATTAGGGCTAGTTTGGTATTCTGTAACTATTATAATAACCACTGTTAGATGCGCTAAAGTAATAATCAACCGGGAAGTTAATTAGCAGATGTTTGGTTAATTGTATTTTTAAAACTATTGTATAACTGCTTTAATTTTGTAATTTTATTACAAAAGTACTGAGATTAGTTACAACGACTAAAATATATATTAATTTAAGACCTCATTTCATTTTTTTCATTAATTATATATGATAAATCAATATTTAAATTAGAAAAAAAAAATTTATATTAGAAAAATAAAAATATTTTAAAAAGATTTTATAAATCAAATCAATTTTTAAATAGAACATTTAATTTTGAGATGAAATCGATATATAAGTTATTTTAACTTGATTCCACAAGGATAATAATGATATTTTAAAGGGGTATTATCACTAAAGTCCCTACTTTTTTATGAATTGTCACCTATTTAAACGTCTTTGTCATATTAGTCACTTTAGTCCCTTATTTTTTCAAAATACATCACTTTAGTCCATTTGACCAAAAAACTAACGGTCAACTATAACAAAATGTGTAAAAATACAATTTTACCCTTTACTGTTATTTTTAAATTTTTTCTTTTAGTCCCTCTAGTTTCAATAATAGCTGGTCAACCCCTAAAAAAAATTTTAAATGCCTCCATCAAGGATAGAACCTTCAACCTTAAGGTTAAAAGTCACAAGCTTTAACCAACTAAGCTACTCTAGCTTATTATTGAAGGTTTGTTGATTTAAATGTATATATAGTTATATAATTTGTTTAAACTAATTTAAATCTGTTTATATAATTTAAAATAAACTCATATTTAATAATAATATATAAAAACATATTTATGAAAATGAAAAATAAAATAACAAACCAAAAGGAAACCCAGAAAACCCAGAAAATCAAAGCCTGTAACTTTTTTTTCTTTCTTTTTTTGGATTTTTTTCTCTTTAAAAAAATATATTATTTCAATTTGATAAAAAAAAAAAAAATACCTAGAAAATCAAAGCCCATAAATTGAAAGGGGAAAAAAAAATCATATATAATAATAATATATAAAAACATAATTTAAAATAAACTCATATATAATAATAATAATAATAAACTCATATTTATATAATTTAAAATAAAATAATATATAATAATAATATATAAAAACATATTTACGAGAATGAAAAAAAAATAACAAAACAAAAAGGAAAAAAAGGAAAAAAAAAAAAAGAGAGGAAATTTTCAATTTATGGGATTTGATTTTCTGGGTTTTTTTTTTTTTTATCAAATTGAAATAATATATTTTTTGAAAACAAAAAAATCCAAAAAAAGAAAGAAAAAAAAGTTACAGGCTTTGATTTTCTGGGTTTTCTGGGTTTCCTTTTGGTTTGTTATTTTCTTTTTCATTTTCATAAATATGTTTTTATATATTATTATTAAATATGAGTTTATTTTAAATTATATAAACAAATTTAAATTAGTTTAAACAAATTATATAACTATATATACATTTAAATCAACAAACCTTCAATAATAAGCTAGAATAGCTTAGTTGGTTAAAGCTTGTGACTTTTAACCTTAAGGTTGAAGGTTCTATCCTTGATGGAGGCATTTTAATTTTTTTTAGGGGTTGACCAGTTATTATTGAAACTAGAGGGACTAAAAGAAAAAATTTAAAAATAACAATAAAGGGTAAAATTGTATTTTTACACATTTTGTTATAGTTGACCGTTGGTTTTTTGGTCAAATGGACTAAAGTGATGTATTTTGAAAAAATAAGGGACTAAAGTGATGTATTTTGAAAAAATAAGGGACTAAAGTGACTAATATGACAAAGACATTTAAATAGGTGATAATTTA
The DNA here is from genome assembly GCA_954870605.1 of Acer campestre. Taxonomy (NCBI): domain Eukaryota; kingdom Viridiplantae; phylum Streptophyta; class Magnoliopsida; order Sapindales; family Sapindaceae; genus Acer; species Acer campestre. The sequence goes on along the minus strand of OX940804.1, from coordinate 35,606,378 downwards.
TAAAAAAGTAGGGACTTTAGTGATAATACCCCTATTTTAAAAGTAACCGTTCACCTACTTCTCAAAATCAATGTCAAAACTTACCAAATTATCAATTAATCACTTTGAAAATTTTACCAAATATCATTTTATGTCAAAATTATAAAATAATCTGATTTTAATTTTTCAAAAGCAATACCAGCCCTTAAACCGATATAAATTTATAACTTTTTTTAACTCCAACATCTCAACTGTTGATATGCTTTTAATCCGATGGTTGAGATAATTGTTGAATTTAAATGTATTTACAACTATTAGATTAAAAGAAAATAAACGGTTGACTATTGAAATATATAAATTAAGTCACAGATTTGAACGGTTGTAATCTGACTCAATATTAAATAATAGTAAGAAAAAAAAAAATGTTTTTTTTTACCTTAGAAAATAAGGATAGTGCATGCAAATGGGCATTATCTAGAATTAAAAACTGTCCTTCCCTAGGGGCAGGACATCACTATCCACTCAGCCAAACATATCAAAACAACAAAAACACATCGTTCAAGACTGAGGAAGTGGGGACTTTAATTAATTAACAATAATAAAGACTCACGATCTGGAGAACCCAACAGCTTTGAAGAATACGCCACAACTTGACAGAATCTCTCAACTCCCGGTGGTAACTGGTAACTTAAAAAAACAATATATCGTATCCTCGTGGTGAAGGCAAGAACATGAAAGTGGACCAAATCTTGGAACTACCGTCAACTTTGTCGGCCCCTCTCTTTCAATTCTTTTAATTAATTCCAATGGTGCCTCTTGCCTCCGCTACCTCCACCTAAACAGTCCCTAGATTTTCAGAGACTTTCACGTCAGATTAAAGCTAAAGGAAAAGAGAGGGAGAGAGAGTCAACAAGATAGAACGAACAAGTGGCAGCAGCAGCCTGAACAGATAAACTAAAAGATTATTTACGACTATTTTATTCAGATAAGGACGGGCTTATCTCTTCAACACCCAACACGTCATCCATGAAATCTAATTATATCTGATTAGTCATTAGATGTAAAATGATAATTTTCTTTATAAAAGGTGGCAGATAAACACTGATATATTGCATTACTTTAAGCAGCCAAGATTTGATTTATTGTGGGTTTATTATCTTAAATTATGATATCAATGATGTTGAAATCTTCGACATGGACTTAGAACTGGAAAACCAATAACAGAGGAGGCCCTTTTAAGATATGAAATTTATAACAAATTGACAAGAATTTTCATAACAAATTGACAGAATTTTCAAGAGAAGAAGAAGAAAAGAAGATGAAACAGCAATATATTATACAGAATAGGCATAAACAGAGAATTACAAGGAAGATAATAATCCGTGAAAATGAAAATTAAAGAAAGAAGACTTTCAAAAGAAACAAATTACAATTTGCAGATCATGATAATCATGAAACAAACCGCTACCCATTCTTTCGGCAGCCCTAATAAATCCTTCTCTATACAAAAGTTGAAATATTTTTTTTTCGGTTCCAAAAAGAAAGCACCACCACAAAAACAGAGACAATGAGATCCCTCTTGCTGTCCAAATATTTACCCAGCAAATATCCATAATCAACTGCATATTAACAAGTCAGAAGAATCAAAAGGGCACCACCGATGATTTATCTTAATTTTCACAATTAGCAGACAAAAAATTAACAATAACCAAAATGGAAACCAGAGTGTATCCCATCCATCCACTCAGTTTCACCTTCATTTCACCAGCTCAGATACCCAGCCGACATCAGGAGCTGACGTGGTTGAGTCACCTCGGCCAAGTGAGTTTTCCTTGCTCAGTTTTGCATACATCCTCGCCCTCAAGTCCCTTCCAGACTCGACTCTCTCCATGGTTGGTTCCTCTTGACAGGGACTATCCCAGAGATCGAACTGACTGGGACCGGACCGGACCGGAGTTCTGGTCGGAGTCGAAGGAAGACTACAGAAACCGGGTTTAAGAATCGAACCGCGAGGCGACCCATAACTAGAACCCATTTGCAAACCCCATGGGGATCCACCGCAACTCAGTTTAACTTTCCCAACATGCATGCCACGCATCGAAGCCACGAGTTCACCCATTGAGTTGAACCCTCCACAACTGGGCGACGTCGGCGGCGAGTCGTTCGGAGGAGAGACCGGAGGAGACGTCAAAGTGGAAGTAGGAGAAGAAACAAACGACCCACCACCACCACCACCAACGTACGAGTCAAAATCAAAGCGACGCCTCACGGGAGACCCGTATTCCGGGTCAGCCGACCCGTTTCCTCTCGGGCTATGCTGAGGCAACACCCGGAGCTGTTCCGGGGTGTGAGCGAAAAAGCAAACCCGGCGGCAGCAACTGGTACCGTCCTTGCATGGCTGGGTACGGTACCTTGCCGGGTGAAGCCAGCACTCAAAAACTCCATGAGCGAACTCGCATGAATCGCCTTTCTTGCAACCTCCTTTGCGATAGTCGGGGCAAGCAGTGCCCGAATAGTGATACTTTCTCGGGTCGCGCCTCCGGGCTTTCTCTCCCGGGTGGGCGTATGGACACTCCGTCCAGTCATGTGATCTGCCACGTGCACACCTCCTCACTTTGAACTCGTACATGCGAAAGTAATCGCACGAAAAAGCATCCACCGGCAAGTCTGAGTCATCGCTCAGTGAATCTGACTCGGGTTTTAAAATGAACTCATTTGACGGCAGGTAACGCTGCAGAGCCATTAGGGAATCGAGGCTATTGGCATTGCCGTTAAAGTTGACGGACGGGCTGAGAACAGGGAAGGAAGGGGAGAGCCCAGCCGTCGGATCGTCATATGGGTCCCACTGAGGAACTTGAATGGTTGGATTTTGTCTAGTGGGGACTTCGCCGATCATCATCTTTGGACATTTACATAAGACTGATGAAGGTCTCTGGAATATAAACTGCTTATTTAACTCTGGTTAGGTTGAAAGTTAACCGTGGTTAGGTTGACTTATCTACCTCTTCATTACCCCTACGGTTAAAATGTGGAAATAAAATAACGTCGTTGTAATGGTGTTATAATCTGTGGTCACAGACCTATCCTCGCCGTTGATTTCAATCAGACGAGTAAAATGCTTGGAAAAACTGCCTGCGGGACCTACGTTTGCTATGGCTTGTAAAGTGACCGTGAGATCTCTACATGTAACGCTATTATTTCTCTTTGTTAGTATTTTGAAACTGACTGCTCAGGGACCCAGCACCCAGCCACTAGTGGTATTTTGAGGTAAAAGTTCATATCGCGAGACAAATTATATAAATCTCGTCGACATCGTGGTATAGTAAAAGTAAAAGCCTAATTAATGTACGATTTAGTTCCAAATAATAATAAAATAAAAAACTAATCATTTTTCAAAAAAATAAAAACCTTTTTTTTTTTTATCTATTAATGAATAGCATTTTCTATAAAAAAAATGTATATCATGTAAAATAACGTCTAGATATCGAAATATTATTCTAATTCGTGATATATATTTTAAACATCTTTTAAAGAAAATTATCAAACTGGGGTGCATATTTGGATGTATAGTATATTTATTTAAACAATATTTGAATTATATAGTATAATTAATTATAGAAATAAGAGTGGTCAATTAGTTTTTATTTAAATAAGACGATGTTCTATATAATGATGTTGTGGTTTCAAATATATTTTTCTTTCTTAAATATCAAATTATTGTAATATTTTTTAAAAAAATATTTTACATTTTTTTTAATTGAATTTATATGCTTTTTTCTTGGCAGGAGGAAATAAAACGATATATTAGAGAGAAGTTGTGAGATAGAAGCAGTTATCGTGGGAAAATAGAAAGGATTTGGGGGCCACGTGGAGGAGAAAAACGAAGGACGCGAGTATCACTGTGGCAGGCATGCACAAAGAAGCATGTGATTTGGGTTCATGACATGATGCCAAGTGGCACACACAGTTTACTAATCAGCTAAGGTAAAGGTACACTTGGCAGATATCAACCCGCCAAATTCAACGGCAGGATTGCTGGTCATGACTCATGAGTAATGACTCCCCACTTGGTACATTTTAGCAACTGTCCTTTTCACTGCTCTAAAATGCGCGTATAAATATCACCAAAGTATTATTAGTTAATAAAGTAGTGGTTGGGTAGATACTATATACTAGCTTGGGTTATAATGCCAAACGGCGCCTTTATCAAGGGACAACAGAACTTCAAACCGACCTTCTTTTTACCTCTATTTCAACTTTTAACCTTATAGTTTTATAGGACGAGGCTATCAAAGTTGCCATCGCCTCTATTAATCCTGACATAACGTAACATAAAGGGTACACGAATCAAACCCATATCTTAAATAATTGAGAGAAATGTCACTGATTAATGCTAAAAAAAGTCTAAATACTTGTTTAAATAATGTGTCAAGTTGATTAGTAACTATCGTATTATCTTATAATCAATACGGTGGGCACTATAAATCAGTTATTCTTCAGGCAATTTATTATTATTTATGACTGAACTAATCTCTTATTGAATATCATGAATCTAAAAGATTTTTTTTTTTTTTTTAAATGTTGACAACACATATTTAATGGCACAGGGTGTACTTAGGGTGTGTTTGCTCTATCAATAATACTTAGGTGAGTCCCACACATAGATCGGGAATCGAGTTCTTGCTTAAAAGAGAATTTAATTCATTTTTCGATATAAGGAATCAAGTTTTCTTTTCCTGATTCCTTTTTCAATAGAACGTAATTCTTTTTATTTTATTTTTGATTAGCAAACATGCATTTAGTATGCATTAAAGTTTTTTATTTACGAGGGAAGTAAGTCATTTTCATTGGATTAAACGCTATCATTTCCGTTTGATAATTACCGAGTAAATTATATCGATCTTTGGCACCACTCAAAAGTCTTTAAATTAATAATCTAGTGGATATAGATAGAGTTCATTTTTACTGACCCCCTGACATTACCTTCTCCCAAACACATGATATGTTTCCATGAAGGGGTAAAATTGTCTAAAATTATAATAGGGTTTAGACAAATTTACCCCTCTATAGACACATGTTATAGTTTTAGGAGGGAGATAATGCTTACCCTTTTGAGGGGTAAGCAAAAATAAACTTGTAGAGATATTGTTGAGGGTTGTATACGCGCCGACGTGGACACAGGATTTGGATAAAACCGCGGGTGGTTGAGGAATCAATGTGGACTTTTGTGTTTGGTTTTTTCTGTTCTCTAAGTTGAAATTATGTGTTGATTATTATCCTTCTATTCTTCTAATCACAACTTGCAAACCCTAGAAGCTATCAGCTTTCACTAAAGTTTATGAACATCACAATTATTAATAAAAAAATGCCTGTTGATTTCCACTTCAAAAGCTGCTTCCTCTCCTTATCCAAATGAATCCCATAAGTGGTCATGAGTCCATGACGCTTGAAAAGTGTTCTTTACTTGCTCTCTCTCCCATTTATTGTCAAAATATTTCGAAAAAAAAAAAAAAAAAAAAACTTAAACTTCATGCTTCTTCCATTCAAGTTTAGCTAAATTATATATTGACTATATCATTGGTTGTTTCAATGTCCTCGCAATTTCCTCACCGTACAAGTGTTATGGTTAGTGCACCTCCTCTTCTACGTAGTGGTCTGATTCGAGTCCTATTAGAAAGGCTAAGTATAGTTAATTTATATAATTTTAACCCTAATTTTTTTATATATATTATTATTTTAAGCCTCCAAATATGATGAAACTGGTATTGCATCTAAGTTCCAATATGTATGTTCTATAAGCATACGTGGGAAGTTTTTTCCCTCGTATTGTGGGAGTAAATATCAAACCTATACATGTACCGTTTGATCTTCGACAGATCCCTAATCTTTTGATATCATAAGTTAATGTAACCATTATTGCAGTACTTCAAAAGAAAAACAAACCGAAAATGGTCTCTCCTATAGGTATCATGCATGTACACAGACATTATATACACAAAAATTCATTGGGTCCATATATTAATGGATGTACATGAACAGAAGATTGAGTGTGTTAGAAGAATTGCAGCCAGTAATTAGATAGGGTTTATCAAGAAATTAGGCCCACAGACCACAGTGTCTGATTGTGGGCATGAGAGGTGTAATGCGTATAGAAAGATTAGAAATCAATGACAATGTTGCAATAAAACTGGACAACCAACCTGCGGACCCAACTAGCCAAGTCCCTTTCATGCTATACCCTACATATCAACCTTGTCCCTATCATGCCTCTCTTAGTCACTTGCCTATTATTTCATCGACACATTTCCTCTCCTTTGCCCGGTTGGCCCTATACCCACATTAATCTTGAAATTATCACCCCTTAAACGCCGCGTTTCATAGTGTTTACTGCAAAGAGATGGATTCCCAAGTGTTTCTCTTGTTTTGTTAAAGTTTTTTTTTTTTTCTTTCACAAGTCTTTACACTTGCATATATTGTCTCATTGTTGTTCATAAAACCGTAATAAGTGTGGGAAATCTCTCTCAATGTTGGGAGTCGACTTTTTTCGATTTTAGAAATTTAAATTTGTATCATGCTATAGTGTTTGATTTTGATAGGTCTTAACGGTCATTTGACCTCTAGTGTCAGATTTCAAATAAATTTTTTTTTTTTTCCTATTCCCAATCTCTATTAATTGTTTCAAAAAATATAGAAAAAAAAAAAAAGAAAAAAAAAAGAAACTTTCATTATCTTCTCTTGAGTTTGACATAAATTTTTATGACAATTTGATCTTACTTTTAGAAAAATAGTTCAATGGTCTTGACAATTTATTTAAGACATTGACCACGAAATCTTCTAAGATTACAAATGGTTAAAACGGTCACGTTCTGTATTAGTTCAAGTGACATGTGTCTCTCTTTTCAGATTAATAGTAGAAGTTCGAATATATAATCGTGTGTATTTTAAACGTGTACATTTTAAAAGTAGATATAATGAGTTTTTTTTTTTAATTATATATATTATGCGAGTAAATATTAATTATATTTTAGTAGTTCTGGTAGATCCCTAACATTTTTAAATAGTTCAATGGAGAGAGGATGTCTATTTGATTGAATGAACGTGAAGTGTTATCGCATACATCCACAAAACAATGGGTCCTTGAAATGTCAAATCTAGGTAGCTGAGATCTCAATTATAAGATACAAGGTACCTGAAAAAAGAAACCATCTTCTTGCTTTATTTCTCTTCAAAATTTCGTACATTCAATGAATTGATTTGAATTGAATAAATTATTAACCTTGGATCCCATGACTCTATCTATCTAAAGTTCAACTACATTCGTTTAAGGATGGTTTCACGTTGGCCCCAAATACATTAAAATTTCGAAATCCATTTTCCACAACTAGCCAAATGGGCCCTCTCCCAGTACTTCACTTTTGTAGCTCTATTTGGAGAAAATATTCATTACAATGTACATATAAAATTACATGTCCGTCCAATATAAATGTTGAGTAGATGAGAAAATAAATGACGAGATGAGGTTAGTCCAATGGTATATCCTCCACGCTTATACCATGAAGTTATGGGTTCGAGTACTCCCTTAAGAAAAAAAAAAATTGTAAATGGGGATTATTTATGAGAATGAATGTCATACGATGAAAATTAAAGAAATTATATTTTTAAAATTAAGTGGCTTTTACAATAAATCATGACAAATGTTGGTATGACTAAATGGTAAATTTCTCACACATACATGTTACGGTTCTAGTCCATGGGTTCAACTTGTATCCTCAAAATTCTGAATTTGTACTTAAAAAATTAATAAATTATAACTCTTGATAATATGAAGTTGACTGAGTGGTAAGTCTCTCATGCATGTATCCTTGAAGTTGTGAATTTGAGTCATACTTCCTTCTCAAATCCGGAAATATTATAATAGTTAAAAAGAAAAATGATAAATTATATATGTTTTTTAATGTGTGCTTATGAAAGGGGTGCACATAATTTTTTCTTTCTTTCTTTCTATTTAAGTAACAAATTTGGATTTAAGGGAGAGGGGAGACGACTTGAATCCACAATCTCAACGTGTGGGTATGAGTCTGACTAACTTTTGTCCATGTACAGGTTTTTTTAACTTGGGCCTGAATATCACAATTCTTTTAACATTTGTGAGAGACTTAATGTGGGCTTTTCTTGGGCTTCTCATAAACCAGGCAATGAAGAATGACAACACAAACATGGGCTAACAGTAAACATTGGCCTTTCTTGTTAGGCTTTAGGCTTTGCTTTTCATGGATTTTCATTCTTCATACCCACCTCACCATGTATGTTTTTGTTTATTTATTTAATTAATTTAAATGATTTTATTTTGGAAGTTCTAAGAGTAAATTTGAAAAAGCTCCTCAAGTAGATCTTTTTGTTGTAGATCTTTTTGAGTAGATCTTTTTGTTGTAGATCTTTTTGAGGTTGAATTTTTAAATGAAAGTTGTTGGTCGTTTCGTTATTAATTAAAAAAGAGTTTTTTTAATGATAGAATTACCAAAATACTCTAAAAAATATTCAATTATAGGGTTATACCGGAGATTTTAATGTTATTTAAAAAAAAAAAGTAAATTGCAGCCAATCTCCCTGAGGTTTGGCATTTGACAATAAAAAACAACTTTATCTTTAATTGACAATAACCTCCCTTATCGTTAGTCAAAACTAGTTAAGTTTAACCGTTGACCGCATTTAGACGCTACAAATACCTAAATGCCCATGAATAAAAAAAATAAAAAAAATCTAATTTTAAAAATATATAAATATATGAAAACAAATTTGGATCTCCACTGCTAAAAAAAATTGAAAATTACAAATAAAATAAAAAAACGTGGAGACATGTGTTGATTCTCTATTTTTTTTTCTTTAAATTCAAAATTCTAAAAAATTAATAATCTGGATCATCAAAATCCAATCCAACAACATTTTATTAAGATAATTTTTTTCTTCTTCCATGTGGATTCCCGATTTTTTCTTCATATTCAAGTTTTTTAGATTTTTCAAAACTAAAATAAAAATAAAAATATATGACTCATCTAAATCTAATCTAACAACATTTTTTTCTTCCATTGATGTATTTCCATATTTTTCTTCTGATTCATTTTTTTTTTTAGATTTTTCAAAAAATAAAAATAAAAAATGTGGTCAAGATGAATGGTGAAGATTTAAAGCTTTTAAATCTATTTTTTTTAATAAATAAAAAGGCTTAAAATGATGATGAAAATACCCTTATCTCTGTTAAGTTTGACTAACTTTGACTAATGGTAGGGGAGGTCATTATCAATTAAATATAAAGTTGTTTATGATTGTCAAAAACCAAAACTCAGGGAGGTTTGCTGCAATTTGCTCTAAAAAAAAACTCTAAAAGATCTGCTTGAAAAAACTTTAAATTTAGGCTTTTCTAAGTAAAAATAAAACAGCTTTTTTAATTATTTAAAAACTTTACTGAGTAACAACCAAACGATAAAAAAAAAAAAAATTAAAAAAAAATTAAAAAAGCTCTTTTAACTGGTAGACAAATTCTTCCAAACGAATACTAAATAATGTTTAGATATCAAGTACTATAGAGAGTATTAGAAATCATTAGGTCACTATCGCTCATATTTTTTAATTTGTTTTTTTACAAATATTTTTATAAATTGTGATTTAAAATCAAAACATATGACTCTTTGTCTCTTTGATATATTATTACGTAATTATTACTTAGCAATTTTGATATTGGATGATGAAAATTTCAAGTATCATGAATTGAACTAAACGAAATAACGAATCTCAAAGACTTGTCATACAAATCACTGGCTAGGGACAATTACGAACAAAAATTTTCCACAGAAACAGCAAAATTTCCACTTATCAATATATTTCTCTTACCACAAATTGAAATCTGAAAATATAATATTCACATTTGAATTTATTATTGATGTATATATTTTTCTCTCTTCGATCACTTGATTATTCAAAATTTCAATGTACCCACCGCCACAAAGAGACAGTGGTATCAATGGAGGCCACCAACAAAAAAAGAATATAAGATCATACATGACAACGATAGAAAGTTAATTTGTATCCATTTTGAGTACTTCCAGCTATTACCAAAAAAGAAATATCAATATTCTACCTTTGAAAAACATGTCTACGTACAGAATTTCACATTTATCGATTTTCCTGCAGGCTCAAAAATCAAAACCAACGATCTGAAAAAAGAAGCCAAAGTAGTAGTAGGAGGTAGAGGGTCAAAAGGAAGTCTAATCAGAAGAGGTTCTTCTTCGAAGTTGTGCTAGAAGATTTTGCAGAAGCTACCTAGCTATTTTGACTATCAACTTCGTCAAAATTAACATGCATGCATCAACACTATCTTGCTTTGTCACTTTTAATACTATTGTCGCTCGTTGACGTGAAACGTCGATATTGATGGCAGGGATGGTAATGGGGCGGGTTCGGAGCCGGGTGTTCTTTCTCGCATCCCGCCCCATTTACTTTTTAAAACCCCATTTCTATATAAAATCTCATAATAGATGGAACGGGATGGGAAGGGATAGGATATGCTTTTCACACCCCTAACCATTTTCTTCATTTAATATATTTATCAAAATTATTTATTAAAATAATAAGTATGATATAATATATAAAATAATTCTAAAAAAAACTATTGAAAATCATTCCATAAACATATAAATCTTATTACTAAACAAATAAATTTAATAATTTTTAAACATAATATTGAAAGAAAAAAACTAAATAATAAGAGAATAAATATTATATTTTAAGTGGGACGGGATGAGACGGTGTGGGGATTATAAAATCCATCCCCACCCCATCCTAATCCCATAAGTGCGGGTTCCTACAGACCTTACACCCATGGGTTATTTCATCATACCTATTATGTGGTGAACGGTAGAGACACGGCGTCTAACTTGTGTAATGAACAACAAATATAGAGAAGATGATGAGAGAATATTTGAGCCACCCGAGACTTGTCAACTCTGGTACTACGTTGGAAATTAACCACGTACTAAACCCAACTATAATTGTTTTATTTTCAAATTTCAAATCACTTGTGAAATTAAAATTATAAGTTTCCTCTTTGTAAGAGTATATTATATAGTGCTGTGTACATGCAGTTTTGTAGTGTACTTTTGTTGTATGAGTCAAGGGTGTTGTATGTTAATTTGACAGTTTCTCACTCGTTTGATTGCTACATGTTCACGGTTCACACACATATATACATATATTCAACTGAAAAATTTACCAGGTCTTTGCGTTTGATCAGAATGATTTAACTGTTTTGAGGCACAGTTATTGTTTTGTTGAACTGGCAAATATCAGTATAAAGAAAAAATCCACGATTCAATAGTACTGTCACAACTACTCTCGAATCTTAGTAAAGTGGTTGAACGTTTCTCTTTCACTTTTTGATAGAGGTTCGAGTTCTACGGTTGTCCATCGAGAGTTATCATTTTGAACTTTGACCGTAGCAGTTGATTTCGTCTTGTTACTATAAATCTTGACATGACAATAAATCAATTAGATAATAATTAGTAGTGTTTTATGCAAATTAACATTCGTTAACGAGAAAATTTTGAGTTAATTTATTAATATATCTAAATATTTGTATCCCAAATAGTATAACACCTTGTAATTTTCGTGCAAAACATAATTTTTTTTTTTTTTTTATATAAATAAAATATTGGGATGGAACTACATATATATATATATATATTATGATATTAATTTTATTGTAAGCTTATAAAATCAGTTTTAAAGATTTGTAGCGATAGATACAAATTCATTATTTGATAATTATTTTTTATTTGTATCGATAATTACCAAAAGCATGTTAATATGGGCGTAACTTAACTGGTAGATCGACGAGTTTGTGGCTTGGATAAATGACTCACGAGTCAACGGCTCGAATCCTACCAATGACTAAAGCTTTCAAAAAATACCTAGTTCCGAATTAATAGATATTATCAAACAAAAAAGATAATTACCAAAAGTATTTGATAAAAAAAGAATATTAAATGTTATAATCAAACATAAGCTTATTAGCATCATCAATGACTGCTAATCAATTGCATAAAACAACTTTAGGTCAATAAAGAAGCAAACCAAGATTTGGTCTCTCGAAGAACCAGATCCAGATTCCAGAAGGTCTCTCTGTCTCACAAAAATCATAACTTGATACAAAGAAATCAACATTGCACCAATTAAGAAGATCAACTTGATCAGAGCTATTTCCAACCGTCTGATTTGCATACCTCCTTAGCAATCAAGGCTTCAATTTTATTTCTTTTGAAGTGTTACGTTATTATATAAATTTAGGGTTTTTTTAGGAATGAGAAGGACTCGAACCCATAATCTTATGGTTCAGGTGTAAAGGGCTTATTTGATCTTTGCAAAAGGAAAACTAATATATATATATATATATTTATATACGATCAAAGTGAACTCAATATATACATCACGTGGTGTGATTGTTGACTGGGTCCTACTATCTTAACAAACAAGGAACAAGCCTAAAACAAAAACAAAAAGGAAAAAAAATATATCAAAAGCATCCTTGTTATTTTAAAAACCAAACAATTTAATCAAAAAGTTTACAAAAATAGACAATTTGGTCCTTATCGTTTCATTTACTATCAAAATAGTTTTGCTTGATTTGATTTGTATTAAACTAGTCTTAGTGTCCGTTTGGGGGAGCTTGTCTACTGGCTAAAAAAGCTTTTTTAAATTTTTTTTGTATCGTTTGGTTGACACTTCAGTAGAGCTTTTGATGATTAAAAAAGTTGTTTTACGTCTACTTGAAGAAGCTCAAATTGTAGGCTTTTTCAAGTAGACTTTTTGAGCTTTTTTTAAAAACATTAAAATCTCCAATATAACCCTATAATTTAATATTTACTAGAGTATTTTGGTAATTCTCACATTAAAAAAGCTTTTTTTTAATTGTAATTGACAACCAAACGACCAATGACTTTCATTTAAAAGCTCTACCTCTAAAAGATCTACTTCTAAAAGATCTACTGCAAAAAGATCTACTTGAGAAGTTCTCCCAAACATACAGTTAGAATACGTTTGGAAGAGCTTCTTAAGTAGATCTTTTTGCAGTAGATCTTTTAAAAGTAGAGCTTTTAAATAAAAGTCATTAGTCGTTTGGTTGTCAATTAAAATAGAGCTTTTTTAACGGTAGAATTACCAAAATACTCTAGCAAATATTAAATTATAGGGTTATATTGGAGATTTTAGTGTTATTAAAAAAACTCCAAAAGATTTACTTGGAAAAGCTTTAAATTTGGGCTTCTCTAAGTAGACGTAAAACAACTTTTTTAATCATCTAAAAGCTCTATTGGGTGACAATCAAACGATACAAAAAAAAAATTTGAAAAAAGTTTTTTTAATTAAAAAAGCTCTTTTAGCCAGTAGCCAAGCTCTCCCAAACGAACACTTACTAAATGGTTACCACTAGCGATTTTCTTTACTTTTGTTGGAAAATATCATTTCATCGTTATGGTACTTAAAACTTAATTGACCGTTTTATACATTAAAAATTACAACAACAAAAACTTTCAAATATTACAAAAAATTATCTATAAAATTATAAAAATAATTCTTAAAAAATTACTAAAAACCCACCCTAAAAATTATTTGAATCTAAAGGACCAAAATACCCTTATCCACTAATACAAAATTGAGTAAATTACCCTGGTGGCAACCACTTTTAGATAAAAATACCAGTTTAATAACCACTTTTACCCAATGTACCAAAATGACCACTTTTGACAGACATGTCGTTAACGGTGGTCATTCCGTCTATTTTCTAACGGAATTGTTGATATATTATTGATGTATTCTGTCCATTTTCACTATTTGTACATAAAAAGTCATTTTTTCCCTTACCATTTAATAAAAGCCATCAAAATTCACGGTTTCAAAATTAACACCATCACCCAAAATTTTCTCTCATTTTCTCATATCCCAAACAACAATTTTTCAGATTTCAAAACCATCTCCTCCATCCAAAAATCACTTGACTTCATCACCCAAAATTTTCTCTCATTTTCTCATATCTCAAACAACAATTTTCAGATTTCAAAACCATCTCTATCTTCCAAAAATCACCCATCTTCATCTAAGAACAACGAATCTACAGAATTTTGTTTCTACATAAAGTTTTTTTTTTTTTTTTTTTTTTTTTCCATACAAATTCTTTCCTTCTTTTCATTTTCTCACATCCAAAACAACAATTTTTCAGATTTCAAAACCCATCTTCATCATCCAAAATTTTCTCTCATTTTCTCATTCCCAAGCACCAAATTTTAAGATTTCAAACACCATCACCCCAAATTTTCTCTCATTTTCTCATATCCCAAACAACAATTTTTTAGATTTCAAAACCATCTCCTCCATCCAAAAATCACTCAACTTCATCACCCAAATTTTTTTTCTCATTTTCTCATATCTCAAACAACAATTTTCAGTTTTCAAAACCATCTCCATCATCCAAAAATCATCAACCTTCATCTTCTTCAAAAATTCCCAGCTTCCGTTTCCGGATTTGTTCCTAAACTTTGATTGAAAACTAACTAAAATGGAGACATTTCAAGCATAACCAAACAACTTGTAAGGGCAAAAATGACTTTTCATGTACAAATAGTGAAAATGGACGGAATACATCAGCAATTCCGTTAGAAAATGGACGGAATAACCACCGTTAACGACATGTCTGCCAAAAGTGGTCATTTTAGTGCATTGGGTAAAAGTGGCTACTAAACTGGTATTTTTGCCTAAAAGTGGTGGCCACCAGGATAATTTACTCCACAAAATTTGATAGGAAAGGGTATGGAAAGACTATAAAGATTAAATGAAACAATAAGATTATGGGTGGGTGTTTTCAGGTTGGGTTGAAAAATTTTCAACTCAACCCAACCCAACGTAAATTTTAACCCAACCCAACCCAACCCAATATTTGTCGGATTGGGTTGGGTTGGGTTGATCAGGTTGGGCTTTTAAGCCCAATAGAAAAAATATATTCGAATTCAAATTTTGTTATATGAAAATTTAAATTTAAATTAATTTTTTGCACCCTAATATCATATTACATAGAGTTAATTTAGATTAAAACCAAATCACAACATATAATATTGTTGCATAATTAAAAAAAATAAAAATATAACAATTTATCCAACTTGAAAAGTCTCCATCTAAGCCTTCTATCAATTTTACAATTATAATCATTTTGTCGAATATCTTGTGATTGGATAATCTATTATTTATTTCAACCAACATAATAGTTTGAGCTTCTATACAATTATTAGACTTTTTTCTACCAAAATTTTAATCAAATCCTAAGAAAAAAAAAACATTTTAAAGCACAATCAATGATGTGCCAATTAATATAAAAGATGAAGACAATATAATTGCATATTTTTAATAAATGTATTATATATTATGGTATAAAATATTTAAAATTATGTATTTATATTTGTTATTTATATTATTATTATTATTTTTGTATCTGTGGGTGTCCGGGCCAGCTTGCGCACACCTCGACTAATCCCACAAGGCCCTGAAGTTAATAGTCGGGTAAACTTCCAGTGGCCCCAAGAGAATCGTGTCTGCTAGGGATCGAACCCAAGACGTCCGAGTTTACGACTCGTCCTAGTGACCAACGGCATCACCCCTTGGGGTTTATTTATATTATTATAAATGGTGCATGAGTAAATTTTTTAAATATTTTTAAATATGAGATTTCATAATAAATCTAATAATAAATAAAGTTATTTAATTTATTTTTTATTAATTATGTCGGGTTGTCAGGTTGGGTTGGGTTGGGTTATATTTTATTAACCCAATCCAATCTAGTTGGGTTGGCGGGTTGGTGCCCACACCTAAATAAGATCGTTTTGTTGTATATAAACAACAAGGACTAAATTGATAATTATTTAAATGATAAGCAAGATAATGAAATTATCCCAAACAAAAATATATAAGGAAAAAAAAAAGGCTCAGTCTTACAAAGTCTCTCTCTCTCTCTCTCTCTAGCTCCAGCCACCAACTTTATATATATATATATATATATAAACTGTGAAGCAGAAGTAAGTGCCCATTTCCTTCACAAAAAAAAAAAAAAAGAAGAAACAAGTGCCCATTGTTTCTGTTTCATTTTTGAAGTCTCTTGCGTAGTTGCGTGTCTCGTTTTTCCTTCTCTGTCTCTCTGTCTCTCTGTCTCTGTTTCTCTTTGAATTCCTTGTTCTTGATCTGGGTCCTCTAGTGACTGTGAAAAAGAAGCTCGATCAGAGAAGGCAAACATGGGAAGAGCACCATGTTGTGACAAAACAAAGGTGAAGAGAGGACCATGGTCTCCTGAAGAAGACTCCACTCTCATTCGCTTTCTTGAAACTCATGGCACTGCTGGTAACTGGATCGCTTTGCCTCAAAAAGCTGGTCTCTCTCTCTTTCTCTCTCCTTCTTCTTCTTTTTTGTTTTTGTTAATTTTTTTTTATATGAATTATTCACCAAGAATTAAGGGTCATGGGGGATTTTCTTCAAAGTTGAACATGCCCTTTTGTTTTGTCTGCTTTTACTGCATTTATTTCTCTCAGAATTTTTTTTGACAGGTTGCAGCTTTTTCAACTAACTCTGCATAGTTTAATTTGTCTATATTCTCTGCTTTTAAGCAAAGTCTCTCTGCAACTTTAGTCCATGAATTGTAGTTACATGTTCATTTTTATATAAGCAAAAAAGCAGAGAGAGTATGTTAGTGGGGTACTGGGGTTTATATTGTCTTCTTGTTATTCGTGATCCTTTGTTTTCATGTCCGTACCTACATTCTTCAAGGTCTTCACATTTTTTATGGACTTTTTGCTTCCATTAAATTCAATTAATGCTATCTGGTTTTATATTATAATTTTATTTTTCTTTACTTTTCAATGATATTTAATTTTTCCACTCTAATGTTTTTCAATTTAATTACAGGCCTCAAGCGATGTGGGAAGAGTTGCCGTCTACGGTGGTTAAATTATCTGAGGCCAAACATTAAACATGGAAATTTCACTAAAGATGAAGATGAAATTATATGCACTCTCTACACTCAAATGGGAAGCAGGCAAGTTTCCAATTAATATTTCATAATTTGGTTTTCTTTCAAATTTTTTTTGTTGTTGTTGGTTTTTTTGAAGTTATTATAATTTTCCCACTTCTGATTTTTTGTTGTTGTTATAGATGGTCTCTCATAGCATCCAATCTACCAGGAAGAACAGACAATGATGTGAAGAATTACTGGAACACCAAACTGAAGAAGAAACTACTTGCAGGAAAAGTAATCAGCCTCACAACAACAAACAACTACATCACTAGTAACAAATTCCCTGAAAAAAGCTGCAATAGGAAAAATCCACATGATCTTCTAGACTCATCGATATCAACACCACCATCATCATCAACCTATGATCATCATCATCATAATCATCTCCATTTTTCATCATTTTCATCACAACCCCAGATTATTTCTTCACCATTTCCAATCCTAACTGATCATATGGGCTATGGATCATCATCATCAACTGTAGTCAACAATACTCATGAAATGAGCCTCATGAGTTCAGACCCAAATCATCATCAGTACTTTTCTGATCATCATGGTCATGTCTCTGAATTCAGTACAAACTTGAAGAACAGTGGTAGTTCTATTTTCACATCATCTCAGGAGGGTGGTTCAAGTAGTGTCTCAGTCTCTGCTGATAATTCAAGTTCTCTTGCCATGGAAAACAACAACATGTCTCTTTCTGCAGACGGAAGTGCTGTTCATGAAGATCTTCAAGGTGGGATTTTAATGGATTTCAGCTTTGGAACTGGAGGTTCTATTTACAATGAATTTATCAACAGTAGTAGCAGTGGGGTTTGGTTTCAAGATCAGAAAGCTACTAGTCATGAAGAAGCTGGTGGTCTAAGTTATTGCTGCTATCCCAATTTAGGTGATGATCAATCTTCATCTTATGCTGACATTAAGCAAGAACAAGGACTGATCAATCAAAGTGTCATTAACCAATATTAATTAATCAATGAAAGTGAGGTGAGAGACCGCTAGAGATCATTGAATGTTAGAGACTTTTCTCACATGCATGTTAATAAATTCTAGCTAGACTGATTATATTTAATCTATCTATCTATATATTTACCCATTTGCTTTCGATCTGTTCTTTTGATTTAAAAGCATATTTATTAACATGTATATCAATCACAATTTTCAATTAATGAAACTTCTTAGATGATTGATTTTAGATAGATATATTCATGCCTGAATTTTACCTTATTTTTGTTCTGTTAATTGGTAGAAATATATTTTCTAAACCCAATTATATTATAAGACGAAATGGTGAGTCTAATGGTAAGCCTCTCAAACTTATATTAGAAATAAGTTTGGGAGACGTGCCTTATATTGGTGGATGTACTCATATCGGATAGTGTTTAGGAACAGCGAATTAGAGTAATATTATAATTTCCATAGTTACTTATTTCTAAAGACTAAAGTAATTTATCAACCTTGAAAAGTTGAACATCAATAGGATTATTTAGGATGTGATACTCGAACCATTTCACTCTGCCTTGAGTATATGCGCACTCTTGGTCCACGATTCTTGTATTCAGCATAGTATAATGCAGTTAGATCATAGATTCATAGTTGTTATTAAATTTCATCCAACTTTCACGATCAATAAATCCATCTAAATAGGATTTCATTATAAATTTATTTTAAATTGTTGTTCGAAATTAATGTATCATGATCAAAAA
The DNA here is from genome assembly GCA_954870605.1 of Acer campestre. Lineage (NCBI taxonomy): Eukaryota > Viridiplantae > Streptophyta > Magnoliopsida > Sapindales > Sapindaceae > Acer > Acer campestre. The sequence goes on along the minus strand of OX940804.1, from coordinate 35,587,595 downwards.
CATCCTTGAAACTTGCGAGAGAAGCTAAGCTCCCTTATACATGGAAGAGTTTTAATGATGATTTTTAGACTATATATGATGAAGAGATTATAATAATTAATTAATGATAAGACCAAGTAATTAACTATTAGGTATATAATAATTAAAGGTTTATCAGAAGATGATAATTGTCAAAGTGGGGTTATAAACTTATAAATCAATGGAAATTTTGTTTATTTATTTATTTATTTATTTATTTTACTTTTATATATCATTAATGAGAGAGAGAGAGAGAGTGGCAAATGGATGGATGGATGGATAGCATCAGCCATCAGCATGTCTGGGTGTTTGTTTTGTTTGTCAGTGGTCACGAAATTTGCATGAGTCTCACATATGCCCTTTTCAACGCTCATGTTTTTCAAAACGTCCTATTCGTCCATTAATCACCAAGATATTCTTTCTCTCTCTCTCTCTTCTTGATATAATTTCTTTCTTACTTTTTGAATAGTCAATATATACTACCTACGTACTATCTCTTTCTTCTGTTTATTTTTTCTCCTGTGGAATTTTCATTTCTAATTTTGATGAATTTGACTTAATTTGAGATAGTAAATGCAACACTTGTATGCTTATAAAATGTGTTTTTGACTTAATTCAACATGATACAAATAAAATATTTAGAATTTAATTTGATGCTGCATTAATTGAACCTTGACCAGTTTTGATATGATCATACAAAAATAATTTCATGAAGAATTGGTCTCTGTTGATTTATAAATTTTTACAATGTGAACTGATAGAATATATTCAAATCAAACCGTGTCAACATGACATAATGTATACAATTAACCAAATTGGAATTAAAAAAAATAGCAAATGTTATGATTTAATAAATAAAACCTTTTTACATGATACTATACAACTCAATTACCCACATGTAAGGAACTGATATATTTTTTATTAATTCGAATTTATAATAGAAAAATTAATCATTTAAATATGGATATTGTGGTGTTATATCGTGTCTACTAATTAATTATACGTTTGATATAACAAATATAAACCGAATCCATCTGAAATCTTGACGTACTAGAGTATGGTTCAATCCTTAACCTTTTACTTGTTTATAATAGATATTACCAATATGATTAAGCTTGATAGTTCAATTACATTCATTTAGGTGCATAAACTTTTGCCAATAATAGTAGTATAAATTATTTTGTTTTACCATACGACTTTACTTACATCAATTAGAAACTTTGGAAACCTTAGCTCTCTCGAAACATATATATAGCTAGGGTCGGTGTTAGCTAGGTTAAATTAAAATCTTGATCGATCGAGCTATATATAAAAAAATAGGATCGAAAAAGGAAAAAATAAATATACAAGGGTGAGACCAAAAAGTTGGCCAGACATTTGTTCCCTCTAATGTTTGCACTTTGGACTTTTAGACATTTGAATCATAATTATTCTTCATCTTTTTCTCGGTGGCATTACTTGGAAATGAATATTCCTTCTTTATCTCTATTTAAAAAGACAAGCATATCAATACTCTCATATAAGCCACTATCTAGGACCCCAGTTTTCATGTATAGTCAAGCTTCCTCTTTTTTCCACTATATAAATTTATATGTAAAATGTTTTGTTTTGTTTTAATAAATTTAAAATGACTTGTCAAACAATACAACTTAATTAAAATGACAAAATCTCAAACAGTCTTTCAAAAGATAATATAATATTGTAATATAAACAATTAAAACATGTTTTGTAATGCATTCAACGGATTGAATTTCTCAATTTCAATTATCTTATACGGGAATCTATCAATCCAGAGAAGTTAGAACCTTCTTTAAAATATTTATGTGTGTACAATTATTTATTAAAATTTTAAAGGGTGACGTTCCTCTGATCAGGATTCTAGATGGTCCTGAATTTATTATTTGTTTTTTCCTGAATCTTATATAGTTTCGTAACGTTATAGAGTTGATTACAGAATCAACTCTATAAACGTTACATATATAACTAGACATAGAGCCAGTTTGGTATTGCTGTAACTTTTATAATAATCATTGTTAGCTGTGTTGAATGAATAATCATCTGTGAAGTTAATCGACAGATGTTTTGTTAATTATATTTTAAAAACTACTGTATAACTCAAAAGCAGTGAACATATGTTTGATTATTTTACTGTAAAAGTGCTGAGATTAGTTATAATGATTAAAATATACATGAGTTTAATTAGGACTCTATTTCATATATTTTTTTCATTAATTATATATATAAACCAATATTTAAGAAGAATATTTAAATTGGAAAAAAAAAAAAAAAAAAAAACTCCATAAGAACAATTAAAATATTTTTAAAAGATTTTATAAATCAAATCAATATTTAAATAAAATATTTAATTTTGAGATGAAATAAGGTATATAAATGATTTTAACTTGATTTCATAAGGATAATAATGATATTTTAAAAGATGCATTAAATGCAGAAATAGATTATTTCATAATCACTTTTAAAAAGTAACCACCCATCTACTTTTCAAAATCTCCGTCAAAACTTGTCAGATTATCAGTTAATCATTTTTGGAAGTTTTACTAAACACCATTTTATATCAAAATTATAAAATAATCTGATTTTAACTTTTTAAAATGTAATAACAAACTGGCCCTATAATGTTATGTTGCATAATTGATTATGTAATGTTACAAAACAAAAGTCTTGATTTTTGTTTTTGACATGATCATCATAAGTAGAGAATTATTAATATTTAATAAAATGGTAGTCCCTTTCAATTCTTCCCCTTAGAACTAAGAAACTGACTTAGTTCTAAGTGGATCAATAGATATTTATTTATTTAATTTTTGAAAGGAATAGATAATATTTTTAAAAGTCATGAAGCCAACTTAATCATATATCTTTACAATTAAAATAAAGATTTTTATAATATTATTGTACTTTCTTCGAAGGTGATAAAACAAAAACAATACAAGCTAGCATTATTGAATTAGATAACTATAGATATATGTTAATTTCAATGTATATATAATAACAATGGTCCCAAGTCCCAACTTTAATTTTTATTCTTCTCCGAGAATCTTTGCCAATTTGAAAGGATAGTTGTCTACCGACGAATTATGGTTGTTGGTGCCATTTTTTTTTTTAAAAAAAATTTAATTTGTTGTTGTTGTCAAAGACATTGATCGCTTCTTACTTTGTATATTATAATGACAAATTGTTTGGTATATTTTACTTGCATGTTTTCCAAAGTCAAATCTCTCTTTAAATAATAAAAAACCACTTCAAATTTCCTCCTCACAAATAAACTAATCCACGTCTCTTCGGACATTGATATAACACCGAACAAGTTAGAGATTTATCAAACCTAGTTATTCAGATCAATACTATATGCACGGTCCGGGTAATTATTCTTATTTAACTGCTAAACATGGTCAGATTCAAAATCACTAATGTGAAAAAAAAAGTTTATATCATTTGAACTAAGAGAGAATGTGCGTTTTTTTTAAAACTCCTTTTCAGGTTGTAATCATTAGACACAAATTTATCGATAAGAGCTTTTAACATTAAAAATAAAAATAAAAATTCATGTCTAGTAAATATTTGTTCACCATCATCATCACAAATTAACCATACACGACCAGTTCATATATTTTAATGATTTGAGAAATAACTTCTGGTTGCTAATTAATAGAAATGTTGTGGTACAATTTTGTTCAAATGTTGCCCGAAAGCAGCACACAGATGCAGAGAAGAGAACCATTAAAACAAAAGGTACCCACAAACCAGCAAAGACAGAGATGAACAAGAAGTACAAAAACTAAAAATGCATAGCCAGATCGAACAAAGAGTAATTATACAAGTAAGCAAAGACCTAAATTTGCTAGTGCTATATATGAAATTCAACAGACCTTCCAAATTTTCGACCGAAATCATATCTGTTTGATCATACAATCTTTCCCGGCTTTGATGTTTGAAAAAAGGAATCCATATCAATCAGCCAAACAATTGTATTACTCTAGAACAGTGCTTTCCTTTTCGACTTAACAGGAGAACAATTTTTTATGATGAGTTATATAATAGTAGTATCCACGTTTGATAGTGATTATTATACAGTTGTATGAAAATGTTTTGTCTTCTGCTATTACTAACCACTGTTCGTATGAAGGCCAGCTCTTCCTCTTGGACCAAAAAGAAACTATTTTTTTTTAAAAAAAAATTAGGGTTTTAGGATGGAGTGTTTTCAAAGAAAGAGTGTCAAAATATAAAAGGCTAATTTTGGAATAAAATGACACGTCTTTAATTTTTTTTTTTTTTTTAAATTTAAGTTTGAGGATTTCTCCTTACAATCATATTTTTTCTTTTCACACACATTTTCTAAAGACACTCCACCATAAGAAATTAAATTTAAAAAATTTCTAAAAACACTTCATTTAATTACAAAATTATCCTTCTTCATCTTAAAACACTCCATACTAAAAACTGAAATTTAAAAAAAATAAAGATTTTTCATTTTACTCCAAAATTATTATTTTTTTCATTCAAGAGTGAAATTGACTTTGCTTGTTTCTTTAAACTATTTTTTTATATGCCGCCTGCGTGTCGACTTGAATATGTCTTTTTTTAACAATTTGAAATCTAAAATGTTTAAGAAAAAAAAAAAAACATCTGAATTTAAAAAATAGAAAAAATTGACTTAAATTTTAATACCCTAATTCTAAAACTTCCATTTAAGAATAACATAAATGATGACATATTGAATTAAAAAAAAAACATTAATAATAAAAAAGAATTTATATGCTCTTTCAACTGGAGACGAAGATCTCCATCTACAGTAAGTATATTTATATTATTTTATATTTTTAATTAATTTAAGTTTTTGGTTTAATTTAAATTTTTTATTATAATTTTATTAATTTTATAATTTTAAATAGTTTTTTTTTTCCCTTTTTTTAGTACTTAAATAGTGATTTCATTAATTTGTTAAGCATTATTTTAAATTATACTTTTTTTTTTTTGGAAGTTTAAAATTGGAATGGAGTGTATTCAGAATATGTTTGTCCCCTTTTGTAATTTTAATTAGGATAAAATTGTTATTAACAAAAATAATAATTAAATGGAGTGTAAAAAGATCTTAAGATGGAATATCTTTTCGGACAAAGATGACAATTGAATTACAAAGAATGCAAGTGGGTGTCTTTAGATATAAATTGAGGTGGATTTAGAAATACTCTTGGTCTAATAGACCCAACCCGTTTCTCTAGGCCCAGTTATGAAAGTTGGGCCCAATAACCCAAATCGTTTCTCTAGGCCCAGTTATCAAAATTGGGTCCTATAACCTAAATCGTTTATGTAGGCCCAGTTATCAAAGTTGGGTTTAATAAACTAAATCGACGTGGCAAGAAGAAGATCGGTATAAACACAACTACAGAAGAACCGTACATATCTAGTTGCCTCTCTACCGTCCACGTGTCCCCAAACATACGTACATAACCCTTAAATTTCCCTGTATCCTCTTCATCGTTAAAAAAGAACAGATTCGAAAACACACATCCACAAGACAAAACAAAATGCTGAGATTGGCTTCAAAGAAGATGCTAGGTCTAGCGACGAGCGATGCCCAGTCGGTGTCGCGGCCGGCACAGGCGGTGTTTCCGCGATTCTATCACGAGAACGTGATAGAGCACTACAACAACCCGAGAAATGTCGGGTCGTTTGACAAGAACGACCCGAACGTCGGTACTGGCCTCGTCGGTGCACCGGCTTGTGGCGATGTGATGAAGCTGCAGATTAAGGTCGACGAGAAGACAGGTCAGATCGTCGACGCCCGTTTCAAGACCTTCGGGTGCGGGTCTGCCATTGCTTCATCGTCTGTTGGTAGGTGATTGTGTGGTTCTTTTTTATGTTAATTGTTTGGCTTTGTTGAAATTAAAAATTTAGGGAGCTATTGTGTATTTAAATAATGTTATGCTGATTGTAATTTTTGGTTGTTATGATTATTGAATTTAAGAATTCATATTGCTGATAATGCTGAATATTCATGTGAGATTTGGGGTTGTTTGACATTTTTTTTTTTATGAAGATGTTTTGGTTGTTGTAGCTTTGATAAGGTACACATTTGCCTTGGATATTTGATTTAACTTTTATTGGCAATTTGACATAAGCCGGATGTGCTTATGTTCATGACCTAACAAGAATGGACTACAAGCATTTAATTTACATTCATTGATGCTGATGCGATTGTTAGATGCATAATTGGTGCTGTACCAATATATTACCAATTTATTTAAGCTGTTTGCTTGTGGGACTTGCTTGTGGGACTGAAAAGAACTTTTGCTCTTGTTTAACTATTCTTTTAGTTTTACTGCTGTATCTATCATTTGGGTTGAGGGTTTAATCCTTTTTTTTTCAACAACTAGCATTATAAGTATACTACATTGATTTGATTCTTGGGACAACTGATGCAAGTATTGTGGAATGGCGTTATTTCTTATGTAAAGGATATTTAGTGCTATTGTAAGTGGCGATTTTGCTGAGGTTATTCCTAGAACAGATAGTATACTGGCAGCATGATCCTTCATCTGTCTTGTTGAGCACAAGGCAGCCAAGTTTAAGAAACCTTTATCACCTTCGCCTTTTCTCATTATCATTAACATTTGTTTGTATGTTTTATTGACTAGTAGAATTTCTTAAAGTCATGCCCTGTTTAGTTTTTGCAGCATCAGTTGATTGTCTTGGCTTTAAATGGTTAGTTTGAAGACTTACTTAATATGGTTTCTCATGTTTCAGCAACGGAATGGGTGAAAGGGAAGCAAATGCAGGAAGTCTTGACCATCAAAAACACGTGAGTTTTGTGTCTTATCTCTAAATTAAATATGCTCGTTGTTGTAATAGAGTTTACAAATAGTGCCTTTTGTTATTCACTTTAGTTAATGTTTTGTGCTTTACATTTTAGGGATATTATTATTTTCCACCCCGAGTTTTGAGGTATTAGACGTTTTCCACCCCCTTGTTTTGGTATTGGCTAATTTCCACCTTAACTTTTCATTTAATAGTCAAAATGCACCCTCCCATTAACAATCGTTAGTCAATCATTAAAACTTGAAAAATGAGAAGGGTACATTGGTAACTTTATCCTAAAACATAATAAAAATTAAAATTATATAAAACAAATTAAAATAGTAATAAATAAAATTGAAATCCTTGCACTTTCTCTCTCCACATCTCATCTTCATCGTTTCTCTCTGTATTCTTTTCATTGTTTCACTGTTTTCTTCCTCTCCCCTCTCATCTCTCTCTCTCTCTCTCTCTCTCTCTCTCTCTCTCTCTCTCTCTCTCTCTCTCTCTCTCTCCTGTCTCTAATGGTTTCGGTTGGCACAGACAAGGAATGGAAGATCGGCGATGGTTGGTGGTGGGCTGGATTTGAGAGTGTTGGTGGTTGTGTGTGAGTTCAGGTTTTGTTTGGCTGCCGGAATGGTGGGGTTTGATTTGAGTGTTCTTTATTGATTTTAGGGATGGTGGTGGCTGTGTTTAGGTGTGGGTTTTGTTGGGATGAATTTAGGTTTCCAGATCTTCTTATGTTAAAAAAAAAATTCCATATATTATTCAATTTGCAGATTTTTTTTTTGGCATTTTGTGGAGATCCAATGAACCTATTTTCACATCTTGTTTTGTTAAAAGAAAAAAATTGATCCTATTTTGTTGAATTTTTTTTTCCAGTTCTTGTTCAACTTGCTGTTTTTTTTTTTTTTTTTTCATTTTGTGGAGATCAAATGGATCCCTACTTTTTCTTTTTCTTTTTTTAGTTTTTATAAATTCTTTAAAAAAAAAAAAGATGCACCGTCCATCTCAAGTGGTGATTTTTAAATTAAATTTTAATTTTAAACGTTTTAGGTTTTTTTATTTTATTATTTATTTAATAGAAGGGCAAAATAGTATGGGTTTATGATGATGATGAACTGGGTATGGATTTTTGAGGTTTGGCTTTGGTCTTCGATTTGGTTGAGGTTTGGATGATCCAGAATCCTTTTTTAATTTTTTTAATTTAATTTTATTGTATTCTTTTGGTATGGGGTTTATGATGGTGGTTTGGGTCTAGGTGTGATGGTGATAAACTGATAATAAGAGTCAGGTTGTGGGTTTTTGGTGGTGTGTTGATGATTTTTTTTTTCTTCTGGGTTTGTTGGTGTGTTGAATGTTGATATTTTTTTTCTGGTTTGGAATCTCTGGACGATGATGGTGATGAAGATGATTTAAAAAACAAAAAAAAAATTAAATACTGAAAAAAGAGAGGGTGTAAAGGCAACAATGTCATTTTACATTTTGCTCATGTCAGAAGAACACTTTTCCATCCAAAACTAACGGCAGGGTGGAAAGTGGCCAATACCAAAATAAGAGGGTGCAAAATGACCAATACCTCAAATGTTAGGGTGGAACATAATAATACCTCAAATGTTTTGATGTGAAGGAATTGGGTCATTTTATGATGAATTATATTAATTGTATGGTAATATTGTTGCGGATCTTTTTGCTTTGCTGTTGTAAGAAGACACTTTTTCTCTCTAAAAATTTATGCATGGATGCATATATGGCACCCCTTCACCTAAATGTCATGTTATTCATACAATCAACTAAATAAATAGAATAGAACAACCCTTAATCTGTGGTTTTTCCTAAAATATATATATATCCTAATAGGCAAAAAATTTATGCATGGATGTGAATATGGCACGCCTTAACCTAAATGCCATATTATTAATACATTCAACTAAATAAATACAATAGAACAACCCTTAATCCGTGGTTTTTCCAAAAATATATATATATATATATATATCCTACAAGGCTCAAAACTTCAATGGGCTCCTTGAATCTTTGGCTTGAAAAAAAGATATCACCTTGACGATCACTCTATTTCTTCATGGGAAAAGTTTTAAAATGTTTTTTGATACATGGGGAAACAGTAATCACTAAGATGGTCCGGATATTAATCTCCTCTTGAGTTTGTTTTCTTGTTATTATATTCCTCTTGAGATTGCCTTGAGTTTGTTTTCTGGTTATTATATTCCTCTCGAGATTGCCTGCTGTTGAGTGGCTGAACACCTAATCTTATTGCTGCTGGAGAATGCAAATGTGACTCTTCTTAACTTTTAAAATTTGTTGCAGGGAGATTGCAAAACATCTTTCTCTGCCACCAGTTAAGCTGCATTGCAGTATGCTTGCCGAAGATGCTATCAAGGCAGCTGTGAAAGATTATGAAGCTAAACGTGTGAAAAGTGCAAGTCCAGATGCAGCACCGGTTGAGAAGGCTGCTGATGCTTGAGCTGTATTGATGTGATATCTTTTATAACTTTTCTACTTGTGGATTTCTAGCAGTTGTAATTTCATATGATGTTGGAATATTTTTTATCTTTTGTAAACAAAGTATGGAATGGAGGTTGGACTCGGCAGCCGACACGCTGATACACCTAAATATTGCTGTTCCAAGTTATACAATACAAGGTCATATGTTTTTTTTGTCGGAACCTGTAAATGAATAAAGGGATGCTTATTGTGTAAATAAATTATCTATTTTAATTGTATTATGCTAATTGTACATGTGATGTTAAGATGCTTGTAGACAAGCAGGAAGCCACTGCTTGCATACTAGTAACTAAATCCCACTCCCAAGCGCCCATGATGTGACTACATTTGTTTTCATGCAGACAAAACAGGGAAGCTGCGTAATCAATAATCATAAACTGCACAGGACAGAACCAAACCAGACTAGTAGAAGAGTTGTGGTTTGACGAGAGAAGCCAACAAAACACACTCTCACACTTATCTTAATCCCCCCAAATTCGTCCACGCCAATCAAATTCTAGGTATAACAGAAAGTTTTCGATCAATTTAGGATTTCATCTCATAATGATGTAAGTATATTAATTAATCACAGAAATTACTTTACGTATAACAGGAGAAAATCTTGGCTGGGACGATCCCATACACGTGGCTGTGGGACCGTCTAATGAGAGAGTGCCACGAGAGCACCACAAGTGTGCCACATAACTCTCACACAGTCTCCAATGTATGTGTCACTCTCTCATTGGACGGTCCCATGGTCACGTGTATGGGACCGTCCCAGCCAAGATTTTCTCGTATAACAGAACATCGGGTATGTGTGTGAAACATGTGAAAGAGAAAGAGGCAGAGTATGTATCTAGGAATTTGGTTCTTTTAGAAAAATTATATAATGATGTAAGCATATTCATTACAGAAATTATTTTGCACATAACAAAATATCGTGTGTGTTTGTGTGAGAGAAAGAGGCAGAGTATGTATCTAGGAATTTAGTTCTTCAAGAACAATTACACACTGGAAAATGGCGCTCGTGCTTTTCTTACTTATTGGAACCTACTATTATCGCAGAGTCAGATACAGGGTTTAGCTCGAAAAAGGCCCTTTTGAGAGGCGGACAGCAGATTTCCTGTGGATGATGATTTTTGGAGCTCTGACAATGCTGGTGTGTGTATAGTTGGTGTTTATACAATCCTTGTAGTGCCTTGAATGAGTTTGGCCTTATAGTGTTTTATATTCCGGCCTTCTTTTTTCCTTTCGATTATCTCTTAGGTGGAATATGATGATACCAGAAGCTTTTTCTGTCTTACGAATGTCTTTTGGGTATTTACTATTTAGGAATGGATGAATTTAATCACACAATCCGCCAATATAATAACTGAATCGGAAAATCACAAATTCTATCAAAAGCCTCAGATCACTGTATACGAAACTTATTATATATAATGGAAACTCTAAACCTCATGCGGCAAAACACCACCGTACCTGAACAAATAAACAATGAAGCAGTCGTGTACAAAAATAATATATACTTTGAAATCAAAAGTTCAAAAAAAGAAAAGAAAATCAATAAACGAATCAAACAATCTGCCATTATATAGATATGAAATCAGATCATTGTATGCTAATTTGTGAGAAAGAAAATGAAAGTATTCTGATACAAACTTCCCTCTTTTCTTATTCTCTGTATTGTAATTGTAATTTTGAATCTGGTTTGATGAAAAATGTATTGAAAAATAGTCAATTTCTGAATGCACTCTTTCATGCTTAGTCACCAAAAATATCAGCCGCTACAAATTAAAATGTAAATGAAAATTCAACTTTTTTTTTTTTGTTTTTTTTTTGTTTTTTTGTTTTTGTTTTGTTTTGTTTTGTATTTGTATGTCTTCTGATCTTTCCTCGAGTGGGAAGAGAACTTTTTTGAGTAAATTAAACCCATTTGATTCTTGAATTGGTTTGTCTTGTCGAATTTTCAGTGCATCAAGGGCACCGATAGTTTATGATTATGACATGGTGCATTTGCATCAGACCAACAAAATCATGTTTGTTTGATCATACAATCTTTCCATACTTTCATCAATGCCTACTACTTGCAATTTGTATAATGTAAAATAAGGCCAATATGCTGAGAATCGACAAACATTTTTGAGTAAATGTCATGATAGAGGATGCTTTGAAACTCATATTGTTCCTCATCAATCGTCTGGTTGGTTTCTATGCAATTTATGTCTTCGATTTTTTGTTATTGTTGAAGCATTACACTATTATATAAATTCGGGATTTTTTTGGAGAGGGGAGAACTCGAACCCGTAACCTCGTGGTGCATGTGTGAGGGGTTTACCATTGAACCAATCTCACATTGTCCTTCGAAAAAAAATTGACTTGCCGTTTATAGTCATACACTGTCAATTAAGATAAGAATTTCCATTCTTTATAATATATACACTGTCCATAAAATAATACTATTGTCATTCTCATATATCATATTTATAGTAACACCTTCAACGTGATATACATGTCACATTGCAATGTGACAATCCTAAATGAAATTTATTAATTTCAATAATTACATTGAATTGAAATACAACAATCTGAACTTGACATTTGACCTTAACCTCCCCCGAATTAAATTGAGAGGATGGGACTTTGGACTATCCAGACACATACTTTATAAAATGGTTGAAGCATGCTTACTTTATTTATTTATTTATTTATTTTATTTTTATTAATTCATACTAGAGGAGCGTAACCCCACAACACATCATGACACTGTAAGGGTGCGTTTGGTAGGGATATGGGACGGGACGGGACGGGACAGGACATGTTGTTCCGTATTATGTTTGGAATGCCTGGGACATAACTGTGAACTGTACTATTATGTGTTTGGTATGGATGAGATAGGACAAGACAAGAGATTTAAATGACCAAAATGCCCCTATTAATTTCTGAGACTTTAAAGATTGAAATAAATAGAAAACACAATTCTAATTTTGGTTTTCTAGGGTGGGAAAGATATGGGAACTCGATCTTCAAACTCAGTCTTCATCATCATCATCTTCAAACTCGATCATTATCATTATGAATTTTTATTTTTATTTTGAATAAACCAAATACAACAAAACAGAACAGCAAAACAAGAGAAAAAGAAATTATAAAGCAAATGCAGATCCAACCCACTTGCCACTTGCCAAGAAATGTAGATCAAATTATAAAGCAAGAGGTAGAAGGATAACGCAATTAGTTGCCAGGAAATGTAGATCAAATTAAAATTAAGGAAATTTCAATTTTTTGTTACAGAATTTTTAATTTTTTTTTAGAGTCCAGATCTCGATTTTCTTTTTCTTCAATCATCATCATCATTTTTTCACTCAATCAACAACAACTACATCATCATCTTCTTCATTCTTAAACAAAAACACAATAACTCAAAATCTCCATCCAATCTAAGGCCCACCAGTTCATGGCAACTCTAGGTCAAAATCCAACCTTTTTTTACTTAAAAATTCAGACTTCATCAAAGAATTGAGATTCAATTAGAACAAAAAATTGAGTTTGGCGAGATGTGTTGATGATCGACGATATGATAAGTACTGGAAACTCAAATGAAAGATTAAATTTACACAGAAAATTGAAACTCAAATGAAAGATTTACACCGAAAATTTAAAAACAAAAAATTGATCAAACTTGAAAACTCAAATGAAAATTTGAAATTCAAACTTGAAAACAAAAAATTGAAACTCAAATGAAAAATTGAAAACTTAATTAAACAAAAAATTGAAACTCAAATGAAAAACTTTACATAGAAATTTTGAAAAAATTGAAATTGATTATTTTTTTGACAAAGCATCACAGAAGCAGCAACGGCAGCGACGACAGTGGCGGAAGCGACGGCAGCGGCGGCGGCAATGGCGGAAGGGGCGACGATCTGAGAGAGAGATCTACGAAGGAGAAGGAGAAGGAGAAGAGGAGAGAAAGAGAGAGAGATCGTCTAAGAAGGAGAGAGAGAGGGGATTCAGGTGTTGGTGACTTGGTGTATATATATGTATGTAATTTTTGGAAGTTTTAAGGGCAAAAAAGTCTTTTTGACACTTGTCCCATGCATGGGACAAGTCTGGCCGAGCTATTTGGGTGGGACAAGATTTTGGGTTTTTTGTCCCACCTTGTCCCGTCCCGTCCCGTCCCATGCTAATAGCGCACCAAATGCGGGACAAGAGAAAATTGTCCCGTCCTGTCCCGTCCTGTCCCACGTACCAAACACACCCTAAATGGTCATAACGCCTTGTAGGGGATTCCATACCACATGATTTCTAGAAAGCTTCAATTCAACCGTCGTAGGAAGTTCAAAATGGGTAATGTACATCGTTAGGTCATCAAAGCTGTCCACCACGTTTGGTTCACTATCGAACCGGCAAAGGGGAATCGAGAGAGAAGTTTATTCTAGCCCTTGCATGGTCTGCAACCTAAGGCTCTTCGACTTGCTGGGGAACCCCAGCTTCGAGACTTCTTAACTTGATATAGCTATCTCAAAGGTTCTGGATATTAGAAAAAAAGGTAAGGAAGTTTGGAAAATCTTGGGGAAATAGAGAGCGAAGGCAAACCTAAGGAAACACTCCTAAAATTCTGAAAACTTAAAGGATTTTTTGAGAACGTGAAGTATGAATGAGAGGGGTGCCGTTATTTATAAGGCATAGGTAGGGCAAGAGGCGTGTCGTTTTAAGAAGACTTGTTTGTTAAGAGATGGTGCAAAATACGAAAAGAAAAGTTTCAGCCCATCACAACCTTGCACGTGTTAAATTGGAAAAAAAGAGGAAGAAAATCGTCTCTTCATCATGTCTCATCATTGTGTCGTTTGAATATTTTACAAGGTTAGTAATGAAACACGATTATCAAAGTCATTTAAAGCCAGACAACCCATTAATGCATCATTAAATAAGGAATCTTCTTTGTACCCACTCCGACGAGCTACCATGTCGCCGCAAAAGGGTAAATTCACTGATAGCCCACCTTGCGGATTTATGGGGTATTGTTAGGGGAATTTTTTAATAAACTTAACAGGTCAACACAAATAACATAAATCACTGGATATAGTAATCCACATCATCGACAAATTAAATCATGGCATGTGGTACCACCACCTTTGAGGACAACCCTAGGTCGCCAAACTTGTTCATCGACACATGAGTCAGGTCGCCTAATCCAAACTTGCTCACCAAAGTAACTTCATGCAGCAAGCAGGCCTAGTTCACCATGCAAATACGACTCAGACATGCGATATGATATCTTTAACGAATCATTAACAATTTGGAAATCCTTGAAGATAAGTCCAGAATAAGGAAAAGCAACCATCTTCATAATGAATAAACCAACAAAAAAAGAATGATCCTAGAAATTTGGAAGACTGACTTCTACAAGGAAAGTGCTCCATATACAGAACCAGAAGATTATCAAGATATGATCCTTCTAGGATCTCACGTCAACACAAGCCTTTGCTTGGACGACAAGAATTAGAGCGACATCCTGGTTCCTATATAAATGCATGCCTTAAGCAAAGGCAAATGGAGAGAGCAATACAACATTAGAGAGAAGGCATTTAAGCTTGTAATTGTAATCATCTCTTACATAGTGGAATCTTTTCCTGTTGTTACGACGACCATGGTTTTTCCATGCCTTAGAGTTTTCCCGTAAAAATTCTAGTGTTGTTTATTGCTTTCATTTATCTTATTCACATTATACTATATTAACGTAGCAAGAAGGTACTTTGATTATAAGCTTCTCAGCCAATCTAAGCATCAACTTGCCTACGTGTCATTGTTGGCAGTTGATTCGCATATGATATTCCAAAAATCACCATCAACAAAAGTTCTCTCTCTTTTTCATCACAATAGTGTGGGTTTCCGCATTGTGAACTGATCGTGCCAAAATTGTGTTACATTTAGGCCCTCAATATCATGTCCTTTAGCTTGTTTTCAAGTGTATTAGGTGGTTTAATGTGTTTTGTTGAGCATGTGTAGGTCCATTCCATTTAAGTGATGTTAAATCTTATTTTGGAAAAAAAGAAGTCAAAAGATGGAGAAAATGAGCAAATTGGAAGAACCATGGAAAATTGATTTTCAGCCAGTGCAGCGGGGCCTATATCTCCAAGCTCCGGTTGAATTGTGTGTCCTACTACCTACGGATTGAAAGCCACGGAAGTCTAGTTTCCGACGCACTTTTCGGATCGCAATTCCGATGTTTCTAGAAGGAGTTATACTCATTTCCGTAACGGTGCGCGAGGCTGAGAAATTCCAGGTGGTCGCCACCAAGGTCGCCATTAATAGCCAACTTGATGGCGACCCCCCATTTTGTGCAAAGATCAGAGAAGTTCGCCATCTACCCTGGTCGCCATTGATGGCCAACTTGATGGCGACCTTTTAGTGAAAATGGGCAGTGATGTTCGCCATCCACCCTGGTCGCCATCGATGGCCAACTTGATGGCGACCTCCCTTCCAGCTCAGCAAGTGACGGGTTTCAGACCCAGTTTTTGGCACCCACTATATATATATCCTATTTTCTTTGTTCTAAAGACACAACCCTTCATACTTACATCATTTTGAACCCTAGATCCAAGATTCATCTCTCCAAAATCCCTTCACCTTCCATCATCTTCTCTCACCCAAAAATCAACCAAGATTCCACCTTTCTACATTTTTCCACCATTTTCTTCACATATTACCTTCACATAACCATTTCTCATCCATCTTTGGAGGTTTTGCAAGCAAGAAGAGGAGGAGTCTCAAGAGGGAGCTTCAAGACCATGGGTTTTCTCTACTCTCTCTCTTTCTTCTTTCTTTTTCCTTTGATGTGTAACTAATTTCTTAGCTAGGGGATTGATGTAACCACATTGGACTACTCTATGTAATTAATTAGTCTATTCTCTAATTCAATTCGATTTTAGTCTCAATTATAGAATCAATTGCTCTAATTTCTCTTCTCATGTTTTGTTGTGACCACAATGGATGTGGGTTTGAGAATTGGTTTATTTAAGGTGTTGAGAGTAGATGTGGGTGACCATCCCATCTAATTCTCTCACAAGCTTAGTAATTGGGAGGGTTGGTTTATGCATGACCATGCTAGACTAACTTGGCTTAGAGTTTTGTGTTAAATATGGGTTTTGACTATTGCTTGTCACATGACCTTGTGGGAGTAATGAGAAGGACCCTAGGACTTAATTGATCTATTTTCTAAAACAAGCCCTAAAATTGGATTGAAGTGCTTAATGAGACTAAGAGAGGACATTGAGTGGTCTAAGAAGGTTACATTGATTCCCTAGTGCTTTCTCCCATATATCCATACGTTGTGTGTTCATTGTTGTGTTTAGCTTAGTGTTTAGTTGAAAGATTACATTTTTATTTCTCAAGTTTGCATTTTTATTCATCAAGGTTGCATTTTTACTTTAAAAGTTTACATCTTTAAGCATTTGCAAGAATCCAAACCATTTTCCAAACCCCAAAGCATTATGCTATTTAATTTTCATGCACTAGAGTAGATTTTCCCTAGACTAAGTAGTTTCAACCAAGTGAATCACCGATCCTAGTGAACGAACTTTGATTTAAATTGAAAGTGAACAATCTTTACTACATCATGAACCAAAAATACTTTTCGAGTTTGTGATTGTCTTCCGACTGGTGCTACAACCCATGTACAATTCCAAATTGTATTTGAAATTAGTTTTTAGGGGGGAAGACTGACCATTTTTGAAACTAGTGGTGGCAAAGTTATGAATATGGAAAACCTTAGGGGGAAACTAATAATATCCCTTTTTTGGAAGTAACACAGTTACAATATTACCCTTGGTGTTTAACGGTCAAACCAATATTTAACAGAAATATTAACGACATGGGGTAAATATTTGAATAATTTGGTTTTCAAGGAGAAGACTAGTCATTTTTGAAACTGAAAGGGGCAAAGTTACTAATATGGTAAAACTTAGGGGGGAAAATAAAAATATCCCTTAAAAATTAAAATACATGGAACCGTTAAACAAGTAAATTTTTTTAAAGAATATATATACAGTATGTAGAAATGTTCAAGTCAGTGCGCACTGATATAACTTCATTAGTGAGCACTGATATAACTTCATCAGTGCGTTGGATGTGGACCATTAAATTTACATACTTTAACTCAAAGTGTATGTACTTGTCAAAACTTCTCCATAATTAGTGGTTTACATGCATTCATACTGATGTAGTTACATTTGTATGCACTGATGTGAACCGGACCGTATATATATATGTTCAAGTTAGTGCGCATTGATATAACTTTATCAGTGCGTTGGATGTGAACCATTAGATTTACATACTTTAACTCAAAGTGTATACACTTGTCAAAGCTTCTCTATGATTAGTGATTCATATGCATTGGTACTGATGTAGTTACATTAGTGCGCACTTATGTGAATGAGACCGTGTGTATATATATATATATAGTGAGTCTCTCATGAAGGATCCCTTATTTTAATTTTGATAAGGATCATAATGAAAACACATCGATTTTAATGAATTTTAATCTGAATTTTTTTATGGATGATGAGTTCAATGAAATCTATATATGAATAAAATTTGAGAAGGACTTGTCAAAACTTCTCCATAATCTATGATTCACATTTTTCGTCATGATATATTTTATATCAGAACGAAGAATGTGAACCATTAGATTTACATAATTTAATTCAAAGTATATACATTTGTCAAAACTTCTCTATAATCTATGGTCCATATTCTTCGTCCTGATATATTTTATATCAGGACGAACTAACAATAAAAAAACTACACACACACACACACACACACACACATAAGAGGGAATAGCACAATCCCTCGAGGCTTGATAAAATTGCACGGATATGACAGTTTTGACCATATATACATAAACTTCCCTCAATATTTAAAAATTGTTGCACAAACATCCCCTACCATTAGATGAATCCGTTAGTCAATTGTAAAATGTGTAAGAAGTCTAAAATATCATATATTTTTATTTTAAATAAACTAAAAAAATTTAAAAATAAGATAAAAAATATATATAATTTTTTTTTTTAGAAAACACGAATGATCTTAAATCTGAAATCTAAAAATAAAAATTCATCTTAGAAAAAAAAAAACAGTTTGTGCAATTCCCCCTTGATTTTAAATAAATTTAAAATTTAAAATTTATTTATTATTAAATTGTTGAAAAAAACTATTTTTTTTAATTGTAAAGATGCATTTTTTTTCCGGGTTTCAGATTTAAAATATATTCATGTTTTTTAAAATATTTTTTATATATTTAAAATAAAAATAAAGGGTATTTTAGACTTTTTAGACTTTTAACTATTGACTAACGGATCCATTTATCGGTAGGGGATGTTTGTACAAAAATTTTCAAATATTTGGAGAAGTTTGTGTATATATGGCCAAAACTGCTATATCTGTATAATGTTACCAAACCTCGAGGGATGTTTGTGCAATTCCCCATAAATAAAAGGCGACATTGTTGCTCATTACTCAACGGCGTCGTCTTATGCATATCATCTGCTCTCCCATCTTCATCTCATATCACGTTAAAAACAACAGATCAGAAGTTCACCTCCCGATTTTGTTACGTCTCTCACCTTTGTAACGGACTCCAAGATCTGAACTTCTAGCTTTTGTAAGGTTTATTTTTTCTATCCACCAATTTTTTTTGTTTCATTTATCATTTCTCGAATTCATGTAGATCTAGAAGCAATTGTATTGTTTTGATCACATATGATATATACTTTTGTCGAATCTTACTTGCAGATCCACCATGGATTTCATGAAGGTCTTCGATCAGACGGTTCGCGAAATGTGAGTCCATTCTCTCCTTTTCGTAATTTTTACAATTCAATAATCAATTAACCGTTTAGAAGGAGCGTCGTGTTTATTTCGTTTTCTTCTTTTGAATATTTGCAGAAAGAGAGAGGTGAATTTGAAGGTTTTGAAGGTTCCAGAGATCGAACAGAAGGTAAGAAGTTCATTTTATTTTCCATGTATTACACTTTAATCTGTGTTTTTATTTGATTATGTTAACTAGGATGATTGTCATTGATAGATATATTTACAGAGATTTATATTGTAATCGAAAACCTCTGGCGAGATTACATTATTGTATGAATTCCTTACACTCAATTGATTCATTTTATGCTACTATTATGCATTTTTGGTTTAGAATGTTGAAAATCTTGAAAAATTGAACTTAATTAATCCTAGTTTGTCTATATGAATGGAATTGTGGATGATATGTCATTCCCATGGTTTTGACAGTGTCTCTCTCTCTCTCTTTTACATGATTTTTTTCATTGTTAATACAGGTGTTAGATGCAACAGATAATGAACCTTGGGGTCCTCATGGCAGTGATATGGCGGAGATAGCCACGGCCACTAAAAAATTGTTAGTTTGTTAGAATTTCTTCTCATTAGTAATGTTTTCCAACACTGTATCTTGCTTCACGTTACTGATTAGTTGCAATATCTTCTAGCTCTGAATGTCAGCTGGTTATGAACGTTCTGTGGACAAGATTGGGTGAGACTGGCAAGGACTGGCGTTATGTTTACAAGGTCACATATTCCTTAATTTTCACATATCAATCTAAAATCGTTTAGACACTCAAAAGGTCTGAAACCACTTTTGTGTCAGGCATTGGCCGTTATAGAGTACCTGGTATCCCATGGATCTGAACGTGCAGTTGATGAAATTATTGAACATACTTTCCAGATATCAGTAAGGACTATTCTAGTATATTTTACTGAATGTGCATATGCGTTTCTCAAACAGTTCAGAATAAAATTTTGTTTTCTATTAACTCTCGTTCTTTTTTATATGTCGTTCTTCATCACTCAAGGCTCTATCAAGTTTTGAGTATGTTGAGCCAAATGGGAAGGATATGGGAATTAATGTAAGGAAGAAGGCTGAGAGTATCGTGGCCCTTCTGAATAATAAAGATAAAATACAAGAAGTTAGAAATAAAGCAGCTGCGAACCGTGAAAAGTAAGTTAAATGTTCAGGAACTGAATTCTATTGTTAACTTCAGCTTCGGTGAAGTCTTTTGTTGGACGCTCTCTGTTCATTATAGTCATGCTTACTATTCTTAGGTATTTTGGACTTTCATCCACTGGAATAACATATAAGTCAAGTTCAGCCAGTTATGGTAATAGTAACTTTCAGAGTGATCGGTTTGGAGATAGTTACAAAGACAGGGGTCGATATGGAGAAGAAAAGATTGAAAAGGATGCCTCCGGAAAATCACGTCGAGGACGTCACGACAGGTTTGTGGTTTATTCTGTACTACACACTTTTTTTTTTCCTGGGAAAGGGAGAGAGTAGTATTGAATCGTGCTGTCACTAAGTTTTAAAAGGCTTTGTAGGATGTATCCCATTGGGTGTACGCTTCGTATTTCTTGCTATTCTTGTTATATTGGCTTCGTTAAGATGATATATATATATGTTATTGTCAGCAATTATTACCAGTTCAATGCACACTACCTCTCTCTCATGCATATATGTTTCCTTTTTAAGGTTAGGATATCAATATTGTTAATGATAGAATGTTACATTTGCAGAAAGGATCAAGGTTATACGTCTTCCAGTGCATCAAAATCAGCAACAAAATCAAATGACTCCGATAAATACGGCTCAGTTCCGTCCCAAAGTGCAAGAGTCCCTTCAAATAACTATGATGATGATTTTGATGATTTTGATCCTCGTGGAATTTCCGGCAATAGTAAGTATTACAAGGACATGTTATGGTGTGCAGTTGTTTGCTTCATTTGAGTCTTAAAGAAGCCTTATAGGTTCCAAATCTGTTCATGTCGTTGGGTATATGTTGTTTGTTGTTGTGATTAGCTCTGATACCTGTCCTAGTATGGTATGGTTTTTAACTTTTTCAAAGAAGGGAATTATACTTCCACCCATTTGTATGTTCAAACCGATTATCACAAATCGAGTGATTGTAATGAATATGTAGACCAAAAACATTTCGTTGGTTGACATTTTATTCCTTGATCATATGTGGTTGTGGGGAGGTTGAACGTTGCAAGAATCTGTGGTTGTGCTCTAACAATGTGTGATTGCTAGAGGTTGTTCCTGTCACTAGGGCAGTGGTCTATCGATGGTTTATATGGTTTTATGGATGCTGCAGAAATTTGCAACTGCTGTTGGAATACTGTCTTGTACCTGATGTTGTTTGTATAAGATAATTTATATGTTGTAGTTCTAGAAAGATTGTTTAATCAGATGCATTTTGATGTATTGTAATTATTATGTATGTTTAGATACTTGTTACAAACCATGTTTCTGCTCCACTTAATGCAAAAAGATCAACAGAATTGCTACTAGTTATTCTGATTGTTGATCTAGTAACTTTCTCTTCAATAATAATTCTGATAGCAGAGTGTGCCTTACCATCTGTCGTGGATTTTCCTATTTGACAGAGTCAGCTGCTGGGAGCTCTAAACAAGTGGATCTGTTTGGAGATAGTTTGATTGGCGACCTCATGGATGCACCAACTTCTGTTCCTGTGGAATCATCTGCAATGAAGGGCAATTCCTCTGAGGTTGACCTTTTTGCTGATGCAGATTTTGTATCAGCAGAACCTCAGGTAGAAACAGGAGCAAGTTGTCAGACTAAGGTCAGATTCTTCTTCATCTTTGTTTCCTGAGGTGATGTAGGTTTGGTCAAAGGTCTTGTATATTCCTTGACTTTGAGATGATGTGTATTTTCAGTTTTAAGCGAGAATTTAACTAGTTAGTCATGAGATTAGTGTAATAAATTAACGGTTGGAATACTGGTTGCACTTTGCTTTCTCCTAGGACTTCTGCAATTTTTTTGATCATTTTAGCTTCATTAAGAAATGTAACTTGTACTAGTTACAGATCTTATATTTTGTCACTTGGCAAATTGGGGTTATATTTTCTTTCTTATTTTTTTAAACCTTTTTAAGAGAATAAAAATTTGGTTTTGTTTAAAGATGATAGCTGTGTATTAAATTTCAAGCAACATGAGTCCAATGTAATTTATTCTATGGTAACTGATTATTAAAACTGTTTTCCTTTTCTAGGACCATGTACTCTTATTATGTTTGTGCGTAACTGTCTTGTGTATTCGTATGTTGTGGAAAAGGCATGGCTAGAATATATCTGATGACATTTCCAAAAAAGAAAAGAAAAAAAAAAAAAAGAAGAATGTATCTGATGAGTGATACTTGTAATTTACTCAAGTATATAGTAAGTTCTTTCTCCTGTGTTGCTAGGATGACCTACCGACTTGGAAAATAATAAGAGTCAACGTAATGGGGACGGATATTTGCTTAAACAAGTAGAAAATTGTTATGATTGCCAATTTGAAATTTTAGAGTTTTTTGTTTATCTTCAAGTAGTATTGAAGCTGTGTTCATTCTTTATGAGGTTCACATGTCAATTTGTTTTTGCACTTATTCCTTCTATAACCATTTATGCAGACTGAGGTTGATCTATTTGCTTCCCAACCTACCGCCACACCTGCAGTTCCTTCACCGGTTGATCTTTTTGCTGCCCCTGTCCCAGTTGTGCAGCCGGAAGCCAAGGCTCCAAAGGCTGATACAACAAATATTAACTTTGTTGATCCATTTGCTGCAGTCCCACTTAACAGTTTTGATGGATCTGATATTTTCGGTGCATTCACTTCTGATTCTAATTCAGTATCTTCAGAAACCACACAAAATCCTACGAGTGATTCCAGTCTCAATAACTTGGGTGGAAACTCTTCAGCAGTGTCAAATCCTCCAACCAAAAAGGATACTTTCCAGGTGAAGTCTGGAATTTGGGCAGATTCATTAAGCCGTGGAATAATTGATCTTAATATATCTGCTCGTAAGTATTTTTTTAACCACCTTAATTTCCTTTCTCTAGTATACATTTGCATGTGGTATAACTTCACATCTATTAATAATAGTGTAGTTCTCATCCGCAATATTTTGATTTCGACGACTCTCCATCTGCTAGCATATGGTATATCAATTTAACCGAAGCATCTTTTATGGACGTTGCAGCCAAGAAGGTATCACTGGCAGACGTTGGTATTGTAGGCGGACTGAGTGATACAGATGAAAGGGAAAAGGGTCCCCTGCCTTCATTTTTCATGGGTACAGCGATGGGATCTGGCTCTGGTCTCGGTAGATCTGCATTTACATCTTCACAGACAACAGCAGGAGATGATTTTTTCTCCAGCCTCGGTAGCATGAATAAGTAAAATTTTGTTCATTTTACCAGCGTATTCACAATATTCTTTTGCCTATATTTGGCTGAGATATTTGCTGCGTTGAGCATATTGCGTGCCTTGGTGTTTCTTGTTCATAAATACATAAAATACTCGATTATTGTCAGTATGAGTGCAGACCTTGTATGACCTTATTGTTGTAAGTTAAACTGAATTGAAGGCAAAGTATTTTCACATGAAATCCGCCTATTTTTTTGTCGGCTTTGTTTCAATTAATCACTGAAAGAAATTGGAATATAACCCAAACGAGCAATTTTATTATTTGGTGTTCTGGTAATTCAACTTATTAGTTACTATTTATTGGCACCTGCACAGTAAAAAGGTGGTACTAACATAGGCCTTTGCAGGCGAAGATGGGAAAGATAATGTGAACAAAAACAATACTGCAACGGGTGAGTTTAAAGTTAAAGAACCAAAAAAAGAAGCTTTTTTTCGAATAAAAATACGTGATCTCTAATATTTGCAAATACGCTCTCCTTTCATGACTGGTGTGATGTGCAATTGGTTCCAAATGTTAATAGATTGATACTTCTTCTCTCTCTTCTTCACTGTTCGTTGGAGCTCTTGTCCAGGGGCCATTGAAGGTCGAAATCTCCCACGGAAGAAGCGATGTGTTGATGGCCGAAGACAATTTGTTTCTTTTTCCGATCAAATCGTTCACTTCGGAGTTCGGCACTTGTGATAGAATTCAACTCAGCTAGTTCAATTCCTCTCCACTGTCCAGTCTTCAGCTCTCTAAATAAATTAATTTTTGAGTAAGCCAAGTTTTTTACACTATTATATGAAATTTCACTCTTTCTTAGCAGGTACTTATTATATCAGTTATTCAAATTTCGAACTTAACGAGTAAGACCAAAAATAGACTTCTAATAAAATTAAGGCACTAACAAATAAGACATAGTTAATTAGGCAAAAGCAAGGATTTATACACATACTGAGAGAATGATCATCATCATTTTAAGTATCAATGAACATTTTAAGCAGCAAACTCAAATCTCTGGAACCTGTTATTATTATTATTGTAAAGATTTGGGTTAAAAACAGGCATAAAGACACATGTTCCTTAGTACACTTCCAGCATTCTTCCTCTTAACATGGCTTCCGCTTTCCTCACCTGCTTCACTGGTCCTATGATGAATACCTACACGAAAACCCGCATCTTAAAACTCTTGAACTGAAGGATAGAAAAAATAAAAATAAATAAAATTCGACACAAGGGAAGTCTGTAAACATTTATAATATGCTTCTTACATTACCGAAATATACATCAGCTGGCTGCTAATCTATAGCTATTTGAAGATTTGAAGTTACATGAACTGGCCAATATAGCATTGCATAATAAGAATGACATCTATATTTGTCATGTCACAGCAGGAATTTATTCTAAGGGATCTGCAAGCAGTAATTTCAATTATTCAGCTGATTTGAGAAACTAACCTTGTCAGGTGGTCCCTTAGAGCCTCCAATGAGAATTTCCGCACTGCAAAAGGATGCATTTGAATTAAAGAACAAGACGATAAATTTAGTGCTATCAGACAAAAAAGATGTCTGCACACGCACGCGCGCGCGTGCGCACACACACACATATATATATATATATAGAGAGAGAGAGATATATACTTGCAAGAATCCTTTATAGCTAAAATGGAAGATCCTCTTCTCCCAATGATACGTCCCATCTTTCCAGGGGGGACATCAAGAATTGACAGTATTTCTTCTTCAGGAACATCTCCTTCCACTAGCAAGTTATCTGCATTGAGAAAATGATACACTAAATTAACATCCTATACGGCACATGGTAACAAAGATCTCAAGCTTCAAGAAGAAAAGTAAAATAAAACATGCTTACTTGTTCTCAAATCTAGTTTTACTATATCATACATGTTCAGTGCAGCTAGAAGTTTGGCTGCTTCTACACTATCCAAAACCATATCTAGAGGTGCAAATATTGAAAAGCACAATTTCTTAGGGACAGAATTCTTGAATACAGGTTAGAGGCACTGAGGCACGCGTATTCACTATATTTCTTTATGTACCCCTTAATGTAAGCAATATATTAAGCTATCCATATATTATTCTTGTTGAATCATTCTTCTTATGTTGATTTAAGGAATATTAATAACATTATTTGATGTGAAACCAGAGGCCTAAAACTCAATTAACCACAGGAGGTGGCAAAGTAGATGAAAACTATGACGGACATGACAGATAGGTCACGCAAACTTCTGCTCACAGTTACCGAATCGTAACAGTAAGTCGACCCACCATTATCCTGCAGTTAAGTAACATAGCTGGGCCAGAAAGCAGTAGCTTGATAATCATAATTAAATTGAAATTAGGTCAAGGATGAGTTGGCATTATGTCTAATCAGCATTATACCTTTATATTCCTAACTAAGATGGAAGTTAGAATGTTAGATAAAAAGTTTCTATCTATTGTTCCTCTCCTATGTTTTTCCAAAAATCAACATGAATTTCCACAAGTTGTCATTCGAACAAAATGGTGAATGTACAATGCTTACTAAATTGACAAATTTGTTACAATCCAGAACACATAAAACACAGAAAACTAATTTGTACAAAATGGCAATTCAAAAAAACAAAAAAAAAAACCTGGAATAGGCTGGAGTGGTGGCCAATCAGCATAATCATTATCATTTATGCAGAAACATCGACAATACAGCGCACCACGAACTGCAAGATACCATAAAGATCGTTGGTTCATTTTCTCCATCATATTGTGATAAATGTAGGGAAGAAAACGGACATCATCTGCAGCTGCTCGGACCATCAGTTCAGTTAGTGGTCTATATGTCCAAAACTGTGGGTCCTGTATATGACAGATAGCACACATCTCAGTGGACACTAGTTTGAAGATACTGAATTACTATATGCATATTGCAGAAAATTCAAATTGAGTTTTCACTAGTAATATACAAACTCCTCTTACTGTCTGCAAGAAGCAAGTGTGTGGATGAACACATAAAGCATTTGCAATGAATATTAAAATTTTCATGTTTAAGTGCCTGCACTGATTTTAATGACAAGTGTTATATCTACTTTTGTACATAGTTTTTCAAGGTTATATAATCTCACAGCTCATCATCCTGCATGCTGCTGTAACACACTATCAGCCATCAACAAAAATATTTGAAAGAAATCACCTACACTTTCTATTTTTATTTTTATTTTTATTTGTTCAAACAAAAACCTACACTTCCTATTCAGGTCATGAGATGGTGACTGACTCTCTTCTCCCCCCCAGGTTATATAATCTCACAGCTCATCATCCTGCATGCTGCTGTTAGAAGTTAGAACTTATACACCTATCAGCCATCAACCACCCCCCTATATGCCTAAGATGCTAAGTAAGACACTCCCTTAATAACAACTCCCAGAGCACAGTTTTATCTTGTTATCTGAGTGATTTAATCTATATATTAATTGCTACTTAAAAGAAGAAATGTCTTGAAAGGAAATAATAAAAAACAATGACATTATTCAGAGCAAATTCTGATAAACTACCAAAGTCAGCAGAGGAAAATTTTTCAATAGTGTAAACTCTAGAAATTAAAACTACCATAACCCAGTTAATTTCACAATGAACAATATCTTAAAACTAACCTGTCTAAGGAGGACACGAACCTCTTCCTTCTCCTCATAAGATATGCCTGCATTCAAATCCTCAAAGCTATAAGTAAAAGCAATATAGTTCAGCTACTTTATGCAATAGATTTTAAGATTTACCACACCAAGCAGGTATAAAAAAAGAGAAATAACAAGTCTGGTTTAGAACTTGAAAAGTCGAACAACTATTAGCAGTCAACAATTAAATCATGTGTATAAATCATGACAGGGAAAGAAAAAAAAAAAAAACAAGAAGCTTTTTGATGTCTTATTCCAATACCAAAACTGAAACTATTGTATGCAGCCAAGGTATTAGCTCAATTGTTACCTCAAGTCCCCAACTACAATTACGACCAGAAAATAGCATATAATCCCTCAGTAAAACTAGAAAAGCTCTTATAACTAGGAAACATAATCATGACATGATGAATTACAACTGTATAAATGACTTGTAATGTGTAAGATGACCAATTTTTTACACCACACTTGCAAAGTGCGCATATTGTTTGAATAATACACCTAAAGTGTACAACACCACCTTATAGCATAGAAGGGAAGACTAAAAGATCATAAGTAAAAATTTAATAATTTAATCACCATTTGTCAACATGAAAAACAGTCTCTTTTGTTTTTTTATTTTCTTTTCTTTTCTTGATCAGGTTGATTGGGGGTAGGGGTGTGAATGTTCTTGGAGGACTAACTTCTGTAACGAGCATTCACAACACAACTGCCTTAACAGATGAAAGGCGTCAATTTAACAACTTAGAATATCATTGGAAGCAATTTACAGGAAGACAGGATACATATCTTAAAAGCAGAAAATTTATTCACCAGAGCAATTGAGCCAAAAATATATATTGATAAAGAAGAAAAAAAGGGTTAGAACAACAGGCTCAATTACATGAAACAAATAATTATACAAATGAATACCACGACATATAAAGTACCACAATAGCGTGGATCTGCGAGGAGGCCAACAAATGATATGTAGTCATCTGGCGACCTTCTCCGCCCCTCTTGCTCTTCTATCAGAGAATAGGCAATCTACAAGCCAACAGATAAAAGATAGCACTATCAGAAGAAATAATTAAATTTTTAAAAGTGAAACTGCCAGATGCTATATTTCTTTCTAAATACCAGCATATCTATCAAACATAAACAAAGAAGCCATGGAAGTTTAAAAGGTGTAGCCATCTATAACACAAGCAAGACACTGAATCTGATCATACTCATGCATCAAGGTAGGTCAAACAATGACATAGGTAAACCAGATTGAAAAGCTCTAACAGGCTAAGAAATTATAATCACATTGACTCCCTAACAACTCCAATCAAAATCAAACTGGAACATTTTTTGGGTCTCCAAATTATATTAAGCGCTTAAAAGGATATGAAATTCCATCTATAAGAGTTTCAGCAAGACGTGAAGAATGCTCACCTGGGTATCAACAACATTCTGCAACTTGATGCCAAATTGAAAATACAAAGCCTGCAAAAAAAAAAAAAATCAGATTTAACAACAGCCACCGTATGATAAAATGCACATCAAAACATGCAATGATGCAGAAGTATAAAAAAATCAATTAGAGACCTCGCTATCTCGTTTGCAATCGTGAATAACTTTTGTGATGTAACTAGACTCAAGTGCAGGCTTACAGGCTTTTACAAGCGTCTCTCCACCCTGAATGGCGTCAACCAGATATATAGCATCTGGAAATGCAAGCTGCAAAAAAAGCTCAAAACTTAGGTAACAAAATTTACTCGTACATAAATCCACAAACATATGATAAGCACGGTTTGGTTGTTTCCTAATAAGACATAACTAAAATCGAACTTACATTATTTAGTATGCATATTTAACAGTTCTAGTAAAATGGGCATGATAATTGCATTATACCTGCATGATACAAAGAGTTCCATGGCGACAGAGGTCAACACCTTCGCAGTCAAAACCAATGATCACTTGTTTCTCAGGTGAGGGGTCCAAAAATTCAGCTGGCAGTTGAGAAGCATCTGTCACAATGTGAATAGGAACCACTGAATATATGGGCTTGCCACCTGCTTAAAAAAATATATATCTATAGTTAACAAAAGCATCAACCAATAGTTCTTTAAAACAAATGTTAATGATCAAGAAAATTGAGATATACGCTAAAACAACGTTTGTTAATAAAACAAATTTAGGGGATATCTAATAATACTATACAAATAAAAAATATGAGCCAAAAAAGCCAAAAAATAATAATTTACCAACGAGTCATTGATTTGATTAGAATGATTCAATATCAATACAATCATCATCAATTAATTAAAGAACCCACATATAGTATCATCCTTAGGAATCTGGATTGGATTTTTTATTTCTTTCTTTTCCGACATTTTCCGAGTAACCACACAAAACCCAATTCCAAGACTAACCAAAATACACGAAAAAACGCATCTAATCACATGCAGAGGTAATCCACAATTAACAATATAGAAGTTGATTTAACCCTAGAAATCAATCACGGACAAAAATGAAAACAAATTTGAAATTGATCGAGTTAGAAAAGTAAATGTAAATTAGAAAATCGAGGAATTACCAGGGTCTGAAGCTAGAGGAATTTGAGTGTGATGAGAAGGAGAGGAGGCCATGTCATCAGGCCCATCCAAACAGATCAAACTTTTCTCTTTGTAACCTAACTGGGTTTATATTTTTTTTTCCTCTCTTTTTTGGGGTAAATTGCACAAACATCCCCCGGTTAGGTATAATTGCAGATGAATGAACTTTTTGCTTAAAACTACAAAAAAAATCCCCTTCCTTAGTTGTACTCCGTTAACTTTTAATGACTGTAGGGATTATCAAAAAAAAAAAAAAAAATGACTGTAGGGCAAATTGTCCTTTTTTCCTCCAAAAAAGTTTGTACAATTTCAAGCAAAATGTCCATCTAAATGCAATTAGGCCCAAACTCGAGGATGTATGTGCAATCTATCCCTTTTTTGGTTATGAGGTTTTCGGTTTTCGTTAAATTATTTAAAAACAAAAATAATAATACCACTGCCCAATGTGTCTCAATGATAAGAGTATTTATTCAGCTTGATAATATTCTAAATTTGGATTATGACAGGATTACTTGACACGGTAATATTGATTACTAAAAAATATGTTACGGTACAATCACCTAGTCTTTTGACCAAATAAGATCTGCTGCTATGGTCGGTATACTACTTAGTGGTGTGTTTGTGCATCGAATATGTGGGATGCAAAATTGCCAATGATACATATAATTTTCTTGTCGTAGTTCACATCTTTATTAGTTGGATGCTCTACCGCACATCAAAGATATTATATGTGAAATTGCCAATGTAATACATATGATTTTCTTGTCGCATTTCACATTTTATGGCCTATATGCATTGCTCAGCATATTGAATATGTAATTGTGGCGTGTGAAATAGCCAATGTGATATATATAATTTCCCTATTACATTTCACATCTTTAATTGTCGGATACGCTATTCAATGGTGATCTGACTATACTACAAACTTTGTCCTTCGACGCATTGAGTTGGAGTCGCACCCTATAATTATCAAGCACATGTTAAAAATTGAATTAATGATAAAATAATTATATTTTTATATACTATTACCTTCTAATTAATAGTCAAAATGTCATAATTACACATTATTTATTATTTATGTATAATTATTTTGAATGAATATAAAATTAGGATGTGTCATTTTGTAAAATACAAAGAAAGGTGATATTGAATCTGGACTCTTTTTTTTAAAAAAAATTTAAAACGAGAAATTGACATTTTATGTTACATGATGACACATTTTTAAAGGGTGGTTCAATTTTTACCTGCAAAATATCTTTTTACATCGGTGACAAAATAGCTTTCTACATCCACGTTTCAATGAAACTTTTTATTTTTAAAATACTCTTATATTTAATTACTTAAAATACATGACTTTATAATTATAAATTTAATTTATTTCATATACCTATAAGTTAAACACTCAATCTATCATACACCCTGATAATATATACGTAATCAAACCTAATATCTATGAATTTATTTATTTTTCATATATAGTCAAAGAATGGATGAACAAAAAATTGATTTCATAGATTCTGAATGCATACATATATGTTTACTTTCATTTTTTGTGATTAAATAAAAATTTGTTGCAGTTGTAGGGGGTGTATTCAATTTGGATTTGGAAAAAACTTTTATAAAATTAAAAAGTTTGAGTGTATTCAATATAAACTTTTAATGACTTTTTAAAAGTTATGGGGTATTCAAAAGTTTATAAAAGTAATAAGGTATTCAATCAAGACTTTTTAAACGTCTTTAAAAGTTTAGAGGTATTCAAATTGTATTAAATAGAGGTATTCAAATTGTATTAAAAAAATAATGACTTTTGTTGACTTTTAGGTTGAAGGTATAAATATCAAACCTTATAATTTCTCTCCCATCCTACAAAAATACGTTTGAAGACTTCCACACAATATAAGGGGCTGTCCTGCAGGCTGTTTTTGGTCTGTTTTCGTTTTTGTTTTCCAAAAATGATTTCGAATTCGCGTCCTGTAAACCGTTTTTCATTTTGTTTTTATTCATTTTATTTTTAAAATACAAAAACAAAATGAAAAACAAAACCAGTGTTAAAATGGAAATTTTGAAAAACAAAAAAAAACTTGTTTTTCATGAATTTGTTTTTGTTTTTCATTTTATAGTGGGTCCCATATCATTAAATAAGTGGGTCCCATACATTAATTTTTTTTTTCTTTTTTTTCACCCACCAGACCTTATCTCCTTTAATTTTTTAATTTTTATTTTCAATTTTTCTCTTTTTTCTCTCTTCAACGTCAATCTCCTTCTTTCTTCTTCTTCTACCTTCAACTGATCTTCTCCTTTTTTTTCTCTTCTTCTCTTCGTCATCTTCGTCTTCTTGCCTCCGATCTCTTCTTCTTCCGATCTATTTTTCGTCACCGATTTGCTCCTCCAAAAGCGGATCGACCCACGATCTCCTCTTCTTCCAATCTTCTTCTTCTTCTGATCCACTGCTTCTTCTTCTTCTTCGATCCTCTTCCTCTTCTTCATCTCCGATCTTCTTCCTTTCTTCTTCTCCAATCCGGTTTCCTTTCTTTTTCTTTTTAATTTTTTTATATATTTATTTACTGTTATTTATATTTATTAAAATAATACTTATTTATAATTTAAGAGTTTAGTTTTGATTAATTGATTAATTGATTTTTTTTTGAAGTAATTTATGATGTGTTCTTGTGTTTAAGTTATAAATTACACTACAAAAATTATATTGGTTAATTATTTAATCAATTTGTTTATAATTGTAATAATATTAAACAAAATGTAAAAATTGATATTTCAATTTTCGAAAGTTTTCAGTTATCCTACCGAACGCGTTTTTCCGGTTTTTGTTTTCAAAATACGGAATCTAGTAAATGCTACCAGATGCGTATTCGGAATTCAAAAATGAAACCAAAAACACTGTTTTCATTTTCATTTTTCTTTTTCTTTTCGAAAAACAAAAACAAAAAACGGCTTACAGGACGGGCCCTAAAAAACTCAACTTTTCTAAAAACAAAGATCACTGCCAACTAAACAACGTTTAACCCTTCCACGATTCATTTATTGTTTATCAATTGTTTTTTGGCCTCTAAGCATCAAAATTTGAAGAAGCCAAGACAAAAGGCATTTTTCTCGACTTCTCATCTTCAGCTTTTTAGAGGTACGAGTCACTCACCATTCGCCAACCAAGTGTTTGATATTTTTACTCACTGAATTGTGTATCCATTAATTTGCTTTAGAACTTTTTTTTTTTTGTTTAAGCAGTAGAACTTGATTAAGCTTACACAGTTCTCAAACACAACTTATCCACTTACTCCCTTTACTTTAATTACAAATTCTTATTAATTTAATTGATTTGTAAACTGAAAATTTTGGTGGATGGATTTAAAAAAAAAAATAAAACAAAATTTTAAATGAAAAAAATTGATTTGCTTAGTGATTGAAAAAATATATTTTTTTTAAGACAAAAGAAGCTGCATATTGTTGTTTTATATGACGAAGATTAAGTGTGTAAACAATTATGATTTCATAGTTTTTTTGAGATAATTCAATAAATTGATTCTGTAAGTAACAATGAAAAAAAATATACAATTAGTTTTATTGTTGAATTTGTATTTTTTTACCCAATTAAAATCTTAGTCATAGAGTTTGATTTGAATATGATATATTTTTTAATCTAAGTAAATTATATAATATTTGTTATAGGGAAGAAGAAACTGTACGTAGTTATTATTATTATTATTATTATTATTATTATTATTTCTTTATAAGAAAATGTATGTACATGGATTTTTTTTCGATGGTAGAAACAAATGGAGAGAAATAGGTGTAATGAGAAAAAATATATTAATAAAATATTTAAAGGAGTGTTGGTATTTTAAATGGTGTAGGGAGTAGAATTAAATAATTTTAATTTTTTAATATTATTATAAGAAGAAAAATGGATGTAGAAAGATATTTTGTAGGTGGCAATAGAGCCACCTCGTTCTTAAAAATGTATAATAACATGAACACTTGTTTTTAAAGAATTTAAATAATATTTTACTAGTCAATCAGATATCAATATATATGTAAACAATTAACAATTAACACTTAAAAATCAACAATACTAAAATTAAAATACCATCAATATATTTTATCGTGTTTAATTATCGAATAACACATCATTACCTTCTAAAACAAATGATAAATATCATTTATAGCGTGAGAATTTTTTCTCACCAATGTTGCGAATACAGATATCTTGGCTCCATATGTAACATCTCAACATACTCTTATATTAATAAAAAATTGTTTAGTTGATCAGATATATAATTTTTTTATATATATTTTAGTGATTAAGAAAAAAAAAAAAAAAAAAAAAAACCTTTTTGTATAATAAGAAGAAAAATCTCGACGATATTACAAATTTAAAAAATCTGTAGTTCCCGCAATAATTTTATTTTGCTTCCTTAAACTCATTTAAACTCCATCTCTTACTTTTTTTTTTTTTTTTCTTTTTTCCCATCAAAGACCGTTTCCCCTCTCAAATCCTTTCACGATCTTAAAAAAAATTAAAACAAAATCTCAACATATTCAAGTTTATCCAATTGAAGCTAAACAAATACATTAAAAAAAAAAAAACAACTGTAGACAGTAATGTGTAAGCTGACGAATGCAATTTGGCAAATTAAAAAAAATGAAAGGAAGAAAAGAAGGCAACAAATCCAGGTAAATATTTTAATTGCAGAGAGAAGGTGCTTTGCTCTTCTAGGTCTATCCAAAAGGACCCACAAACTAGCACTTTTACACTTTACCTTTTTAAAATGGACGATGATCTTTTTAGGAATCCCTAACCGAATCCAGCCCTCTTCTTTTTTCTTCCCTTCTTGTCTCTCCTTTAGCATTCTCGTCATCTCGTGTTTGCTCTCACAACATTTTGATTCCAACACGAATTTGACGCTCTCTTTTTTGTCGTTTCCTTCTTCTGGGTCGGACCTTGAGTTTTGTTGGTTGGGGTTGGTCAAGTTTTGAGGTTTAGAACAGATTTTGGCATCTGGGTTTGTGAGATTTTGTTGATTTTGTAGGTGGGTATTGGTTTACAGGCTTGAGTACTCCGTGGGTTGTTGACAAGATTCAATTTTGGTTTCTGGGTTTGTGATTTTGTTTTGTATAAGGGTTTTGGTTGTTTTGAAGTTTGGAGGGTTTGGTTCATGAGATTTTTTTTAGATGGATTTCATGTAAAATCAAGTTGTTTCGACTGTGTTTAGTGTTGGACTTATGAGAAATCCAGAGATGAAGAAGGGAAAAGATGACGAGAAGATCAAGGGACCAATGTTTCCAAGGCTACATGTTAATGACACAGGGAAGGGAGGACCAAGAGCACCACCAAGGAACAAGATGGCTCTCTATGAGCAACTCAGTATTCCTACTCAGAGGTTCAATTCTGGTGTGCCGCCTCTTAATCCATCTAATTCTAGCAGTTTGGGCCCTCCAGGTTCCTCAAGTCAGGTACTTTTAGAAGAAATTTTTGGCGTGATTTGTTGTTTTTTTTTATTATATTTTGATTCTCCTCCAAACCATTTCATATTCTGTTTGTAATTGGCTTGTTAGAGTTAGGTGTTAGCAATTTACTAGGATCTGGAATTAACTTGATTGTTCTTGATATTGTTAGTTAAGTAGAGGCCAGCACAATTACATATTGTTGTATTGAGTGGATGGATTTTGGTTAAAGAGGAACTAATGACTTTTTTTTTTATTTTTATGTACTACAAATGATGAAAGGTTTTTAAGTGCAAGTATTAGTTCCTTAATCCATTTGTTGGTGTTGGTTTTTGGAATAGATATGGAATTTTTATGTTCCACAGGAGTTTTTTTTTGGATTCATTGGTATGGGTTGTTCGCTTATAGGTGGCTCAGTATGCAACTAATAGTATTATTCTCTAATGCTAAGTGGGAGACTTTGTGGTCTCTGCACATGTGTGCTTGCGCGCCTGTACTTTCTGTGCATATTAGGATAACTTACCCATTTCAATGGCTACATGGCTATGTTACTTTGGATTCCAGTGTAATGTATGGCTGAGTGTGCGGAAATTTTCATGTGTATTTGTATATCGTATGCATGATGACTAATGCTATTGTAGTTTTATAAAGGGAATGGGCAATGATTATGCTGCTATTTATGATTTTGACAAGTAAATTAAATTTGCAGGGAAGCGGCCCTGAACGAAATTTGCTTTTCCCGCTCTCTGTACCTCCTAAAACACCCACGCATCTGGCTGAGAATTTACATGCTCGTCATTCTGCTGGAGCAACTTTGAGCAATCCGTTGCCTCGGCTTGAGCAGAGAAAAAAGGCCGGTGATGAGGATGATTTTGCTGTTCCTGTATTTGTACACACAGAAATGGGTCAATGTCTTAGCAAACCTCATAATGGCATTGATAGAGGAAGATTCTCTCCCTTTAGCCCGCCTTATCCTGGTCATGCTATAAAATCTCAAAATGTTTGTGATAAGGATCCAAAACAAAGTAGCCTTTCAGATCTCAATTTGAGACGAGAAGCAAGACATCAGAGTGAAGAGAACCCAAATATCCGCTTCTCAAGTAGAGACCATTCAGTAAAATCTTCTGCAACTTTATCAACCAGAGAAGAGATTGACAGGCTTGTGAAGGTGGCTGGTGCATCTCCAAGTCAAGAGTGCGGAGATCTCCCTGTATCTCATTTTAGTAGACCAAATGACAATGATGCTTGTTTACAGCCGGAGACTAGAACTGGATTGCAACCAGTTGATCACATACGTGGGAGAGGCTCTCATTTGAGGGAGGACCATAGCTGTCCCAATGAGCCTGATATTGATAGTGAATATCGCGAGGACGAGACTTGTGGGTCACTACAGTTGGGAGATAGAGAAAAAAGTGATGACATCTCTGAAACCTCCATGGTGGATTCTATATCAGGCTTGGATATCTCTCCTGATGATGTAGTAGGAATAATAGGTCAAAAACATTTCTGGAAGGCAAGAAAAGCAATTGTCAAGTAAGTATTTGTGCTGATTAAATATCTTGTATCTGTTTCTTCTTAATGGCTTTATGTTTGAGGATGCATAATCGGATTGCTGATATACAGAGTGGAATATTGTACAAATAATTGCATTTTGAATGAGATTGGCACATAGTACCTTATTTATTGCATAATTTGATAGATCTGTTTTATCTTAATGAAGGATATAGACATGCCATAGAAAGGTAATAGGATAAAACAGTAATGTTTTATGAGTACTTGATAGAATTATGCTTTTGTCCCTGATAAGTTTAAACATGACAATCCCACTTATTCATTCTCTTACTTTTTGTGGCTGTTGTGATATTTTTGGCCTTTGTGTCAATGTCTTGGTTCTCAGTTACTTAAAGATGGTGGAATTCTTTTTGTTTAGACACTAAATAATTTTCGGTCGCAGCAGTTTCATCTCACTTAATTTTCTTAATGTCCATTATTCTAATCATCTCTGTTTTTCTGCTAAGCCTACTGGTGATTTCAGTTGATGATTCTAAGAGATATTAGGTCAAAAACTTTAATGTCTACCTTGTTTTTCTGATATTATGAAAATTATGGAATATGTGAATTTCTTTGATGGAGAAGAGAAGCAGTCATTGTACTATATTATATGAAATATAACCTAGTAGGCTGGTGCACTTATATATTTCCCAGAATTAGCTTTTTGTACTCTCACAAATTAAAGCTGTAATAATAATAATAATAATAATAATAATTATAATAGTTATAATAATTATAATAATTATCAGGTGTTGGATCCTATGCATTTTTTCATGCGAGATCTCGATTTTGTAACATCACTAAGTGAATTTTTGTAATGTTACGGAGTGACTTTTTGTAATGTTAAAGAGTTACGTTTTGTAACATTACAAAATTGAATCCTGGAGGAAAAAATGTGTGGGATCCCGCACCTGATCACTCCTCTCTCTCTCTCTCTCTATATATATATTTATATATTTATATATTTAAAAAGGTAGGGTGACATACTAATATGAGGAGTGTAGAAAGAATGTTTACTTTGAATTAAGAGTAATAAAGTTGACTGTGAGGGAGGAAGAATTTATAGTGTGGAGTCCTGGGATTCCTCTTAAGTCTTAAGTGGCCCTTTTATGTTCAAAGACCCTCAATGATGATTTTACGGTGGATCATCTTACAGCAGGAAAATGGAAATCCTAATCGAGGTATGCAAGGAGACCCCCAAGACAGTGGATCATTCATTTTTCTATGTTGTCTTGCATGTGCTTATCGGATATATTCCTGTCTCGGTCTGGTATTACTTTTTTCCTCTGATATCCCGGGGGGTTACCTATTCACAGCACTTGAGGGCTTGGAGCAGGAAGGGGGAAAAGCCGTGGAGGATGATCCCTGGAGCTAATATAGGGTGGATCTCAGACCAGAGAAACGAGAGTGAGAAATAGTGGCAAAGGGGATTTTGTTTCATGTAGTAATTTGGTTTTATATGTTATAGGATTTAGTGGGGCTGTGATTCACCAACTTTTCTGCTATTTAGCTTCTGACAATTTTTTCCATACTCAAGATGTGCATTAGATATTGTTATTGTTTCTGATCGAAATTTATGCTTTATCAAACCAAAGAGATGCCAAAATATATACTGTAAATTTGTTGATTTTCATCTTTCATAACTTTCTTTCATTCATTTGTACTCAATATAGCATCTGGTTCTGAGATCCCCCCAAAAAATTGTCTAGTAGAGCATTCAGTTTCTTACCTGTTTATTGTGGTTACGAGTAAAAGTTTATGCTTCATTTTTAATCATCAATAGAGAAACATGTAGAAGTTTTGAATCAGAAATTGTGGTTTTGTGCTAGAAGCATAGAAGCAGTTTCGTGTAATTATTTCCCATTTGATGTAACGGTATTGACAATTGTGTTTGAAATTTTTGATGGTGATTTATGTTCGGGAACTTGTCCAAATTCTGGGTATACTCGTGATGTTTCCATCTTATGGTTGGTAAATCATATTCTATGACAATGATTGTGGAATGCATAAGAACTGCCTTGAGAGTGTGATGCTACTGTGCTGAGTTATACATGCGATTGGCATATTTTTTTCCGTAGGAAAGATAGTCAGGGACCGGAATAGCTTTGTACATTGAATGGATTTGCTAGGGAAATTTTTAATAAATCAACTCTATTAACCATTTCTTGTGTATATGAGAGTTCTTTGTTCTGCTTGGTAGACCTTCCAAAATAATGCCCTCTTGATACTTTTGTTTCACGACTGCTGGGTTATGTGTTTACTATAAGTTCTATTTTACGATTTTGTGCAATTTGGTTCTTGATCCAACTCCTGTTACTCTGTACAGTCAACAAAGAGTGTTTGCAGTTCAAGTATTTGAGTTGCATAGACTGATGAAGGTAAAGTTGTCTTACTCTGTCAAGTTGCTTATGTTGATCCTGGGAAGGAATGCTGATTATTCTATGTGCAGTTTGATTGTGGAAATAATTAACTTAATATGTGTATTCAAACAGGTCCAACAACTGATTGCTGGATCACCGAATCTCTTGCTTGAGGACAGTGCTTATCTTGGCAAAGCATCTTTGAAGGCTTCTCCCACAAAGAAATTTACATCAGAATATGTTGTAAAACCACTGCCACACATCATTAAGCGCAAAGACGATTCTGAGAAGCCTAAACATAACTTGGAATGTTCAGCGGAAAATGCAGTAGGGAAGACGTCACTGTCTTCTGTGAAAAATGGTAGTCAGCCTTCAAATTACGGGTCTTACCTTGCAAACCCACCAGCAGCATCAGCGGCTTCTGATTCTAGGATGGTTCCTTGGTATTTCCATCAATCTCCTGGGCATCAATGGTTGGTTCCTATCATGTCTCCTTCTGAAGGACTCATATACAAGCCATATCCTGGTCCTGGATTCACGGGAGGAGTTTGTGGAGGAGGATGTGGACCTTTTGGCCCAACTCAAATGACGGGTAATTTTATGCATCCTGCCTATGGAATGCCTGCTCCTCATACTCATCAAGATTATGGGGTTATGCCTGATTCTCATCCAGTTGGTAACAGTTACTTCCCTCCTTATGGTATGCCAGTTATGAACCAATCTGTCTCGGGTTCAGCTGCGGAACAAAAGAACCAGTCTGCTGGACCTGGTTCCTTTGGTCAAAATGGTCACTTATCTGGTGGAGGAGCTAACTTTAACATGCAACATGAAAGCTCATGTAATGTTCCACCTCAGAAGAATGGAGCTGTTCCACAGGCGATGCAGTTTCAAGCATCTAAAGACATGGACGTTCAAGGAAGTACAGCAAGTAGCCCAGGTGAAAGATTGCAACACAACGAGACAGGTGCTACTGCTGAAGGACAAGATGCCCAGCCACTTTACTCTATGGCTTCAGTACCACCGGAGGGAGCCCCTCAGCCTCAAGATACAGAGCAGCCAACAAGAGTGATCAGAGTTGTGCCTCACAATCCTAGATCAGCTACTGAATCCGTGGCTCGAATTTTCCAGTCTATACAAGAAGAGAGGAAACAGCACGACTCAATTTAGCTTTTGGCTGGTAAATGATCTTGCTTGGTCAGTTGGCCGGCCATTCCTTCTTTTTGGGCATGATATTTTGTTTTTCTCCTCTTAAATTGCATTATAGTTTACTCATATGTGATATATGACATATCTCTAGAGGGTTACAAGATGTCAATGTAATATGATTACTGTGTTGAAATTTATAGGGAGAGGTGTAGATCTCTATAGGAAAGGGTACTTTTGAACTTTGCAGAAGTGATAACTAGTGTTGTAGAACTGCCATTTCATGCTCATACTGTAGACTACGTAATGTCAGCCATAGCCAAACAACCGTGAATGCTGTTACTTGACTTATCACCTACTGTAAATTTCTGTTGTATCATGTTACTTTTGTTGTTGTATAAGAACTTAATTCCAAACGTAGACGTTTTGTTAATGTGATTTTGTAGGAAAACGTTTTTGATCAACACTAGAATTACAAAATAGTAAACACTTTCTGATTGTTTGAACTACTTTTGTGGAGTACACAACTGATTACATCAATCTGCCTTTCTTTGGTGGATCGGTATATGTACCAGGTCCTCCAAAGTAAAATATAGGTTCAGCAGAGGGTCTGTTAACATCGTAAAATGTGTCGGATGTGTCGTAGGAATAAATTTCATCAGTCAAGGATTGTAGCGATTCAGAGAATTTCGGTTGCTCCTGATTCTTGGATTCTCAGATTATTAGCATAACTAGCTGCACCATAGCGAAAATGTGCAGATGATCCACTACCCATTTGAGTATTTGTGTGAGGACTTTATTTCACCTTTTCGCTGTAAACTTCTCCCCTTTCAACTATTAAAGCTGTTCCCCTTACGTACGAGTCTTTCTGATAACAAAATTGTTTTTCTGTACGAGTCTTCTGTATAAGTTACATGCACTACGTACACTACATACATTTTTTATCATTTAATCATTGATATCTGCTTGACCTACTGTGTAATTGTTCACTGTTAACAAAACTGCAGTCTGCCCAGTCAAGTGTATCAAGACAAGTTAGACAAAAAAACATCAACAACAACAATAAATACAGCCCAATGTGGCTTGGTGTTAAAGAATGCTCATTCAGTCCTGTAAATGTCCAAAGTTTTGAGTTCTTAATGGGTGTTTACCGAGCGGTTAAATGCAGTTTTGGCTCGGAGTTTGCTGCTGTTGAAGGGTGCAGCAAATAGGCTACTTTTTGAATCTTCTATGTTTGTCTCAATTTTTCTCCTATAGGCATATAAGTGTGAATATACTTACACTTATCCACCTCATCACTTTTTACTATGTAAACATTATTTGACCCAATTGCATTGATTTTTCTGGTAAAAAAGTGATGAGGTGGATAAACATGCTATAAGTATGCTCACACTTAAGAAAAACTCGGTTTTGTACCGAATTGTTCAAGAGAAGCTGCTCTCAATAAGTCTTGCCTTTGGATTCTGCGAATTGGAATGGTCCCTTTTGGACAACTTCCACTCTTTTGCGAGTTCTGAAGTATCAACATTTTCTGAGATGACAACTCATTTCTAGTGTCCAATTTCTCTGTTGGTAGATCAGAACTAGGCCTCATCTACAAAAGACAGAGACAGCTAATACCAATAAAAAAGAATAGAAACCCTTTTGGTGCGTGATATTAGATTTGACTATTTTATAAGATTAGATAAGATTGATGTAAGATTGAGTTGAACTAAATTAATAGCACGTGACTTGACTAAATTAATAATATGCTTTATAATATCTTACTATCGAGTAGTACGAAAATCTACCAACAAAAGACCTACTCACAGAAACAATACTTGACACATAAAAGTATACAACTGATAATAGCATTGGCATCAACACCGAAAAACATCAACAAAATATCTACTACTGAACATTTCTGTTGCATGAATTAATGATGAGGTTACTTTTATTTCCAGATACCAACAAACCAATAATTATACAACTGAACATTGTTGTTTTGATTGATTAGTAGTCCTTAATTACTTACCTACAATTAGAGTATTGACCATGCCCTCCAAAGAAAAATATAGGTTCACCAGAGGGTCCTTTAATGTCATAAATTATGTTGTAGCAATTATCTTGATCAGCCAAAGGCCGTATCGGTTCAGGGAATTTCAGCTGCATAGAATTAGCATCCTGGATTCTCTTATTGTTAATGAAGCAAGCCAAACCATAGCGAGTCTGTGCAAATGATCCACTGCCCATTTCAGTATTTGTGTGAGTACTGGACTTCACATTATCGCTGTAAACTTCTCCTCCCCATCCAACCAATGAAGCACTCTGTTGTAGTTGATCGAACAGAGCAGTAGGCCAGTAGCCGATGATGTTATCACCGATTTTTAGCCACCAATGTCCTTGGAGGTCCTGAAAAATAAATGAAACGTTAGGCTAATATCATGCGGTCTTGGATTATTTTTTCAAGGCCGTCCCTTTGTAATGTTACATAGCAAGGTTTGTAACATTACAAAGTCTTGCTAGGTAACATTAATTACAGAGTTAAATCAAGATTACAAGATATTTTGTTTAACTTTGTAACGTTACAGAAGTGAGCTTTGTAATATTACAAACATGATTTGGACATATTCTTATATCATGGGGTTTGCTTGCATGTGAGAACTCGTTCTTCGTTAGATATAATACTTGTCCTTATTGTAATGTGGTAAAAACTAAACAAACAAGGATGGTTTTAAAAACTCATCAAGAACACAAGAAGAATCTTCATTAAAAGTAGAAGATTTTTTATGAATTTTATAACCACCAAGATTTGTCAAAGTTCAACACAAAATAC
Source organism: Acer campestre (assembly GCA_954870605.1). Classification (NCBI taxonomy): domain Eukaryota; kingdom Viridiplantae; phylum Streptophyta; class Magnoliopsida; order Sapindales; family Sapindaceae; genus Acer; species Acer campestre. The sequence goes on along the minus strand of OX940804.1, from coordinate 35,544,420 downwards.
TGAGAAAATGAATGGAATTGATTCTAAATACAAAAGATTCAATCCAAAAGGAAGAAAATTTGGTACCAGATATGTGCTAAAAGTGATATGATATTGGGGTCCAAGTACAACTAAATAAGGACTAAAAGGGAAGCTCCAAGGGCTACTTGGCTGCTTGTTTGTACAAATCCGCTGCAAGTAATTAAGTCGAATTGAAGCATCCGGTTGTTTTGTATGCATTTTTCTGAAATATAAAATACATATAAAATAAATTTTGTTTAGCAGTATAATTTACATATAGTTCAATAAAATTGTACTCTTTACTAAAAAAAATTGTATTTACAGTCCAATACATAAAAAGTCGAGTTAGTATATCACCATATAAACCGCGATTTACCTTAAAACAAATATTGCAAATGGATTAGGAAATGACATAAAGATGGTAAAGTATCAAATAACAAAATGATTAGAAATTATCAATTGCAGGCCTCTGAATTTTGTTAAAATCATGACCTCAAGACCTAATTTTTTTTTAGCACAGTTGAATCTAACAAGTTAAACTATTTTATCTTTTTTCTGTTATTCTATGTGAATAAAAAATAAAAAAGATAATTAAACCTCATAAAAGTTGATTTTTTTTTTTTTTTTTGAACGATTATAAATTGGGATATAAGTAAAAAAGATACATAGTACACGGACTCACACTTTGGTTGATGTGAATATATAGGGTGACCAATCTTGCCAAAGTTAATATTTAATTTCAATTTTAACTCGAACATTTACAAATTTGAACCTAAGAAATTAAATTATTGCGTGTGAAATCTAAATTTAGTTTTGAAGAATGTTTATGGTAATTATACTAACCATCCATCCTGACTCGATGCTTTTAAAATTATCGCCAGGGTGACCCTTAAGCCACATTTGAGCTGTAGTATATAATCATCCGGCAAATCAACCTTTGGATTCCAAAGATTGATATCTGCTTGACCTCCTGTATAATTCTTGTTTACCCTCAACATAACTGCAGTATACACAGTCCAGTTTATCAAGACTAGTTAGACAAAAACATCAACAGCAACAACAACGACAAATTTTAGTGCTCTTAAAGGGTGTTTACCACAACGTTAGCTGCAGACTTGACTTGATGTTTGGTGCTGTTGAAGGGTGTGGCAAATAGGCTACTTTTTGGATCTGCTTTGTTTGATGCATAGGGAGTTTTTGGTGGTTTTCTCCCAAATTGTTCAAGAGAAGTTGCTCTGAATAAGTCTTGCCTTCGGATTCTACGAATTGGAACGGTTCCTTTCAGACAACTTCCACTCTTTTGCCAAGTCTGAAGTATCATTGGCTGAGATGACTCATTTCTTGTGTCCAATTTCTCTGTTGGTAGATCAAAACTAGGCCTCATCTGCAATTTATATGGAGGAAAAAAAAAAAAAAGTAACAAGAAGTGAGAGTAGTACTAATTAAATGCACCTGAATTTTGTGGTTCCTCAGTGCAGGATGATCAAAAGCAGGTTGTTTATAAATGTCAATGCAGTTGATAAATATTTCCATCTTCACTCTGCAAGTACAATCTTGTTATTGTATTAAAAGAATGATTTGATTGAAGAAGACTAATAAAATCAATGGAAGGAAAATAGAGGCAAGAAAATACCTTAATAGTCTTGACAGCAGGCTTATTGAGAAGCTTCAGTTTCCTATCAATTTCAGAGAGAGTTACTCTAGCTTTAGCTTTAGCTTGGCCATATACTCCATCATATATGAAAACAGAGACAGCCAATAATATCAATAAAAGAATAGAAACCCTTTTGGTGCGCGATATTAGATTTGACTATTTTATATGATTAGATAAGATTGAGATATGATTGAATTGAACTAAATTAATAGCATGTGACTGGACTTAATTAATAATATGTTTTCTTTTGTTTGATAAAATATAAGATTAGACTCAAATATAAGATTACACTGAATGAGCGCTTTTACTACCAAGCAATAAAAAAAAAAAATTGATGGTGGTGGATAAATCGTCAAACAACCTACTAACTAGAAGTACAAAATTCTACTAACAAAAGACCTACTCACATAAACAAACACAGCCAAAATACAAACAAAAGAATTGAAACTCTTTTCACCATTCTCTCTCTCTCTCTCTCTCTCTCTCTCTCTCTCTCTCTCTCTCTCTCTCTCTGTGATGATAGAGTGATCAGAAAAAGTTTTCAAAGTCGAGCTAAATAGCTTATTGGATTTGTAGGGAAAAAAGGAAACTCAATCCCAATGTTTTAATTTTAGTCAGGAATATTTTTTTTTGAAAACATTTTAGTCAGGAATTACTAATTAGTTATTGTAAATAGTTGTTAAGTTTTGGCTCATATTCTCGAATGAACCCAATGTGAACCAAACGAGACTTAACTGATGTGTTACTTCCTGGAGATATGGGATAACATTTGGAAGTTGAAGGTGGTATTAGAGGGAGGTTTGAAGACCAAAGAAGAACTGAAGAATCGGATTCCGGAAGGAACAGTGGTGCTAACAATGTACATGGACCGCGGCACAGGGAGCGATCGATTCCAGAGGATCAAGCGCGGTTCAGACCGCGGCATAGGCAAGAGGCGTTGACCGCTGTTTACTGAGCGGTTGTCTCCAGATGGATTCCACGGTGTAGGAAGTGGGGTGCACACTGCGACCTAGACCGCAGAAACGGTGTATTTTGCTGAGATCAGGAATGTTGCGCAGAAATAGGAAACATATTATTCTGGAAGTTCTTGTGCTTAACGGAAAAGGAAAAAGAGTTTGTCTTTATGCGGAACAGGAAAGCATTGTGCTTGAAGGAAAATGATTTCTCTTTACAGGAAGACTTGTCATAAATAGGAAATAGTATTTATGTGGAATAAGTAAGCTTTGTATGTTTAGGAGATAGATTTCCTTATTAGTTCCGAACTCCCTGTAACTAGTATAAATAGAACCTTGCTTGTATCTAGGTTATTTTGTGTGGAGTTAAGAAACACCATGTAACATCAGAGAAAATGGTGAGATTTGGGGGAGACCCAATGAGAATCGAGAATCTCCGGGGAGTATCAGTGGATCAAGTTAGAGATTCGTGGGTGATATTTAGGGGAGACCTAGGGGATATTGGGGGGGTTCTTGGTGAGGATAGTGAGCGTTTGTGAGCTGAGAGTTATAATGTAAAACTCGGTTGTGATCTTGGAGACTTGGTGAGGCTCTATGGTTTGAGGTTGAGGTGTGAGAGAGAATCCTAGAATACATGGCTGTAATAATTTATCATATAGTGGAACTTTCTCTGTCGTCCTGATGGCCCGTGGTTTTTTCCCTGATTTAGAGTTTTCACTAGAAATGAGAATTCATGTGTAATTGAAATGTAACTTTACCTATTTACAAGCGAAGTGTAATTGATCATTTATTGCCCCTTCATCAATACTTGGGCAATTATGGCCTATGAAGGACATTTATTACTTTTTCTAGCGAGTTATTTGTCTATTGAGAATTTGTATTAATTTTAGATTCCGGCAATGAATATGTATTAATTTGAGCTCGAATATTTGAATGACTGGTCTTGTGAGGAGAATTCCGCGATTGAATGTAAGATTCAGGAATACTTTTTCAGTTACTTTAGCCTAGCTATTGTTAGGATTTGACTCGTATTCTCAAGTGAACCCAATGTAAACCAAACGATACTCAACTGATGTGAAATTTCCTGCAGATGTGGGAAACGTTTGGAAGTTGGATATGGTGTTTCAGAGAGGTTGAAGACCAAGAAGAACTGAAGAAACAAAGATGTGTGGAGACCGTTGTGCCTTACGCTATGCAATTGCACATCGGTAAGGACATCGGTCCAATTCCAGGAAGAAATGATGTCAGTGGCGCTGTGGGTGGCATAGCGGTGGGACATCGGTCCAAACCATTGTGGGTTAGACAACAGTGGAGACAACGGTGGGTGCAGCGCATGTGTCGCGGTTTTCTGAGCAATGTAATTATGTGACTTGTAACGGTTTAGGAAGCGGGTGTGCAACCGCGACTCAAACCGTAGTCAATCATAAGCATGTGTGGAATGAGAAATCTTCAGTGGAAAATGAAGTAATTCTTTCTAGAAGTTATTGTGCTTGAAGAAAAAAGATTTCTCTTTACAAGAAGATTTGTCATAAAATGAAATATTATTCATGTGAAACAAGTAAGTCTTGCACGTATAGAAGATGGATTTCCTTGTAGGTTTAAACTCACTGTAACTAGTATAAATAGACCTAATATATATGTTATTAGATTAAGTGTGTGGAGCAAAGAACACATGTAACATCATAGAGTGGTGAGATCTGGGTGAGAGACCCATGGGAATATCAGGAAGAGATCCGGGGAATATCAGTGGATCAAGTAAGAGATCCGTTGGTAATATTCATGGGAGACTTATAGGGATATTTTCGGGTTCTTGGTGAGCGTAGTGAGTTGAGAGTCATGATGTAAAACTCAGTTATGAGCTAGGTTCGGTGGTTTAGGGTTTGGGTTAGAGAGAATCCTGAAATATATGGTTGTAACAATTTATTATATATTGGAATTTTCTATCGTCCTGACGACCCATGGTTTTTTTCCGATTTGGGTTTTCCACATAAATCTTTTGTTGTGTGATTGTTTGGGGCCTGTCCTGTAGCTATTTTTCAGCCTGTTTTCGTTTTAGTTTTTGAAAAAGGATTTTAAATTCACGTTCGTTAACCGTTTTTCGTTTTATTTTCAAAAAACAAAAACAAAATGAAAAATAAAACCAGTATTACAAGAGAAAATTTTGAGAAATAACTTTTATATGTTTTCCATGTTTTTCATTTTGTTTTTCACTTTTTTTTTTAAATAAAAAAAATCACCTTTTCTTTTTTCTTTTTTCCTTCTTCTTCGTCGACACTCTTCATCAGTGTTCTTCATCATCATCATCATCATCTTCTTCTTCTTCTTCTTCTTCCTCCTCCTATTCATCATCATCTTCCCAATGACAGAAAATTGAGCAGCCGACGCCGGAGGATGAGAGATCTCCTCCGGCGACTCCGTTCTGGCCAGATAGGCTTCGCCGGAGGACGATCTCACCTCCTCCGGTGTTACCAATTATGATGCCCAAGCTTCTTAGCCTCACAAAAACAGAGTATTTGTCTTTGAGTTTGTTTGAAGAAGAAAGGAGAAAGCAATAGAAGAAAAACAGGGAGAAATCAGAGAGAGAGATGAAGATAGGATTGAGAGAGAATTAATTGAAATTACCTGATCTTTGTATTTTGGATTCTAGTTTCTCATCTTGTTAATTATTCAGGTGAGCTAAGCTCTAATACAATTAATTTGTGCAATGGCGTCAGAGTCGACATTGATAGCAGAACAAAACAAAGCATTTCAGAATGCTTTGGCCATTTACAGTGACAAGGACATGACTGAGGAGCGGTGGCACAATATTGTTGCAGCCGTTGGTGGTGGCAAGACTATGGAAGAAGTCAAGAAGCAAAAGCTTGTGGAGGATTTGAAGCTCATTGAAGCTGGTGAATTTGATAATTTAATTTCTCAGTTAATACTACTACTTTATTTTCTTAGTAACTATATGAATCATAATTTCTGGATTAAAGGTCCATTAATTGTTATCCAAATTATTTTTGGATTCTAGTTTCTCATATTTGGAGTCAAGATGAGAGAACCTCGTCTCTAGCTGTTGATGGTCTCTAGTTCAGTTGCTATGGGCCTATGGTATTAGGTTTTTTATTTTTTTATTTTTTTTTTATTTTTTTTTATTTTAATATTTTAATTATTTTTCATTTAATCTCAAATAAATTAATGTTTAATATTTTAAATTCTTTCTTTGAATGTAATTTTTATTTAATAAATTTTTTTTGACTTTAGTTGATAATTATTTGGGATGAATTATTATCAAACTTTGATATTTTTCTGTTAATCTACCATTCTAGTATTTTTATTTTCATAATACAAGTTTTAGCATATGCTACCAAACTCGTTTTTGGATTTTGAAATTGAAACCAAAAACATTGTTTTCATTTTTGTTTTTCTTTTCGAAAAACAGTAAACGAAAAATGCTTATAGGACAGACCCTTATTTCTATCATTTTATTTTTCTGCTATAAACATTAATTGCTATAAGTTATGGACGAATATTAGGCATGTCGTTTCCACGTTCATCGGTTCAAATCCCCAACAGCCATATTATTCTTTGGTTTTAGATGTATGTGGATTTACATGATCCCTGACATTAATTGAAGGATGACCTGACTTGTCAACTGAGAACTTCAAAACAACATCTAACCAGGGTTGCTAAAACAGCCCATTGAAGACAGATACAGCTGATTATACCATTCAAGACACAAATGGACTTTAATTGAACAACAGTACATATACGATCTCTTGCCAATGTGGTCGGACCCTCCCTTGGGAGCCTCCACCACCACAGTTCAACGCCCAATGTGTACGTATATATATTTAGATTATTTGTCCCCCTTGGCCATTAATCCCAAGGGTGGATGTTGTCCCATCAATTGTGGGTGTCCTCTCCCCGCTTGTGGGAGCTGTAATCCGAGCTGCGCTAGTAGAACTCAATCTCGCCATGTCCCGGTAATTGTTGTATATTCAAAAAAAAAAGTACATATACGAGAGTCCAATCCTAAAATCAACAATTATTATATATTATAGAGTTTCATGTTCTCAATAACACCCTTTTATTGTTTGAAACATATTTGTGAATATCAAAACCATTCAAGTTAATTTGCAACCCTTACATGCAGAGAGGATTTTGACCAGGACCTCCAAATAAAAATACAGGTTCAACATTATTTCCACGAACATAGTTAAATGCACCGTAGCAATTTTCTTCCTCAGACCCAGTGCCCACCGATTCAGGGTATTTCACTTGGAGAGATTCATCTATGATTCTAACATGTCCGATGGAGGCAGCATAACGTTCCAGAGTCTGTGCAAATGATCCACTTCCCATTTGAGTCCTCGTGTGTGGAGGACCTTTCTTCACATTTTGGCTGTAAACTTCTCCTCCCCATTCAACAGTTGTTGCACTGTGGCTCAGGTATTCGAAAATTCCTTTAGGCCAGTACCCAACTGTGACCTCATAGTTATTTCCAATTTTTAACCACCAATTTCCTTGGTTAGTATCCTGAAACAAGACACATATATAGAGTTATGTTAATATTGGTTGTAACATAATATATAAATACTAAAGAAACAGAGTCGAAAAAGAAAAAGAAAAATCGTTACCAGGTGTATGGCAATAGGGAGATACCCTGCACCGGAATACGGACGAAGGCCTGCCCCCAAAGCTAATTTGGGATTCGTTTGCACAAATCCAGCGCAAGTTATGTCGATGCAGCCCGTTGTTTTGTATGAATCAATCTGGCAATAAATATAAGATTAATGCGAAACAAATTATACAAACATTTATAGATATCTTATAAATTTTTATACCTAAGAATATTTTTTTTTAAAAAGAAAGAAAAAAAAAAGGAAAAAAAAAGGTACTTACAGTCCAATATGCAAAAAGTCTCGTTACATCATCACCATATAACTTGGGATTTACCTGAAAAGAGAAAAAAAACATAATCCTAAAGCATTATTTAGCACTAAGAATTGAAATTCTTAGGGGTAGGCATTTGAATTTTGTGGAAATTCAGCTATCCAATATTCTTAGTTAGATAAATTTAATTAATTACGCTTTTTTTTTTTATTTTTTTTTTTATATATATATATATATATAAATTTTTGTTAAAATCTAGACATCTGTATCAGAAAATAACTTTATTATGAATTGTTATGTAATATGTACTAACCGCCCATCCTGCTTCAATGCTTTCAAAATTGTCTCTAGGGCCTGCCTTTAGCCAGATTTGACCAGTTGAATAATCGTCAAGTAAATCAACTAGTGGGTTCCAAACACCGATATATCCTTCGGCTCCAAAATAATTGTGTCCTTCTGTGATCAGGATTGCAGACTGATTCAGAAAACACAGTGAAGTAAGTAAATTAATCAAGAAAAGATAAACAACAGTAAAAAGAATAAATTTCAGTCATGTGCATGCAGCATGCAGCTGCTTGAAGGCTGTTTACCGAGCGATTAATTGAAGACATAAATTGGAGTTTAGTGTTATTAATGGAGGGTGGAAATATGATATTCTTGATATCTGTTTTGTTTGATGCAGAGGGAATATTCGGGGGTTTTGTCCCGAATTGTTCAAGAGAAGCTGCTCTCAATAAGTCTTGTTTTCGGATTCTGCGAATTGGAATTGTTCCCTCTGGACAGCTTCCACTTTTTTGCCAAGTCTGTTGTATCACTGGCTGAGATTGAGAAGACTCATTTCTTCTGTCTAGTTTCTCTGTTGGTAGATCAAAACTAGGCCTCATCTGCATTTTACATGAAGCAATTAGTCCTTAATTGTTTCGAATAGAAATTTATGTCATGAGCAGTTCAAGATAAAGAAGAGTGTGCATGTACTGATAACGCACCTGAATTTTGTGGTTCCTCAGTGCCGGATGATCAAAAGCAGGTTGTTTGTGGATGTCAACACAGTCGATAATATCGCCATCTTCACTCTACATATAGAAATTAGAACCTTAATATTATGTTAGAGCAGTCATCAATTTTAACAAGGAACATGAAGGCTGGAAAAATACCTTAATACTCTTAACAGCAGGCTTATTGAGAAGCTTCAATTTCCTATCAATTCCTGAGAGAGTTGCTCTAGCTCTAGCTTTCCCATCTGCTACATCACTCAAAACAAGTACAGCCATTAGTAACAAAACCATTGACACCCTTTTCTCCATTTTTTCTCTCTATCTGATAAGTTGTTAAAAAAAAAAAAACACCGAAGGCAGAGGAGAGCTGTGCAGTGAGGAGAATGTTTGAAGCTATATTGTGATCTTCAAATTAAGTACAAATAAATAGCTGATTGGATTTTTTGGAAATAAGATTCTGGCTCTCTTAACTATGTTCCATATTTGTCAGGATTTAATTACTGCAGCCGATTAGCTGAATGCCAGTCAAAAATCCGCATTTAGCCTTATCCAATCCAATTATATAATAAGCAGATCCAATTATATAATAAGCAGATTTTGTTTCTAAAAATGGAAAATAAATCTGATATACGAAAGGATTATAATTTTTTCTTCTAAAAATGGAACATAAATCAATATGAAAGGATTAATACAATACAGTAAGTCTGACAAGATGCAGCTAAATATTTTGTGTCAGTTACTTGATGCAGCTGAAAAATCACAAAAACACCAATCAATAAAAGAAAGGGGGTTATCGATTCGAGTCCGTTGAGCTGTGTACGGATACCAAGATAATAGGCTTCAAATTCGTTGACGCGAAGGGTACCGAAAATGTTCTAAAAGAGATACTCTATCTATAATTTCTCCTTCGACCCACAAATTATCTATTCATACTCAAATTTAATTTTTTTTTTTTTTATTAATGACAATTTTAACCTAAATTAAAATCACTAAACAAGACAAAAAAAAAAAAAAAAAATTAAATTAAAGACACTCAAAACTAATTAAATTATTAAAAAAATATACCCCCTCTCCTAAATCATTGGATTAAATATTACGTGTTAAAATCTTTCTCTCCCTAAATCTATTATTATCATATTAAACACTCTCTCCTAATTAATCTCTCTCCATTTTTCAAAAAAAAAAAAAAACGTATGAATATTTTAGTTTTTTACTAACGGTAATATATATATATATTAAGATATACTTACTAGGTAATAAACTTAAAACGCGATGAGCGCGTGGGGCTAATTTGTACGCGCCTAGTGGTTTCTCTGGGTTTGGCTTGCGACGCTGTTCTTCTCTCCGCCGTCTGCTTTCTTGCTTCGTTTGATCTTCTTTCTGCCTTTGTTTCTCCCTTAATCCAAAGTGACATGGATAATCACAGTGCGAATTTTGTGTTTTCGGCTCAACCCCCTCTTAGCAACATTTTGAATGTGGATTCGAATTTAGGTTTAGATACCTCTGGCTCTGCGAAACGAGCGAGAGCAGAGCCTAATGAACATGGTCGTAATGATGTGGCAATTGACAAGGGCCGGTCTGAGGTCATGGGTAGTTTTAAGTCTAAATTGATGAACATGGCTAGCCCTAATTCATGGGCTGGTGCAGGTAATTCGAAGGAGAAGGTCAAAATTGGTGTGGATGATATTCTAATAACAGAGGGTCCTGATGGCCCGAAGATGATGTTATCGGACAATCTAAAGCAACAATTGCAGAAACCTTGGACTAATGCTCTGATTTTGAAGAATATGGGACGGGCTCACACTTTGAGCTTTATGCTCACCAAGTTATCGATGAAATGGTCCCTCCTTGGTCAGTGGCAACTCACAGACCTTGGTGATGGGTACTTTGTGGCTCGTTTCCAGGTGAAGGAGGATCTTGATTATGTACTTACTAGTGGTCCCTGGATTATTGCTAACCAGTACTTGGTGGTTCAACGGTGGAGGCCTAATTTTGTGCCAGGTGAAGACCAAATTCGGAGCATGCCGATTTGGGTTAGACTCTCCCGATTGCCTATGGAATGGATGGATTCGGAATTGCTCTGGAGTATTGGTGGAATGTTGGGGCAGATGTGTAAGGTGGACCCTGTTACGCTGAATCAAGCTCGTGGACGTTTTGCTCGTATCTGTGTAGAGATTGACATTTCTAAGCCACTTATTGCTTCTCTTAATGTTGAGGAGAGGGTCATTAAGGTGGAGTATGAAAATTTGGGGTCAATTTGCTTCAATTGTGGTCGGTATGGTCATGGTAAAGAATCTTGCAAGGAGGGAAAGGACGTTCCAGTTCAAGAAGAACCTGTTACTCGTGATCAGCAGAAGGAAGATCAGTCGGTGTATGGTCCTTGGCTATTGGTCTCTTATGGCAAGCAGGGGAACAAGGGTTATAGAAGTCGAAATGTGAGGGGTGGGGCTGGTAACACAGGTGTGCCGAAGGTGAATGCTACTAATGGGCGTTCGTCTGATAACTCCCCCTCTGTTGCCAATAACAGTGTTCCTACGGCTGCAGAGGGAGAGGTGGGTCAGTTTCAACAAGTCAAGAAGGGAGTGAAACCTTTGATTCCGAAATCGTCTAATCCTAGTTCTGCTAGTACATCGACTGGTTCAAGGTTTGAAATTCTTAGTGACGAGGTGGATGTCAATATAGTTGAGAGTAGTGCTCAAGTCAGCATGCTTCCTGTGGTGGGTCTCCAAACTAAAGAGAAGATAATTTTCACGGAAATTACGAATCAGAAGTCTCCCAAGTTTAAGCCTATGGCAAAGTCTAAGTCCCAGGTTGTGAAGAAGCTTGCTAAGAAGGGTAGTACAGTGGCTGCTACTTCTGACAGCAGGGGTGAGAAAAAAAGGGATGTGGATTACTACAAGGAGTCTGTGGTTCTTGATAGAGGAAAATCTATCCCTGACACATCTCTTTGTGAGGACGCTGCCGAGGAGATGGATACTGGGGCGGTTTTGAGAAATTTTCGTAAGGATGTGTGTGAGTTTGATGGCACTCCTATGGTTAGCAGTGGGGCAGGGGACTGTTCTGTTGCTTTGAAAGTTATGTGTCCGACAGGGGACAGTTTTGATGAAGTTGCCTCGAATCTTGAGGAGGTAATGGTTGCTATCTCTGAATAGTTTTTCCCTTTGTTTTTTCTCCTCATGATTTGTGTGTGGAATGTTCGAGGAGCTGGGAAGAAAGTTTTTTCCAGAAATATTGCAAATATTCGTGGAATGTATAAATTTGAGGTTTTGGCGATTCTAGAACCTCGAATAAGTGGTTTGAAGGCTTTGACTGTCATTGGTAAATTAGGTTTCTCTAAACATTTTGTAGTGGATGCTGAAGGTTTTTCTGGGGGCATTTGGTTGTTGTGGAATGAGAATTCTATTAAACTCCAGGTGATTGCGAGCTCTAGACATAGTGTTACTGCTCTGGTTTATGATCTACAGTCTCTCTGGATCCTCACTGTGGTGTATGCTGATCCATGTCTTACTTCTAGGAGATTTTTTTGGAATTACCTTGATGCCATTAGAAAGTGTTTTTCTTTGCCTTGGTTAGTGGCTGGAGACTTTAATGAAATCACTAATAGTACTGAGAAGAGAGGGGGTAGACCTTCGTTTTCTAATAGTGGGTTTGGTGATTGGATTGATAGAAATAATTTGGTGGATTTGGGTTTTTCAGGTGCTAAATTTACTTGGATGACTAAGAGGGGTATTGGTGAGGATATCTGGGAGAGGTTGGATAGGGCTGTGTGCTCAATGGATTGGCGGCTCCAATTTGGTGAGGGCTTTGTTCGGCACCTCCCCAGGATTATGTCTGATCATTGCCCTATTCTTATCCAACTTCATAGCAATCATATTCCGAAGACCTGTTGTAAACCCTTTCGTTTTGAAGCCATGTGGCTTAAGCATAAGGAGTTTGGTGAGCTGGTTCGTAATTTCTGGAGTCCTCAAGCTATTTCTGTCTCTGATAGACTATTCAACTTTACAGGGATTCTCAAATCTTGGAATCTGGAGAAATTTGGGAATATTTTCCATAAAAAAAGAAATTTGTTGGCCAGGATACAGGGGGTCCAAAAGAGTCTTAGTATGAGACCTTCCCCTTATCTAGCTAATCTTGAAGCTGACCTTTTGAATGATTACAGGGAGATCCTTGATCAAGAGGAAATTTTCTGGCAACAAAAGTCAAGGAATTGCTGGCTAAAGGAGGGTGATAAAAATACCAAATTTTTTCACTTGTCCACTGTTATTAGGAGAAGGAGGAACAAGATTGAAGGTCTCCGGTTAGCTGATGGTTGCTGGATGGAAGATATTACTGTTATGAAGTTAGAGGCAGTCTGTTTCTTTCAAGAGCTGTTCAGGGAGACACAATGTACTGGTACTTATGATACTTTGCCTATGCTTTTCCCGAAGCTGAGTGATTCTGATGTGTCTCTTATTCATGCTCCTGTCACCGAGTTGGATGTCAGGCAGAGTGTGTTTGGTATAGGAGGTTTGAAGGCCCCTGGTCCTGATGGGTATCCTGCGATCTTCTTTCATAATTTTTGGTCAACTTGCAAGTCTGATCTTCTGGCTCTGGTTACGGAGTGTTTTGGGTCTGGAAATGTGCCTACTGAGGTTAATAGTACCTTGATTTCTCTTATTCCCAAAGTCCCTAACCCTAGTAACTTCTCTCAATTTCGTCCGATCAGTTTGTGCAACACTTCTTATAAAGTTATTAGTAAAATTCTTGTGCAAAGATTGAGAGGTTTCCTCCCAAAGCTGGTTAGTCCTAATCAAGTGGCGTTTGTGCCTGGGAGACAGATTCAGGATAATATTGTGGTAGCTCAGGAAGTTCTTCACAAGTTTAAATTGGCGAGGGGTAAGAGAGGTTTCATAGCTTGGAAGATTGATCTTGCGAAGGCCTACGATAGGCTTCAGTGGGGGTTTATTAAACAAGTTTTGGAGGAAGTGGGTATTACAGGAAGGCTTAATCAACTTTTTATGAGTTGTATCTCCAATGTTCATTACAAGGTTATTGTTAATGGGGAAATGACTGATAGTTTCCAGCCAAAATGTGGGATCAGACAGGGTGATCCCCTTTCTCCTTACATATTCGTGTTGTGCATGGAGAAACTGTCACACATCATTCACCAAAAACTTCTTCAGGGTGATTGGAAACCGGTTAGGGTGTCGAGAGGAGGGCCTGAGATATCTCATCTCTTCTTTGCTGACGATCTCATTTTGTTTGGCCAAGCCACCTCCCAACAGGCCAACACTATGAGGGATTCTCTTGACATGTTTTGTGACATTTCTGGCCAGCAGGTTAGTTTTTCGAAGTCCAGAGTTTATTGTTCAAAGAATGTTAATCATTCTACTGCGAGGGATTTGGCGGATGTTTGTGGCTCTCCTTTAACGCAGGATTTAGGGAATTATCTTGGGATCCCTCTCATTCATGGGCGTGTTACCAAGGATACGTATAAGGCTATTATTGAGAAGACTCGCACTAGACTGGCTGCGTGGAAGAGCGCCACTCTTTCCCTTGCTGGAAGATGTACCCTTATTAAGGCTGTCACCTCAGCTCTCCCTAATTATGCTATGCAATCTATTAAGTTTCCTGCTGAGGTCTGTAACAATCTTGATAAGATTAATAGAGATTTTCTTTGGGGGAGTACCTCTGAAAAAAAGAAAATCCATTTGGTTTGTTGGGATACTGTTTGCTTGCCTAAATATCTAGGAGGCCTAGGTATTAGGAAGATGAAGAGGATGAATCAAGCGTTACTTGCTAAAACGGGTTGGAGGTTGTACCAAGGGGATTGCGGGTTGTGGGGTACGTTACTCAAAAATAAGTACCTTAAAGGGGGGAGCATGACGACTCTTGATTACTCCAACTCAAAGGGGTGTTCGAGTACTTGGCGTGGCTTCTCTTTTGGGGCTAAACTCCTCACTGCTGGTGTGGCTTGGAGAATCGGTAATGGTAGTAGTGTGGGGTTTTGGACCGATGTTTGGCTTCCTGATTTGGGGAGGCTTCGAGGGCATGCGCTGTCTAATCTCTCGGTTGCTCAAGTTGAAGAAAAGGTGAGTGATTATTTGATTGGGAAGGAGTGGGACCTTGTTAAACTTTCTGCTGTATTGCCTTGGAATGTGGTTCACCGAATTTTCAGTATCCATATTCCCAGTGATACAGATTTGGCTGATTCGGTTATATGGGGTGCTAGTAAAAATGGGAGCTTCTCGGTGAGAAGTGCTTATGATTCCTATTTTGGTAAGGCTGATTTCAGGCCCTGGCAGTGGAATTTTATCTGGAAGCTTCAGCTTCCTCCAAGAGTTCTCTATTTCTTGTGGATTCTTTTACGCAATAAGCTTCTTACTAATGAGAGTAGAGCCATTAGAGGTATTACAGATGATATTTCTTGCGGCAGCTGTGTGGCAGTTTGTGAGAATACTGATCATGTGTTCAGGTCGTGTTGTGATGCTACTCGTGTGTGGAATGATTTATGCAGGGGTATCACGTCGTCTGGTAGCTTTAGATCTGATTGGAATATTTGGCTGTTGGATAATCTCAAGTGCAATGACTTGTTCTTGGGTCGTATTCCTGGATATCTTCTATTTGCGACTACTCTTTGGTTTATCTGGAAGTGGCGTTGTGAGAAGGTTTTTAATCGGAATTATGAGTCTCCCCTTTGGCCTGGTAAACTAATTGTGAAGTATGTGGATGATTGGATGGCTGCTAATTCTGCTACTGACAGCAGGCCTCCTAGAGAGATTTGTTTCGTTTCTTGGTCTCCTCCCCCGTCTAATTGGGTTAAGGTTAATGTGGATGGTAGCTGGAAACCTGATATTGGTTCTATTGCAGCTGGTGGTATCGTCAGAAATGAGAGGAAAGAGTGGTTGTTTGGGTTTGCTATGAATAAAGGGAATGGTAACATTGCTGAAGCTGAGTTGTGGGGAATCCTTGAGGGTCTCAGACTGGTGTGGAATGCTGGTTTCAGAAATTTGCTTGTGGAGACTGATTCTCAGTGTGCTGTTCTGCTGCTATCCGCAGCCACACCTTTGCATCATCCTCTGTTTAATTTAATTGAAGAATGCAAGTCTCATATTGGCAAGGAGTGGCTCTGCAGAGTCCAACATGTCTATAGGGAAGGAAACAAAGCTGCTGATTTTCTTGCAAGCATGGGCCATTCGCTGGATATGGGGCTGTCGCTGTTTGATGACCCCCCTTTACAGATTCTGTCTATTTTGGAGCAAGATAGCAGAGGCTTTGCTACTACTAGACTGATTCCTTGTGCTTAGTGCTTGTTGTTTTTTGGGCGTTTTGCCCCTTTTCTTACCAAAAAAAAAAAATATATATATATATATTTTAAAAAGTCAAAAAAGAAAAAAAAAAGAAAAAAAAGAAAAAAGAATATTTATGAAAGCTTAAATTGTTTCAACTATAATCGATTAAACTTATAATTTCTAAGACTAATGAAAGAATTAAAGTTCTTTAGGCAATCACATACCTATAAGAGTAACAAAATACATTTTCATATTTCAATTTTTTTTAATAATAAAAAAAAGAGGTACTTGTGTTTTGAGGTTTTTTTTTTTTTATTTTTTTTATTTTTTATAAGTATATACATACATATGGTTCCTAAAAATCAAGCATATTAGTAAGTTTTTTTTCTTAACCATTAGTCTTGCTTGAGAAATAATAGAGATAAAAAATTAGAGATATGTATCGGAGGAGAGAGAGTTTAATATAATAATTAAAAATTTAGGAGAGAATATTTAATATGTAATAATTAATCTAATAATTTATGAGAGATCATTTCTTTTTTTTTGTAATAATTTAATTCAAAAAGGATAAAAAGGATAATCTTGTAACAAAATGAAGTGTTTTTAAAAAAATTTAAAATTTAAATTTTGAGAATGAAGTGTTTTTAAAAAAGAAGTGTAAAAAGAAAAAAATGGATTATAAAAAAAAGCTCTCTAATTTTATTAATCATCAACAACTGAAATCCATGTTATGGCACATCGTCTTTAAATATGAAAACTAAAAAACCTAAAAGAAACCTAAAATAATAGTAAAGCAATAAAATCATCAATTTCCTTATAAAAAAGATAATTGAGATAACAATGGAAATTAAAAATACTAGAATCCTAAAACATTAAAAATCTATCTAATAAGAAAATAAGATTTGATTTAATAAAATAAAATCATAAATTAATTAACTACCTAATTAAATATACAATAAAAAGAAACATAATAATTGATATTAATTACATGACTATTTTTAAAATAAAAAGTTCAAGAAAATCTTCAATAATATCTCTTGCATTATTCCGGAATGGAACCCACACTCATTCAAATACATTAGGTTTTCTTAATTCTAAATTCCGCAAAATCTTAGAAAAAAAGAGATAAATTGAGTAACACTCAATAAGTTTTTTTATTCATCAAAGTATGTCCTCCAAAACCTAATACAAGCTCCTTAAATAGTAAAAGTAAACCAAATCCATAGGGATTCTGTATCTCCTAGAATTCTAAGCAAGAAAGAAATCTAAACAAAAATCCTAATCAAACAGGAAAGAATCTCAAATGAAAAAGATATCAAATCTCCTAAAAATCAAAAGAATTCTAAAACATTAAAACTTATCTAATAAGGAAATTGGATTTGATTCAAATCAAATCATAAAATATTTAATAACCTAATTACATATAAAATAAAAGGAAATAAAATATTTATATCAAATCATGACGATAATTGGAAACAATAAGAAAAGAAACAGTTGTCTTAGTGCGCACAAAACTTAACGGCAGAATTTAGACATGCTGCAGCCCATTATAGAAGATGAAGTCTTCATAATATTTGTATGGCTCGTCTTGAGCTTTCTGGAAACATATTATAATACCGATTTTGAGTCCGTTAAGACCCCCGAAATTTGCTCTTGTGTTGCCATATGCCATTTCCCCAATTCTTTTGCCTTGGGTTGATCCGTATCATTCTCTCTAGGTTGGACAAAATTTGTCCTCGAATTAGAAGGTTCATCATCCCCTCACAATGATGAAATGTGCCAATCCTTGAGAGCTGTACTCCTCAGACACCATGTTCTCGCAACTATCCGAGTCTTCATCGGATTCCTCTTCATCAAAAATTGGTCTGCCTTCAAAATCAATTTACTGTTCCTGGATGTCCTCTTCGGATTCCACAAATAGACTTGACTCCCAACGCCTCATTTTGTCACCCATCAAACCTCCCTGTCTAGGTTAAAGTGGGGTGAACAAATCCTCATCATTGTCGGATTCCTCCTCCGCCTCCTATGGATTTGGTTTCCATTTTTGAGCCATCAGTGCCACAATCTATTGCGTCAACGTCTCTACTTATTGTCGAAGTTGTACAATCACATCACGCTCGTAGACTTCATCAATTGGGTTCTCACGAGGGTTCAAGTTCGTGTTCCTCTTTGGTGGCATGATGACGAAACGGAACAAACTTGGCTCTGATACCAACCTAATGCATACCGGAATGAAACTCGCACTCATTCAAACACAAAAGGTTTTCTCAATTCTTAATTTCGCAAAATCTTAGGAAAAAAAAAAGAAAAAAAAAAAAGATAATTGAGATAACAATGGAAATTAAAAATACTAGAATCCTAAAACAATAAAAATCTATCTAATAAGGAAATAAGATTTGATTTAACAAAATCAAATCATAAAATAATTAACTACCTAATTAAATATACAATAAAAGAAACATAACAATAGATATTAATTATAGGACTATTTTTAAAATAAAAAGTTTTTAAGAAAATCTTCAATAATACCTCCTGCATGGCTGCATCAATTGTCTCTTTTATAGGGAAATTGATGATTTTATGGTTTTACTGGTTATTTTAGGATTTTTAGTTTTCATATTTGAAGATGATGTACCATAATAGGAATTTCAGTTGTTGATGGTTAATGAAATTATAGAGCATCTCTTTTTATCCATTTTCGGTACCATGCGCGGGTCAACGAATTTAAAGTCTATTATCCTAGTATCCATGCGTTGATCAACAATTAATTCATGATTTGTGATTACTGTTTTACTACGATCAGTTGAGAATCAAATTATGTGGGTCTCATACACAAATCAGGAATTAAATTCCAGTTGGAAAGGGAACTTAATCCCCCTCTCCTACGTAAGGAATCAAGTTCCATGTCTGGATTCACTTTCCGATAGAACTTGATTCACTTACATTTCATTCACAATTAAGAAACGCACCCTTAAGTGAATCCCATGTCATCCTTTATCAGGTAAATATTTGGAATCTCCTTTTAATTGAAATATGTACCTGATTCTGACATTCTGACAATTTTGATTTTCACAATCACATGCCAATCAATTACGTAGAAACAAGGGTTAATTGCACTAACTTACCCTTACGTTATTGGATTTAGTAAGATTTTTAAAAAATACCCTAAATTAACATAAACACCCATTGCCATCAAGTCAATATGTTAACTTTAACGATTGACTAACATTGATTTAAGGAAAACCTAATATACCCTTGTCACATCCCAGACATAAAATATTTTAAATTTAAAATTGATAAGTAAAAATTATATTTTTTTAAAAAAGATAATATATCAGTCGTTTACGAAAACATCCTTAATTCGTGGAGAAGCCTCCTCTGCGAAGTGTAGGAGGTTGATCTCTAAGATTGGCAAAGATCTCTTCAGGTAAGTAAGAGATCGTCAAATATCTATTGTTTCCTACTCCACTGTCAATAGATTATCTTGTCTTTTTTTTTAAAAAAAAAAAATTGATTTTTCAATTTTAATTAAAAAATATATTTTATGTTTGAGATGATGTGACAATGGTATATTTGGCTTTCTATGGATCAAAGTTAGTCAACCGTTAAAGTTAACAGATTGAGTTGATAGCAAATGGTGTTTGTGTTAATTTAGGGTATTTTTTTGAAATCTTACTGGATCCAATAAAGTAAGGTTAAGTTAGTGCAATTAACTCTAGAAACAATTGTAAAACAGTTGCATGTGGGAGTTCAGGACTCTTGGGCCAAAACAAACTCCAATATTGTCGGGCCCAAATAATGATATAAAGCATTCTAACAAGACTAGTCAACCCTCGTTATTTGTCAGTTTTTAGGTAGAACACATAAAATTCTCTTTCAGACAAGATGTTAATCAAAACTGGCGGAAATATGCTTATACCACCTTGCGGGATCAATTGTTGATTAAAAAACGAAAAGCAGTGGCAGAAACTATTTTTTGTTATCTGGTACAGGTTTTTTTTAAGGGCGAAGAGGATTTCTTCCGGATTCTCTATTGTATAATTCGGGATCATCAATATATATACACGTATTCTTCAAAATATTCAACATCATAGCAGTTGTATTCAGGGGCGGATCTTCGTGTGGGCTGACCCGCGTTACCCTTTTATAAATTTATTTATTTATTAATAATATATTATTATTTAATATTCGTAGTTTTATGTCTTTTTATTCCTTTTTCTTGTGAAACGGTGAGCTCATTTCAAGTACACCATTTATTCTCTCCCTCACACCTTCCAACTTCTCTCTCCGAGACTCCCACTCACGTCCCAACTCCCCACACACACACTCTCTCACACACACACTCTCTCTCTCTCTCTCTCTCTCTCAATAAAGTCCCAAATCCCAATTATTTCACCGTCTCTTCCGAATTAATAATTATCTAAATTTCTCTAAATTTTCAGATATAAAAAAACACAAATGCTAGGTAATCTAAAATTTAGCTCAAAAACCAACATCATTTGAGTTGAATTTTATGTTAATTATTAGAATAGTATATTATTACTCTTAATCTACTATTTATATTTAGTTCTTTAATTCATGTATTTTTCCTAGTTAAAATTTATTTTTTCTAATTAATAAGTTAGGATATTTGGTAGTTATTGTTTGTTTGTTTGTTTTTTTTTTTTTTATGAATTTATTTTCCAACTATAATATATTATTTCTAGTGTTATATTATAATTTATAAAGTATCACTTTAATTAAATTACAATGTCAAACGATCATATATCAAAGTTGAGAAACATCAACAAAATATCTACTACTGAACATTTCTTTGTATGAATTAATGATGAGGTTACTTTTATTTCCAGATACAACAAACCAATAATTATACAACTGAACATGGTTGTTTTGATTGATTAGTAGTCCTTAATTACTTACCTACAATTAGGGTTTTGACCATGCCCTCCAAAGAAAAATATAGGTTCACCAGAGGGTCCTTTAATGTCATAAATTATGTTGTAGCAATTATCTTGATCAGCCAAAGGCTGTATCGGTCCAGGGAATTTCAGCTGCTAGAATTAGCATCCTGGATTCTCATATTGTTAATGAAGCAAGCCGAACCAAAGCGAGTCTTTGCAAATGATCCACTGCCCATTTCAGTATTTGTGTGAGGACTTGACTTCACATTTTCGCTGTAAACTTCTCCTCCCCATCCAACCAATGAAGCACTCTGTTGTTGTTGATCGAACAGAGCAGTAGGCCAGTAGCCGACGATGTTATCACCAATTTTTAGCCACCAATGTCCTTGGAGGTCCTGAAAAATAAACAAAACGTTAGGCTAATATTATGCAGTCTTGGATTATTTTTTCAAGACCGCCCTTTTGTAATATTACAGAGCAAGGTTTGTAACATAATAAAGTCTAGCTATGTAACATTAATACAAAGTTAAATCAAGATTACAAGATTTTTTGTTTTACTTTGTAACGTTACAAAAGTGAGCTCTGGAGCATTACAAACATGATTTGGACATATTCTTATATCGCGGGGTTTGCTTGCATGTGAGAACACATACTTCGTTACATATATTACTTGTCTTTATTATAATGTGGTAAAAACTAAATAAACAAGGATGGTTTTAAAAACTCATCAAGAACACAAGAAGAACGTTCATTAAAAGTAGAAGATTTTTGATGAATTTTAAAACCACCAATATTTGTCAAAGTTTAACACAATTCTGAGAAAATGAATGGAATTGATTCTAAATACAAAAGATTCAGTCCAAAAGGAAGAAAATTTGGTACCAGATATGTGCCAAAAGTGATATGATATTGGGGTCCAAGTACAACTGAATAAGGACTAAGGGAAGCTCCAAGGACTACTTGGCTGCTTGTTTGCACAAATCCACTGCAAGCTAAGTCGAAGCATCCAGTTGTTCTATATGCATCTTTCTGACAACAAATATAAGATGAATATAAAATAAATTTTGTTAGCGGCATAATTTACATATAGTTCAATCAAATTTTACTCTTTACTAAAAAATTTGTACTTACAGTCCAATACATAAAAAGTCGAGTTAGTATATCACCATATAAACCGTGATTTACCTTAAAACAAATATTGTAAATGGATTAGGAAATAACATAAAGATTATAAAATATCAAATAAAAAAATGATTAGAAATTGCCAAGTCTGAAGTATCATTGGCAGCATGGACGGAGCTACCTTATGATGAGAGGGTGCCACTGCCCCCCTGAAGTCTTGCAATTTTATAAAATTTCCTCCAAGTTTTAGAATTTTTATATTTTACCCTTATTTCATATATAAATTTTCTATTTTTTTTTTTTTTATAAATTACACTATTAATAATTTTCTCTTAATGATGTGGATAATAAAAGTTTTTGGATATTAGAATAATATTAGGAGTACAATTTAAATTCAATTTGTTTTCTTACTCTTAAACACTATTAAACTAATAGTTATAAATTTTGGTCTATATTTTTTTTTAGAGTAATGCTAGACATATCTCCAACTATTTGTGTATCGATTGACAAATAGATATACACATATTAATTATGATTTATTTCACTCGTCACATTTATATGAATTAAATTGTCTAAGTTATAAGTTAAGATATGAGTTGAAACTTCTAATATTTTTCTTATTTTTATTATGTTTTCATCATATTCAAGGACCATTTTAATTGTACAAGATGAACTTGACTTGGTGGTATACCACTCACACCTACGCTATGAGGTCGTAGGTGTGGTATATCTCTCACACCTATGCTATGGGGTCGTGGGATATATCTCTCCCTTAAAAAACACCGAATTTTTGTAAAAAAAAATTTTTTTAAAGAAAAGATCATTTTAAACGTTTTTATAAATGCACAAATTAAGATAATTTATCTTAATAAAAAAACTATTATTCATTTTAAATAATTAATAAAAAAATTAATGTTTTAAAATATAAACAACAATATTTTTTAATTAATGTTTTGTTTAACATAACTTCTAATATATATATCGATTTAACTCATTATTTCACGATGTCCCCCCTGGAACATAATTCTGGCTCCGTCCTTGATTGGCAGAGATGACTCATTTCTTGTGACCAATTTCTCTATTGGTAGATCAAAACTAGGCCTCATCTGCAATTTATATGAATTAAAAAAAAAAAAAAAAAAAAAAAGTGAGTTAATTAAATGCACCTGAATTTTGTGGTTCCTAAATGCTGGATGATCAAAAGCAGGTTGTTTATAAATGTCAACGCAGTCGATAATATCTCCATCTTCACTCTGCAAGTACAATCTTGTTATTGTATTAAAAGAATGATCTGATTGAAGAAGACTAGTAAAATCAATGGAAGGAAAATATAGGCAAGAAAATACCTTTATAGTCTTGACAGCAGGCTTGTTGAGAAGCTTCAGTTTCCTATCAATTTCAGAGAGAGTTAGTCTAGCTTTAGCTTTAGCTTGGCCATACACTCCATCACTGAAAACAGAGACAGCCAATACCAACAAAAGAATAGAAACCCTTTTCACCATTTGTTCTCTCTCTATATATTATCCTAGCCATATTTTTTTGGTTTTATGCTTTATGTTGATTTACATGATCCCCTAACTTTAATTGAAAGATGACCTGACTTGTCAGCCGAGAACTTTATACAACAACGTCTTCTAACCTGTGGTTGCTAAAACAGTCTCTTGAAGACAGATACAGCTGATAATACCATTCAAGACACAAATGAACTTTAATTGAACAACAGTATGAGTGATTACAATCCCAAAATCAACAATTATTATATATGATAGAATTTCATGTTCTCTGTGAATATGAAAAGCATTCAAGTTAATTTGCAATCCTTAATTGCATTGAGGACCTTGACCAGGACCTCCAAAGTAAAATACAGGTTCAACCATATATCCAGGAACATAGTTCAATGCACTGTAGCAATATTGTTCATCAGACCCAGTGCCCACCCATTCAGGGTATTTCACTTGGAGAGAATAATCTATGATTCTAACATGTTCGATGGAGGCAGCAGAACCCTCCAGAGTCTGTGCAAGTGACCCACTTCCCATTTGAGTCTTCGTGTGTGGAGGACCTTTCTTCACATTTGTGCTGTAAACTTCTCCTCCCCATTCAACCATTGTCGCACTGTGGCTCAGGTATCCGAAAAGTTCTTTAGGCCAGTACCCAACTACGACTTCATATTTTGGTCCAACTTTTAACCACCAATTTCCTGTGTTAGGATCCTGAAACAAGACACATATACAGAGTTAAATTAATATTGATTGTAACATAATATATAAATACTAAAGAAACAGAGTAGAAAAAGAAAAAAAAATCGTTACCAGGTACATGCCAATAGGAATATAATACTGAGGTCCCCCTGAACTGGACAACGGATTAAGTCCTACACCCAAAGCTAATTTGGGGTTCGTTTGCATAAATCCCGCGCAAGTTATGTCAAAGCAGCCTGTTGTTTTGTATGCATCTTTCTGATAACAAATATAAGATAAACACGAAACAAATTATACAAACATTTATAGATAATCGATAAATTTTTATACTTGAGCATTAAAACAAATGTACTTACAGTCCAATATGCA
This sequence comes from Acer campestre, assembly GCA_954870605.1. NCBI lineage: Eukaryota > Viridiplantae > Streptophyta > Magnoliopsida > Sapindales > Sapindaceae > Acer > Acer campestre. Next base: position 35,520,076 of record OX940804.1, on the reverse strand, counting down.
AAAAGTCGCGTTGCATGATCACCATATAACTTGGGATTTACCTAAAAATAGAAAAATATCATAACCCTAAAACATTATTTAGCATTCAGAATTGAAATTCTTAGGGGTAGGCATTTGAATTTTGTGGAAATTCTCCTATCCAATATTCTTAGTTAGATAATTTTTATGAATTACTCTTTTATATATATATATATATTTCTAGATTTTTGGGAACGTCTGTGTCAAAAAATGACTTGGTTATGAATTGTTATATACTAACCACCCATCCTGCTTCAACGCTTTCAAAATTGTCTCCAGGGCCGGCCTTTAGCCAGATTTGACCGGTAGTATAATCGTTAGGCAAATCAACTGTTGGGTTCCAAAGATTGATATCTCCTTGGGCTCCAATATAATTGTATCCTACTGTGACCAGGATTGCAGACTGATTCAAAGACAAGAGTGAAGTAAGTAAATCAAGAAAAGTTAAACAACAGCAACAAGAATAAATTTCAGTCGTGCATGCAGCATGCAGCTGCTTGAAGGCTGTTTACCGAGCGATTAATTGAAGACGCAATTTGGAGTTTAGAGTTATTAATGGAGGGTGGAGATATGATATTTATTGGATCTGTTTTGTTTGATGCAGCAGAGGGAATATTCGGGGGTTTTGTCCCGAATTGTTCAAGAGAAGCTGCTCTCAATAAGTCTTGTTTTCGGATTCTGCGAATTGGAACTGTTCCCTCGGGACAACTTCCATTTTTTTGCCATGTCTGTTGTATCACTGGCTGAGAAGACTCATTTCTTGTGTCTAGTTTCTCTGTTGGTAGATCAAAACTATGCCTCTTCTGTATATTACATGAAGCAATTAGTCACTGTTTCGAATATAAATTTATATTGTGAGCAGTTCAAGAAAAAGAAAAGTACGTGTGTACTAATAACGCACCTGAATTTTGTGGTTCCTTAGAGCTGGATGATCAAATGCAGGTTGTTTGTTGATGTCAACGCAGTCGATAATATCGCCATTGTCACTCTACATATAGAATTTAGAACCTTAATATTATGTTAGAGCAGTCATCAATTTTAACAAGGAAAATGAAGGCAGGAAAAATACCTTAATACTCTTAACAGCAGGCTTATTGAGAAGGCTCAATTTCCTATCAATTCCTGAGAGAGTTACTCTAGCTGTAGCTTTCCCATCTGCTACTTCACTCAAAACAAATACATCCATTAATAACAGAAGCATTGACACCCTTTTCTCCATTTGTCTCTCTATCAGATAACTTTAAAAATAAAAATAAAAAACACCGAAGGCAGAGGAGAGCTGTGCAGTCAGGAGAATGTTTGAAGCTATATTGTGATCTTCAAATTAAGTACAGATAAATAGCTGATTGGATTTTATGGAAATAAGATTCTGGCTCTCTTTAGGCTATGTTTGGGATTGCTGAACTTTGGAAAAAATCTGTTTATAGCTTAATTTAAGAAATAATCAACTTTAGAAAAAAGTTGGTAATTGTTTGATTTAAAAGTGCTTAATTTTTAAAAGGATGGAAAATGTATTGAACAAAATTACTAAAATGGACATCACTAACAATATAAATATAAAGCATATAAAAACAAATAAACAAATTTGAACAAAATAAAAATGACCGAGTTAACTCAACTTCTTCTCAAACAACTAAGCCTGAGTCAACTCGCTCAAACACATCTGAAACTCAGCAACAGATGAGAACCAGCCTCAGCTGATGGCATCGGAGGAAGAGACTGGTTTTCCTCCGGCAGTGGAGGAGGCGATGAACAGTCTCCTCCCGTTCTCGCCTCATCCTGTTCTCGCGACAAACAGCTTCTTTGGTGTTGGTTTCGATTGCAGCAATAGAACAATGTCCTCTAGTTCTCAAGATTGCTGAAGCACCAACAAGCTTTTCTGGCAATGTTGGTGGCTGATTATACTCCAGCGAGCCTCCTCAATCCTTGCAATCGAGATTGCGAAGGATCATGTGATCCATCGCGACGGAATCTCACCATTTTTATTGCGAGTTCCATCACTAACAGAGGAAACCGGCGATATCGACGTCGCCGAAGAAGTTCAATCAACCTCTTGCCACTTTTGCCAACGACGATGGTGGCCACTATCCTTCAAGTTTTTTTTTTTTTTTTTTGAAAAAGTGTTTATTTTTATTAAAAATAATGTTCTCTTTTATTTTGAATTTTGAATTTTTCTGAATTTAAGTTTTCAAAAAGATAAGGGCCCGTCCTGCAAGCCGTTTTTTGTTTTTGTTTTTGTTTTTCGAAAAGAAAAATGAAATCGAAAACAGTGTTTTTGGTTTCATTTTTGAATTCGGAAGACCAGATCGGCGGCGATCGGCGGCGGAAGGAAGAGGAAGAAGAAGAGGAAGAGGAGGAAGAAGAAGAAGAAGAGATCTCGTCGGCGGGAGGAAGAGGAAGAGGAAGAGGAAGAGAAGAAGAAGAGATCTCGTCGGCAGGAGGAAAAAGAGGAAGAAGAAGAAGACGGCGGTGAGATGCAGAGCCGATCTCGACGGGAAGAAGAAGAGATCTTGTCGGCGGGAGGAAGAGCCGATCTTGGCGGGAAGAAGAAGAAGAAGAGGAAGAAGAAGAAGAGGAAGAAGAGGAAGAAGAAAAAGACGGCAGCGATGGCTGCAGTGACCGGCAACCGGCGGAAGAAGGCGGCGGCAGGCAGGGATGATCGGCGGCGAGAAAGAGGGGATAGATGATTAAGAAGAAAGAAGATGAAGATGATGATGCCTGGTTCAAGAGAAAAAGAAAAAAAGAAAAAGAAAATATTATTAATAATATGGGACCCACTTTATATGAAAAACAAGTTTTTTTTTTTCAAAATTTATATTTTTAACACTGGTTTTGTTTTTCATTTTGTTTTTGAATTTTGAAAATAAAATGAAAACGATTACATGATGTGAATTCGAAATCATTTTTGGAAAACAAAAACGAAAACAGGCTGAAAACAGCCTATAGGACAGCCCCTAAATATTTATGAATTATAGTTTTTTGAAAAATACAATTGCTTAATGTGATGGCATTATCGTCATTTTATTTAAATAGTGGGGGCATTATGGACATTGCATAAGCAATAAGCTAGCTTCTCCAATAATCAGCTTCCAAAAGCTACCCCTGACCAACTTCTCAAAAACTGATTATCGGAGGAGCAAATTGTAAAACAAGCAGCTACATATTTGCTCAAAACTTGAGAAATAAGTAATTATTTCTCAAGCAAAAGAAATCTCAAACATAGCCTTAGCTATGTTCCATATTAGTGATTTAATTACTCCAGCCAAATGCCAACCAAAAATCTGTATTTATTAGCCTTATCTAATCCAATTATATAATAAGCAGATTTGTTTTTCTAAAAAGGGAAAGTAAATCTTATATATGAAAGGATTAATTATTTTTCTTCTAAAAATGGAAAATAAATCTTATATATGAAAGGATTAATACAACACAGTAAGGTCTGACAAGATGCAGCTAAATATTTTGGTGTAAATATATACTTTATTGAGTAATTTAATGGTGTGTTTATCAATTAAGAATCAAATCCTGATTTGTGATTACCGTTTTACTAAGATCAGTTGGAAATCAAATTATGTGGGTCTCACACATATCAGGAATTAAATTTTGGTTGGAAATGGAACCTAATCCCCTTCTCCTACCTAAGAAATCAAGTTCCATATCCGGATTCCCTTTTCAATAGAACTTGATTCACTTTCATTTCATTAACAATTAATAAACGCACCCTTAAGTGAATCCCATGTCATTCTTTATCAGGTAAATATTAGGAATCTCTTTTTAATTGAAATATGGACCTGATTCTAACAATTTTGATATTCACAAGAGTGACGATATTTGCATCTCTAAAAAACTGTATCTACACCCCTTTCATAAGTACACCCCATTAAATATTTTAAAGTTTCTGTAGTTTGTAAATAAACCCCACTTAATATAAAAAATACCCTTTATTTTTGTGAATACACCTATCTATACTTATTTTGGTATCTAATCAACTTTATTAATATTTAAATTTATTTATTTATTTATTTTTGTTTAAATAAATAATTTCTAACTCCAATGTACCAAAATGTTTTGGATTTTGATCAAATTTTGTTAGCTGTGTAGATAAAAATATCGAAAAAGAAGATAATACAAGATATGGCAAGAAGTGCATATGACTGCATGATTGATATATATATATTTATCTGAAAAAGAAAAATTTTTGAATTAAGGAAATGTTGAATATGAAACTTAATAAAATATTGTAGATAAATAAACTTTAATATCCATAAAATAAAATAAAAATCCAAACAATTTTACCTTGTTCTGGATAAAATATTGATCAGATTAGTTGTTCCTTTTTTTTTTCTTTTTTTTTTTGAAAGGCAGATGACTTGTTCTGAATTGAGAGAATTTAGATTCATGCTTTGTATTTGTGTTTTGGTTTTGGAATGATAATTTTACATTTAAAAAAAAAAAAAAAAAAAAAGGAAACTAAGTAATAATTTGTGGGTGTATTTACAAACTATTTAGTCATTTAATTTTAAAATTTTATTAAAGGATAATATTGGACTTTCAAAAATATACTAATTTAGGATGTAAATACAGTTTCTGAGGGATGCAAATATCGCCACTCTATTCACAATCACATGCCAAATACGTAGAAACAATTGCAAAACAGTTGCATGTGGGAGTTCAGGACTCCTGGGCCGAAAAAAAACTCTGATAACATGTCAGTGACGACTGCTCCTAAAATCTTAAGTTGTCCAAGCCCAAATAACAAGACTAATCGACCTTGTTATTTGTTAGTTGTTAATTAGAAGAACACATAAAATTCTCTTTCAGACATAATGTTAAAACTGGCGGAAATAAGTTTATACCACCTTGCAGGATCAATTGTTGATTAAAAAATGAAAAGCAGTGGCAGAAACCATTTTTTGTTATCCGTGACAGGTTTTTTTTTTTTTTTTTTTTTTTTAAGGGCAAAGATGATTTTTTCTAGGTAGAGATGGCAAAATAACCTGTGGGAATGGGGACCCACACTTATAGGGTGGAGATAAGTTTTAATTTGGTAGAGATAGGAAGAGAATGTGGATAGATAGTACAACCCGCAATAGGTATGTGGCGGGGATTATAAACGCAATGGGTATAGTAAAACCCGCCCTATTTAAAATATAATTTATTATTATTATTATTCAGTTCAATGTTTATGTTTTAAAATGATTGAATTTATTTGTTTAGTTTTGAGATTTATGTATATGAGATGATTTTCAATAGTTTTTTTTTTTAATTACTTAATATATATATATATATATTGTTGTATGTAAAATCCACCTGAATGACACGTCACCCCGAATAGACCCAGAATGGAAGGCCAGCCACGCCATGCTAGCAAAGGTCAAATAGTCAACAAGAGGGGTGCTGGCAAGCGACACGTCACCAACAGAATCCTCATAGTATAAAGATTCTGCTCAATCAACTCTACTCAGGCAAAACAGGAAATATCCTACTCGGGCAAAATAGGAAATATCCATATCAAGATTTATTTTCCACGAACAAGGCCTACTCAGCTAAGAGCATCTTCAATGCAAAAATGGCTTGCATGCCAATAATTGTTGACATGGCAACAATGTCAAAAGACTTGCTTCCTATGTGACATAAAAATAGACTTGATAGACGATCAACTCAAAATTTGGTCTCCAATGCTTCCGTCTAAAACACAATGTTTTTAATGACATGTCCATCTTTTTTTTCCTGTTTTATTTTATATTTTATTTTCTTACCAAAAATATATGAAAAATTAATTTCAGTTTTAAATGTTTGCTGAGTCAACCTAAAAAATAGTTGTGCAACAGACTGTCTGAAAGTGGACGGTCATGTTGACAATGTCTAATACTTTTTTTGCCACGTCAGCTTGAAGTTGAATATACACGGTTGCATTGGAGACATAATTGTTAACATAACGTCTATTTATCCTACGTGGCATTTCTTTTTTTCACAAGCCACGCTTGCATTGGAAATACTCTAAGCAAGCAATCATAAACTGACTCAAACACAACTACTGAAAAGGAAGATCATTCCAACAAGGAAAAAACCAAATCCTCCCCGATATATCAAGAGTCCCAATTCAACTCTAAATCCACTACATTGAATGCGCAATAACACCGAAGAGGAAAGAAGTCCTAAAACCAGTTGAAGTCTTCCACTTATACGCAAAAGGGTTCAAAGAAACCCTAGAGATTGTCATATGAATACACCCGTAAAAATCATAGTAAAAGGGAATCAGAATCTTGAGAGAGAGAGATCAAAGGGTGTAACATTAATTTACAAATAGTGAATTCGTTTCTCTGTCGCCAAGCGACAACCTATGGATGTTTCTTCGGTCATTAGAGTTTTACCACGTAACTAAGTCTCTTTGATATTCTTTCTTTTATTACATTTGTTTGCAGGTTTTATTAATCGAAATCGTTGACCGGTTAATTTCCAAGAAATCACCGTCAACATATATATATATTATTTTAATAAATAAATTTTGCAAATGGGGTAAATGGGGTGGGGATTGGGGAAAGCATACACCAGTACACCACCTTACCCCATCTATTGTGTGGTTTTACGAGGGGATGGGTTTACAAAAAATAAACAGGGCGGATTGCAAGGAGGGCCACCCTGCCCTGAAGGGCCTGAACTCGCCCTATTGCCATCCCGATTTCCGGGTTCTCTATTGTATAATTCAGGATCATCATTATTCGTATTCTTCAAAATATTCAACATCATAGCAGTTGTATTCATCTGCCTAAGCAGATACCCATTATGGGATCTTCAGGTTTGAAGAATTGTCCCGAATTCGCATTCTCTTCATGCAACCTTAATCGGTGAAAACATTATCTGCAGATCATCCACTTCTCACAGCTGTTGCAGTGTGTGGAGGATGCCCCGACTAGAGAGTGTACTTATAAACACACCTGAATTTCGTGATTCCTCAACGCTGGCTGATCGAAAGTAGGTTGTTTATAGATGTTAACGCAGTCAATAATATCTTCATCTTCACTCTACAGGAAGAAATTTATGAACGAAGAAGATTATAAACAAAAATGCTAACAAGGAAAATGGAGGCAAGAAAATATACCTTAACAGTCTTTACAGCAGGTTTATTGAGGATCTTCAGTTTCTTATCAATAAACCTGAAGATGGATTGTCGGATTCGCGAATACTTTCTTAGTTACTTTAGTATAGCCATATTATTCTTTGGTCCTAGGCTTATGTGTATTTACATGATCGTCGACTTTAATTGAAGGATGATCTGACTTATCAGCCAAGAACTTCATACAACAACATCTAACCCAGGTTGCTAAAACAGTCCATTGAAGACAGATAAAGCTGATTATACCATTCAAGACACAAATGGACTTTAATTGAACAACAGTATATATACGTGAGTCCAATCCTAAAATTAACAATTATTATATATTATAGAGTTTAATGTTCTCAATAACACCCTTATATTGTTTGAAATATATTTGTGAATATCAAAAGCATTCAAGTTAATTTGCAATCCTTACGGGCAACGAGGACCTTTTCCAGGACCTCCAAAGAAAAATACAGGTTCATGCATATGTCCTCTATGAAAATAGTTAACTGCATTGTAGCAATTTTCTTCATCAGACCCTACGAGCACCCAATCGGGGTATTCCAGTTGGCGAGAATAATCCATGATTCTAACATGTTTGATGTACGCAGCAGAAGTCTCCAGAGTCAGTGCATCTGATCCACTTCCCATTTGAGTCTTTGTGTGTGGTTTTTTCTTCACATTTGTGCTGTAAACTTCTCCTCCCCATTCAACCCTTTTCGCACTGAGGCTCATGTATCCGAACAATTCTTTAGGCCAGTACCCAACTACGACATCATAGTTTTGTCCACATTTTAACCACCAATTTCTTGTTTTAGTATCCTGAAACATGACACTTATATAGTCATAATTTTGATTGTAACATCAACATCATATATATATATACACAAAAGAAACAGAGTCAAAAAAGGAAGAAAACTCGTTACCTTGAATATGCCAACAGGGAGATTATACTGGGGTCCCCCTTTACTGGACCACGGATAAAGGCTTACACCGAGAACTATTTTATGGTTCGTTTGTACAAATCCAGGGCAAGTCAGGTCAAAACATCCTGTTGTTTTGTATGCATCTTTCTGTCAATAAATGTTAAAATTGGAAAAAGTTATACGATCAATACTTTGATTACAAATAGTTGATTAGTTTTATCATTCAGCAACAAATATATGCACTTACGGTCCAATAAGCAAAAAATCGCGTTGCATGATTACCATATAACTTGGGATTTACCTAAAAAAAGATCATAATAAAATTACTAAATATATAACATAAAGATCTATCCTAAAACATTGTTTAGCATTATGATTTGAAATTCTTAGGAGTAGGCATTTGAATTTTGTGGAAATCCTTAGATGTAATATACTTAATTAATCAGATAAACTTGATCTTAAAAAAAAAAAAGATCGTTTCGAGTGATGTACTAACCATCCATCCTGCTTCAATGCTTTCAAAATTGCCGACAGGGCCTGCCTTTAGCCAGATTTGACCAGTAGTATAATCGTCTAGCAAATCAACTGTTGGGTTCCAAATATTGATATCTCCTCTGGCTCCAAAATAATTGTGTCCTTCTGTGATCAGGATTGCAGACTGATTCAAAGAACAGAGTCAAGTAAGTAAATCAAGAAAAGTTAGAAAAAAGCAACAAGAATAAATTTCAGTCATGTGCATATGCAGCTGCTTGAAGGCTGTTTACCGAGCGGTTAATTGGAGACAAAAAATTGGGTTTGGTATTATTAATGGAGTGTGGAGATATGATATTTATTGTATCTGTTTTATTTGATGCAGCAGAGGGAATATTCACGGGTTTTGTCCCAAATTGTTCAAGAGAAGCTGCTCTCAATAAGTCTTGTTTTCGGATTCTGCGAATTGGAACTGTTCCCTCTGGACAGCTTCCACTTTTTTGCCAAGTCTGTTGTATCACTGGCTTAGATTGAGAAGACTCATTTCTTGTGTCTAGTTTCTCTGTTGGTAGATTAAAACTAGGCCTCATCTGCATTTTACATGAAGCAATTAGTCCTTAATTGTTTCGAATAAAAACTTATGTCATGAGCAGTTCAAGATAAAGAAGAGTGTGTACTGATAACACACCTGAATTTTGTGGTTCCTCAGTGCCGGATGATCAAAAGCAGGTTGTTTGTGGATGTCAACGCAGTCGATAATATCTCCATCTTCACTCTACAGGTAGAAATTAGAACCTAGCTCATTATTATGTTAGAGCAATTATCAATTTTAACAAGGAAAATGAAGGCAATAAAAATACAATAATACTCTTCACAGCGGGCTTATTGAGAAGCTTCAATTTCCTACCAATTCCTGAGAGAGTTACTCTAGCTTTAGCTTTCCCATCTGCTACATCACTCAAAACAAATACAGCCATTAGTAACAAAATCATTGACACCCTTTTCTCCATTTGTTCTCTCTCTCTCTCTCTCTCTCTCTCTCTCTCTCTCTCTCTCTCTCTCTCTCTCTCTCTCTCTCTCTCTCTCTCTGAGATAAGTTGTAGAAAAAAACACTAAATTGAATTCAAATGAAGAAAGTTTGAAGATCTATTGTGATCTTCAAATGAAGTACAAATAAATAGCAGATTGGAAGGATTGAGTACTAGAGCAAAATGCCAACCAAATAATCTAATCCAATTAAATGACAGCAGATTAGTTTTTCTAAAAATGGAACATAAATCTTATATATGAAAGGATTAATTAAACATCACATTAAGGTCTGACATTTCGAGAGATTTTGTTTTTTCCAAGTATTACATTAATTCAGGGTTTTTTGAGGAGGGGAGAACTCGAACTCACAACTTCGTGGCGCAGGTGTGATAGGTTTTATCACGGACCAACCACATCTCGAAAACATTTAGAAAGATTGTTTTTTCTAAAAATGGAACATAAATCTTATCACTAATGCTAGTCAATCCAAAAATTTAGCCTAAAAACCAACCCAAATTACATGGCAAGTGGTTGTCATTACCATATCATTCACCACATCTCTGCATGATATTTGTGGTTATACAACTCATTTACCACATCATTTGGGTTCATTTTTTTGTTGTATAGTATTGCTCAAATCTTATATATATATATATATATATATACATATTAATGTTTTGGTTGGCAGTTACTTGCTTTTTCCCCTAGTAAGTCTAATTTTATTACGATATGATGTTGACTCGGTGGTAAAACCCCTCACATCCACACCACGGGGTTGTGGGTTCGAGTCTCTACCCCATCCCTGTAAAACCCCGAATTATTGTAATATTTAAAATAAAATAAAATAAAAGGTCTGATTTTATTAAAAATGGTTGTCAGTTAGATAGTTACTTAAGCCGAAGTCATATACAAATACACAATGGATTATAACAAGGGCAACTTGCACTGAACCCCTTGAGGTTTAAGCAAGAGTTTTGTTATTATACACTAACACCCGTAAGACTTAAATTTAACTTTGAAAATACCTAAAATGCCCTTAGTTATATTATTTTATATATATATATATATATTTTTTACCTTTTAACCAAAAACTTTATAAAATTTAATAAAATAAAATAAATTAAATAAAAGATATGATACATTAAATAAATAAATAGTTTTAAAAAATAAATAAATAAATAGTTTTAAAATAAATAAATAAATAAATAATTTTAAATAAATTAAATAAATTAATATTTTTTTAAAATCAAATAAATAAATAGTTTTAAAAAATTAAATAAATAAAGAGTTTAAAAAATAAATTAATTAATAAAATTAAAAACATTAATTTTTTTTTAAGGATATCAATTAATAGGAACAAAAAAAAAGCTCTAAACATTCAAACTTTTATGGTAAGGATGATGGTGATAGAAATTTTAAGATTCCCAACACTGGGAGTTTTCTTGCCTTCTTCAACCACTTCCTTCGGTGTTGGGAACCTTGAAACTTCTCTCACCATCATCCTTACCGTAAACATTTAGATATTTAGAGTTTTTCTTGTCTCTATTAATGGATATCCTTAAAAAAATATATATTAATATTTTTAATTTTTTCATTTATTTATTTAAACAATTTATTTAAACAATTTATTTATTTGATTTTTTAAAAGCTATTAATTTATTTATTTTTGTAAACTATTTTTTAAAACTATTTATTTATTTAATTTTTTTAAAACTATTTATTTATTTCATTTTTAAAACTATTTATTTATTTGATGTATCATATCTTTTATTTATTTTATTAAAGTTTATAAATTTTTTGGTTAAAAGGTAAAAAAAAAAAAAAAAAGAGTATAAAATAATATAACTAGGGGCATTTTAGGTATTGTTAAATTCAAATTTAAGTCTTAGGGGTGTTAGTGTATAATAACAAAAATTTTCTAGCTAAGGGAATGTTTGTTTTTTTGTCTAAAGTCTTATAAGACCTTAATTTATTATATATATGGATAAGTCTTATAAATTAAGATATTATGATATGTTTGTTTTTTTCATTTTAGATGACTTATTACAAATATAAAATTGATTAGGTTGTGTTAGGGTTTCTTCAAAATTGGGAATTTTTGGAAAATTGATTTTTAGTATTTTATTATGTGCGGATAAAATCATAAATGTATGAATTGTTATAAGACATTTGTGGAAATTTATTAAAAAACTCTACTGTATCACTTTTTGAATAAGATAAAAGTCAAAAAATTTTACTTTTTCTAAAAGACATATATATCTTAAAATAAGATATAAGTTGAAAAACAAACAAACTGATTTATCTTAATTTAAGATATAAGAGGTAATAAGTCTTATTGGAAAAAAAACAAACAACCCCTAAGTGTAACTTGCTTAAACCTCAAGGAGTTCAGTGCAATTTGCCCATTATAACAATCTAATTTTATGAAAATTGCAGTGGTCAAAAATTAACTAACAGCTTTTATCAACAAATAAAAAAATAAAAATAAAAATAAAATTAACTAACAGCCCATTATTTAAACCCGTAAGCCCATGAAGGATCTTGTAATGACATAAAATGGGCCCGTATAATAAGAAGGCCCAAAAAAAGAGTCCAAAACTGGAGTATTCCTTTGACCAGTCAAAGAAGACCAAGTCCACTTGGACTTAGTCAAACCATCAACAGTTGCTAGTGATGTCATCCTCACCTTCGAAACTCACGAGACAGGCTCGCGATCTCGGTCCATGATCTCAAAAATCACACAAATGAGTCGTTCTCACTCCCTTCACTTTTATAAATAGCAGCCCTCTCTCATTGACCACCCAATCAGGGTATTTCAGTTGGAGAGAATCATCATCTATGATTCTATAACTTGTTTGATGTAGGCAGCAGAATTCTCCAGATACAGTGCAAATGATCCACTTCCCATTTGAGTCTTCGTGTGTGGAGGACCTTTCTTCACATTTTGGCTGTAAACTTCTCCTCCTCATTCAACACTTGTCGCACTGTGGCTCAGGTATTCGAACATTTCTTTAGGCCAGTACCCAATTACGGCATCGTCTCCACATTTTAACCACCATGTCCTGTTTTATTATCCTGAAACAAGACACATATACAGACTTATAACATTGATTGTAGCATCATATATAAATACAAAAGAAACAGAGTCGAGAAAAGGAAGAAAACTCATTACCAGGTATATGCCGACAGTGACCAGATACTGGGGTCCCCAGAACTGGACCACGGATAAAGGGCTGTGCCGATACTCCAAGAGCTACTTCGGTGCTCGTTTGAACAAATCCGGCGCAAGTTAGATCAAAGCAGCCTGTTGATTTGCATGTATCTTTCTGGCAACAAAAATAAGATGAACGTGAAACAAGTTATATAAGCATTATATGTCATAGATAATTTATGTTTTTATCAACAAAGAAAAAAATGTATTTACAGTCCAATAAGCAAGAAGTCGCGTTGTATGATCACCATATAACTTGGGGTTTACATGAAATAGAGAAAAATATCATTATAAATTAAAATTAAGAAACATATAATGTATTAAAACATTATTTAGCATTATCATTTGATGTCCATATTAGACGTCTGTATTTAAAATGGCTATTTCCGGTGATGTACTAGCCACCCATCCTGCTTCAATGCTTTCAAAATTGTCGGCAGGGCCTGCCTTTAGCCAGACTTGAGTAGTAGTATAATCGTCCGGCAAATCAACTGTTGGGTTCCAAAGATTGATATCTCCTTGGGCTCCAAAATAATTGTATCCTACTCTGATCAGGATTGCAGACTGATTCAGAGAACACAGTGAAGTAAGTAAATCAAGAAAAGTTAGACCAGCAAGAAGAAATTTCAGTGTTAAAGATGGAAGAGTATTATCTTGTGCATGCAGCCTCTTGAAGGCTGTTTACTGTTTACCGAGCGGTTAATTGTAGACGGAAGCTGGAGTTTGGTGTTATTAATGGAGGGTGGAGATATGTAATTCTTTATATCTGTTCTGTTTGATGCAGAGAAATTTTTTGGAGGTTTTGTCCCGAATTGTTCAAGAGATGCTGATCTCAATAAGCCTTGTTTTCGGATTCTGTGAATTGGAATAGTTCCCTCTGGACAGCTTCCACTTTTTTGCCAAGTCTGAATTATAACTGGCCAAGAAGACTCATTTCTTGTGTCTAGTTTCTCTGTTGGTATATCAAAACTAGGTCTCATCTGCATATTACATGAACCGATTAGGCCTTGATTGTTTAGAACAGAAATTTATATCCAACTAGTTATGAATTTCATGAGTAGCACAAGAGAAAGAAGAGTGTGTAATGATAAATAATGCACCTGAATTTTGTGGTTCCTCATTGTTGGATGATCAAAAGCAGGTTGTTTGTTGATGTCAACGCAGTCGATAATATCTCCATCTTCACCAAGTCTGAATTATTATTATGTTAGAGCAGTCATCAATTTTAACAAGGAAAATGAAGGCAAGAAAAATACCTTAATACTCTTCACAGCAGGCTTATTGAGAAGGTTCAATTTCCTATCAATTCCTGAAAGAGTTGCTCTAGCTTTAGCTTTCCCATCTGCTACATCACTCAATGACACCCTTTTCTCCATTTGTTCTCTCTATCAGATAACCTGTAGGAAAAAGAAAAAAAAAACACAGAAGGCAGAGGAGAGTTGTTCGGTGTTTGAAGCTAAATTGTGATATTCTAAGTACAATAAATAGTTAACTATGTTACCAATTTAGTCAGAATTAAAAGTTAATCCCATTAACTATTGCAAAAATACTAATTAAATAATCAGTATTTTGCCTTAACTAATTAAATAACAACAGAATTTTTGTTATCTAAAAATAGAATATAAGTTCTTGCATTAATCTTATATATGAAAGGATTAATTACACAGTAAGGTCCAATAAGATGCAGCTAAATATTTTTGTTGTCTTATTAATGTTTTGGTTGTTAGTTTGATAAGTTAAAATCACTTTATTTTATAATTTTATCATAAAACGATGTTTGTTAAAACTTTTAAAAATAATTAATTGATAATCTGATAAGTTTTGATAATGATTTTGAGAAACAGGTGTTAGGAAATTTTCAAATAAATTGAATTGGAATGGAAATGACACAACTTTTCAGAAATTGTTGACGAAAAGTCACAACTGTTCTAAATGGTATATGCGTGTCTTATTGAGTGAAAAGACACAACTTTATATTTAAAGGTTGCATCATTTCATGAATGGGTGCGAAGCAATAAAGGTTGTATCATTTCACGAATGGGTGCAAATCACTTTATAAAATGCCCATTCCTACACAATTTAAGAGAGACAAGAATTTGACTAACTTGGAGAGTTATTTCACGAATGGGTGCAAACCACTTTATAAAATGCCCATTCCTACACAATTTGAGAGAGACAAGAATTTGACCAACTTGGACAGTTAGGCAAGTGATTTCTCCTCTCCATTTTCTCATAATTTAAAAACTCATGTTGTTGCATTGTTTTCTTACATTAAAATTACCGATATTCTATCAGCTGCGCAATGATAGAATTTCGTATCTTGACAAGCCTGCAAACGTAAAAGGTGTTCATGGTCTAATATCGTTAGTGCACAACGACATTAGACACCGATGTGTCATTGTATCTTGGAGGCATATTTACATAACCCGGTGCAACACACGATTGGTGGGGATAAACAGTGTCTTAAGGAAAGCGTCATTAATAACGTGCATTAAAGCACTCAATTTATATTTTGTAGGTTGCAGCAATATTATGTTCTATACAAATTGTATAGTTCGAAGAAATTTTCGGTTCAAGTCAACAACTCTCGATGTAAGGTATACAAATTCTGAATTTTCTCTAACAATAGGTGGAGTATAGATTAATCTATTTAAACCTTAAATAAATCTTTTAAAATATCATTAGTATCCTTATTAAATCAAATTAAAATCATTTATATACTTTATCTCATCGTAAAATTAAATATTATACTTAAATATTGATTTTATTTACAAATCTTTAAACAATATTTTTAATGTTCTTATAGAAATTTTTTTTCTAATTTAATATATATATATAATTAATGAAAAAAAAAATGAAGTAGGGTTATAAAATCATGTCTATTTTAATCACGTAACTAATCTCATCACTTTTGCAATAAAATTAATAAACATATATATATATATATTGAAAGTACAATTAATCAAACATTTACCAATTAACTCCACAACTGATTATTCATTTAGCACGGCTAACAATAATTATAATAAAAGTTACAACAATACCAAACTGGTTAAGCTGAAAAATTGGTTGCATGAACTTTAATTGAAATATAGACTTGACTTATACATTTTTGATATTATTTAAAATCCTTTCTTAAAATAATTTGAATTTCAACAAGATAAGGTTAGTCCAGTGATATACCCCTCACATATACATCACATATACACCAGCGGATTATGGGTTCGAGTCCTCCCTCTCTCTAAATTTCATTCAAGCTTATCTCCTTGAAACCATTTTTTATTTATTATCATTACAGCTTAAGGGCAAAGAGGATTTTTTCCGGGTCCTCCATAGTATAATTCAGGATCTTCAATGTACTCTTCAAAATATTCGACATCATAGCAGTTGTATTCATCTGCATAAGTAGACACCCATTCTGGGATCTTCAGGTTTGGAGAATTGTCGCGAATTCGCATTCTCTTCATGCAACCTGAATCGGCGAACACATGATCTGCAAATCTTCCATTTCCCATAGCTGTTGCAGTGTGTGGAGGCTGTCCCAACTTGGAGCTGTGGACTTCACCTCCCCATTCAGCAGTTGATGCGCCGGTACGTAAGGCACCTAATAAGTCATGCGGCCAGTAACCTATGTTGATATTTTCTCCATATTGTACCCACCAATTGCTTGTAATTGGATCCTGAAATCAATAAATCAAAATCAAATTAAAGAGTACTGACAATTAAGTTAAATTAAAGCAACATTTCTCCTGACCTTATAGATGTATATAATTATCTGATATTGCAGCCCATTAGTTACTGAGATGGGATAAATTGCTGCACCAAGCGCGATTTCGGTGCTAGTTTGAACAAAACCAGGGCAAGTGAGATCAAAGCAACCTGTTGTTTTTGATGCATCAACCTGATACATCAAGAAAACAAGCCTGTTATTAATTTAATTAGAATTTCAAAGCAATAAGTTATGGTTGACATAATCTTACAGTCCAATATGCATATAACCGAGTTTGTCTGTCTCCGTAAACACTTGGATTTACCTGAAAATCCATTAGTGAATAATTGCAAGTTCAAATGTAGACAAAAAATCGAGTGATTTTTAGACTTCAGAGTAGATATACTAACCGCCCATCCAGATTCAACACTTTCAAAATCATAGTAAGGGCCACAGGCGAGAAGTACTCGAGAAGTACTGTACTCATCGTCTGACTCGACAAAAGGGTTCCAGACTTTGATGTCTGCTTTAACTCCGGAATAATGGTATCCTTCTGTGATCACTATTGCCTTCTGATTTTTACATGAAACTATGCAAGTCAATTGAAAGTTCACAAAAAATTTGTATCATGTATGCAAGTAAATTTGACAGGTTTTGAAAGAACAATTGGATAAGTGAGCCATACTGAATGATTTGGTTGTTGAAGGTTTGGATGCTCATTGAAGCTTGGCTTTTTCCTTCCATAAACGTCACCAGAATTTGATTGAAACGCCTCTGGATTCTGAATTCTTCGAACGGGTATCGTTCCTTCTGGACAACTTCCACTCTTTTTCCATATTTGGGATGTCACAGCC
Source organism: Acer campestre (assembly GCA_954870605.1). NCBI lineage: Eukaryota > Viridiplantae > Streptophyta > Magnoliopsida > Sapindales > Sapindaceae > Acer > Acer campestre. Next base: position 35,502,756 of record OX940804.1, on the reverse strand, counting down.
ATTGAAGATTGGTCATTTCTATCCTTCCATGTTTTTGTTTTTGCTGTTGTCATTGTCTCTTCAGTTGGATCATCATTGGGCTTCATCTGAGTAACAAGCACTTCTAAGTACTGATATGATCATTCATATCCACAACAAACAACGACTTGTTTCTAATGAAAATAGAAAAAGCACCTGGATTATATGGCCCTGAAGAACAGGATGATCAAATGCTTTTTGCTTGTAAATATCAATGCAATCTATCACATCCCCATCTTCACTCTGCAAGCACCAATTAGTCAAAATTATTTTCTAAGCAAAAATTTTAAGTGATAATTTAATTTACTCATACCTGAATGCTTTTCACTGCATGGTTTTCTCTTCTATCTTCGAAACTCTTCTCTACAAATCCATGACCAGCAATGGACAATCCCACTACAATAACCAGTACAATCTTGATCAACCCCAATATTTGACAAAAAAATTGTTTCCTCATTTGTTATATATATATCTTCAAGAAACCCAAAAATATCATAAATGAGTTTCTTGATTATTTGATTCTTTTTATATTGATGACCTGGAAGTTAAATTAATTCTACTTGAACACATCCATCGCTGTAGAATCTTGCTATAAAGACAAGAAATCCACTAAAGACATGTACGCTTTCGGTGATCAAATAGTGCTACTACTACATCAAAATACCTTTTTGATTCGACAATACACCAAATGTGCATGATTTCACCTTCTAGTCATCCAGTTTTCATTCACATCATCAATATTAATTGAACTGAAACATGCAAATGTAGTTTTCATCCTGATCAATAATCATCACATGAGGATTATCATCCCGAACATCATATATTTTAGAAACCGATCACACTACTATACTCATTCAATATAGTTATCGGGACAATTGATTCTTACTATAACCTGAGTCATTGCTAAGCTGAATAAGTCCCTCTACTACCAAATCATATTGAACGGTGTAACTCGAACAAGAGATTGTGTAATTTTTTTTTTTACATATATGAGTCAAAACCATGAGGGAAACCTAGACTGGACTTTGAGTGACAATTCACGACTCCATATCAGATGGGGATCAGGATTCTCTGTGCTGTGCTGATCTTTTTCTTACAAACAATGAAAATGAAACAAATAAAATATATAAATCACAGCCATTAATTATATATGTTAACATATCTATATAAATCAAGATAAAAATTAGTTCGCTAGAGGATCCAAATACATTGGACAGACCAGGCCCAATAATCCATGAAAGGCTATTTGAGAGGTGCTGATGTGCCCGGGCACTTCACAACATGATAACGGCGTCGTTTTTCGTTTTTTGGGCCGCTCCTAATTTGCGAAGTACGACCTTGGTGACTAGGTCCAGCTTATGAGAGAAGAAGGTCAACTGAGAGCTGACGTGAGTCACGTGACCGGTCACGTAAAAAATAACAGGCTTTTGAGTTTTGTGGGACACACCAGTAACTGCACATACGACGTGGCATCTAATAATTGGAATAAATTTCCCACGCTAGAGTGCATATACAGCCGAGGCTCTATTTTCTTGTATTGACCCATCCAGTGGACCAGTACACAGAGCAAACAAAAATACTGATTACTGAGAGAAAAAAAATGGTGAACTACATGTTGATGATCTGCGCCGATCTCGAGAATCTCACTAACCTCGAACCGCATGATGGCTGTGACGATCTTAACTTCTCCTACCTCTTCAAGGTCTCTCTCTATCTCTCTTTTCTCTTCTTCAATTTTCATGTTCGTAATGATACCTTCGTTTTAGTGGTTTTAATTCTGTTTTAGTTGCTTTTACTGGATTCTTCTTTTCTCTGCTTCATATGTCGATGATGCTTCTGTTATCGCATTTTAATTTTTTAATGTGAGTTAATACCGTTCGTTCTTGTTTTGTCTACGATTGTTTTTCATTCCATTGTCATTTCAAATCAAATGTGTTATGTTCGTTAGGGTTTCTACTTGTATATTACTTTAATTTACTTGATCTAATGTTGTTTTTCGTTTTTTTTTTCATCAAATGTAGATTATATTACGACTATTATGGCTAAACTTTTTTTTGCATTTTCTGTGATTTGAATGCCTATTGCATTTTAGTCTTTCAAGGTTTGTTTTGATTTCTTCTTCAAATCTTCGAATCTGAATTTTTCCTGATAGTTCTAACTATATCCAGCACATACAATATTATAGTTCTTCATGTTGCGTTTAAATGTATAATAATTGTTATTATTATTTGTGTAATGGATTATAGGATGTTATTTGTTTTTATTTTAGGATGTTTAATTTTACACTTTTTGGATTTCAATTTTATGTTCTCTTATATTTCTATTTTTGACGTCTGATTATTTCAATTATATATGAAATCTTGGACTCTCTTTTTTTCCATCTTTTCTTCTGTTTGCTGTAATTGATATTAATTTTCGAATTTCCTGGATTAATAGTTGTTTTTTTGTCTCTGAGGTGTAGGTTAAGTGCGGGTGTTGTGGAGAGCTGAGCCAGAAAGAAACATGCGTGTCCTTAGGTGATACTGTTCCTAATTCTTCGGGAAAGGGAACCACTAATCTCATCCAAAAAGTACTCTCTCTCTCTCTCTCTCTCTCTCTCTGTGTAAAGTTAAATGATAAACATGTTCCATTTGGTTGTTGTACTAAACTATGTTAAAGAAAGGAATTCTGTTTTTTTTTTTTTTTTTTCCCTTTTTTTTTTAAAGCATCAGTTCTTCAACTTGGCCAAGCAGTAAATGAACATTCTAGTTGAGCAAGTGTTGTTTGTACTGATACCGGAGAGTAACTTGTTTAGAATAACTTAAAAAATCAATATATTCAATGTTTAGAATCAAGCTTACTGTTGTTTTTGTTGGAAACAATTTCACAGCCATGAGAATGAAATATTTCTAAGTTTAAAGAAATTTTAGAGTGTAATATGATTCAACAGAGTACCATCATTGCACATCTTATAATTTTAATTCCATTCTTTGATTGGTTCATTTCTTGTAAACATTGCTTGCAAATTTGCAATTGAGTGAGCATTGAAAATATAAGTTTTCTGTATGTACCTTGATAAATATGGTACTTTATGTCTCTCAGTAATTATTTACTTCTTGCTGTGACATGTGATTAGTAGTATCATGTTTCTTGTGTATATTATATACATCAATCACAAATTTTCAATTTAAATATGGATTTTTTTTCTCTGTATCTATAAAATGACTGACTTTTGGTGTTGGGTGTTACTTTGCTGCCTTTTCTCTGTCTACAGTGCAAGTTTTGTGGGAGGGATGGAACTGTGACAATGATAAAAGGCCGAGGTAAACCACTGACCCAGGAAGCTAGTCAATCAGGGAAGTATTGCCCCGTGATGTTATTCGACTGCAGGGGTTTTGAGCCTGTGGATTTCATCTTTGGTGATGGATGGAAAGTTGAATCTGTAAGTTTCTACTATTTTGCCTTACCCTCTGATTATGGAAAAAATCAATTTAATCTCTTAAAATGTTTTAGGTGCAATGGGCCCTCATGTCCAATTTGCCTTGAAAATTGTTGCCAGGTTTTAGAAAACTGCGTTTTGCATTGTCGAAACACAAATCTTTTTCTTTTCCACTAGAGATGATATATTTCACAATTTTATTATTGTATCTAGGTTTCATTATTGCATCTTGGCTTCATTTTCTTTTTGAGTAAGAACACTGGCTTCTGTTTTGTTGTTAAACTTTCTTGAACTTCTTTCCTGCTCCAAATGGTCTTACTCGTGTCAGTCAAGTTTTTGAACTGTTATGTTTGGGATTTAAGAGTGCAAGTTTTCAAATTCTGTAATGGAAATATCTAACCTTTGGCATGATTGAATGAGGACACATGCATTTTCTTTGACACAAAAAGAGATTGTGTAATCAGATGTATTAGGGATGTGCTGGATTGCATTTTTGCTATGATCTTTTATGAATATCATGATGTCAGCTACACGGAAAAAATTTGGAAGCAGCGGGATGCATGATACATCTCCCGCTTTGATCCTGCCACGTGGCAGGATCACAGCGGGAGATGCATCGTGCATCCGCTGCACCTAAGTTTCTCCCCAGCTACTCATAATTATTCTGGTGCACACCGGGGATGTGAATATACTTGACTTGGAGCTCCTTGTTTTGCAATGAATTTACATAAGGTTTTATTGTCTTCCGGTTTGTCTTTTATGGGTTTCCCGCAGTATGCTGGTATTGGTCATTCAAGAACGTTATCAATACATGTGTGCTATAGTCTTACTCTCGACGCAAACAGAAAAAATTTGGGGAACCATGGCAATGTAAATTAACTTTGCTTATTCAAAAAGTCTAGCTACCAGTTTATTGAATTGAAGATCTGTTGAACAAAGTATAATTTGAATTACTTTTGACAAGAACGGATGGATACACAACAGATTTTGCTTACACTTTTTGTAGTTGGTCTAATGTTCTCATGTGGATGAGGTTGTAAAATGCTCTTGGTTACTTGCACTCTTAAGTTCTTAGATTCAGTTTAAGATTGATGGTCAAAACAATTTATCTTCTTTACGTCATCCTTACTGATATTGGCTGATGCTAAAATGCATCCACTTTATTTACTTAAAACCTTTTGTTTATATTTGTGTAAACAATTGCTGTTGCTACAGCCCTTTCTTGGTCGTGATTGTGTTCAATGCAACTTACTGTAAATTATTTGTGTAGATTGCTGGGACCAAATATGAAGGCGTTGACCTGTCAAACGGGGACTTCGCAGAGTATGATGAGAAGGGAGAGTGCCCAGTTATGATATCCAACCTCCGCTCCAAATTTGATGTGGTAAAGTAGAGCAGTGCAGGTGCTCCTGGGTGGGATATATCTTGGTACATAAACAGCCTAACTGTTCCTTGTGAGTGAAGCTGAAAAATTTGACTAGACTATATGCAGTAGCCACTTTTCTGTATTTTGTGTGGCGTCATGGTATATGACTTGTTTTCTGTTAATAAAATACTTTGGTAACAGCTGTCAACTGATTAACGGGCCATTTGATCTGATTTCCCAGAAATGTTGGCATTTGATCTGATTTGATGAAGTATGTTCACAATTTCATGCTAATAGAATGCATTGTGCATCCATGGTGATTGCCTAGAATTGTTGAAATGACCCGACTTCATGTCTTGAAAAACCTAGGACTGCATTGTAGTATGAGTTTTTTACTTTTTTTTTTTTTTTAGATTACATGACTATGGATTTAATTGTTGCATAAATTACATCGAAGGCCATTCTTTATAGCAGCTTGCATGTGCAGTCCATTCTTCTGCCTGTCAGCCGATCTTCAACATGTAATCTTATTTAGGATGATTATCAGCAATGTGGAATAATTTTGAATTTGATTCAGTTTTGATGATTTACCATCATTGGCTCATCAGATTTAAAATTTCTTTTCTTTTAGGAAATGATTACGCGCTTTCTTACTCTGCGAAACGCATGTTAGGCTGGATTTAGGTGTGTGGTGCGTGGATCTTACTATTTATTTATTTTTTTTGAAAAAATAAATCTGAAATACTGGTGGTGGATCATACTAATATGAAATATGGTACTATTAATTAAACAACTTTATTATATTGAAAATCTGTTGCGTAGTATATACGACGGGTTCACTGTCAACATCTGGGACCATTGAAAGCTAAAAAGCGAACCAATGAAAGTGCCTAGTGCATAACCATCCATCATTTCATTAACTTCGATACTTGGAAAATCGATTTAGGTGGAATTGTTCGCACGTCTCAAACACTAGACTACAAGAGAAAAACCGAAGCATATCGGTACGCAATCTCGGATGTGGCTGATAGTGGGTCCAATTCTGTACTTGCTTTATGAAGCTTCGCCTAACTGACTTGGCTAATGCCATCTAAGTAAGGGAAATTTGAAACTTCAATCTTTGAATGTTATATGAATTCCCCATTAATCCCAGCCGTTAGTCCCGCCAAACGTTTGTGTTCAGTTTGTGTTTCTTTTTTTCTTTTCTTTTTTTGGAAGGTTGTTCAGTTTGTGTTTCTGTTTTAATTTTTAAATTACTGATAAAATAAAATAAAATAAGGTAAAAAGTGATATAATCAGTAGAGTATTTTCTATCCTTTAAAAAAAAAGTATTTCTACTGTCTAAACTGAGCAATAAAAAGATTGATAAAATTCATCAATGCTGTCTGGAAAAATAAAATAAATAAAAAATAAAAAATAAAGATATTTTCTAACAAGAAGTAAAATATGGTTTATATGTGTATGTAGAATCGTAGATAATGAAATAATATAATGAATGATAAAGATGGATATATCAATTGTCATATTTTTGGACAAATTTTAAAAATGGATATCACTTACCATTTTTTTAGTTATTTTTATTTATTTATTTAATATCGAGATTTTAATAGACTGATTTACTTGCTAAAAATACAAGATTAGTAAGCTTTTCTCTTTTGGTCTTTTATACCCCTATTACATACCCATTTTATCAATTATTACCCAAGCACGCAGGAAGAAACACAAAACAAAACATAAAGTAAGAAGGGGTATAATTGTCCGTTTAAAATTTTAAAAGTTGCTCCGCAAACCATTAATGAATTCGGCAATCGGCGACCTTATCACACTTCCTCCGCGTTGTGAAAACCGCCATTTAGATGAAAGACAACCCATGAAAAAGATGGAATGAGAGAGAAAAGTGAATGCACAAAGAGTCACAAGACCCCACAAAAACCAAAAGCCAAAGCCAACAACACCAATCTCTCAAGTCTGTATTATTGTATAACTCTGTACATGTGGGTGCTAAAAAATTCTTAAATTTCTCCAGATTCTTCACTTCTGTCTATTCACCTTCTATTGTGAATCCCTCGCATGTCACGGGCCAACATTTATTTTGTTTTCTTCAATACTGCCTTCTTTCTTGGACCTCATTCTCTTTCTACACTACATATATGACTTTATTCTTCTCTAGTATCTTCTTCGCGCAATTCAAGCACTGAATGAAGTAAAGGATCCAACACTGTTACATGGGTATGTTTACGATTTCTATTATTTATCTGCAGACTGACCTCTTCACCCACCGCCTATCACGTTAATTTTTCTTTTGATGATCTATAGAATTCGATTTCGGATTAGATTCTTATTAGATGTTCTGTTTTAGAGAAACCCATGTGCACCTTCCAATTTGATAGTCATGTAATGTTTTTTCATAGTTGCTTTTTGGGCATTGTAGTATCAGTGCTAGATCTGTAATAGCTATTGTTTTCTAAGTGGGTTTTTTTTGTTGTAATCCAAAATCACAATTTGTTGGATTAATTCGCTGGTAGAGGTTTATAGCTGCAATTTGGAACACTGTTGCTTTGCTTGGTTAGTGTGATAGATAGCTAGAAGCTGAGATTCATCTGACATTTTTGCGGTTGAGAAGGGAAGTTGTTGTGGATCTGATAGAGAAGCTGAATTTGATATAATAGAGTATTAGAAGATGCAAACAAGGGTTGTTGTTCCATCGGAGGAAGGAGGGAAGGACCCTATAGTCACAAATAGGACAAACCCATCTAGGGCTTTGCCGCTTAGACTAATTCAGTTATTTGGTATGTTCTTGTCTCTGTGTATTGCGTTTTGGTTCATTAGTGTATACGCAATTCGTCATTTCGGAGTCCAGAGTGTGATGACATCGGTTAAGTCCACCTTCCAGCCTTGCTTCGATCAAGAGAATAATTTGGATCTTTGGATAAAGCCTCCATCAAATTTGATGCACACAATGAGTGATAATGAACTTTTTTGGAGGGCTACGTTAGTGCCACGGAGGAAGAAGTACCCCTTCAAGAGGGTTCCAAAGATTGCATATATGTTCTTGACAAAGGGACCATTGCCGCTTGAACCCATTTGGGAGAAGTTTTTCAAGGGGCATGAAGGGCTTTTTTCGATCTATATGCATTCGCTGCCCACATTCGAGCCCAAGTTTCCACAGAATTCGGTCTTTTATAACAGGCAAATCCCAAGTCAGGTACGGGCTACATCTTCATTCTCTATGTTTTATTTCAGAATCTCGGTAGCTCGTGTGACCATCTTTGTTGTATTACTGATCATGCATATGATGATGTGAGTTCTGATCCTTGTTTTAGAGTGATGGAAACTTTGTTTTAACTAGAATTCTGGTTTTGTGAGGATTTATGGATGCTAAACATTTTTTTCAGTATGATTGCACACCTTAGATGTTTGCATGCTTTATGGTCTTTGAAAATAATAGGTTGCAAGCCCATAAAACATGGGCATAGTTTTATATATATTTTATGCATGGTTAAATTCTGAAGAAACTTTGTTGAATAAAAAGGTGTTGATTAATGGATTTGATTTATAATATTTTTAGTTGGCTGTTGGTTTGGACAGACATGACTTAGCCAAATAATTGATCATGTCTGTTATCATTTAAAATATGCTTTTTTCGGCAATTGCCATACAGCTTGACTTTTACAATCTATGAAAGTAGTCATCTTGCATGAGTTGCTGGTTGGAACGTGATATGGAATTGGTTCAGAACTGACCTCAAAGAGTGCATGACCCACATGAGTAGGATTTCGTATATAACTCGAATAAAAGAATCTTATACGTAGGGAGATCTACAGATGTGCACATAAATGTATTCTGTGTGACCATATCTCTTAATATACTTGTGTTTCTATTCAAATGGTTAACAACAGGACTACCTATCATTCTCCTTGTATGCAAGGACTTACAGTGTTTGTAATTAGTAAAAAGAGTGGAGAAAAACACGGCACTTATTTTACCTAAGGTTTCACTTTGCACTGCATGATTTTGAAGAGAAGAACTACAATTGCTTTTCAATCGCTGCCTGAAGATTTTGTATCTTCTTTTTCTACATTTTTCTATTGGACTAGTACAAAGTTGAGGCTGTCTGGTTACTATCATTAAAGCAGGATTTAAGTCTCAAAAATATCCGGTGTTCATTCATAGTAGCTCTATAGTCTGATAGTTATTGAAAAATAAGTAGCTACAACAGTCGAAACCCAAACATCATAAGTGATACTTAATGCTATTTTGATCTTAGAGAACATATATGTTAGACACACACATGCGCACATATTTGTATGTATCTGTATAACATGTGCTGTGTGAAGAATTAGGTTGTCATCTACTCAAAATCTTTTAGGGGTGCTACCATTAAGTCTCATCATAAGAACTCATCTACCATTAAGTTCAAGCATTTGCATAATCTACAGCATGTCAAGTATTTCAATTGTTGATGTTTTTTTCTTGCAGATTTCTGAATGGGGAAGAATGAGCATGTGCGATGCAGAGAGAAGACTACTTGCTAACGCATTGCTTGATATATCCAATGAGTGGTTCATTCTCCTCTCTGAGTCCTGCATTCCCCTTTATAACTTCTCTGTCATCTACCACTACATATTGAAATCCAGACACAGTTTCACCGGTGCATTTGATGACCCTGGACCATTCGGTAGAGGACGCTATAACGATAACATGGCACCTGAGGTGAACCTTACTCAGTGGCGTAAAGGACCCCAATGGTTTGAAGTTAACCGAAAGCTTGCAGTCAACATTGTGGAAGATACTACATATTATCCGAAATTTGAACAATTCTGTAGACCAGCATGTTACGTTGATGAGCATTATTTTCCCACCATGTTATCCATTCAAGCACCACATCTCATAGCTAATAGAAGCCTCACTTGGGTGGACTGGTCCAGGGGCGGTGCCCATCCGGCTACATTTGGAAGAACTGATATCACTGAGGAGTTTTTCAAGAGAGTATATGGAGGTCAACAATGCACATACAATAACCAGCCCTCCTCAGTCTGTTATCTTTTCGCAAGAAAATTCGCACCAAGTGCTTTGGAACCTCTGATGAATCTATCATCCAAGGTTTTGGGGTTTTGACGAATGAATTCACCTCTCAGATTCAAAATCTTGAAACAAAATCTAAAGCAGAGGAGAAAGGTCCCCAGAAGTATGCATACCACATTTATTTGTTGCTCCATACTTGTTGAGTATCTTATAGGTTTAGCCTCTTTGATGATTATATGATGATATAATGAGTTTATTCGGAAATTCACCCGTCGGAAAACGATATGATTTTTATATGTACAGAGGACTGACTGCAAAAATACAGATGTAGCATCATATTCAAATTTTTGTATTGAGGAAGAGAGAATAAATTTTGATAGTTTGAACTACTTAATTGTTTTAGTCCACTGATTGATGGAGCCATGTTCAATAAAAAGCAAAAAAAATTCTACTCAACATAAGAACTTTTATATATAATTGTTTGCCTGAAATAAATGTTTTTGTTAAAAAAAAAAAATTGTCTGCTTTAAAGTTTCAATGGAATCCTTTTTTTTTTTTTTTTTTTTTTTTTACAATATCTATTAATTCGAGATCAGATATTTTTTGAAAGCTTTTGTTATTTATAGGATTTAAGTCGCTGATCTAAGAGTCATTTTTCTCATCCTCAAGCTCATACATCTATCGATTGAGCTACGCCTCTGTTGGCCAATGAAATTTATGCATTTCATATTGTTCTTTCATTCATTATGTTTTTAGAATAGAATCTTTATTGTTGCCTGCTCATGGTTGCATCATTGTTATTGCTCATGGTTTCATCATTGCTGTTGTATGATTATGGTTTTTTTTTTTTTTTTTTTTTTTTTTTTTTTTTTTTTTAATAAAAAAGAATAAAATTTCTAGGAATCTGAATGATTTATCTTTAAATTACACAACTCATATATCTTATAGCTATAGCTGATATCTAAGATTATATCCGGTTAAGTATCATGCTGTACTCAAAATTACTTTCATGACAGGTATGCTAATAAAAAATTCTAACAAGAGAAAAAATAATAATAATTAGTGATTAATGTGTTTACTAAAATCGGAACGATAAGAAATCTTCCTTTTCCTAATACATCTTTTTCATAAAATTTGATTTTCTTTTATTTCAATTCCTAATTAAGAAATTAGTAAATCAAATTTAATTTAAATTTATTTATTCGCAATCTTTTTATTGAAGAAGAAGAAGAAGTAAGGAAAAAAAAAAATGAAAACCTTGCCAAAGAACGGATACACTGTAAGAAAGTTCTGGAAACCCGTTAATATAAACAACAAGACAACAAAATTAAAATAAATAAATAAATAAACAACAAGACAACCCAACGAAACGTTGCTCGACACGTGTCAAAATCTTTCCGTTTCTTTATTCAAAATTCAAATAATAATGAACTGTCCTTTTCGACTTCTCCACGAGGCGTCTTTCTATTAGCCCAAAAAAAACGTATCACATGTGCGTGTCTGTGGACCCCCACTCACACGACTCTGCTCCGCCGTGACAATCGCGTGATTCCATCCACAATTTCGGAAAGCACTATTATTAATCATTTTTTTATAGGGAAATTATCATTCTCCCCCTATAGTTTTCCGTATTCTCCAGTCTCCCTCTTTAGTTTTAAAATTCTTCAATTTTTCCTCTCTCATGCCTATTTTTATATGGTAAGATTGGTTGTATTTATGCATGGGAGGAGGGAAATTGAAGAATTTTAAAACTTGTGGAGGAAAACTGGAGAATACGGAAAACTACAGGGGAGAAAATAATAATTTCCCTTTTTTATATTAGAAAACACTGTTACTAATCATTTAATCCCACTTATTAAAAAAATTTAAAACATTCTTTCTTAAGCGTAATTGATCACTAAACACGCGTCAACTTGTCCACTATTTGATCATTCAATTATTCCAAGGTAGAAAAAAAGAGGTAATTTCCAAGCCGTGAATGAAACGCTCCGTTTCATGAATTCGAAAACACAATTCGCGTGAAGTTAGAAACGAGTTTGTGGGCCCGCAAGTAAAAAACCCCAGCTGTCATATAAAACTAACAATACAGACTGGAAAATCCGGGCAGCTGCCCGCTCAACTTACTAGCCTGCCCGAATTTTCACTCACTTTTTCACTCGCTATAAATAAACACGCACCAAATTATATTTCTGTGTCTCAAAAATCAGCTCCCGTACACAGATCTCGCTCTTGCATTTTCATTTTTCACTCAAACAACCCTAACAAAAATTCTGTCTCTCGCTTTCATTGAAACAATGGCTCTCTCCAAAGCTTCCGCTGTCGCTCTCGTCATGGCCGCCGTGTTCGTCGTCTTGGCTGTCGTCGGCTCCGCACAAGACGTGCCTGCCCCAGCGCCAGCCCCCGCCGCCGGAGCCGGATCCTTGTCACTTCCAGTAGGCGCTGCTGGAGTTGCTCTCGTGGTGTCTCTCTTGTTCGGCTCCGCTCTCAGGATCTGAAGGCCAGTCACTCTCTACTTGGATTGCATTCGCTGATATTTCGTGTAGATTGGGTTTTTTCTCGGGTCTGCTTAGGGTGATGAGGTTTTAGTAGCGTTGGATCTAGGATTTTTAGGGAGTGATTATATATAATATATATATAAAACATAATACATATTTGATGATGATGAGACTGCTATGGATTTGTTTATGGTTTGTTTATGATTTTATTAGTATATAATAAGAGATTCCTTATTATTGGTATTTTTTTGTGATTCATTTTATATTATTGATCTTATTATAATTATATTCGGTTTATTATCTGTCGACTTATTTACTTTAGTGACTATTGTTTGGTTGCTGAGAAAATGCTGGAGAAGATGGTGAATGTTTCGTATTTGAGTCTTACTTAAAGGAAAAACAAAAGTCATTTGACTTAATTAAATGTTGATTAAACATCAATCAATCTTTCTTTAGAGAAGATGTTATTAAACTTGAAAAATGGGTTGACACGTGTAGTGTGAAACCCCTCCCACCACTACCTAATTTGATGCTTGTATTAATATATTATTATATTATTGTTGTGGCCTTCTGGGTGGAAATGCATGTCAGCATGTGATTATATGACTTTCATTCTCGTGACCATCTTGTGACCAGTTGGAATAATTACAACTCTTTTTTAATTCCATGCCTATCATGCATTATCATGACTTTTTGTGATTCCAATTTTATAAAGGTGCGTGGCAGATTAACACTACCCTTTCATAAAATTTACCCTTTTATATAAAGAATGTTCATTCGGTCAATATTTCGAGTTTATTCGTTGGTCGTCATGTCTCAGGTGGTTTATCCTTTTATATAAAGAACGTTCATTCGGTCAATATTTCGGGTTTAGTCATCGGTCGTCACGTCTCAGGTGGTATAAAAAACCTAACAAGACGTGTGGTGACCTAAAGTCTTGTAACCTCTTAAATTCGAAATGTGGTCATTGAGTAGGTCTCAATTGTATGCACTATAGTCTATACTATTGAAGTAAATGGTGGTTCGAGTTAGAGTTCTCTCTCGAGAGAAAAACTTGGATAAGACGGTCTCATAGACGTGTCAATAGGACCGTCCAATCAAAATATGATATTTAAATTAGAGTATAAAAATATAGATTTTTAAATATTATGTGGCACAGTTTGATTGGACGGTCCCATTACCACGTCAATGAGACCGTCCCCATCCAAGTTTTTCTCCTCTCTTATCTAACTTAATCAATAATAATTCAGAAGAAAAAAATGACACATTGAGATTATTTATAGAGTCTGTCAATTTTTGAAAGTTTATGTTTTGGACTGCATTGTTTGTTGTTTCTTGTATTATTATATTCTGTTCACCTGGTACATGGAGTCTTTTTACTTGCTTAGTTTATAAGAAAAATGTATACATATACGGCGTGTGGGGCTTACTTCCTGTCAAAAACATATTATTGTTTTCTTGAAACTTGACAAATCAAAATTCGCCACGTAATGAAGACAAATTTGATGAATGTTCGTGTGATTACTGAATGGGGAAGAAATTTGTAGATGTGAACAAGGTTGATGTGCCCCTCAAAATAAGAGTGGGTGGATTGTAACGTGGAGACGTGACGTTCAAAGCAGTTAGAAATATAAAATAACGCATGTTCTAAAAGACATTGGCCCTTAATACATTGTGAGTTGTGACCGTATAAGACCATCTCCGATTGATCTTCAATTTTTTCTTCAATTTGAAGACTAAAAATAAAATATTTTATAAATATTTCATCTTTATAATTTTACTACTCCAATCAGACAATCATTCTTCATTTTACAATCTCAACATAATAAAATATTATTATTTTACTTTATAAATAATATTTCAAACTTTCTTTAATAAAATTGTTTTCTCTACGTTATCTTATTAGATAATAATTAAAATATAGTTAATATTATACAATGGTATAATTTTTATACTAATTACATTTATAAATAAAAAATTATATATGATTAATTGAGTTTAATTAAAAAAGTGAAAAAGGAGATGGAAAGAGAAAATAATAATATTTTAATAAAATAGTGAAATGAAGATCCAGTTTTGGATCTTCAATTCTAAAGAACCAAAAGTCATCTTCATTTTGTGATCTTCAATTTGAAGAATGGTCGGAGTTAATCTTGTCTTCGTTTTGAAGAAATGAAAGATGGTTGGATAAGATGTTAAGAGTCATATTCAAATCTCATAGATTGTTTTGTTAATACCATCCGTACAAAAAAGCAGATTAAAAAGTATGATTAAAACAATCAGTTTTTTTTTTTTTTTTTTTTCTTATTTAAAAACAAAACGAGTATTACTAGACAACCCATTTTTGTACTCTAACCTATGACATGATAGTTGGATTCAAATGAATTGAGCTAAATGAATCAAATTATTATTAGTAGGTATGTATCAATTCTTATCAATTAGCACATCATAGTTGAATTACAAAATATAAAGTGATGCTTAGCATCGTTTCCTGTTTTGGAATTGGAAGCAGGACTCTTGAGTTCAAGTTGCATCAGAATCTTCTTCTTTTTTTATTTATTTATTTGTAGTTTTTTTCTCATTAAAGCCGTTGCAAGAAGTTGAGCACTTTAACTTTTGAAATTAAAAGTTTGAGTAAAGTATTGTTCAACCAAAATTTATCACAGTAAAAGCTTAAGAAAAGCAGCTTTAAATAATTTATATAAGGAAAAAAAAAGATCAAAGGCAGTTAACATGATTAATGCGCTTACGAAATCGACCTCTAGTGCAAAACTGCCCATTGCTTTGCTTGTAAGCAAAGGTCATTTGCAGTCGTCAACACTCTTATCAACTTCCTTTGTCGCAACTCGCAACTACTAGTTTAATAATTGAATGGTTTCTGGGTTGAGTTGCGACGCAGGGGGGACCTTGAGCCTAAAAGCTATACCACGAGCGATGCAAAGAAAAGAAAATTAATGGTCTTACATTTTAACAAAAGCCCAACTAGAGATGATGAGACTGAAATTTTTATCCTTTGATTTTTCTTCAAGGGTGAAAAGCTGATAATTTACACAGTTCCAACATTTCTCACATCCTCAACAACAAAACCAACTTCTACTTTCAACAACTCTTCGTCAACATCATCTTTACTTCTTCTGTTCTTCCACTGCCAATGCGATTTCTCTAATCCGATTCTGACTCCATGTTTCCCATTGCCTTTAATCCTCTCGGTCTCTGCATCATTTCAACATTAACATACACATTAAGCTTCTAATAATACATAAAGATCACTGTTAAATATGTTGATGGAAAAAAAAAAATTGATAATTATTAAACCATTATCACAAGTTAGGCCTTCTCAATCTATGCAATACTCACTCATAACACAACCAGTCAATCATATTAGAGGCATATATTTTACGGCGAAAAATCTTCAATACGCCAAATCAAACAATACCATGACGTGTTACATGAATAACCAATCAAATGTGTTTTTCAGTGTGTGTGAGTGAATAAAAGATTTTCTCGGTAAAAACTAGAACATAATTTACATAGAAGATTACCTTCTTGGTGATCTTCTTCTCCCTGACTTCATACCGTTCAAGGGTCAGATCACACAACCATGCTCCCGGGCTCACCAGCTGCATAAACAATTCAAATAGAACACAAAAAAGATCAAATTTAATTTATATTTGTTTTATTAGGCAAATGTCTTGTTGCTAATCACACTCAAAAAACAAGCATCTTAATTTTGGCATCAATCAGTGGCAAGTATCTTGTGCTTTCAATTAATTCAAATGAATTGCCTCTAATAAAAAAAATAAAAAAAATTAAAAAAAACATGAAAATACTTCCAAAAAGCTCAATCATGTGAAATATGTGCCTTTTTCTAAAAACTAGTTGCCACTTGCCATGTGGTCCAAGCTGTACAAGAGTCACGGAACCACTTCCATCATAATAATTATCATTATTATAATAATAGAAACAAATAAAAAGTTCATTCACTCAACAAATTATTATATGCCATATTACACTATTGCCCCTACAATAATGGCCAACAACAAGGCATGGGGACTGGGTCTGGGGAGGACCGTTCTCTTCTCGGTTACTGTCTAAATTAAAACCTTCGTTGATAAGTTTGTTGGATCTTTACTGAATCACCACCGTACACGTGTTCCCCGATCAACCGACCACCTCAGTCTGACAATACGATTGCATTAACCTAAAGGTCCTAAAGGCAAAGTTATACACTTCCAGTGGACCCTACACTTAATAGTAATCCACTGATTTTCTGACACATCCATTTTGACCCCACTCTTTTGTCCGCTTTAAGCCCCCTTGCCTTTTTTTCCAAGGCAAGAGAAAATTATGTTTTATATTAATTGGACATACATTATAAATTTAAATGAAAAATAAAAAGTGAATAAATTCTACAGGACTTCCGATTTAAATTTCTAATAGTTCAAATCCGACGCTGTCCATTTCATTTGCATATAAAATCAATTTTCTTTTTGGGAGTAAATATCTCCCGAATAGTGTAAAAAGAGGGGAGTTTTCTCCTTGGGTAAAAATATCTCCTGATTAAAGACGGTGCATAAAAGTGTTTAATTACACTTTCAAAAAAATAAAAATAATAAAATAAATCTCTATATATTTTTAAATAATCTAATATTATAATAAAAATATTTTTAAAAATATCTAATGCTTGAAGTTATTGCTAAATTTAATAGATCTAGAGAGGTTGAGGAATTTGATCATCAAAGGGGCACAATAGTCGAGTTTAATAGCAGCAAAGGTGGACCCACCACTAAAACATTATCTTAATTTTCCACACCCAAAGCAGGACTTGGTCACACTATGCCAACGAACTTTAGGTCACCAATTAGGTACTCATACACGCTTTCACTGACACGTGTACATGTCCGGTCATTTTAGACTCCTCACCCTTCTTTTTTAAGGCAAAATAATAATATTAAAAAAAAAAGTAATAAAGGTTGATCATAGTTTCACATAAATCAGAGTCCGACCCAACAACTAAAATCTATCGCATCAACTTTTAATAAAATAAAATCAGACCGCTATAGACCGCTTGTACCTTTGAGCTCTAAAATGTTGTACCTCGATTTTCCAATTTAAATGTAATATACTTCCTAATTTATTTTATTTTATTTTTGTTTTTAATGGAAAATTTATTGAATGACTAAATCGAAAAACTTGAGAATCTATTATGTGATTACTAGAAGAATTATTTAACTAAAACAAGTTTTGATAATCAAATCAAGGTGTAACAGAAAGCTTACATTGACAGTGCGTTGAATCAACTTGGCTCTCTTTTTGGGTCTTTGTGGCAGTTTAGACCCTTTAATGGCTAAGAAATCTTCTTCCTTCTCTTTGTTGGTCAAAGCAATCGCGAATTTCGGTGGCCAAACAACAGGTGGCGCCACCGCCTCTCCGCTTGCAGAAGACGACCCTCCTTTCTTGCTATCGTGCGCTGTCTCCGATGATGCCCCTGACTTGTTATAATCATTATTGTTGTTGCTGTGATGATTATTGTTGTTATTGTTACGGGTTCCTCTCTTATCGTGCGCACCAGCACCACCACCCCTGTCTGGTGAAGCAAAACCTCTCGCGCCACCGTTGCTTTGGCCTCTCATGGCACTGGAATTCTCAGAGTTCCTAACGATAATAACACAACACAATATACATACACATCAAATAATTGCACATAACATGTGAAGAAAAAATAAAATAAAATAAAACAAATGGAATCAATAAAATTAATTAAAGTGTTTACGGAAAGTAAAAAAAGTGGTGATAGGTTGAAGTGAATTTTTGAAGTGGGTAAAAGTACAGAAATAACCTTGGCGTAGAAAATGGGGTTGAGTTGTTTTTTCTTTTGGCTTCTTTGAAAGGACTTTGAGGTTTGGCTTTTAAAGTTTAAACGGGGAAGTCTTTGTTTGAGCAAAAAAACAAAAATAAAAAAGAAGAAAAAAGTTGGATTTTGAGATTTTGAGATTTGAGATTTGAGATTTGATAGAGGGACTGTGTGTGATTCTATGCTATGTATTTTCGATCCAACGTGCAACACTGGTGTTTTTGGGAGGTTTTGAGCCGTCGGATCATTAAAGGCTACGTGTTGAAGTATGAGATGACATGAAGGATAAAAGGGACCAGATTCCAAATTGAATTTAGAATCTGACGGCTGGAAACCGGTTGGTAATAGAAAATTGGGTATCTAAGGACACGTGGTGGGAAACTGTTCATTCCACGTTTCCAATGAAAGCCATCGTGGGGGCATTATTTGGCTTTTGGCAAGTAGTTGATTAGCAAGCTAATCTCATCTCCTACTAATATTATAAAAAATAAAAATAAAAATAAAAAAACCAGGCAAATAATTAAAACAACAAAAAAGATAAACCACAAATAATTATGCTATAATAAGAGAGACAATTCATCAATAATAAAGCAAAATTTCGACTAGCAAGCAGCAACACACAGACAAAAAGGGACCTGTATCACAATTTAATCAATATTTCACTTGCAACACCCAGAATTTATATTTGTCTACCATCTTTACACTAGCTACAAGTGAAGTGCATAATGAAATCAAAAACTTAGAAACATTCATACTTTCGAATTCGAATATAGCGATTATTCAAAACGATCGTACTCGTGATCTTGATCAATTCAATGCCCCTATTTTGTCTAAGTTTCAGTACTCAAGCACTGCATCTACATGACAATGAGATATGATGCATTGGTTCATACAAAATTCACAGGCATTTTACATGAATATCTCCATGTATTTTTCATATAAAATCATTAAAATATCATGACCAAACTACGCAAGACTCGAATTACACCACCGTCACACTAATTATATGTCAACTGTAGAAATAAATTAAAATTTGGAAATGCATTAGATCTTAAATCACAATGATGTTTCAAAATGTAAATATCGTCGAGATACACACACTTCAAGAGCAATATTTCACACAAATTCACAGGCTATGTTCCATGTAATCTCCTATCATGTTTTTCAAACCAAAAATCAGTAAAATATCATGAGCAATCTACTCTTAATAAGACTCAGAGTTCCTAAACCTACAACAAGCCCTCATGCACTCAGTCACTCACCATGAGTTCTCCTGGAGAAACCATACACTTGCACCACAACCTGACCAATTGGAGAGTGGACAAATATAAGCCTCATAAATATCCAGCCTACATCTATGCAAGTTTAGAACTTTCATCTTGCAATCAATTAGATCCAACAACTAACCTCCACAGCAAGTTCTTTGAGGCTGAAAATGTAAAAAATGTATGAGACCCGTATAATGCCATCACAAACTGGTCAAGGTTCGTATATGGAAACCCAATGTACAAGTATGTAGCTTTAACTGACTCAATGGCCCCAGCTCTGCATTCTTATCCATTCCTGGAACAGTGCATTCCACTACCAGAAATAGATTAAATGTCGATCATACAAAATTCAAGCTAACAAAACTTGTAACAACAAACAAAACATGATCATAAAGGCTTTTAACGGGGATCAGATTCAATTAAGGATAAGAAATGATAATTGCATAACATTTCTAATGGAGTGTGTAGTAAACCCTTATTCTTCACATATACGTGTGCAAATATATGATAATTACAATACGCTATGAGCACATCACACGTGCAACAAATATACCAAATGACCTTATCTATTCTTAAGATTGTGAGTGAAAAATGATCAACCGATAATTAGTTTTTCCTAATTCTAAACGACTCATTTCAATTATCAACATAAGCTTAAAATACTCTTCTCTCTAACTCTTAAAAAAACCCGTTTCATATTCTAGAATAACCTTATAACTTCATACCTCTCAGCAAAACTCATTTATCATCTGCTATAAAAGGCTTGAAATTCCTGAAAGCCTTTAACATATCACTTTCCACTTCTGACAACAAACTATTTATGTACACACAAATCTACACCGATAAATACTGAATCTACAAAAACTCTAGACAACAATTTTTACCAAATAAAGCCTAAAATAGCTTGATATACATGGCATAGTTGAACACAGGCCAAGCAAGTAATTAGCTATCCAAAAATAACGTAAACATCAAGTCACCTAATTTAGAAGAAGATAGAAAATTACCACATGTTCAAAGCATATACAGACTTAAATCACATATCCTATGCTAAACAAAAAAATTATGAATAAATAAGATATGGTGACACCCATTAAATGTTAGCTGACCCGGATCTTTTTACGCGCCAATGTGGATTAGATTTAGAAACGTAACAAAAAGATTCCACTATATAATAATTTGGATCATAGCGCGTCGTGGGCCCACGCGCAACCAATCCAATTATCCAAATCTCTTACACACACCCACATTTACCACGCAAACTACACCACCCATTATTAGAGAACACGAAGCCAACAATTCACATCAAGACCCACCAACTAACCCCGCACCAGATCGTGATTGACACGCGTGGAACTGATCGCGTTTTGGATAAATAAATCACTTTGAAATAAAATATCAAAATACTCAACGAAGGTATACTAATCAGTATTGGTACCTGAGAATACGCTGAGGTGGCGGCGGAGGAGGCGGAGGAGGAGAAGAGGAGGGCCGTTGACGGAGATTAAAATAACCATTTCCGTGATGATTTGTGTTAGTAGTGGCAGTAGTGGTAGGCTGATTGGAAGGGTCCTTGTCGGTTCTAACGACCCGAACCGTGGTGCGGTGGGCCGGACCGGTTGAGTCATCCTTGACCTGGACTTTCATGCACCTGAGCCGCTTCCGGTTTCCCCACTGTAAGACAAATTCAGACGACGTCGTTTGTTGCCGCGGGTTGTTCTCAGAGCTGGTTCTCAACAAACCCACATCCCCTCCGGTTCTCTCCCTGCTAATGCTCCTAAACGGGTCCTTATTCTCCATCTCCTTTTTGTACACCTGTCTCATTCCCAAAAAATTTTAAAAAAAAATTCAAATTAAATTAATAAACTCGAAAGAAATTAAACGAGAGTTAACTGTTATTAACTCCTCTATATTAAAGATAACTTCCACGATTAAAGTGGAAACAGAGTAAAAGCAGAGGACAGATTGGATATGGCTTTCAGAGTTTCAGGCAACTTCCACGCGATTCAAACAAAAGGTGTCTCCCCACCAAAACAAGATTAAAATTTTAAAATTGAGGGGTTGGAATCCGACGGCTCAGAATTTTTCACAAAATCCAGAAGAAAAGAAAGTGTTCTCATCATGATTCATGAATATCATGGGAATTAGAAATGCAGCAAAGAGATAGATGGAGATTGTGGAAGACGAGCATCAGACGGCCAGGGATTTTCGAAGAGTGAGTGGAATTTTGACCAATTGATGGGAAAATCATTGATTGTGACATACTTCAGACGGAATGAGGAAATTCAATCCAAGGAAGGAACAATCGATGCAATCATTACAGAGGATTTGATGAGAGGTGACGTATACAAGATCAGGGAGGAATAACAGGACAAGCGAGAATTTCTTCAGACGCCATGTTTGGTTGGCGAGAAAATGAGGACAGCGAGAGAGCAACGAATGATAACAAGCCTCATCAATCGATTAGTCTAAGCTTAAATAAGAGATATTTTCCACTGGTTTTCTGGGAAACCAAACAGAGGGTTGTTGGAGAAAAAACATCAACGGAAATGGAAATCTAAGCGAAAGAGTGAAGAAAATTCACAAGTACAAAGAGGGTTAGAAGAAAACCAACTCAGTTGACAAGTTTGTTCTAATAGTTGGAGGAAGCTCAAAGTCATAGGAACAAAAAATCAATTTAAAATTCAATAAGATCAAAAAGAAAAATCGAATCAAGAATCAAAAACTTGTAGAGACATTCGAGTTGTTTGCTCGAACGGAAATTAGTTGAAAACACCGTTCATGGGAATAAAACGAAGAAGAGATAACAATCCGAAGATAAGCAACCCAATGCCTTGAAAACTCTAAACTCGAACCAGAGAAATTTGTAGTTTACAGATAATCAAAAGAGAACAAAAATTAGAGCGTAAGCAGAGCAAAGTAAAAGAGAAACAAAGAACAGGAGACATGGAA
The DNA here is from genome assembly GCA_954870605.1 of Acer campestre. Lineage (NCBI taxonomy): Eukaryota > Viridiplantae > Streptophyta > Magnoliopsida > Sapindales > Sapindaceae > Acer > Acer campestre. The sequence goes on along the minus strand of OX940804.1, from coordinate 35,480,360 downwards.
GACGATTCAAAAACTGCAAAAAGAGAGAACCAATCTAGAGTTAGATTGACTGGATTTTCGTTGATCTTTGTATCAAACGAAGACTACGTACCTCCAACACAACCACGGCCGTAAATCGTTCCAATCGTTTGATTGTCTTAGTATGCAGAAAACAAATCAAATCTGTTTCAGTTTTTCAAAGAAATAGTATGACATTTTAAGGCCCTGAAAAATCTTCTACTCTCATGCGGATTCTAATCTTCCTACTCTGAAAACTGCTCTAATATCTTGAAAATGTCTCTGCAAAACAGAAATTATGCAAACCAACAGATGATTAATTCAGAGAAATCGCACAAAATTACTACCGAATCAACTATGTTTCGTGTTACCGACCCCTGAAAACGAACTTCCTGATCTTCACTCTACGAATTTCAATGCAAACAAATCAAATCTTCACAATCTGCAGATGAGAAACCAACCAAATCCAGCACAAATTCTGAGCAATCCTGTCAAAAATCTTCAAATGTATCTGTACACCAGAACAAAAGAAAAACAATAAACAATTTACCAGTCAAATTTTGATAAATTTATCCTGTTTAAGCGATACAAAACCAGATTATGTTCTCAATTACACACACCTCTATCTCTATCTCTCTCAACCAGCTTCAGATCCTCAACATTCCTTTATTGAATTCTCGTCCGTTATCTCCCAGAATCCTCTGTTTGGTATCCGAGAAAGAAAGAAAGAAACTGAAGGAAAATTTCACAGAGAAACCAAGTGAATGAAGAAACAAAAACTACAGAGAGCTTCTTCTGATGACAATGAATTCTGATAAATCGAATTGCTCTCTCTTCCTTTCAAAAACCAGTTTTATACCTCCAAACTTACTCTTCTTGCCTTTTACACCGAGCATTCCTGATCGTTAATCAACGATCAAACGGCCCTGATCACTCCTCCTTCGAACCGTCAATCCCGTCAAATGTGAAGTTATTGTGTGCTCGTGGCAATTATTCACCAGCTCACGGCGTTAATCGATGTAACGGAATCTGCAACGATGGCTCAATTTTTTTAAAATTTTTATAATAATTTCCTTGTGAGCCGGTGGTGGCGTTTAGTATAGTAAGTTACTAGGGTTAGTAGATCACGTGAGAACTAACCATGGTTACTTTTAACCGGACTAATTGAACCATAGGTTCATAGTATAGTAGTACCCGGACAATTTTGTATTGTCGGGATAACAATGAACTAAATTCGGCAGACGTGCTACGCACGTGTATTTTAACATTATAGTAATTAAATAATCTTAGAAATCAAAACTCAAAAACAAATTATACATGCAAATATGGAACCCCCTCTACTCATATTTAAGAGGTTGTCCATTTCTCCATTTATATATGTGATCAGATTTCAAGTATCGACTTTATTCATTAAATCATATAGTGTGAAGAAAATTTCTCTTTTCTAATCGGAATTGACTTTCAAGAGACCTTTTCAACAAATCGTAAAGCTTAGGTAAGAAAAAAAAAGTTATAAATCCACTTCTAGTAAAATGATTATGTAATTCTCCTTTTATGTTTACGATAAAATTCGAGTTCTACTTTTGTTCCTTACATCGCAGAATATAAAGAGGAATTGCGAGGTTTGAAGTGACCCTCTCCTACTAAATAGTTTAGTGAGAGTTTGTATTTCAAACTTTTGTTTGTAGTTGATCATCTCAATAGAGATTGTAGTTGTTGATCTTGCTACGTCTTTGATGACCTTTTTATCGTATTCACGTCAATTTTTACGGGTTTTTTTTTTTAATCCTTGTAATGTGCCATTAATGCAAAAGTTCATAAGGAAAAAAAAATAGTATTTACCATTTCAAGAAATGGAAAAATATGCATTAATTTATTATTACAAATGTAAGTAGAACCCTTCTTTAATTTTTATTTTTTTTTATCTTGTTTAAGTTGAATGATTCTATATTTTAATATCAAATTTTCCAATAATTTGATCATTTTAAATTAAATATGTTTATACAATATGAGGTTGGACCAGTGGAATGTCCCTCACACTTAACACTCTTGAGGTTATAAGTTCGAGTCCTTCCTCTTACCCAAACCCTGAATTAATTGTAAATATATATATATTGATTCAATTAATTTAATAAATAACCAAATTAGAATACAGTACTAAAATTCATTTCATTACATTTTTTTTTTTTTGAAAGATGGTTCATTAAAAATTAATATCAATGAATATTAACTTCAGCCATTTTTAAGATGAATGAATTTTAATTGAGATAATAAAAGTCTCCTATAAATGAACATATTTGAATTACACTTCTGATTTATTGTTGCAATAATTCTAAATCCATTTTTAAGATGAATGAATTTTAATTGAAATAATAAAAGTCTCCTATAAATGAACATATTTGAATTACACTTCTGATTTATTGTTGCAATAATTCTAAATCCATTTTTAAGATGAATGAATTTTAACTGAGATAATAAAAGTCTCCTATAAATAAACATATTTGAATTACAATTCTGATTTATTGTTGCAATAATTCTAAATACTATATATATATAGAGGATAATTCTCCGGTTGTCCAACACAGCTACATGTTTTAATAAAATGTTGATTATTTTTTTTAACAATCATTTGAACTTATTAAAACATATGGTTGTGGTTTGTCGTCCTGAAATTATAATTTCAAGACGACCTTATTGGAGAACTATCATATATATATATATAAACAAGTTTGAATTGAAGTAAAATTGTATGAATATTATTTAAAGTGGTATTTTTTATTTTTTTGGCAGAATTTCACATAAGTCCTACCTTTTTGGTGATTTTTCACCTTCATAAATGTTTTTCCAAATTCATCATTTTAGTCCTTACTTTTTCCAAAACTCAACCCTTTAGTCTATTTGACCAAATATGTGAAAGTCAACTATTTTAAAACCTGTGAAAGTACATTTTTACTCATATTACTGTTTAATTGAGCTAAAATGATTATTTTAGCTTTAAATTAAAATGAAAAATAATAAAATTTTCAATAATAAAATCTCAAATAAATATATTACAAAAAAAAAAACTTAAATAAATAATTAAAAATCCAATAATTTTTTCTTAGTTTGTATGTTTTTCATAATGAATTTTTATTTAGCTAAAATGATTATCTTAGCTTTAAATTTGAAAAACAATAAAATTCTCAATTATAAAATCTTAAATAAATATATTACAAAAAAAATTATGAAAAAAATATTTATTTAAAACTAAGATAATCATTTTAACTAAATTAATATCCATTATGAAAAAAAAATACAAAAAAAAGAAAAAATTAATGGATTTTATTATTACTATTTATTTAAGATTTTTTTTTGTAATATATTTATTTAAGATTTTATTATTTTTCATTTTAATTTAAAGCTAATATAATCATTTTAGCTAAATTAAATAGTAATATGGGTAAAAGTGTACTTTCACAGGTTTTAAAATAGTTGATTTTCACATATTTGGTCAAATAGACTAAAGTGGTGAGTTTTGAAAATAGTAAGAACTAAAGTGATGAATTTGGAATAACATTTATAAAGGTAACAAATCACTAAAAAGGTAGGACTTATGTAAAAAATTTTATTTTATTTTATTTTTATTTTAAGGTTAAATTTCTAAATTATCAGATAGTCTTACGACCCATATTAAACTCTAATAGTTCAGTTATGCTACGAATCCTATTGTGTTGACAATTCATTGTACAATTTGGGCTAGCATTAGCTATAAGTCTATGACCCACACTTACAGTGCCCAAAATAAATAAAAAGGAAAGCTCCCCTGTGCTTCTGTGCTCCTGTGGTAAAGTGGTAACATGTGCTCTTGTTCAAGGAAAACGACGAAAGATATTTTTAGTCTATGGGCTGGTGTTAATTCCAAATTCCAAGGAAATTTTGGGCTGAATTTTGGTTTCTAATTTTGGCCCATCAAGATCTTAAAATAGTTTTTGGTCTTTTGGGCATTACCGCAATTGTCCGAGTAGTATTTTTGTGGATGTTGTTGTAATTGTACTCATGACGTGCCATTAATTTGTTTTGTATTTTTCCACTTGACGTGCCTGGGCAAGTCACATATTTTGATTTTTGATTTTACGTGGCAGAAAATGAACCATTAGTCTAGTCTAACACTCTAACTGCAAGTAGGCCCTCACGTTGATATCAGCCGACGTGGACCATACAGCTGCTAATAATTCGCAAAAACCATGTCTGCGTATCCAATAATTATCCATCATCGCTCACTTAGATTCTCTCCATCTCCAGTCTCCTCGACTGCCTTGACTTCTCTAACTCTTTCGCCTTCGAACTTACCTTCGACAGTTTCGCAAGCATCGTGTCATCAGCAAAACGTTGAGACTCGTCAAGGCTGTCTCGATACGAAACCCGGAACTGCGAACTGGTCCCTATGATCCGTCCATTATCTCAACCTAGATTTAGTTAATTGCGTGGGTTTGATCAATTTCATTTTTTCTCTCTTACACAAAGAAACATCAAAAACATTAAATGTACTTGGAAAAAAAAAAAAAAAAAAAACTGGTTTTCGTTCTGGATTCAGCCCTTAACCGAATGAACGGAATCGGCTGTTGATATTGATATCAGCTGATTGATGGGTTCAAAATGAAGAACAAATATAAGGATAAATACATATACATATACTTGCATTTGAAAGACTGTCCTTTAAAACAAGAGCGCAATGAAGCAGTCCTATTTATATTTTTATTTACACCGAAGCAATCACCAGGACAATCAAATTACAACCATTTATATAATCTAATATGGTGACCACGACGAGAAGTACCAGGATCCAATATATTATTCACCACAGTTCAGTTTCAATTATTTATGCACTGAACCCTTTGTGAAGAGAACTCCAAGGACCCGAGGGAACGCTGACACAAGCTTGTGCAGATGCCTCAGCCATTATATCCTTTCGGATTCCTGCGTTGCAGATGTTGGCAATTGAACGCATATGTTTCATTCCGTATTGGGATAGGGATCCGCAGTGCATCTCAAAGGTCCTCACCTGCATAGAGTTATTATAGAGCATAAATCTTTTCAGAGATCAAAAGATTTGCTATTTTTCTTAATGAGTGCTATTAATGTTCAACAAGACAGGAAGAAACAGGTTCAAAAACTATGCAAGGCTGATAATCAGTAATGTTACCAGTGATTTAAGGCAGTCCCAGTCATCTACAAGTGGTTTCCCAGCATCACGAACAGTGTTCAAAATTTCTGGACCTTTATCAATTCCAAATAAGAGCTTCCCGACGAGTTTGATACTGTGGTCTAAATGCATTCTGTGAGACATTGCTTCAACAAACTGCTTTTGAGCATCAATCTTCCTGGTTGATCCCTCAGGGGCCTTGCGGTACTGTAAATACAAAATGTAGCTGAAGTTAAATGGGGATATAGCTCAAAAAAGAATCTATTTTATCAGTTGGACCTCCACATTGCTATTCAGAGAAACTATAGAACCTGAGAAACAGTTCCAAAAATTTCTGATAACATGCTATTACGATAGTATATTAGCATTAAATTAAATATTCCATATTTGCTCATGAATCATTAATCTCTCTTTTAAACTTTCAACTTAAACAATCATAAGAACCTCATTTTATTTACACATCCTTTAAAACAAATGATAAATTTCCAAGCTCAAGCAAACGATAGGATCTTTGTTTCATCTCAAAATTAGGGATCATAAAATTCTTGGGTAAAACTAACACTTAGTTTAAGGAGGTACGAAAATGGTGGGATACAAACCTTATCCCAGAAATGCACAAGATCGGCATCACGCTGGTTAATAGCTTTTGAGGGTGGCCTCAAGGAATTCTCGCCCACAAAAGTATAGTTATCATTTGCAGGATCTGTACCGATGTACAAGAAGAGATTCTCTTTGCCAAGTCCAATATCACCATATCGCATGACATGAGATCCCATGCCAGAGTTGTCATTTGCAGTTCTTTTTTTAACCTGAAAATGCCAACAGCATTTAATTGATGTCAGCAATCTATGCCATCTTATAAAAGGAACACCTACAAGATAATACAGTTAGGTATGGGCACTTACCAGTTCATACTGCTGGTGCAGAGTTTCTGTCCTCAAGTTGTGTATGTCACTGTATAAAGATCAAAATATTACAATTCGCACAAGTAATTAAAACACTGCCTCTGAAATTCTTTTCTCAAGCCTAACAATTCAACCAACAAATCCTAAGGACAAAAAAATGCACAGAAATAGCAATTGTGAAAAAAAATGGTCATTAAGTAGACAGGATATGAAATGAGACTGAATAAAAAGCACATCTGCCACCAACTTCTTATGTCAATTAAGTTTACAAGGATCAGATTATCACTTGAATGACAATTTTTTCTCACAAGTAGAATAGTGTGATGCAATCCAATCAAATCAAGAATTGGGCTTGTGCTTTGAGGAAGTTGTATTTTGGTCATGGTTGCTCCTATTGGTACCTAAATAATCCCTCATATAGCTAAGCAGCCTTTTTTTCACTACTTTCACTAATTAGATGAAATGAAATTTATTGTAAATTATTATACCTGTCCTCCATCCAAGCAACACTATACAAGTCACCCAAACAAGTTTCGTATTCTGGGGGAGGACCTGGAGTCTCCCCAGGGCAATAGGTCCCCCAACTGCTCTCTTCTGCATTTGATGCTGTGGTAGCATAGATATTTAATCCATCAGGAAGAAGACCCTCAAAGATACTTCCAGATTCACAGGCTTCAAGATAAAATACCTACAGTATTACAGATTTATTACAGATTTAATTCAACATAAACTTCAATTTCACCAAGACTGTAATAGCGCTGATACAATAAATGGCAGTTAATGAATAACTTACCAAGCTTTTGTAGGTTCCAGAGGCATGCTTTTTCTTTAAAACATCAATCAGATCATCTGCATATAGGTATGGACTGGTGGGCATACCTGAAATAGATTGCAATTCAAAAAATAACAAGTCAATTCCGTCATTCAGAATCACGCATCTATTATTTCTTCAAAATACAATATAAAAGATCATAGCACTTTGAATTATTTCAGGTAGAATCTTTCTGTCGAATCTTTGATTCTTTTCTATTTGCTATCAAAAAGCATTTTCCTACCACTGTTTGAATGACACTGCAAGTTCAAGACTATATTTAGTTAAATGAGGTAGCCCGGCTAAACAATTCCAAGGCTACGAAACTTCAAACAAGATTAAAGTGAGTACTATCATTATCCCACTTTGAGTCCTGACTGAAAATTATATTAATACGAAACAAAACTTAGTGTTTTCTGTTGTACATCATGTAATTTTCAGTTGACAGCAAGAAAGATAGAGAAAAAAAAATAAAAAAATAAAAAAATAAAGTTTGGAATCTTAAAACTATGCCAGACGATTGCCTTATAAACCGTGTGTGGACTTGGAGACGTTGGCTCAAATCAAACAAGATAAGTATAATGAGATGAGTATTGACAAAGTGGTGCAAGACCTCAAAATGTAATAAAAATAACAGGCAATCGAACTGATCTCTCCCAACAACAGAACACACACAGAGGAAAAGAGAGAGAGAGAGCAAAAAATAATATGTTATTAGAAAGTTATTAACCACTAACCAAGCACCCCAGGGCCCCCATGATCTGTGTAGTAAATGAAGATATGGTCGTTGGGACCACTATCCACAACCTTCCCACTGCCTCCTGTAATAGCAGTTTTGTTTCCAAGGATAGCAGCCAAGAAGTTTTTGACGGTAACATCTTCCCCAGTATAATCCTGCCATAAAAATCCACCACATGAGGAGAAACAATTTAGATATTTTCAGCAAGTTGACACCTGAAGTAAACAGACCTTTGGTACTCCTTTGTAGACATCACTGCCGTGTGGGCTGTTAATGACGATTCCAGGCCTAGGGTTCTCTTCATTGGAAGCAATGTCATCATACATGAAAACAACAATATTTTCCTCCTTCAGCCCACCTTTTATCAAGAGTTGATAGGCATGACAAACATCAGCCTGTAATACAAAAAATAGAAGGTCCTTTGATCAATAAACAATAATATTATAACTATAACTAGAAAAACAGTGTTTATACAAATCTCAACACAGTTAACAACAATTCATGACAAAAACATTTTTTAGGTTGACCTGACACATGATTCCAATCCTTTCACAAAAGTATTCACCTCGAGTCGCACCACCACAATCATTCTTAACAAAAAAGCGCAAACATCACAACCCACTTATTTAACACAAGATGCAATTTTTTTTCATCTGTAACTCAAACAACCATGAACAGAAGTATACACACAATAGCCACAACTAAAATTAAATTAAAAATTTTATATATTACAAGAGATTCACCAGATTCCCCCTAGATTGGGTTCGTAATTGAGATAGCATGAAAGAGAGAGATAACAAAAAGGATGACTTGCTGAAAACTGAGTAACTAACCCGTCCCTTGTAAAGAGATTTTTGTTCAGTATTACATTCCTCTTCAGTTTATTATTGCCCTCAGGTGAAACCTTTTCTCATAGAGGACCAGGTCTGGGATATTATATTACAAGTTTCTTGACTATTAGAGTCCTAGGCCCAACAATAATCCTTGGTTTGGAGACACCCTCTGGATATTTATATTTACAGAGAGAGTATTAAAGACCAAAAAGAAAAATAGAAAAACCTCTCCAAAGCTTGAGTATGGATGACAATGCCTAATAATTCAACAGTTTTCTGTATCAATATATTATCTTTAAACATTTAACAAGTCATCCTTTGAGTTCCATTTATTATATTTATGGTAATTTGTATCTCTTTTCGAAATAATAGGGACTCTGTCATAAGCAAAACCACTAGAGGCAAAGTGCATAAAACCCACCAGGTAACATGACAAAAGGAACCTGTAATCAATTTGAAATTTCCACATCTGAAATTTGATGCTATTTAGAACATAAAAAAACACTTTTGAGAGAAGTGACAACTAAAAATTTCCACCATTCAATTATTCATTTAGTTGGATGAGCCGTGCACAGTGCATTTATTATCCAAGTGTTTTTTTTTTCCATTGATCTATATAAAGCTTACTAAACACCAATATTTGATAAACCTAAACCTTACTCCCACAGTAACCCAAAAAATAATTAATAAGAATTTAGAGACTAAGAAAACCTGAAAAATAATGAAAGAAATTGAATAAGTTGAAACCAATTTTTTTTATTAAATAAGATGAAATTGAAGATAGCCAAAAACTCTACAATAGAAAGGCACAGAAATTAGTATCATATCACTCCCACAAAATCAAATGCAACATATCTCAATAATCAATATATCCTGTTATTTAAAGCAAGGTTGCACCCAAACAACAGAGTTCAACTTAAAAGTTTATAAGTGAAAACATTACAAATTAAGCAAATATCCACCTGAAATAACCAAAAAAAAAAAGGAAGAAAAAACTGTCCCGGAAAACTAACATCAAAAACACCAAATTAATAACCGTTAAAAAATAATAATAACATTAAATTAACAGAGGCCGATCATTCCAAAATATCCAAATAATAATAACATAAACGAAAAAAAGTTGACCTGGTGCCTGTAATTCCAGTATCCGTTAGATCCAGCAATCAAGACGGCCCATCTGGTCCCAACGGCATCATCGTCATCGTTGGCGGCTCCTGAACGGAAGAACCTAGACGCTTCCGTCGGCAATCGGATGACGTCACCGGAGATATCTCTGCTTCCGATGACGGTAACGGAAAGGACGGCGAGTAACGTGAGCAGAAAGCTCGCGGCCAGGCGCGTCATGGTCGTTGTAAAAATGTAGCACCGAAGAAAAAAAAAAATTGTTAGGTGGAGCTGATGATGATTTTGGTGGTGCCTTGGAATGGCAGTTGAGGAGTAGATTTATTTATATAATATGGCGGGTGATGCTTTTCTTTTCTAATTTCATTGATTTGATATCGGCTGTCATACGTACACGTCAGTGTATGTTTGCTGTCATCGACGGTCCGGATGCAACCGATTTTGCCTCAAGGGCGTAAAATGCTTGAGTCTGATTGGGTGCGGTTCGTACAATGAACTGCAGGGAGAAAATTGGGAGATAGTTGGGATTCGATTTTGCTTTTAGAATCGGGCTAGCGTGCGGACGGTGGGGCCTATTACGGCCCGTTAGTCGGTTAAGTAATGTTATTTGATTGGACCATTTTTTTTGTACTTTATCGTCCTGTTTTTTCTGATTTTGGGATGTTTTCGAAAATATCCTAAAACATCGTTGGTATTGTAGAAGCTTGTGGATTTACCACAATCTCACCGTTTATATTGGATTTCACCTGATCGTTAAGGTAGAATATGATGGATTCTTCTACCAAGCTCACTCATCAACACGTGGCAATAGAATAGAGCTTTGAATGACATGTGCTTGTAGTTTAGTGATACCATCTTCATCTATAAATAAGCTTAGTTTATTTGTTGTTTAGTTCAGTAACGATTCTACTCCCTTTCATTTTATCTCTACGTTATTATTTTTCTCCCTTTCATTGTCTTTGTTATTATTTCATCTATTTTTTTTATCTGTTCTTCAATTTTATTATAACAGTTGGGTTTTGACTTCTTCTTTTTTAGGGGTAATTACTTTGATGACCATCAACTTATGTCACTACTATCAAAATAGTCACCAGATGAGGAATTAGTTTTAAAATGGTCATTTTTGAACTGTTACACTAATGGTCATTCCATCCAATTCCAGCAAATGAGTGGCATTTTGGTAAATAAGGTGATGACTTAATTTATTTTAGATATTTTTTGAAAATCAATTTTTTTCTTTTATTTTTTGAAACAAATAATTATATTTAGTGTGTATATATACGTATAGCAAATCTCAAACATATATATATATATCTTTTCAATTTATCTCAAATATATTTTTTAGAATTTTAAAAATATATATATACAAATTTTCTTTTCAACTTATCTCAAATATACTTTTTATAACTTTTAGATTTTGTAGCCTTAATCTTTTCAATATATATGTTTGAGATATGCTATACGTATATACACAAACTAAATATAATTATTTGTTTCAAAAAATAAAAGAAAAAATTGATTTTCAAAAAATATCTAAAATAAATTAAGTCATCACCTTATTTACCAAAATACCACTCATTGGATGAAATTGGATAGAATGACCATTAATGTAACAGTGTTTACCGGAAATGGTCATTTTGAAACCAATTCCCCATCCGGTGGTCATTTTGATAGTGGTGGCATAAGTTGATAGCCACCGGGATAATTACCTTTTTTTTTTTTTTTTTTAGTGGTGCCATTGGCAATTTGGCACGCCTAATTTAGTATATATATATTTTTCTATATCAAATTACTTAAAGAGATGTACACTTTTTATTATAAAAATCTTATACAAAATAAAACTAATAAAAATTCACTTTCCTTATTTCAAAACCCTAATGACATTGATTATTTCAAATCACTGAATGTTTACTATTTTAGTTTATATTTTATTTCATATCTCAATCTTTTATTTTCTATGTTTAGTATTTATTGTTTATTTTATTGTTTCACATGTATGTTTTGTTTTTCGTTTTAAATTCTAGATCCATGTTTGCTATTTTTTTTTCTCTCGATTTATTTTCATTTAGATCTTCCGGGCACACTATGATTTGTATTAATTCTTTTGAAGAGATCTTCTAAAGTTAGTTTAGTGTTATTTACACACACACACACACAAATTATTTTCGTAAGTTGATATACTACTGTTTTTTTTTTTTTTTTGGAAAATATTGATATGCTACTGTTGGATAATTGGTGTGAGAATGATATTTTCGTAAATAGATTAAAATATATTTATTTATTTCTTTTCCAAAAAAAAATTGTTTCATTTCCTTTCCTTTCCTTCCCTTCCTATTCGTAACCATCCAAACAACTATCATTAAAAACACTTTCCTTTACTTTCATCTTTAACTTATCATTTCCTTTCTCTCAAATTCCATCAAACCAAACATAGTATTAATCTCTGATGAAATGAAACCACACCAAAACTCTAACTCAATCACTCAAAAAAATCATCAGACGATCAATATCACACTCACAATCTACCACCAACAATCCAATCGACTACAGAAAAAAAAAAAAAATCACATCTAATAAGGATGGTTTCACCATGAAATAAGAAGAAAAAACAAGTCCTGCAAATGACTCTGAGAAAATTGTATAAAAATATTAGAGATGATGTGTATTTTTATTTTTTTGAAAATAATATATACATATATGAGTAGTTTTTTTTTTTTTTGAAAGTATATATGAATGAGTAGTTCTTTCCTAGAATCCCTTATTTTAATTTTAGTAAGGATATTGATGAAATCACATCGATATTTATGAATCTTGATCTGATTTTTTTTTTAATGGTAAGTTGTTTGAAATCTATCTATAAACAAAATTTGAGAATTTTTTAAGCATTAGAACTATATATTTTCCTTGAAATTTCCTATATTTTTTCCATTTTTCCGATGCTTTCAAATTTTATTCACAAGTAGAATTTATAAACTTATATCTACACAAAAATTCAAACCAAAATTTATAAAATCCGGTGTGATTTCATAAAGGTTCTTATTGAAATTAAAATAAATGATCCATCATGAGAGACTCGCTATATAATTTGCTTACATATTTGGCTTCAAAAATGATTCAAGTCTATTTGCCTTTTTTGAAGTATTACAATAGGATTGTCGGGACATACCGATATCAAATAATACATGTACGGTCTGGATATATACTCCTATAACGAGAGATAACTACTCTCTCATGACCCGGGAAGAAAACTCCCCATACTTCGTTTTGATTTTGTTTGGCTAGAAGATTGTTCATTGTGTGTGACCTTTTGGACCTTTTTAAAATATATATATATATATATCTCATTACAAACTCTACTAATCTTGTACATAAAAACTAAAAAGTAAAAGTAGTTAATGGAGAGATTAATACGTAACTTTTTTCATTATTTATTTTATAATTTTATAATTTATTCGAATTACTTAAAACGAAAAATATTGAACATTATATGTCTTGCATATTTACAACTCCATTTATAAAACAGAACGATGATTATGAAATATTTATCAAAAATCTTTACCTATGTTAAAAATTAAAATGTTTTCCAAACTTTGAAATTAAACAACTCCACTTATTTATATTAAATATTCTTCTTGACCTTAATTAATGATTTAATGAATTTACCCCGATAATCAAAATTATAGTGAGTCTTTAAGACCTAAGAGACAAAATTTCCATAACTTTTAGCTGCCATGGTGTATTGTTTATTATTTAAGAATTTGAATCTCATTTAAAACAATATTCAAATAGATTTGATTATCATATTAAAAAATATGATAATCAATTCGGTTTGTTGGGGTATGAATGTAATCTATGGTATATTGATAAACGTATGAAACAAACAAGGTTCACTTTTTTTTTTTTTTTTTTTGACAAAGACAAGGTTCACTTTTATACTATAAAATAATGCATTGAATAATTTAATTTTTATAAAACAAGTAAGCAATCAATGTAGACCTTAAACGATTGTTGAGTAATTAGAGAGACAAAGAAAATAAATTCGTCAACATTTTGTCAAGAAATAGTTAATTCTTGAAAGAGTGTATTAAAATTTGCTATTTATGTGTTTTTTTCATTGTTCAAAACTTTAAGCAATATGGTAAACCTTATCGTAACAAACATATTAATTTATTAATTAATTTTTTTTTTTTTTTTTTGAAGGAATCAAACATATTAATTTATAATCAATATAATTACTGCAAATTAATATGTCATTTTATTCCATCAAAAAAAAAATATATATATGTCATTTTATTAAATTCCGGACACCGTTTTGACCAATATAGCTTTATTGATTTTTACGATAAAGCTAGAGACTAGTGTACTAAAAAAGAAAGATGCCAAAAGAGTATGATATAAAAGTGTATTTATAATAAATAATTTGATAATTAAAGAGGTTTATGACACACAAATTAGATATTAGTGAATACAGTTCACGTAAATTTTCCATTGATTGCCAATAGGAGCGTAGCTTAGCTGGTAGATGAATGAGTTTGGGGTTTAGGCAAATGACTCCCAGGTCAGCGGCTCGAATCCTACCACTGGCGAAAGCTTTCAAAAAAATCTGGGTGTGAATCCTCCCATTTATTATTTTTTTATTATTTATTTCTTTCCTTTTAATTATTTATTATTTTTTTATTTGTAATTTTTGTTTTCAAAATCTAAAGAAAGGTTATATTTGGTAATGAATGGGGTGTGTTTACAAAATACAAGCATTTTAAAATAATTAATGGGGTGTACATACACTTTTTCGAGAGTGTAAATATCATAACTCCGAAAAAACTTACATGATTCAGCACCAAATCGTGCCGTAATTCAAGCTATATGGTATATATTATGATTCTTTGAATGATTTTCTTTACTATTCATAAATGAAAACAAAGCTGTAACGTAAAGATTATCCACAAAATTACATAAGTATGATATTTCTATAAGAATAGCCCCTATTTTCTGAAAAATGACTTGATCGAATCTATTAGATTCATGCAGATAGTAACAAATCAAATTATTCAACACTTTTTATAGTGAAAACAACGTAACGTGAATGGGAATCTAGAAGAATCATGAAAATAAAAACAAAAATGAATATTAAGAACAAAACAAGGAACTAGAGACCACTTCTTTGCTTACACTCCTCTAATTCAATTAGTTTATAATTTTGCTTGGCCCCTCTCTGGCTCTCTTTCATTTTCAAACTGACATCAACGATTTGGACTTTTTTTTTTTTTTTTTTTTTACAATTGAATTTGGTATTGTTGACACTATTAGATTCTCAATATTGGTATGATTGTAAATTTTGATAATCGATGACTGAAGATTAGATCGATTATTGAAAGAAGATTCTGGTTTTCTAGTTTGAATTATTATTTTTATTTTTTATTTTATATCTCACACAGCGCAGCGATTCAAACATCGAATATTGTCCGACTGAATGAGTACCGTTTATCACTAAATTAATGTTGTTAGAAACATTTTTAATTTATTATTAATTTTTTATATTTGAATGAACAGTTATTCACCATCCAGGATGACTTTGTAATATATGTGTGCCGTTAAAAACATTTTTATAAGCATTTTGAAAGTCGCTTTTATATTTACATTTCCCTTAGTTGAGATTGGTTGCACCTCTCTTAATTTCCTCGTTAATAATAGGGATTCGAATTCTACCCTTATAACATATTTTACGAGCATGTGCAATGGCCAATGAGTTTTTCTATCATTGTTATCGGAGATTCGGAGTAGATATATATCATAATCGTGGACCACGGTAGATCTGGCCCGTTTATATATATATATATATCAATAATGTTAAACATCCCACCTATAATCCCACCATTTCCATCCCAACACAAGTGGTAGCTGATGTGTCACTTGGTGAGTGAACACACATTAGTTAGTATTTATCTCTCTTACCTATGTATTCACTCACCAATTAATGTGTGTCCACACACCAACTGTCACGTGTGTTGCCGTGTTGGGATGGAAATGGTGGGATTGTAGGTGGGATGTGTAATATTATTGTATATATTTTTTTTATATCAGGACGAAGAATGCAAATCTTATGGTCCACATTCTCCGTCCTAATATATTTTATATCAGAATATATCAGGACGACCGATAGTAGAAAGACTATATATATATATATAAATATATAAATTGATAAAAGTATTTGTTATGAATCTTATGATATCACATATAAATACAACTAAATAATTCTAATTCATGACGCGATGAGATTGGTTCGATGGTAAACCTCTCACATCAATGTCACGAGGTTGTGGGTTTGAGTCATCTTCCTAAAAAAAACGAATTTATGTAATATCTAAATAATAATAATAATAATAATAAATCTGTGCATGCCAAAGTCGAATTAACAAAATGGATCCAAGTCAGCCGCCATTGTATTTGTTTTTTTTTTTTTTGAAATTACAATAAGACCCTGCAAGAATTGGACTCTACTAGCACAGCCTGGAACAACTGTTCCCACTAAAGGGGAGAGAGCACCCTCACTTGACAGCCAAGGAGGGACCCCTCACTTAATTGCCAAGGAGGGACAAAGATTATATGTAAATATATATATGGGTGCCATGGGTATTGAACCATGGTAATGGAGGCTCCAATTGGAGGGTTCAACCACATTGGTAAGAGGCCTAATAACACCATTGTATTTGTTATCACGGGACCTGAAATGGAAAATTAAATAGTCCAAACAGTTTTTATTTGCATGGCCGACAGAGAACGCGAGTGTAGATGTGCGACAGTTGTGAAACATATATGGAGCTATGGGACATAAATCAGTTGAATTAATTTTAGACGGAAGACTAGTCAAGTTTAACGTCTCGCAGTCTCGTGTCCACTCAATTCTGTTAAAATTATATATTAGGTGGTGTTTGGTTGGTTGGAATGGAAAGGAACGGAAAGGAATGGAATTCATTCCATATGTTTGGTTGGTTAAAATTCAATGGAATGGGCATTCCATTGGAATGGTGATTCCACCATTTTGGTGGAATGGGCATTCCATCCAAAAACCAATGGAATGCCCATTCCATTTCAATGTAAAAAAATTATTCCACAAAAGCCCTCATATGCACAAACTACATTCCAAAAATACCCTATTTTCCAAAAATAATATATTATCGTTATATATTATATTAATGATATATTATATTAATGATATATAAATATATATTAAATAATATATAAATATGTATTATATATTATATTATTATATATATTACATTATTATATATTATAAATATATATAATATATATTATATTATATTATATTATATTATATATTTATATAATTATTATATAAATATATAATATATATTATTTAATATATTAATATATAATATATAATACATATAATACATATAATATAATATATAATAATAATATATTTATTATATTATATTATATTATATTATATTATATATATATATAAAATATATTATTTAATATATTAATATATAATATATAATACATATAATACATATAATAATATATATATTATATATATTATTATTTCTATTATATAAATATATAATAATATATTTATATATAATATATAATACATATAATACATATAATAATATATATAATATAATAAAATATATATTAATAATATATTTATTATATCATATATAATATAATATATATAATATATATTATATTATTATATATTATATTATATAAAATAATATATATAATATATATATATTATATATATATTATTATTTCTATTATATATATTATTTAATATATTAATATATAATATAATATAATTTAATATATATTATATTATATATATTTATTATATTAATATATATTATATTATGTATATAATATATAATAATGTAATATATAAATATATAATATATAATGCATATTTTGGATAATAATAATAAAATATAAAAGTAAATTATATATTATTTAATATAATAATATATATATAATATATATACTTTTATATTTTATTATTATTATTATCCAAAATATATATAATATACTATTATATAATATAATATATAATATTATATTAATATTACTAATAAATAATATATATATTATAATATATATATTTTATATATAATATGTTATATTATAATAATATATATAAATATAATATTATATATACTTTTATGTTTTATTATTATTATTATCCATAATATATCATGTTATTATGAATGTTTTATAATTACGGGTATTTTGGTCAAAATACAGTTAATTCCATTTCATTCAGCTGTTAACCAAACAAAATAATACTGATTCAGATGCTAATTCTAAAATCCCAACCAAACAAATAAATCAGTTTTCCATTCCATTCTATTCCCATTCCCATTCCGATTACCATTCCGTCATTTAACCAAACGCCACCTTAGTGAATACAGTTCACGTAAATTTTCCATTGATTTATTTATTTTTCAGACGTTAAGATTAATTTTAGAATTGGGTCGGTTGAGCCGTTGAGGCCTTGAGTTTTATTTTATTTATTTATTTATTTATTTATTTATGTAAGACTGAACATTCCAAAACTTTATACTTTTATAGGGACTGAAATCTGAATCTAAATGATATGTTTTTTTTTTTATTCTTTACATTTGAATGTATTATCAACATGTTTGTTTTTTAAAAATAAAATTATCAGAAAATAAGAAATTTTACATTTATACTTATGCTAATTAAAAGAAGTAATTTATCATTTATCATTCATCATTCTTTATAAGATTTTGTATGTTCTTCTGTAAATAAGGTTCAATTTAACAAAACAAAAAAAATTCATCAAAGAATATAGTTTTACATGTTTTGCATACAAAGTTTAAGTTCAAATAATTGTCAAAAGAAATGGTTCAAGCTCAATTTTGTATATTGTCCACGTTTCCGATGCATATAATTCCGGATACTAATTTTGTTTTTTTGGTTTCCTGAACCATATGCACCGGAAACCAAATAAAAAAAAAAATGTTCTTTAATTATTTTTTTTGAAAAGGTACTTGGATGTTATAGAATAATTGTTTATAAACAATTATTCTATAACATTTTCAAGCCACAAAATAGTTAATTAAAAAAAAAAAAAAAAAAAAAAAAGAGTTCTTGCCATGATTTGGTATGAGAGAAATTTAATTGTTCAACTCCAGGAAGATTTCAATACAACAGTTTTTATTTTTTATTTTTTATTTTTATTTATTTTTTTACAGTGGTTAGTTTTTTTTTCTTTTCATTCCAAAAGCAGTTTAAAATAAAAAATATATTAAAAGAAAGAATTTTACATCATATCAAATTAGAATAAATTTGGAAATATATCTTCTTTGAGAGGATAGATTTGAAAGAGAGTATTTTAATTTTAATTAAGTGATTTTGAATTAAGTTAAAAATCATGATTTTTTTTTAAAAAAAGTTGTTTTTTGATATTTTTAACTTGTTTGACCACTTAAACAAAAAAAAAAAAAAAAAAAAAAAACAATTTAATGAGTTCAATTCAGACCCATTAAGTTTTAAGTGGAAAAAACAAACGACCCTTAACACTGGTTCTAATAATTCTATAAACTTATTAATTTATGATTGTGTACACACAAATAGAGGTTCACTGCCACTGGTTACTTGTGTGCTTGAATTCGGAAAAATACTAAAGGCATTCTTGATTTTTTGACGATATGAAACTATTATTTTTAATAAATGAAAACAATTATTCATTTTTTTAGAATGAAAAAATCTTTAAGAATTTTAATAAACATTATTTTCTTCAAAATAAAAATAAAAATTAACAGTTCAAATCTTTGATTTGCGGCAAGTTGTGATTAAATAAGCATTATTAACATTTAACCCCATTTAACCCTATTTAACCCTATAAAATATCATTGGTCGTCAAGTGGATCAATAGTTCGGATACTATTTTGTCTGAGATTGGGCCTATTATTTCTGCTATTAATGTCTTAAAAATTCAGGCGCGTTGTAATTCTATTCTTTTTGTCTCTCGAAAGGCTAATGGTGTTGCCCATGTTTTAGCTAAGAACAGCCTCTCGTGTATTGAGGATATGTTCTGACTGGAGGATTTTCCTCCTTGTGTTGATTCCCTTGTAACGACTGAAAGTCGTGGTAGGTTGTAATCCACGGTTTCTATCAAAAAAAAAAAAAAAAAAAAAAAAATACTATCGATGTAATATTAAAATAATAATAATAATAATATACTGTAGTATTGTACGAATCTCATGTAATATAAATTTTACTATTATTTATTCAGATTTTATAGTAAAATGACATTTTAAAGATGCTTACAACATATTTTTTACAACAAGTGAGACTTGGTTGGCCAAATTTCCGTCTAAACCATAAACATTTATAATTAACACATTATCTATTATGTTATATCATGATTTATCTATCACTTGTACTCTTATTTCAAATTATTTGAATATGAACTTAAATAAAATATTTATACTTAAAATATTATTTTGATAATATTGTTTGTAGTAAACTACTTGCATAAAGTTTTTTTTTTTTTAAAAAAAAAAAAAATCATCAAATTTAATTGATAAACATATATACTCGATACAAAAAAGCTATATGGTATTATGATTCTTTGAATGATTTTCTTTACTATTTATGAATGAAAACAAAGCTATAACGTAAAGATTATCCAAAGAATTACGTAAGTATGATATTTCTACGAGAATGACCCCTATTTTCTGATAAATGACTTGGTCGAATCTATTGGAATCATGCACATAGTAACAAATCCAAATATTCAACTCCAAAGAATTACATAAGTATAATATTTCTACGAGAATGATCCCTATTTTCTGAAAAATGACTTGGTCGAATATATTAGAATCATGCACATAGTAACAAATCAAAAATATTCAACACCTTTTTTTAGTGAAAACAACGTGAATAGGAATCTAAAAGAATCATGAACATAAAAACAAAAATGAATATTAATAACAAAACAAGAAATTGCTTACACTTCTCTAATTCCACTAGTTTCTAATTTTGCGGCTCTCTTTCATTTTCAAACTGACATCAACGATTTGGACTTCTTCTTCTTTTTTGACAATTGAATGTGGTATTGTTGTCTGTTGATACGATTAGATTCTCAATATTGGTATGATTGTAAATTTTGATAATCGATGACTGTAGATTAGATTGATTATCGAAAGATGATTCTGGTTTTCTAGTTTGAATTTTTATTTTATTTTTTATTTTATATCTCCCATGTTACGGTGATTCGAACATTGAATATTGTCCGAGTAAATAAGTACCATTTATTACCAAATTGACGTTGTTAAAAACATTTTTAATTTTTTTTATTAATTTTTTATATTTGAATGAACAGTTATTCACCATTCATGATGACTTTGTAATATACTATGTGTGCTGTTAAAAACATTTTTATAAGCATTTTGAAAGTGACTTTTACATTTACATTTCCACTTAGTTGAGATTGGTTGCACCTATCGTAATTTCCTTGTCAATGATAGGGATTCGAATTCTACCTTGTAACATATTTTATGAACATGTGCAATGACCAATGAGTTTTCTATCATTGTTATCGGAGTAGATATATATCATAACTGCGGACCACGGTAGACCTGGCCTATTTATATGTATATATATAGTAAACCTCTCACATCAATGTCATAAGGTTGTTGATTCAAGTCCCCCTAAAAAAACGAATTTATGTAATATCTAAAAAAAAAAGTAAAAAAAAAATCAGTGCATGCGAAAGTTGAATTACAAGTGGTATATAAAAACCAAATGGATCGAAGTCAGCTGCCATTGTATTTGTTATCGTTTTCAGAATTTCAGGTCATGGGACCTGAAATTGAAAATGAAATAGTCCAAACAGTTTTTATTTGCATGGCCGATAGCGAACGCGAGTGTAGTTGTGAAACATATAGTCATATGTGGGACATAATTCACTTGAATTAATTTTAGACGGGAAGACTAATCAACTTTAACCTCTCGCTGTCTCGTGTCCATTCAACTCTGTTAAAATTATATATTAGTGAATAATGTTCACGTAAATTAGATATTCGTGAATACTGTTCACGTAAATATTAATTTTAGAATTTGGTAGGTTGATTTTTTTTTTTCTCTGAAGACTAAACAGTTCTGAATATTTCCTGAAGACAGTATAGAGATTGAAATTTGAACCTAAATGACATGTTTTATTTATTTATTTATTCTTTACATCTGAATACATTGCCAGTATTTTTATTTTTAAAAAATAAAATTATCTGAAAATAAGAAATTTTACATTTATACACATACTAATTAAAAGAAGTAATTTAACATTCATCATTCTTTATAAGATTTTGTATGTTCTTCTGCAAATAAAGTTCAATTTAACAAAACAAAAAAATTTATCAAAGAATATAATTTTGCATGTTTTGCATACAAAGTTCAAGTTCAATTTATTGTCAAAAGAAATGGTTCGAGTTCAATTTTGTACGTTGTCCATGTTTCCAATGCATATAATTTCTGATACCAATTTTTTTTTTTGGTTTCCTGGATTATATGCACCGGAAACCAAATAAAAAATATTGTTTTTATATATATATATAAACAATTATTCTATAACATTTTCAAGCCACAAAATAGTTAAATAAATTAAAAAAAAAAAAAGAGTTCTTGCCATGATTTGGTAAAAGAGAAATTCAATTGTTCAATCCCATAAATTCAATTGTTCAATCCCAGCAAGATTTCAATACAAGAGATATTTTTTTTTTCCATTCCAAAAGTAGTTTAACATAAAAAAATATATTAAAAGAAAGAATTATACACCATATCAAATTAGGATAAAATTGTAAATATATCTTCGTTGGAAGGATAATATACTTGGAATATAATATTATTTTTTTTGTTCAGTAATTTTAAATTAAGTTAAAAGTTAAGATTCCTTATTTTTTTTTAGTTGTTTTTTTTTTCTTTAAGTTGTTTGACCTGTTAAAAGAAACAAACAAGCGCTTGGTGCGGTCCTTAGGTCTTTTCTTCTGCATGCTACGCGCCGCCGTCTTTGGATCTTTTAGACGTGTCTTTGTCTTGCTTTTCTCTTCTCTGGTTTCTGCACATGGCTAATTCGTCTGACAATTTTATTTTCTCTGCTCAACCCCAACCCACCCATCATCCGATTGTTGACCCAACCCCGAGTTTGGAGAATGTTGGTAATGCTAAACGTGCTAGGCCGGAATCAGATATGCATGGCCGGCATGATGTGACTGTAGATAATGTTCGGAAAGATGCCTTGGGCAGTTTTAAATCGAAACTTATGAATATGGCAAGCCCTAGCACTTGGTCCAGAGCTGGAAACTCTAAGGAAAAACTGAAAATTGATCCAAAGGATATCCTGGTTACAGATGGACCCAATGGACCTAAGATGACCCTCTCAGATAATCTGAAGGAACAGTTGCAAAAACCTTGGGCGAATGCTTTGATCCTGAAAAATATGGGTCGTGCTCATACTTTGAGTTTTATGATTACAAAGCTATCGCAAAAGTGGACTTTGCTCGGACAATGGCAACTTACTGACCTTGGCGATGGCTACTTTGTTGCTCGTTTCCAAGTGAAGGAAGATTTGGATTATGTTCTTACTGGTGGCCCCTGGATTATCACTAATCAATATTTGGTTGTGCAGAGATGGAGACCAAATTTTATTCCGGGTGAAGATAAGTCTTATTGGGAAAAAAACAAACAACCCCTTACACTTCTCTAATTCCACTAGTTTCTAATTTTGCGGCTCTCTTTCATTTTCAAACTACATCAACGATTTGGACTTCTTCTTTTTTGACAATTGAATGCGGTATTGTTGTCTGTTGATACGATTAGATTCTCAATATTGGTATGATTGTAAATTTTGATAATCGATGACTGTAGATTAGATTGATTATCGAAAGATGATTCTGGTTTGAATTTTGAATTTTATTTTTTATTTTATATCTCCCAGGTGATTCGAACATTGAATATTGTTCGAGTAAATAAGTACCATTTATTACCTAATTGGCGTTGTTAAAAACATTTTTTATATTTGAATGAACAGTTATTCACAATCCATGATGACTTTGTAATATACTATGTGTGCTGTTAAAAACAGTTTTATAAGCATTTTGAAAGTGACTTTTACATTTACATTTCCGCTTAGTTGAGATTGGTTGCACCTATCGTAATTTCCTTGTCAATGATAGGGATTCGAATTCTACCTTATAACATATTTTACAAACATCTGCAATGACCAATGAGTTTTTCTATCATTGTTATCGGAGTAGATATATATCATAACTACGGACCACGGTAGACCTGGCCCGTTTATATATATATAGTAAACCTCTCACATCAATGTCACAAGGTTGTGTGTTCAAGTCCCCCTAAAAAAAAAAACGAATTTATGTAATATCTAAAAAAAAATAAAAATAAAAATCAGTGCATGCCAAAGTTGAATTACAAGTGGTATATAAAAACCAAATGGATCGAAGTCAGCTGCCATTGTATTTGTTATCGTTTTCAGAATTTCAGGTCATGGGACCTGAAATTGAAAATGAAATAGTCCAAACAGTTTTTATTTGCATGGCCGACAGTGAACGCGAGTGTAGTTGTGAAACATATAGTCATATGTGGGACATAATTCACTTGAATTAATTTTAGACGGGAAGACTAATCAACTTTAACCTCTCGCTGTCTCGTGTCCATTCAACTCTGTTAAAATTATATATTAGTGAATAATGTTCACGTAAATTAGATATTCGTGAATACTGTTCACGTAAATATTAATTTTAGAATTTGGTAAGTTGATTTTTTTTTTTCTCTGAAGACTGAACAATCCTGAATTTTTCCTGAAGACGGTATAGAGATTGAAATTTGAACCTAAATGACATGTTTTTTATTTTTATTTTTTTTATTTTTTTTTATTCTTTACACCTGAATGTATTGCCAATATTTTTATTTTTTAAAAATAAAATTATCTGAAAATAAGAAATTTTACATTTATACCCATACTAATTAAAAAAAGTAATTTAACATTCATCATTCTTTATAAGATTTTGTATGTTCTTTTGCAAATAAAGTTCAATTTAACAAAACAAAAAAATTCATCAAAGAATATAATTTTACATGTTCTACATACAAAGTTCAAGTTCAATTTATCGTTAAAAGAAATGATTCAAGTTCAATTTTGCACGTTGTCCATGTTTCTGATACATATAATTTCCGATACCAATTTTGTTTTTTTGGTTTCTTGGATTATATGCACAGGAAACCAAATAAAAAAAAAGGTTCTTTAATTTTTATTTTTTTTGAAAAGGTTCTTGAATGTTGTAGAATAAATATTGTTTATATATATATATAAACAATTATTCTATAACATTTTAAAGCCACAAAATAGTTAAATAAAAAAAATAAAGAGTTCTTGCCATGATTTGGTAAAAGAGAAATTCAATTGTTTAATCCCAGTAAGATTTCAATGCAAGAGATTTTTTTATTTTTATTGTTTTCCATTCCAAAAGTAGTTTAACATAAAAAATATATTAAAAGAAAGAATTCTATGCCATATCAAATTATGATAAATTTGGAAATATATCGTCTTTGGGAGGATAGATTTGGAGGATAATATTTTTATTTTTATTAAGTAATTTTGAATTAAGTTAAAAGTTAGGTTTTTTTTTTTTTTTAGTTGTTTTATTTATTTATTTATTTTTTAAGTTATTTGACCGATTAAAAAAACAAACAGAACAACTTTATTCAATTCAGATCCATTAAGTTTTAAGTGAAAAAAACAAACAACCCTAAGGGGTCATTTGTTTTTTTGTCTGAAGACTGAATAGTCCTAAATTTTACTGAAGACTGAATAGTGACTGAAACCTAAATCTGAATGACGTGTTTGTTTTTTTTTTTCCTTACATCTGAATACACTGTCAACATGTTTGTTTTTTAAAAATAAAATTGTCTGAAAAGAAGTAATTCTACATCTATACCCATGTTAAACAATTATACATATAATATAGAATAAAAACAATCCAAAAATAATAATTACATATGAACACATATGATCATGATTTTCTTCTTTGATTACAAACAAACTTTGAAAAAAAAAAAAAAAAAAAAAAGGGTGGGGGGGTTGGGTGGGTGCAGGAAAACTCACACAATACACTCTAAAAAAAATAATATATAAATATATCACTCTAATATCATAATAAAATATTGATATTAAACACCAATATGGGAAGTGATTAGGGTTCTTTTTTATTTTTAAAACTATTTAAAATAAGCAGTATATTAAAATAAAGATTTCTATACAATATATAATTATGATGAAATTGGATATATGTTATATATGGAGGATAATATCGGAAGAAAAGATTTTAGATTGCATTTAATGCAATTAAGTGATTTACAATTAAGTGAAAAGTTAAGATTTTTTACTTTTTATTTTAAGTTGTTTTTTGGTATTTTTAAGTTGTTTGACCACTTAAAAAAACAAACAAAAATAACTTAATAATTATAATTCAGACCCATTAAGTTTTAAGTGGAAAAAACAAACGACCCTTAACTCTGATTCTAATCATTCTATAAACTTATTTATTTATGGTTGTGTACACTCGAACAGAGGTTCACTGCCACTGGTTAGTTGTGTGCTTGAATTCGGAAAAATATTAAAGGCATTCTTGCTTTTTGACAATATGAAACTATTGTTTTTAATAAATGAAAACAATTATTCATTTTTTGGAATGATTTTTTTTTTTTAAAGAATTTTATTAAAACCTTATTTCCTTAAAACAAAAATACAAATCAACAGTCCAAATCTTTGATTTGCGGCAAGTTCTGATTAAATAAGCATTAACATTTAACCCTATAAAAAATCATCGGTCACACTCGACCTTATTCAATACTTTCGATGTAATATAAAATATATATATATATAAAAGATAATATATAATAGTATTGTCAACAGAAGCGTAGCTCGGCTGATAGATGGACAATCTTGAAGCTTAGGTAAATGACTCCCAGGTCAATAACTTGAATCCTACAAATGGTGAAAGTTTTCAAAAAAATATCTGGTTCCGAATAAATAGATATTAATTATATATTGTAGTATTGTACGAATCTCAAAGAATATAATTTTTACTATTATTTATTCAGATTTTATAGTAAAATGACATTTTAAAGATGCTTCCAACGTACTTTTTATAACAAGTGAGACTTGGTTGGCCAAATTTCCGTCTAAACCATATAAAATTGTGGAAATTACACAAACTGACCACATATATTAGGGAATATTTGTTTTTAACCACAAACGAACTTTTATTTATTAATAACCATGTTTTTGAGAAATTACTAGAAACCCCTCATATAAAAGCCACCCTCAAAACACTCTCTCTCCTTCTTTCCTCTCTTTCTTCTCTCTCTCTCCTCTGCTCTCTCTCCCGATATGCTCTCTCTTCTCTCTTTCTCGGTGCCGTCGCCACGCCGGACGTCGTCCTCTACCGCCGGAAGTCGTCACCGAGCTCGCACGACCTCCACGAACCAGCGGCTGCACGAACCACGACCAGGCTGCACGAACGCGATGGGAGAACGACGAACCAGCGACCGGCGATGGGAACCGACCAGTCGACGACGTCCGGAGGCTCGGTGCTCGCGATCCTCGCCGGCGATTGGATCTGCAAAACAAAAGAGAAACAAAAAATCTAAATCTAATTTGAATTTGGGGAAGAAGAAGAGGAAGAAGAAAATGGGGAAAAAAAAAAAACTTATCATAATTTCAATTTAGTCCAGATTTCAAGTTTGGATATTTTAATTTAGTCCAGATTTCAAGTTTGGACATTTCACTTTAGCCATGATTTCAAGTTTGGACATTTCAATTTACCCATGATTTCAAGTTTGCTTCGAGATTTAAAATAAAACTATTTCAGGGGCACTCTGGTAATTGATGGACATACACTGAAATATTTTTAAAAAAGTGGTTATTAACAATTAACTTTTCAAAAGTGGTTATTAAGGAAAGTTTGATAATCACTATAGCCATTTATGGTTTTTTCTCAATAAAATTTGTAATTAACACATTATCTACTATGTTATATCATGATTTATCTATCACTTGTACTCTTATTTCAAATTATTTGAATATGAACTTAAATAAAATATTTATACTTAAAATATTATTTTGATAATATTGTTTGTAGTAAACTACTTGCATAGGGTTTAAAAAAAATCAAATTTAATTAATAAACATATATACTCGATACAAAAAGGAAAAAAAAAAAAAAAAAAAAAAAACATAGCAAATAAGACAATCTCTCTCTCTTTGTTTTTTTGCTGAAAACTAAATAGTCTTGAATTTTTTTGAAGATTATATAGGGACTGAAATCTGAACTTGAATGACGTTTTTTTTTTTTTTTTTCCCTCACATCTGAATGTATTGTCAATACGTTTGTTTTTTAAAAGTAAAATTATCTAAAAATAAGTAAATTTTACATTTACACCAATGTTAAACAATTATACATATAATATGGAATAAAAACAATCCAAAAATAATAATTATATATGGACACATATGATCATGATCTTCCTCTTTCATTACAAACAAACTTCATTTTTACTAAGAAAAGAAAAGGTTTTTTTTTTTTTTTTTTTTTTTTTTTTTTTTTTTTTTAAATAAAAAAGTCAGCGGAAAAACTCATACAAACACTTTAAAAGATATATATATATCATCATAATATCATAATAAATTATTGATATTAAACATTAATATGAGAAGTGATTATGGTTCTTTTTTTATTTTTAAAACTATTTAAAATAAGGTATATGTTAAAATAAAGATTTATATACCATATATAATTATGATGAAATTGGAAATATGTTATATACAGTATTGGAAGAAAAGATTTTGGATTGCATTTAATGCAATTAAGTGATTTGCAATTAAGTGAAAAGTCAGGATTTTTTACTTTTAATTTTAAGTTATTTTTTGATATTTTTAAGTTGTTTGATCACTTAAAAAAAAAAAAAAACAACTTAATTATTATGATTTATACCCATTAAGTTTTAAATGAAAAAAACAAACAACCCCTTAGTTAAGTAACAAAATCGAATTCCGCACGAAAAAATTTACATGATTCAGCACCAAATCATGCCTTAATTCAAGCTATATGGTATTATGATTCTTCGAATGATTTTCTTTACTATTTATGAATGAAAACAAAGCTGTAACATATAGATTATCCAAAGAATTGAATTACATAAGTATGATATTTTTACGAGAATGACCCCTATTTTATGATAAATGACTTGGTCCAATCTATTAGAATCATGCACATAGTAACAAATCAAATTATTCAACACCTTTTATAGTGAAAACAACGTAACGTGAACGGGAATCTAAAAGAATCATGAACATAAAAACAAAAATGAGCATTAATAACAAAACAAAAAACTAGAGACCACTTCTTTGCTTACACTCCTCTAATTCCATTAGTTTCTAATTTTGCTTGGCCACTCTCTGGCTCTCTTTCATTTTCAAACTGACATCAACGAGTTGGAACTTTTTTTGTTTTTGTTTTTTTTGTTTTTTTGTTTTGATTAGATTCTCAATATTGGTATGATTGTAAATTTTGATAATCGATGACTGTAGATTAGATCGATTATTGAAAGATGATTCTGGTTTTCTAGCTTGAATTTTTATTTTTATTTTTTATTTTATATCTCACACGGTGCGGCGATTCAAACATTGAATATTATCTGACTAAATGAGTACCATTTATCACCAAATCAACGTTGTTAAAAACATAATTTATTATTAATTTTTTATATTTGAATGAATAGTTATTCACCATCCGGGATGACTATGTGTGCTCTTAAAAACATTTTTATTAGCATTTTAAAAGTGACTTTCATATTTACATTTCCGTAATTAGTTGAGATTGGTTGTGCCTCTCTTAATTTCCTTGTTAATGATAGGGATTCAAATTCTACCTTATAACATATTTTATGAGCATGTGCAATGGCCAATGAGTTTTTCTATCATTGTTATCTGAGTAGATACATATCATAACCGTGGACCACAGTAGACCTGGCCCGTTTATATATATATAGATAAAAGTATTTGTTATGAATCTTATGATATCACATATAAATACAACTAAATAATTATAATTCTAGACGCGCTGAGGTTGATCCGATGGTAAACTTCTCACATCAATGTCATGGGGTTGTGGGTTCGAGTCCTCCCTCTAAAAAAACTGAATTTATATAATATCTAAAAAATAATAATAATAAATATGTGCATGCCAAAGTAGAATTAACAAGTGGTATATAAAACCAAATGGATCGAAGTCAGTCGCCATTGTATTTGCTATCACGGGACCTGAAATAGAAAATTAAATAGTCCAAACAGTTTTTATTTGCATGGCCGACGGCCCGACAGTGAACGCGAGTGTAGATGTGCGACAGTTGTGGAAGTGTGAAACATATAATCTAATATGGGACATTATTCACTTGAATTAATTTTAGACGGGAAGACTAATTATTCATGTAAATTTTCCATTTATTTATTCATTTTTCACACGTTAAAATTAATTTTAGAATTTGGTAGGTTGAGGGGTTGGTTTTTTTTTTTTTTTTTTTTTTTTTTTTTTTTTTTTTTTTTTTTCTTCTGAAAATATGAATTTTTTGGAAGACCATATAGACTGAAATATGAACCTAAATAACATTTTTTATTTATATTATTATTTTTTACATTTGAATGTACTGTCAATATATTTGTTTTTTAAAAATAAAATTATCTGAAAATAAGAAATTTTACATTTATACCCATGCAAATTAAAAGAAGTAATTTAACATTCATAATTCTTTATAAGATTTTGTACTTCTGCAAATAAAGTTCAATTTAACAAAAAAAAATAAAAATAAAAAAATCATCAAAGAATATATTATAGAGGAAATAGAGAGAAATAGCACCAAATTGGATTGGTTTTGTGGTAATATCACCAACTTAATAAGTTTTGTAGAAATAGCACCAATTAAGGTGATCTACCAAAATTGCCCCTAATCTCTCTTTGCCTCTCTCTTTCTTCCTTTCTCTCTTTTTTCCTCTCTCCTCTTTTTTTTTTCAAAAACCTCCATTGATCCATCAATGGAGGTCGGACAGACCTCAAATGGAGGTCGAATGGAGGGCGAAAGACCTCCATTGGAGTCGAAATGACCTCGACCTCCATTGGTGGTCGATGAAGAAGAAGATTAAAAAAAAAAAATTCTGGAAATAAGTCTCGAGTAGTTGAAATAAGTCTCGGGTAGGTCACCCGAGACTTATTTCAAGCTATTTCCAGCTACCCGAGACTTATTTCAACTACCCGAGACTTATTTCAAAATACCCGAGACTTATTTCCAGATTTTTTTTTTTTAATCTTCTTCTTCATCGACCACCAATGGAGGTCGAGGTCATTTCGACTCCAATGGAGGTCTTTCGACCTCCATTTGAGGTCTGTACGACCTCCATTGATGGATCAATGGAGGTTTTTGAAAAGAAAAAAAAAGGAGAGAGGAAGAAAGAGAGAGACAAAGAGAGATTAGGGGCAATTTTGGTAGATCACCTTAATTGGTGCTATTTCTACAAAACTTATTAAGTGAGTGACTTTTCCATAAATGGCTTTGGAAAAAGTGCTAGAAATTTTAAGAACTCTATAGTTTTACATGTTCTGCATACAAAGTTCAATTTTGCACATTGTCCACGTTTCCAATGCATATAAGATAATATATTGTAGTATTGCCAACATGGGCGTAACTCAGCTGGTAGATGGACGAGTTTGAGGTTTGGACAAATGACTCCCAGGTCAGCCGCTCGAATCCTACGAATGGCGAAAACTTTCAAAAAAATACCTGATCCCCAATAAATAGATATTAATAATATATTGTAGTATTGTACGAATCTCATAGAATATAAATTTTACTATTATTTATTCAGAATTTATAGTAAAATGACATTTTAAAGATGCCTTCAACATATTTTTTTTGTAACAAGTGAGACTTGGTTGGCCAAATTTCCGTCTAAACCATATAATTAACATGGGTAATTAACATATTATCTACTATGTTATATCATGAATTATGTATTACTTGTACTCTTATTTCAAATTATTTGAATATGAACTTAAATAAAATATCTATCTTAAAATATTATTTTGATAATATTGTTTGTAGTAAACTTCTTATATAGAGTTAAAAAAAAAAAAAAAATCATCAAATTTAATTAATAAACATATATACTAAAAAAATAAAAAAATAGCAAAGAGGACTATGTTTCTCTCCTTTTTTCTTTTCTTTTTTAATAAGAGCTAAATTATATATATATATATATATATAAAAAAAATCCTCATTTAGTTAAGTAACAAATTAAGTTGAATTCCGCAGGAAAAAATTTACATGATTCAGCACCAAATCAGGCCTTAATTCAAGCTATATAGTATTATGATTCTTCAAATGATTTTCTTTAGGGTGCCGATATTGATACCCATAAAACTTATTAGTACACCCATATTTTATTAAAAAATTTAATTACAAAAATATCTTAATAGAAATTTACCAATAAGGACAAATTACTTTAATTAAAAATAAATAAAATACTATATACACTCATTAATTACATCTATATCTTCAACTATATTTTTTTATTAAAAAAAATAACCTTAAAAAAACAAAAAACTAATGATAAACCTTAATTTTTATGATAAACCCTAATTAAACTCTAATTTTATTTAAAGTTTCAAACTTTCTCATCATTACATGGTTATCATATTGTGTTTTATCTTTCTTTTATGTATAGTTATGAACTCTATCAATAAACATTTTTTTTTTTTAATGATAGCTATAGATATCAATAATTTTATTATTATTATTATTATTATTATTATAATAAGATAGGTGTGTGAATAAGAGAATTCCAGATTGAAAATCTCTTGATCCCATATATGATTCAATATATTCCTTTTTATAAGGTGTGATAATAATTTAATAGTGTTTATAAATAATATGTATTAAAATGGATATATTTATTTCAATAAGGGTACTATTGACATTAAGATGAGTGCTTATAGTAATATTTATTTTTTAAATTTTAAACATAGATGTACTAATAAAAATGGGTGTACTAATAAGTTTTATTAGTGTCAATATCCGCACCCTTTTCTTTACTATTTATGAATGAAAATAAAGTTTAATGTAGAGGTTATCCAAAGAATTACATAAGTATGATATTTCTACGAGAATGACCCTTATTTTCTGATAAATGACTTGGTCGAATCTATTAGAATCAAAATATGCAACACCTTTTATAGTGAAAAACAAGGTAACGTGAATGAGAATCTAAAAGAATCATGAACATAAAAACAAAAAAGAATATTAACAACAAAACAAGAAACTAGAGACCACTTCTTTGCTTACACTCCTCTAATTCCACTAGTTTATAATTTTGCTTTGCCCCTCTCTGGCTCTCTTTCATTTTCAAACTGACATCAACGATTTGGACCTCTTTTTTTTTTTTTTTTTTTTTTTTTTTTTGACAATTGAACATGGTATTGTTGATACGATTAGATTCTCAATATTGGTATGATTGTAAATTTTGATAATCGGTGACTGTAGATTAGATTGATTATTGAAAGAAGATTCTGGTTTTCTGGTTTTCTGGTTTGAATTTTTGTTTTTATTTTTTATTTTATATCTCTTATGGCCGACGATTCAAACATTGAATATTGCCGACTGAATGAGTACCATTTATCACCAAACCAATGTTGTTAAAAACATTTTTAATTTATTAATTATTAAATTTTTATATTTGAATGGATAGTTATTCACCATCCAGGATGACTTTGTAATATACTATGTGTGCTGTTAAACACATTTTTATAAGCATTTTGAAAGTGATTTTCAGGACGCGTTCTATAAGTGAAAATTAAAAAAAAATAAAAATGAAAAAATAATAATTTTTGTTTCAGTTTCGAAATTTGAAAACGCGTCTGAGAGTATGTGGAAAACATTATTCTGGAAATAAAATCACTAAAAGAAGGAAGAAGGAAGAAGGAAGAAGGAAAAAGAAGATGAAAGAAGCCAAGAAGGCGGAGGAAAAAAAAAAGGTTTTATTAAATGATTTTTAATGCATGAGAACATAAAATGCAAACAAAATTGAATTTCATACAACTACAGAGTCTTGGAATGGGTAAAAGAAAAAATGACATGTATTACAGTTCAATTGTACCACATCACTATGTCAGTATTTTGGGTGCTGACATGCCAAGTATTATCCTACAACAAATCAATAAATCCTCACCAGGTCCTTCAAATCTCAAACATTCATTATGCACGCAACCTGTTCGACTAAATTCTCCATTCAAATATCTTACCCAGAGTAGAATTAGATGTATAAGAAGGAGAAGAAAAAAAAATCAATTTGAAGAAGAGTAAAAAAAAAAAAAAATGAAGACAAAAGAAGGAAGAAGGAAGAAGAAGAAGAAGAAGAAGAAGAATGGAGAAGACAAAGAAGATGAAAGAAGGTGGAGGAAAAAAAAGGTTTTACTAAAATAAAATATATGTTAATGATATGTTGTCCACTTATGTAATGATATAGGGCCCATTTCACATGGAAAACAAAAACAAATTCAATAAAAACATTTTTTTTTTTTTTTTTTTTTTTGGCATTTTTCAATGCAATACGTTAAAGTAAAAAATATTTTTTAAAAATATTTTTGGAATTGCTTTTAAAAAAACAAGTACCAAACATGTATTTTAGAATGTTGCTGTAAAAATGGGTATCGAATAGCCCCTTACATCTATATTTCCGCTTAGTTGAGATTGGTTGCACCTCTCTTAATTTCATCCTTAACGATAGAGATTCGAATTCCACCTTATAACATATTTTACGAGCATGTGCAATGACCAATGAGTTTTTCTATCATTGTTATCGGAGTAGATATATATCATGACCGTGGACCGTTTTAGACCGTTCGGTAATATGTATATATATATTAAAAAAACAGATAAAAGTATTTGTTATGATATCGCTTATAAATACAACTAAATAATTCTATTTAGTGACAAGATGATGTTGGTCCGATAGTAATTCCTTCACATCTATGTCACGAGATTATTGGTTCGAGTCATTCTCACCTAAAAAAACCCAGAATTTATGTAATATTTTTAAAAAAGAAAATCCAATTGGTGCATGCCGGTAAGTTTAAAAGGACGAAAAAAATAAAATAAAATGAATTTTTATAATATATATATATATATGATTATATGAAGGATAATATGTAATCCAGAAGTTGAACTAACAAGTGATATATAAAAACGAAATGGATGGAAATCAGCCGCAAATGTACCTGTTAATCTGTTATCGTTTTCTTTTTTTTTTGGAAGAAAATCTGTTATCGTTTTCAAGCGTGAAGCAGAAGCTGTTTTCAGATCACGGGACCGGCCTGAAATGGAAAATTAAATAGTCCAAACAGTTTTTATTTGCATGGCCGCCAGAGAACGCGGGTGTAGATGTGCGACAGTTGTGAAACATATATGGGAGTATGGGACATAATTCAGTTGAATTAATTTTAGACGGAAGACTAATCGACTTTTAACCTCTCGCAGTCTCGTGTCTATTCAATTCTTTCAACTTCAATTTCATATATTTCCTTCTTTCTTATCGCCGACGCCACTTGTGAGTTGTGACTTGTGAGACAGTTTAGAAAAAGATAAGAAGGCCAATTGCAAGAATAATAATATGAGTGGTTTTCTTTCTTTTCCTCCTTTTATTTATTATTATTTTTTTTTTCAACTATAACTGGACAACTTTGTCATATATATATATATATATATTCAAGTTTTCTTCAACAATTAATGCGTGTTTCACTCTCTTAATTGATTACCCACGCCTTAGCTAAAAGGGAAATTTTTTCCTGCGAAGAATATTTACCCTATGTTTGGTAAGAGGGAGAAATGGAGGGAGGGAGAGCTTAAATCTCTTGTTTGGTTGGAGGGATAAGAGGGAGGAGAGGAGAAGAGGAGAAGAGGAGGGAGATATTATCCATCCTGGCCCACCAAAATGAATCCGCCCAATGATAGGCGGTTGAGAAAGGAGGTAGGGAGGATTGGAGGGGAATGACCATAATGCCCTCCAATTTTTCATTGCCCTCCAATTTTTTTAAGGGCAATATAGTAATTTTACAAATTAAATACCAATCCATCAATTCAACCCTCTTTTCAATACCAAACAACATAAATGATAGATGTTATCATCTCCATCCCTCATACTCTTTCTCCCTCTTAATTCATCCGTTCCTCATACTCTCTCTCCCTCCCTCCTATCAAACATAACTTTAAAGTTTGTTTGGTTGGATTTTTGAAAAACCTCTATTGGTAAAGATTTATTTGTAGTAAATATATTAGAAATAGAGTTTTTGAAAAAAAAATATATGGTTATTTGGTTGGTAGATTTTTTTTTTTTTATAAAAAAAAAAGTCTATTTGGAGAAGCACCTCCCCATTAGCTTTTGCCCAATAGAGGTTTAAACTCTACTATTCACTATTCAATTTAAAATAGACAATCTTAAAAACCTAACCAAATAAATCTAAAAAAAACTCAAATAGATGTTTGTAGACCTTTTGAGGCAGTAGAAAACTCAACCAAATAAACACTTAATGTCTGTTTAAAAAAGCTTATCTACTGGTTAAAATAACTTTTTTTAATTAAAAAACTATTTTTAAATTGTGTTATTTGGTTGTCAATCAGTAGAACTTTAGAGAGATTAAAAAAGTTTTTTATGTCTACTTGGAGAAGTTCAAATTTTAGACTCTTCAAGTAGATCATTTTGAGCTTTTTTAATAACATTAAAATGTCTAAACCCTATCATTTAAAATAGTTTTTGAATATTTTAGTAATCTTACCATTTTTTTTTCTTTCTAATTGACAATCAAACATCAACAACTTCCAATCTTCCCATTAAAAACTCTACTTGTAGAAGGTCTAATTTAAAATATCTAATTCTAAAAAAATTATTTAAAGAAACTCTTCCAAACGGAGCTTTAACCATTTGGCTTATAAGTTATAAAAGAATAAAGATCGTGTTTCTTCTAATTCCATCAATTTTTTTTGGGTTTTCCTTTTCAAAAGAAAATCTTCAATGAAACCGGAAAAGTTGAGACAAGAGAACAACGAAGTATGTAACAGCATTTTATCAGACGGCAAGTCGGCAGCGCCAGCACATAAAAACAATATTCATATGTAAAAGGTAAAAAGAAAGGTAGAAGATGAAGGGACGAGGTTGGACACACGTGTAAGGTCTATTGCTAGATAATTGACCAGATGTTATTTGGAGGAATAAAGCAAAAGTTAAAAAAGATAACAAATATCAACAAGAAAGAGTTTATATAATATTTATCAATAGAGAAAGTTGAGTCTTATGGAGAGAAATGTCAAATTTATCGACGGCTCGAATCCGAGTCATTAACATGATGGATGGATGAACACCTTTTACCACCAAACCACATTTGACGATAGTTGAATTGTTATTGTCCAACTTTCGAGAAATAAATTATTTCATTTGGCTGGGGTGGATGGAGCTAGAAATTCAAGTTTTGGGGGCCAAAGTGAAAAAAAGTTTAAAATTTAGTAACAATTTGTAGTTAAAAAAAAAAAAAAAAAAACCTTTGGGCTGCTATATTAGGGCTGTATTGGCCCAATTCAAATATACACAAAATGGACTGCGGTTTTTTGTGGGCTTAAACCCTAAGCGAGCCCAGATAATCCCACACCTTTAAGCACAAATAAGATTTGCTACACACTACAATTCTGCAAGTAGCTCAGAGCCTCAGACTGAGAGAAACGATCTCCATTTCGTTGCCTGCACATTAGTTCTCCAAGCCACTTACACATATTCGACAGGTTAGTCACTATATGAGCGATTATGTGGTTTTTAGGGTTTTAATTTCTTTTCGCTGTTGGCTTTCTTAATATATGATTTTTAAGGTAATCACCGCGTTTTTATCATCATCATCATCATCATCATCATCATCTTCACTATCACCGTTGTTATTTTAATGGGTGTTTTAGTTTCTGATGTTTTTAGGGTTTTAGACCAGTTTTTATATGTAACAGATTGCATATTCGTTAGCGTGAAATTTCTGTTGTTTGGATTCTAAAATACTCGTTGCAATAATATTACTGCATGGTTTTTGTTTGATTTAATTTCAATGTACAATATCTTGATCGTTGCAGCTTATTTGTTAGTTCACGTGGCTAGTTATGTTAATGGAATGTTTTTTTTTTTTAATTCATTTTTGTTTTTCCTTCCTTTCAAATTGTCGGTGTTATACATGTTTTTTATTCTGTTACTTTAAACAAATTATTCGTTTGAGTTAGAATTCGACGTGAGCCAGTGGTTTCCATTGAATCCGATGCATCCGACTTTTTCAAGTTTTTATTTCTGTATGATAATGACTGTTAATGCTTGCAATACTTTGCATATGTAGGAGTTTTCATGGATGAAGGAGAGAGCATACTAGGAGCCATCTATGAAGATGATAACTTAGAAGAAGATGTCGAAGATGTTGAGATGCTTGATATAGAAGAAGGAGAGCTTGTGGAGCATAATTCAAGCTCACAAACCAATTTGGAGCAAAGTAGAGGTGGGGATGTCAATGTGGGAAATCAGGAAACACAAAATAAAACTCGCAAGCGTAGGGCAAATAAGAAGAAGAACAAAAAAAGGAAGACTGGTCCGAACCAAGCCTTCACTGACATAAACAGGTTATGTTGTTAGTTATATTCAATTCACAATTGCTCACAAATTTTCATGTTGAATCATTCTGGAGTTCATGCTGTGGTTCTGATGTTGTTATGATATATGTTCACAGGTTTGTGTTGGATACATGTAGACGTCTGAAAGAGAAGAAATCATATATGGTGTACACTGCTGTGGGTTGTCTGGGGATTTCTGCATTAAGTGATCTTGTTAAAGAGGTATCATATTTCATTTACTCTACTTTGTGTTAGCCCACACAAATTACTTGTTTAATATACACGAGCATGAATGTCAGTCTTTAAAGAAGAAAATAACTTGAATGCTAAATTTCAGTGCCTGGCATTGGTAATTATGTTTTTGATGTTCATAAATTCACTTGTGTATTCCTAGACTTTCGAGATGACATACTTACGCTTTCCTACTGCTTCTGATTTCGTTAGCAACTCCGTACAATAAATTCCATCAAGCTTTCTGGGTGTAATTATTTCCTATAGTCTGATATAGTCCTACAAGTTGCACCCTTTTGTGCTTGCTATGTGTATATTTTTCTTTTCAAATCACATCTTTGAGCTGGAATCCTTTTGTGCTGAAAATTCTTTTAAAAGTTCATGCATTTTATACTTTATTCTTTAAGTAGAATTTATCTTGTATACCTTATTGAACACCTTTCAGTGTTATGCTACTGTATCCTATGATTCTTATCGACCTAACCTTCTCTCCTACTTGCGTGCGTCATCCCCAATACCATCGGTATTCTTAGAAATCAACCAATTGGTTGTGCAAAAGTCAGATTTGCTTGTTTCTTGAAAGGGACGGTGAGAATCTGGGTTCTGGTTGGATTTGGATCAGCTTAGAGGTGACAATCAAAATCCACTTTATCTGAAGACATACTACCATTCTTGATAACTGATGCTCTATATTGTTTCCCTACCGTTGCAGATTTTTTCAAGCAGAAGCCATTTTGCTACTTCAAATTCTGTGCTCTGAGCTGAAATATACCTTGGCTGAACCAATTCATCATTTACTGTTTGTGTATGTTGATACAATTTCTTCCTTAAGAGTTTTGTGGCTCATTGGGCATATAAAAATACTTTTATCCATGTAGATTTATGTATTTTAAACAACTAAATATATAAGTAGTTAATTTTTCAGAAAAGGAACTCCGACAAATATAGCATTTGATTGTTTGTAATCGTAAATCAAATTTATAATTATTTTGTATGTACTACCCCTTTCATTTTGTTTTTTGAGGATGAATTTGTTTGTTGTACTTGTAAGACACCGTGTGTCTTCTTTGCTGTCCTTGGGTAAATTCCATTTTGTAGTTGAGGTATGTATAATGAGACGTCTAATTGTCAGGTGGATGCAATTCAGTCATGTGGAGGTCAGATGACTGCTGATGGCAAACGTTCTCGGACGGGTGGTGGCATTTTATGGAACATCATTAAATCACGTGCGCCAGGGGCCTATATAGAGATAATGAAGAAAACAAAGGAATTTGAGGTATTTATGAATTTGGTGTTATCTATACATATATTGAATACAATTTATTTGCCACTTTCTTTCATATTTATGTTCATAGGCGCATATGTGCATATTAGATGATGCTTGTGTGTGTCCATGGCGTGATAGGGAATTGAAAAAAGTCAAAAACAGGAATTGGGGTTTGGTTCCATAGAGCTCATCCTAATAAGCATGTACTAAAACATTAATAAATAAA
This sequence comes from Acer campestre, assembly GCA_954870605.1. Taxonomy (NCBI): domain Eukaryota; kingdom Viridiplantae; phylum Streptophyta; class Magnoliopsida; order Sapindales; family Sapindaceae; genus Acer; species Acer campestre. Next base: position 35,440,250 of record OX940804.1, on the reverse strand, counting down.
TAAAGAAGCTTGATGACTTGCAAATTTTGTCCATTTTGCATCTGTAGAGAGTGGTTTATAGTTTCTCACTGCCATCATTACATGGAAGTTTTGTTATTCTCATCTGCATTAGCTTTAGAAATTGGAGGACATCGGAAAACCCCTTTTTTTCTGACTTGATATGGTTAATATATGTGGAATTTCTTGTTTCCTCCTGTTGAATTTTTATTTATTTACTTCCATTCAGAAATCATAATACATTTTTTTTTTTTTAAAGATTCATAATGGCATTTGAACTTCAACAAAAGTTGCAGAACCTCAGTTAAATTCATTCATTGGTCATCACTTATTTTATTGCCCAGTTTAGTCTTCCATAAGGACGTTCTCTGGTTTTATTATTCAGTATCATGCCTTAATGTAGACACTAAAGCCTATACCTTTTGTTTTCTTTTCCTTTCCTCTTAGATACTGATTTATGCATCCGATTATAATTTTATATGTCATCTTGCAGAAGCAATTCAGGCAACAAAATAACAAGCGAACACCAGAGCAAATCAAAGAGGATTCTCAAAGAGTGGCTTGTGCACCCAGTTATGGAATCTCAGCCACTATTCCAGATGGTTCTCAGTTGGTGCCTCAGAATCAACAGGAACAATCTAGTGCTGAAGGGAATCGCAAATCCGTTCATGAAAGGATCAGGGTGCCTGTTTCTTATGATGATCTTCTCGGAGAGGACCCCAAAAATGATTCTGCCTGATTCTTGGGGAATATACTATTGGTTGCGCCATCAATTTTGAACAAATGGAGATAAAGATTTGGATAAATATACCTTTTCTTAAGTCTACAAGAGAGATTTTTTCCTCATCTTGCAATAGGCACCGGAGAGTATTGGCGGTTTATTTTTGGTAAAAGAATTCTTCTATTGCAATTGAGGCTCTTGGTTTGTAATTCTTTAATATGAATTGCTCGTTACGTACTTATACCAAGAGCTTATGTAAATACAGAAACCCCTATTTGTTTCAATTCCTTTAATATGGTTACATGCCTCGTGAGAATTCGAGTGGTTATGCTTAAATTGAAAGAGTACAAAACTTTTTGCCATATTTTCCTGCAAGTTATTTGGTTCTGCAAAGCTGGATGGCCGCACTTGGTCTATCTAGAGCCATTAGTGTTGGCTTGTGCAGCGCGGAAAATTGCTTGCATCAAGGAGTATCATCACGGTTTATCAGGTCATTACTATTTCTTCAATCTTACCGATCTTTTCTTTTCTTAATGTTCACAATTTTGACAATAATTATGGGTTGCTTGAACTTTGAATGGTTTTTATAGCATTGCTAGTCATTCATCAATGTTGAAAGCAAGTGCTTTGTGTAAAATCCTTTATATTGCATAGCAAAACAAGTGTTTTTGTGGCATTGAAATAGTTAAAAAGAAATTAACCATTACAATGAGAAGCTATACATAGTTCAAGTCTCGAAGGACAAGACTCTATGTTGTTGCCTCTTTTGAAGGAAAAGGCAAACAGCAGTGCAATCATCCATCTTTGAAGATGGAAACTTCTTCTTCCATGCGGCGTTTGCTTCCTTCACAACCGCTCTCGCGGCCTCCTGCTCGCTCTCTGCCTTCCACACAATTGACGCGACTTGGTTGTTACTAAGCACATCCATCACCTGTTGTAAGTAACATTGTGTACATACACAATCATCAGCCACACCAAAAAACGTACATGCTGTCATAATATTAATGCAAAGTCTTCATGTACAATGACTTACCCCGTCGCATGCTAGAAGTATGAACTGATCATTGGAAGTTAAACGGTGATAGGAGATGTCAGGGATGGCGATTATGCCATGGTTTTTGAGAACGAAGTCTCCAAAAGCTCTAGACATTGCTAGTCCTGGAGAGTTCTCATTGGGCAGCCACACTCTCTGGATGTGTGGTTCTTCTTTTAATGCTAGTACTCTACCATTGCACTTTCTTATTCTCTCTGCTTCACCTACACATTATATGATCATCAATCATCAATAACCAAACAAAACCATTGTGTATTGGTCTACAAGCAAAGAATCTCTATTTTCACAATTTTTAATGAGAAAAGAGAGAGGTGCAGGTGCATACTGGGTAAATTTGGTTTCAGATCAGTTGTCAACTGGACAGCTTTGAGTTCTCCTTCATCGGATACTGTACCCAACACAGCTCTTGAGTCACCAAGATTTGCTATAACAAGATCTTCACCCTGTTAAATTCAAATAGATGATTATTACTACTGAAAATCAGAAGAATGTAACAAAAGATCATTGATTTAAGACATTTTTCGATCCGGAAAACTTGGTTTTGTACCTGTTTTATGACAACAACTGATGTGGTTCCACTAGAAGAGCAGTCCAGATTTTCTTGAAGCTTGACCTCTTTGTCCATCACCTTGAAAGCACTAACACAAGCCTCTTGCCATTTGTAGAATTCATTGCTAGGTTCTTCACCATCTCTGTTCTTGAACTTTTTATCTGATTTGATCTTTGTAATTGTATTCTTTTGGCTAAGTACTAGTGATGGCAATCTGTTCCTCACAATCTTGCTCACTATGTGACCATTCTTTCCATGACCATCAAAAACTCCACAAAATGCTCTATCTTCCATTCCATAGCCCTTCAAATAAAAAACAACACAAAATGATCAATTTTTTGTATTATAAACAGAAGAAGCAGCAAAGCACAAACAAAAAATGTAACACAAACCTGGCATAGAACTGCAGCATCTTGGTTCAGTCCTTTGCTTCCTTGATTAGAATAAACAGAAGCTAGTCTCTTAGCTTCATTAGAAACAAAACTTTCTTCAACTAAAATGGCATTTTCTTGAACAATTTCATGACCATTTTCATAGACATTTCCAGTCACTTCATGAATCTCTGAAGATGCAATGGATATGCAGATTCCCATTTCAACTTTTTCTTATTATTATTCTTCAACACAAAGTTTATATTAAAACCTCCAATGACTTGGTATCATGTATTTAAAGACCCCCAAAACGCGCAAGTTAGCAAAATAATATTAGTAAATTTGATGTACATGTGGCTCCAAGTGAGCTGAAAACACACGCTCTGCTACAAATTCATTGTTTTTTCTTTGTTGTTTTAAATTATTCTTGACTACCCCAAGATTCACTTAAAGGGGCATCTAATGTGTATCCTTGTAATAATATTATATATTTGAGCAGTTACAGTGGGCTTAAAAGTGATTTTGATGTTGTCAAAAGCACTTTTAAAGGTATTGTTGCTTCTTGCTTTTGATGGTTGGAGCTTTGACCAAATTACTTGAAGCACTTTCAAGAAAAAAGTAGATTGGATCCATGGTAATTAGATATATGATCATAGGTTTATAGAGTGTAATTATGGTTTATAATTCTAATGCAAGGAAGGCTGAGTAGGATCCAACTTTTGATATGGACATGCCCATATAGATCTCTCATGCTGATGATGAGATTAGTGAGATGATCTTGACCATGTAAACTATAGACTTTTTTTTTTTTGAAGATCATGCATGAATGGATGGTTGTGATCATCTATCTATCTTTAGTTGACTTTCTATCAAATTTTTTTTAGATGGGTTTTGCTATAGTGGGTCCTTTTTTTCCCCAAGTGTATGTATCATTGACTATTGTGATATTTGAGAGAAAACAAGTGAGGAGAAAAGGACTTTTTCTAAATTATTAAATCTAAGTAGAAGAAAAAAAGAAATTTATTAATGTGGTTAGTTATCAGAAAAAAAAAGAAATATACAAATTTTTTCTTATAAAAAATTTGGTCAGTTGATTAGTTATTTAAAGAGAGAAACTTTAGCCACACAAGAAAGGGCAAAATTGTTGAAAAAGTATTTTTAAAGTTTTGATTAACAAAATATTTTGATTTGATAATTGGCTGAATCAAGTTTTAAAAGTAGTTTTCACTTATTATAAACAAAACATTCTCAACAAATAACCTATTGCAGAAATATTGCCGACAATAACTTATCTTACAAGAAATGTATATTATTTTATATGAATAAATATCATAATTAAACAGAGTAATCAAACTATATTTATGGGTTGCTTAGATAATCTTGCCAACTTTTGCCTGGCTCTTGGTACTGCAAGAAAACCATTGACCAGACTTCATTATTGTTGGTTTTTTAGTATTAAAAGCTGCCTTGAATCTAATTGATTTTCTATTCTTTACTATCAATAATTGATGATTCGATTTGTATTTATATTATTCATAGATTAAACAAGAATATCACCTGTGAAGATTCAAGCTTTTTGACATTTTCAGATGAGCAGCTCTGTTCACATATATATATATATATATATATGATTCGCTGGAACATGATAAAGATGATGAGAATGAATGATCATCATAATAATTAATCCCCACGTCTCTGATCTTTATATTCAGACATTTTCAAGTACATTTCAGACTTGTTTGTTTAATCTAATATCAATGTACTTCAATAATTCAGATACCTTATATTATAAAAGAATTTAGAATTCCAGCTCCGTGAGGAACAAAAGTACATTCGATAACTATGTAATCTTATCGCGAATTGCCAACTTCATCTCATCTGGATAAGAGAAGCTACAATAAGAGGAGAAGGTCAAACAAGCTGTACATATAATTAAATGTATTTCGATACAACCTAATTAAGCATACAAGAGAGAGCTGGTTGCTCAGAAGCAAAATGAACTATCGCTCGATTGATTGTAGATGTTCTCACTGGCTGGATACAGGAACAATGTCTTCACCGTTTGTTGTGTCAGCTGCAGGTGATTTCTTTATAAGAGACTTGGGTATGTCGAGGTCCTCCTGTGGACAACGTTGTTGCGGGTGTGATAACAGCATACACATATGGCGGAAGAGGACACGTGCTGATCCTTGCCCACTCTCGAAGATGTATCCCTCGTACTCAGTAACAAGTTCAAGAGCATCGACAAGAGCATCATAGACAGCCTGGGGGCAGTTGTCAGGTCCAGGCTTGTCATGGAGGTACATCACATCGAAAGTGAAGAGTTTCTGGTTTACAGGCCATTGATTCTGTGGTTTCACGGATGATCTACAATATATGATAATCTATACATGTAACAAAATATTAGACTCCCTGATGGATTTCGAACAAATTTAAGTACATTACATGCAAATAAAAACTTAATTACCATCTTATTACAATATCAATCCATAATGAAATCACTATGAGAAGGAAACGGAGGAATCAACCAATGAATTCTTGACAATTTTTAACATAAAGTTGAGTCAAAGAGAATTCCTTACTTCTTGAAACACCCAAATAGACCATTAATATTTGAAAAAGGGATTATATGATTTTCACACAGACAGCATTAGGTGTTCTAAGCACACTTAGATCAGTACGAACAAGTTTGCACAAGAATATGAGGTAAATAGATAAAAGAATTTCTGAATTTGTATATATACCAAACAATGATAAGCATGGGTACACGGGTGAACCAGCAAAAAGCTTACCACTCTTAGAATCCGGTTCTGTGCACGGGATTTCCTTGCTTCATGAGCAGCTAACTTAAACAGATGGGTGAGATCTGCCTGACCACAAGGAACAGTTGCTGAGAGATCCTTAACAGCAGCAATGGCAGATTCTACTTCACTGCTGAACTCTTTCCGAAGCTACGTATATCACACAAGAAACACAATCAATTTTTCTATATACATAATCGAGTTCTTAAAAATTAACACGAATAAAACAAAATTCATAGCTCAGCTTGTACCCCTTATCATAAATCATTACTACATTGGCATTTTGGTGGCCCATCTGAACATAATTAAAAAACTCAAAGCAACAGCAGTAGAATTACAGGCTTCAACAGAAACTAGTTTGACGTAGTTTTCAATTAAAATGCATCAGATTAGCATCAAAGAAGTATCAAATTGAGACAATTGTAAGCAATACACAATAACACAGATAACAAACAATCTAGAAAACCTAATACATGCTAAAATTCAAAGTTGTTAAAGTTTCATAATTACAAGTAAACCTAAAAATCATTTATTTTCATCTTGAAGATTGAGCTCAATCAACTCTTTGCGAAGCTACGATATATCACACAAGAAACACAGTCAAATTCTATATAAATCATCGAGTTCTTAAAAATTAACACGAATAAAACAAAATTCTTAGCTCAGCTTGTACCCCCTATCATAAATCATTACTACATTGGCATAACATAATTTAACAACTCAAAGCAACAGCAGTAGAATTACAAGCTTCAACATAAACTAGATTGAAGTAGTTCCCAATTAAAATGCATCGCATTAACATCAAATTGAGACAATTGTAAGCAATACACAATAACACAGATAACAAAAAAGCTAGAAAACCTAATACATGCTAAAATTCAAAGTTGTTAAAGTTGCATAAATACAAGTAAACCTAAAAAAAAAATCATATATTTGCATCATGAAGATTGGTTGTTCACGTAGGACCTCAATCAACAACCAAACTGATACTAATAATGACGCCAACAGGCAAGCTGATGGATCGTCAAGTCGAAACAACATTAAAAAAAAAAAAAAAAAAAAAAAAAAAAAAAAAAAAAAGGAAATTGAAATAGAGAGAATGGAGAGTACCCAAGACGCGGTTTTGGCGAGAGTGGCGAAAGCGAATCGGTGATCAGGGTTCATAGAAAGCTTGGTGTTAACGAAGAGAAGGATGGCTTGCCTGATAGACTCTAATCTGGTGAGTGGTCTTCCATTAACAGTTGTTGATTTCATCTCCACCAGCGATTCTGCGTCCACGTCTACACAAAATAATATATCCTCGCTGTTTATGCGTCTCGGTGGAAGCGTGAATCGTCCTCCAACTGAGCTTCCTCCTTCTGCTACCTCCATCTCTCTCTCTCTCTCTCTGCTCGTCGATTTCTCTGCTTCGGAGACGGAGACGACTACACAAATTAGCAAGTTTTGCGAGAGTGAAGAGAAAAACGCTGCGTTTTGTCTTGGGTAAAAACTCAGGACACAACAAAACCTCGTGAAACGGTGCGTTTCAATTTTAAAACGGGGCATTTTACAGGGTCGGTTAGAAACCGACCCTAACTCTAACCGACCCTAACAACAATCGGTTTATTCATGTGACGCGGCGATGGCGTGACGTTACACGTGTCATCCACGTAAAACGCTGCCGTTTGTCTAAATCTCGAGCTCTTGCCAAAAGTTTCGTTCTATTACACTGAGATTGTTGCAGTAAGGGAGAGTAAAGAATCAAAGAGACAAAAATGGCGTGTTTACATGATCACAGCTGTGAAGATCACGATTGTTCCTCCGATTGGTCTCTCTACAAACATATAGACCTATCCAAGGTTAACAATCTCTATCTCTTTTATAATCTAGCAATTATTATTGTAATATTTCTTCTACTCCAATGCTTGAAATGCTTTATTTATTTAGTTGTTAGTTTGCTTTTTAGTGAGAGAGTTAGGTTTTGTTTGTGTCTTGAACTGGATACGCCATTTTAATATTGGATTGTGTTTTGATTCTTTATCGTAGTTTAGGTAGTTTATGATTATATGATGTGTGATCCAAGAGAAGATCGGTTCGTTGTTTGGATTTGTATCTATTGATAGGAGATAACTATTTTTTTTTTCCTTAATATCAGTCTCTCTTTAGCTATCAAAATATATACTGTTCACTTAGTTCTGGTTTACCTTTTGTCTCTGCAAATGTTTTGAAAGATTTAGTGTACTTTCACTGAGGGATTTTTTCAAGGTTTTCTGGTCCGACTGAGATTATACTTTGCCGTAGAAAGACTGGGTTTCGGGCCTTTTTAGTTCCCAAGTGAAGGCTGCATTATATAAGTAGAGGTCCTGTTTGCTGCTGGTGATAAGATTCCACTTCCATCCGGGTGATTGTTTGCTGTATATTCAGTTGAATTAACCATGACTTTCCTTATCAAGGGATTGGAAGAATTTCCTTCTTTTCGTTATTTAGTATTTACTTCCACTGATTTTTCTCATACATCTTTGATGAAATATTGTTTTGTTGCTTCTTAGGTGACTGCGTTAAATGAAGCTGCTCCTGGAAGTGTTAAGTCGGTTTTTAAAGCATGGGAGGAGCGTCTTAATACTTCTGGGGTAAATTGTATATGCATTTCCATAAATTTTTTATAAATTATCCAGATACTGGACTGTTTTCTAAGAAGTTTTGTGTAACTTTTTTATGATACAATTTGGTGAACATTTTGTTGAGTGGAATGATTATACCTGGTAAATTCAAAGTTTTGCAGAGGTTGCATGTTTATTTGTTTCAAATAGTTGCTAAGCATTTTGTGATTACCTTCACATACTTTCATCCATCTTTCCCTGAAGAATTATATCTTGGATGTAGGCCCATAGTTCTGTTGCAGATTTTTTAGGCAATCCTCAATGATGGAATATAACTTTTGTTAAAAGTAACTTTGAGTTTCCTGGATAGACCAACTGCAAATCTTAATAGCAGGCAAATATGCTGTAGAAAGCTGCTTTCTAGTTTCCACCTACCACTTGAAGTAGCTTTGCTTTAACTGATTCCTCTTCTGTTTTATATCCTTCTATAAAGATGGATTTCTATCAGCAAGCAAGCATCATGTATCACTTGCATGCTACGTACAACCCTATCTCAATATGTTGGTAAAATTCCAGCATGCTTGGGGTTTGATTGGGATGATGTTTTCAAAGCAAACTATGAATATTTTTATCATATATTTTTTATTTGTGTTGTAATAAAAAAAAAATTAACTGCTTGGATGGTGAAGCTCATTTAACCCTATTTATGGAGTCAGGAACATTTGAAAAGTAATGAAGGTGATCCCGAGTTACTTGTGTATATTCCGTAAGTGACTGCTTTTTTGTTGTTTCAGAAGCTTCTTTACTTTTGCAACTTTGATAAGTCATTTTGACGTTAAAATATGCTAAAATCAATCCATTTTTTTCCTAGTCAGGTGCTTCCATTCAAAAACATTGTTGATTATGAGATGTTTTTCATTTGTTTGCCTCAGATTTATTCTGTTGTAGAAGGGCTCATAAAGAATTCGTTCTGATTGATTGTGACAGATTTACTTCAGATGTTAAGATCAAGAGCATTTCAGTTGTTGGTGGTGCTGATGGAACAAGTCCTTCCAAGATGAGAGTGTAAGTTTGACCTTGGAATTTACGTATGCTATCATGTTGCTTTGTCAATCACTCTAATTAGACTTTATTGGTTAGAATGTCTAAAATGCAGTTTAGCACCTTAAATGAAGCTAGGACATCATACGGTCTTAGTAATATAATTTCACTTTTTTAAGTAGGGGGTGACAATTTTTGTACGACTTGTGGACATGACTTGAACATGACTCAAGCCTAATATGGGAATAGTGTTAGTTTCACTTTTGTAAGCAGCAGGTGACAATTTTTATAAGACTTGTGGACATGACTTGAACATGACTCAAGCTCAATACGAGAACAGTGTTAATTTCTCTTTTGTAAGCAGCGGGTGACAATTTTTATACTACTTGTGGACATGACTCGATCCCAATACGAGAATAGTGTATTTGGGTTTGTCTTAATCGTATGTGGGTCAGGTTGATCCATTTAACATGATAATTAAATACTTGAGATCCTGTTGACGTTTATAATCTGAAATTTATTGGCAATTAACCTGATTATGTTATGCACTTTGTTTGTAACTTAATCTACATTAACCCGTTTAACTTGTATTGTTTGGAATTCATGGAATAGTTGTAGAAAACGATTAATATAATTAGGATTACTTTCCACTGTTCTACTTGGTTCTTAACATCACCTTTCCTTTCTCTCTCTGCTCTCTCTGGTGCATCTGCCCACCCTCCGACACATGCATGTCTTTTCCTACCATTGACATGGATTGCTATGTTGGTAATTACTACAATTATTGGAGAGGTGAAGTTTCACCTTCTAATATTCATATAAATTATCCATCTATTAATCACTTTATTTTCTTTCACATCTCTATTTCTTTCTCCCTCTTTTTTGTTCTCTCTAACTGTGCTTGGGTACAACTGGACAATGGTGGTGTGCACGAAAAAAGTTTTGAACTTAGGCCTTCAGTGCTATGCCTATTTAGGCTTTACAGAAAGAATGATTCTTAAAATTTCTCTTCACTGTGACTTTTTATTGAAAGAAAGAAACACTGCCTGAGCTTTTCTTTTTCTATAAAATCTTTATTAGGTTCATCAATCGAGAAGGTATCGATTTCTCAGATGCTGAAGGTACGCAAGCTATTCAGGTATGCCTCGTATTGGGTTCTTAATGATTACTGATAAATTCAGTATTCAAGTTATATGATATATTTGTATCATTTGTTTCAAGGAGTGGGAATTGGTTGAAAATTTGCAAGGAGTGTTAGAATACCAGACAAGGTAATCATTGCCTACTTCTCAACATAGTCGACATTTAACATTGACTTTGTTTTTGCACACGTCATTGTATGGAATTAGTACTTTTTCCATTTAGTTGCAATACCCATGTTAGGTTGACATGTCACTCATTGGTTTTATACAGCATTTTGGATTTAGATTCATCATCGGTTATCTTCTACTTTCTAATCTTATATCAACTCGTGTTATTAGATATTCCAAATTTCAAAGTGTAGCAAATATCACATTGCATTTCCCAGAAAATTTCGGAGGTGACAAAACTCAGATACACTACATTGGCTTAAAAGGTGAAGCTACCCAGGTAATTGCTTGAGATCGAGCTTGTTGGTTGTAATGGTTTTTTAATTTTTATTCTTATTCTTTCATGCATTAAGTTTTATGTTTCATCTGACACCACGTCTACTCTCTCTCCTTCTCTGGTTTTTTTTCTTCTCTAACAGTTGAAGAGGGATGTTGTTGCCACAATTGTTTATGAAATCACACCAAATCCTTCTGATCACAAGTAAGTCTTGATTGTTCTCATAGAATGGCCGTAAAATAGAGTTGTCACATTTATTAATCAAACTCATTTTGATACAATGCAAAGATGTTCAAAATTTACTTTGTTTGCTGTGTATGATTTTCATTTCTTGTACTGCAGTTTGCACTATTAAGTATGGATTTTTTGTATTGATGTGCTTTCTGAAGTGAATGAATGATTTTGCTTGAATGTGGTGACAGACACCTGCAAATGTGTATGGTAAATAGTAAAAAATTATAAAATTGTCGACCTCAATTGCAACTGAACAGAGTGGTGTTAATGTCAATATATGCACCTTAACTATTTTTGAGGGCTTTAGACCATTTTATTATCTTTATAAAGTATTCAATTGATTAATCAATGCTTGCAACATCTTGGTTTCTATTGGTTGGCATTAGAGCATATAAATTTTATCATTTTTTTAGACCTCTTGCTTTTTAAATCTTTTATCTAAAATTGGTTAATAGACCGCACAACATTGTCAATGGTCACTATGTATCTCTTTTTGTTGGTTCCTGTTTACCTATTAAAACCGGTTTGTGTTCTGGTAGATGGATCTAGATGTTAAGAATTGTCAATGTTCATGACATAAAGTGTTTGTCCGTTACTTATTCAAACAGAGTATGAATAGACTACCGCCCAGTACATACGGAATCATTTTCAATTCAGTATGTTGCTTTCAGCTATATTGTTTATTCTTTTGATTGAAAATGATGGGCTCTGCAGGACAAAGGCTGAACATGGCGGTGGTTTGTCACATGTGGAGTGAAGAGTTCGTGTTTGTCTCCTACCAAGAGTTGGATCACTGTTTTTATACTTCTGATGATAGACTTGGTGCCATTCCATGATCCGCGTGGCATCGCTTACTTTGACTAATGTTTAGCAGGAAGAAATAGACTTCTTTTATAAAAGTTTAAGACTCTACATGCAACACCAGAAATAGACTCCTTTGAAGTTACTGTCTGAGCAGTTCTATATTTTTCTGTTCTGTCGAAATATCGGAAATGTTCCATCCAATTTTTCATCTAAAGTTTTCTAAATAGCAATGTCATGAAATGAATTTATGCCAAGTGAGCTTGCAAGATTTGTTGACAATCCCAGCAGGTTTGTTGGGACCTGTTAAGATCAACCACATATGAATAGGGCTCGGGTAGCGAATTGCACAATACGGATATATAATTGTTATCATCCTTTGGGTTTTATGTGGAGACTTGAATAGTGGTGTCAAAATGTGCCGGGCCTGGAGGGCCCGACACGGCCGGCCCGCCCAGACTGGCGGGCCGTTCTTGGCACGGCCTGTTTGTAGCGCGGGCCAGGATAGGCATGGCCCATAGTGTGGCCCGGGCCGGGTCACATTTTATGGTCTGGCGGGCCGGCCCGAAACGGGCCAACAGGCCGAACGTTAATTTTTTTTTTTTTTACCGTTGAAGTTAAAAAAAAAAAAATTAATATGGCCCGTGTCGACCCGGCCCGGCACATGTGGCACGTGCCAGAAGCACGTGCTGGGCCTACTGTTCATGAAAACGGGTCGGCCCGGCCTGGCACGGCACAATTCCTGTGCCGTGCCAGGCCAAGCCCGTTTTCATAAATAGGCTCATTAGGCACGGCACATGTGGGCCGGGCTGGCCCATATTGACACCACTGGACTTGAATTCTTATAACAAATGTGAAAGAAGAGTCATGTTAGGACTCTTGTTAGTTATGAATAAATGTTTTAATTAAATTATCAATTAAATTTAGATAAAAGCTATTTAGGATTAGAGTTGTTTAGGATTATTTTGAATTATGAATTATCTTTTAGTTGTAAAAAGCTACTACAAATATGTGGTTTATTTTAATAAAATACAACAAGAAGTTTAATCCCAAAATCCTCTAAAATCTCTCTCTCTCTTTCTCCAAATATTTTTGCTTCTACCTATTTCTTCTCCCATTCTGTATCGATCTATCAGTTTCTTCTCATTCAATCTCATTCAATCATATTTATTTGGGTTAAGAACCCTAACAAGTCAAGACTCGAGTGTGCAATCACTCAAACCAGTGTTAGAGTGGAATAGTGGAAGCCTAGTATTTGCTATATTTTTAAAAGCAAAGCCATCCTTTTCAACGGTTTAATAATTTTTAAATTAAAATATTAATATAATTACAATTTTTTATTTGGAATTATTACAGTTTTGTGGCTAGTGAGTTGTGACGTTAAGCCACAAACAAATTCATTGGTGGAGGTGGAAAGGTATACCAGCTAATCAATCTTATATTCTTATCTCTCTTTCTATTCGTAATCAATCTTATCTTAATTATAATTATTTAATAAAAAAATCATTTTAAATATTGTTCAGCACTATTTAAAGAGATAAACCCTGTGTAATATATAAAAAAGAGTCCATTTTTACTCACCCCTTTCAAGGGGTAAGCATTACCCCCTCCCATACACATGACATGTGTCTATGGAGGGGTAAAATTATCTAAAAATTTACTCCTCTATGGACACATGTCATCCATGCAAAAGGTGGATAATGGTTACCTCCCTTAAAGGGGGTGAGCAAAAATGTTCTCTAAAAAAAATTAATAATACTATTTTGTCCAAATTTAATGTCTAAATTTGACATCTAGACATCTAAATTTTATACCAAAATTTGGTGTCTAATTAATGTGACAACACTATAATCCAATTATTTAAATTGTAATAGATTTATATGATTTAAATGAATGGATTGTAGACACCGGATTTATACACTAAATTTGTGTAAAGTAATATTACTAAAAAAATAACATTAAAATAAGTAATGCTATACGTCCCAATTTTTTTTCCCGAATGATGCGGCACACGATGTATCTTGTGAAAAAAATTGGGACGTATAACATTACTTTATTAAAAATTACCCTATGTGGGCTCCACGGTCCCACCCATTCTACGTTGACGTGTTAAAATATAGGCTTGAATTTGAGTTGATTCCGTGTGGCGCACCATGGCGGATATTTTTCACCTCTAATCAGTCTCCAACAAAGTGTTTGCGTTCTGAGAGTTCTGACTTCTGACATTGGAATCTATGTTATCTACTAAATTTCGACGTGGCATTTCGTTTTAATTATTTAATTTAGTTTAATTTAATATTTGTTACACAAACGAGAAGCGTAAGCGGCCAAAGTCACTGTCCTCAAGTGAGCTAGGGTTTTAGCCGGCTTCCTCTGTAGATTGTCTCTCTCAAAATAATCAAAAACAAGGCTCGAGAAATTTGCTTGTCAAAGAGGTTCGCTCTCCGTCTTCTAATTCTTCCTGTAATCTTTCATCTTCTTCTTATTATTATCAAAAGCTGCTTTCTTTTAAAAGGTCTGTTTCTCATATTGAATATGGCAGTTTGTTGTTCTTTCATTTACTTGTTCTGTAGTATCGTTTTGCTTCCTGGATTATAGATGCATCTATATTGAATTGATATCTATGGTTGATTTTCTCTGTTGCTACACCGAACCAGAACAGAAACATAGTTACTCATCAATTAGAATATTTTCTGGTAGTTCTAGTTTATGCTCTTCATGTAATTTGGGATTGTTTCTTTATGCGAGCTTTTTTTTTTTTGGTTATATGATTTTTGCATATTACCATGCGTTTGAGTTTGGTTTTTCAATTTTTTTTGTTTTTTTGTTTATTGGATTGTGTAGGAAATTTGTGAGGCGTATTAGTGGAAAGAAATATGCAGGCTTGTAGTGGAGCAGCAGTGATGGGTTCTTTGCAACAGCCCATTTGTGCCAAAGGTTCTCTGTTTCCTTCGAAAGGGTCCGGTATGCATGGTTTCTCTAATCATGCTAGAATCAACTTTGTGAAGCCTTGTAGATCCTCTCACATTGAAGGAAGTTTGGTTACTGGGAGGCCACCATCATCTGTCTCTGTCCCTGTACCTGAAAATGGAGGTATCCGTAGTTTACCTTCTGATTGTAGTTTCTTATCCTAATGATTGCAGATTAGCGTGTTTTATGTATTATTAGTGTGCTTTAGATGTCTTTCAAATTTTTATGTTTTAGTAGTACTGTTAGAAAGTTTCAGTATGTTGAATTACATGTTACGATATTTAGGCAAAGGAAGCGGCTTTGTAGATTATGGGTTGAGTGAAGCGGATCCTGAGGTGCGTGAAATTATTCACAAGGAGAAGGATAGGCAGTTCAAGAGCCTTGAGCTTATTGCATCGGAGAACTTTACATCTCGAGCTGTGATGGAGGCAGTTGGTTCATGTCTCACAAACAAGTATTCTGAAGGATTGCCTGGTAAAAGGTAAACCTTGTTTGTTTAATGAAAATTGCATACGAATTTGTTTGTTTTTCATTTTTATTTTTTTTATAATTTTAAATAAACAAAAAGTTCCTTTTTTAATGTCTCAGATACTATGGTGGTAATGAGCACATAGATGAACTTGAAACCCTATGCCAAAAAAGGGCTCTAGCAGCTTTTCACCTGGATGAAAAGAAGTGGGGTGTTAATGTTCAACCATTATCTGGTTCTCCAGCTAATTTTGAGGTTTATACTGCAATTCTTAATCCGCATGATCGATTAATGGTTAGTTTTCCTATACGTATATACTTTAATTTTTAATTGTTATTTCTAATTAGAATTGACAAATGTAGGGATGGACAAAATAATGTGTTCTTTAAATTACTCAGGGTTTGGACTTACCTCATGGTGGACATTTGTCTCATGGGTTTATGACTCCTAAAAGACGGGTTTCTGGAACCTCAATTTATTTTGAGTCCATGCCTTATCGACTTGATGAATCTACAGGTAATGCTAGTATAATGTCAAGATTGGTGAGGAGTAGATTGGTTGATATGTTGGCTTTGTGGTTGACTCAATTTTTCTTTGGTTGTTAAATAGGACTTGTTGATTATGATATGCTTGAGAAAACAGCTACTTTATTTCGGCCAAAGCTCATTATTGCTGGTGCCAGTGCATATCCTCGAGATTTTGACTATCCTCGCATGAGGAAGGTAAGGATTATTGCCAGTTTGGTCCTACTATCTTATAGCAGTGACTATCTTACAGAAAATTTCTTTCTATGTTTTGCATATTTTTCCCTTTCATAGTGATTGACTACTTAGAATCGATATGCATTGGAAGATTGCAGATGCTGTTGGTGCTTTTCTCATGATGGATATGGCTCATATAAGTGGGCTTGTTGCTGCATCTGTGGTTGGTGACCCCTTTGAGTACTGTGATATTGTAACGACAACAACACATAAGGTATGGGTTAAATATTTGAACTGCTTGTATTGTGCTTAATATTTCCAATTTCTCTTGATAGTTTCTTGATGCATATGACATATAAAGCCTGTGGTTGACTCCTAATTTGGTTTTTCACTGTATATTCCACAAAAATGAAAAAAACAAATTGTTTTATGTATCAGAGAAATTTGTTTGTACTCTCCCAAGCAGAATTATTCTTCCAAATATTTGTTTGATTTCTTTGTTGTACTATGCAAGTATATGACCTGATAAATTTATGCATTTCCATCCAGTCTTTGAGAGGTCCAAGAGGTGGCATGATCTTCTTCAAGAAAGATCCTGTCCTTGGAGTGGATTTAGAATCTGCCATTAATAATGCTGTTTTTCCAGGTTTACAGGTTAGTTAGACATGTCTCTTTTATTCTTTTTGCTTTTTTTGGAGTTTTGCTTTTAGATTTTTAGTTCTTGAAGATTCAGGAGACATAATAAAGGATTACACATGCAGGGTGGTCCGCATAACCATACAATTGGGGGCCTTGCAGTTTGTTTGAAGCATGCGCAGTCCTCGGAATTTAAGAATTACCAGGACAAGGTATTGTGCTTGCATGATTAAACCTGTTCCAAAGGGTGTCCCAACCTGTCTAACTGGATTTAATTATTCTGTTCTGTAGGTGGTTTCTAATTGCGGAGCTCTTGCAAGCCAATTGATTGAACTAGGTTACAAGCTAGTTTCTGGTGGCAGTGATAATCATCTGGTTCTTGTAGATCTGAGGCCATTGGTGAGTTTTTCAGCTGTTGAATAGATTTTGATTTTTCACTCTGCTGCTGATTTCTCATTGCCTTGTCAATTGCTACCAATCAGTATTCCTAAAGAATTAGATGTGTGTGCTATCATACCATATAATATGAGACATGCACCACAGTTGTAATTATGCTCGCAATTATCATTTGGTTTAACCAAGTTGATCTTGAATGTCACAACTTTTTATTTTTTTGAAATATGAATGTTACAAAATTTTGTCATCAAAGACCGAATTACTTTTTAAATGAAACTGTAATGTCTAAAATTTAATTTGGAAATGTCTAATGTGATAATAAACAGTTCAACTTCTGAGTAGTAATTTCTGTTGCCCTTCTCTGACTTGAGAAAACATATGCTCTGTTTACAGGGCCTAGACGGGGCTCGAGTGGAGAAAATTCTTGACATGGCCTCTATCACCCTCAACAAGAATTCAGTGCCAGGTGAGTCTTGCTTTGTTTGAATTTTGATCTAATTGTATTTCATAACTTTGTTTCATTTTTGTCCTCCTGGTACTTACTCCAGTTAATGGTAAATTATGAAGGTGATAAGAGCGCACAAGTGCCAGGTGGCATTCGCATAGGATCACCTGCTATGACAACAAGAGGATTTACAGAGAAAGAATTCATAGCAGTTGCGGACTTCATCCACGAGGGTGTGCAAATAACACTTGAAGCTAAACAATCGGTTAAAGGATCAAAGCTTCAAGATTTCATGAAATTTGTCACATCACCCAATTTCTCCTTGTTGGATAAGGTGTTGGATCTTCGTGGAAGAGTTGAAGCTCTTACAACCCAGTTTCCAATTCCTGGAGTATGAGTAGTGTAGTAAAACAATACAGGTCACAGTGCTCATGTTACTGAAAATTCTATCTGATAATAAATTAATAAGTATCGGTATGATGGCCGATTTTGAAGGCCGTGAGGTTGAAAGTTGATCCAACGATCTTCTTTTTTTTTTTTTTCTTTTTTTTTTTAAATATGTATATTAAAAATAAATTAATGCTTTATTTCAAACATGAGGAATCTTGATTTGCCATTTTAATTTTGCAAAGGCGAATGATCTATCTTTTGGCTCCAACCCCTTCTTTTTATGTGATAATTATTAGATTGAGGTGAACGATCTCTCTTTTGGCTTTAAACAAGGCTATGGCTCCACCCTCTCCCCCAATTTTATTGGTTGAATGAAAGATTAAGGGTAAATTCGTCTTTATGTTAATATTCAAGTAACATATTGAACTATTTTACAAAATATAGGGACACTGTGAACAAAAAATGAAATCAACTAAAATAAATAAATAAATGAAAATATGAGTAATCAAGACTATTAATTTAGATGAGGATAAAGTGATGACACAAAAGGTGAGGAGGGGATCCATATTATGAAAAATAATGGGAATTAATTGAAATAACACACCACTGCCCAAGGGTAGGGATGTCAATGGTATGGGTCGGGGATGTGAATTCTGCGGTACAGGGTGCGGGCTGCAGATCCCAACCTAGACCGCAGTAAACGGCGTTGTTGCACGGATTGGGAAAGTTGCATTGAAAAAAGGAAGGTTTTCTTCTGAAAGTTCTGTGCCTAAACGAAAAAGGAAAAAGCATTTGTCTTCGTGCGGAACAAGAAAGTCTTATGCATGAAGGAGAAGGAATTTACGTGGAATAGGAAGTCTTACGCGTGAAGAAACCTTGTAGGATTCAAACTCTCTGTAACTAATATAAATAGAACATTTTAATTAGATTATTTGTTTGGAGCAAAAGAACATATGTAACATCAGAGACTAAGGAGATGAAGGGGAGACCCCTGGGAATATCCAAGGAGGGATTCGGGAAATATCTGGGGATCTAGAGGAGAGATCCGAGGAAATATTCAGGGGAGACCTAGAGATATTCGGGGGTGTACTCGGGGGTTTGGGGTTAGAGAGAGAATCCTGAAAGTGTGTGGTTGTACAAATTTAATACATATTGGATCTTTTCTGTGTCGTCTCGACGGTCCGTGGTTTTTCCCTGATTTAGGGTTTCCACATGTATCTTATGTTTGTGTGATTAGTTTATTTTCTCTCATCTTATTTTTCTGCCAGTAGACGTTTATTTGATATGTGTTATAGGCAAATATTAAGTATGCGCCTCCACGTTCATCGGTTCAATTCCCAACACCCAATTTCAAATTAAGTCTTCTAAGTCAAGTGTGGAATTTGTGTTCGAGAGAAGAACATACAGAGTTTCCAATTTCCAGGAAAGCATGTTTTTCTTTTGGTTGACTCAGAGTCAACCACACTTATCAAATAAACTATGAATTGGATGGAAGCTACATTTCACTAAAAAAAAAAACATGATCTTTTAATGTGGAGAAAAAACGTTGCAAGTGCAGTAAAACTTTTGCAAAACTAGCTAGCATCACATAGTTTTTATTAGAGATTACTACTATTTCACTTAACTTTTTATAGTTTATTCCGGTCCCGGTTCTTCTACCCACCCTTAGTTATACATAAGGGTAAGACGTCAATTCAAAGTCTTCTGTAACATGCATGTGTGGAAAAATGGACCAGCATCCAATAAATACAAAATTTTGATCACTTTCATTGGGACAATGATGTCTACTAAATAGTATTGCTTGACTTCGTCAATCCAATTGCTTTCAATAGAAACTTATCGCTCTTTATCTATTCAAAATCATCCATAGCCACATAACTTTAAGAAATTGGAAAAATGCAATAATTTCCAAGAAATTGGAAAATTTGAGATGATGAGACATTGATGACTTGATGTGCGGAAAAATGCAATAACTTCCAAGAAATTGGAAAATTAGATACATTTTTCTATGGATATGTACATCGTTTAATTGATATCTGTCAGAGTCTTTATGCTTGACTTTGCCCTAGTCAAGCACTACAATTAATCCTCAAATAAATCAAGGTTACTACAATATATGAAAAGTTAAAATGGACATTAAAAATTAACAATCACATTTAGATTATGAGGATAATTATGTCATTATAATAAATATGATAAGAAAAATCAGCTTAAAAACTTAGGAACAAATTAATAGAAATTAATAAAAGGTAATACATAAGGTTAATTTTTCATCTTTTTTATTTATTTATAATCAAGTGTGAAATGTGTGTACAAGAGAAGAACACATGTTTTTCAATTTCCAAGAAAACGTATTTTTCTTTTGGTTGACTTGGAGTCAACCACCATTTCTCAAATAATGCAAGGCTGAAAATAATTACAACCCAAGTGGCCAGACATCACAATCAATCACACTGGAAAATAATGCTAACTTATGTGACTTGATCGTATATATCTACAAACAATAATGCTAAACATCTCATATTTTTCATCCCACCACATATGGCATGTGAGGTGTCAAATTATGAGTGGATACACATTAATGATGATTTATCTCACCTAGCCCATGTATCCACTCACCATTTGACAAAATAAATGGACTTAAACAAAACAAAAATAAATAAATAAATAAATAATAGAGAATGCTACATTTGTTAGTGTATGTTTGGTATGGCTTTTGAAATGATCAAAAGCGCTTTTTTAATGTTAGAAGCTATTTTGAAGTTTTTTTAGGTTGTTTGGCAAAACTCAAAACAGCTTTTTTAATATATGAATTGTCTCAATTACCCTTTAAAAAAGCCATTTTATGTCTATTTGGAGAAGCCCAAAATCCAAGAAGCTTTTTTAAAACATATGAATTGTCTCAACTACCCTTTATAAATTTTAGATATTCCACTATACCTTTCTCATTATAAATACATTGTCAACACCCTTTTTGTAATTCACTCAACCAAAAGTTATTTCTAAAAATACATTGTCAATACCTTTTTTGTAATTTACACAATCAAAAGCCTTTTTTGTTAGAAGCTCACTCACTAGAAGCCCTACTACAAAAAGATCTACTCTAGAAGCTCAAATTTAAAAGCCATACCAAACACACTCTTAGTAAACATGCATTTTCTCTAATTAATTAATTGCTTAAACCGTGTTACATGCTTTCAGAAAAATGAATTTGTACAAGTAGTGGCTTGCTTGACTTGTCAATTAAGCTTGCTCTTAATCAAATCAAACTTTTTCTTCGATACCATTATCAAGTCGAAATCATTTCCAATTCCGACAATACGTTAGACTCTAAAATATCATAAGATAACCAAACTAATTCATATAACTTATAAGAAATTTCATAATAGAAAATTTGATCATTTTTTTCCTAATCTTGCCAATAGGATAGTTTCTACATACCGTGTTACATCTTTTTGGAAAATTCAATTTCTAGTTTTCTACAAGTGGTGACGTGCTTGACTTGTCAAGCTTGTTGCTATCAATCTAAGCTCTTTCTTTGATAACAAGTCAGAATCATCGTCAACTCCAATAATACATTAGACACAAATTAAAAGTAGGGACAGTTTTTGGGGTTGATGCAAAAACTGTCCACCCCTAGTTATACGTATAAGAGTAAGACGTCAATTCAAAGTCTTCTACAACATGTCTGTGTGGAAAAATGGACTAGCATCCAATAAATACAAAATTTTGATCACTTTCATTGGGACAATGATATGTCTACTAAATAGTATTGCTTGACTTCGTCAATCAAATTGCTTTTAATAGAAACTTATCGTTCTTTATCTGTTCAAAATCATCCATAGCCACATAACTTTAAGTGACATAGATACTTCATAAGTCAGATATTTGTTCTAGTAGATATAACCGAATTTGAGAATCATTAAGCTCAAAAAATATTGAGAAATAAGAAAAATGAAAGGATTAATATTTCAAAAAAAAAAAAAAGGATTCTTCAATTGAATAAAAGAAGAGAAATCATAAACTGTTAAAAGGGTAGTAAGAAGAATTTGAGATGATGAGACATTGATGACTTGATGTGCGGAAAAATGCAATAACTTCCAAGAAATTGGAAAATTTGATACATTTTTCTATGAATATGTACATCGTTTAATTGATATCTATCAGAGTCTTTATGCTTGACTTTGCCCTAATCAGGCACTACAATTGATCCTCAAATAAATCAAGGTTACTACAATATATGATAAGTTAAAATGGACATTACAAATTAACAATCGCATTCAGATTATGAGGATAATTATGTCATTATAATAAATATGATAACAAAAATCAGCTTAAAAACTTAGGAACAAATTAATAGAAATTAATAAAAGGTAATACATAAGGTTAATTTTTCATCTTTTTTATTTATTTATATAAATCATTTTTAGATTGGAGATGTTCTAAGTAAAGTGTGAAATGTGTGTACAAAAGAAGAACACGTGTTTTTCAATTTCCAAGAAAACGTGTTTTTCTTTTGGTTGACTCGGAGTCAACCACTTTTCTCAAATAATGCAAGGCTGAAAATAATTACAACCCAAGTGGCCAGACATCACAATCAATCACACTGGAAAATAATGCTAACTTATGTGACTTGATCGTATATATCTATAAACAATAATGCTAAACATCCCGTCTAAAATCCCACATTTTTCATCCCACCACATGTAGTATGTGAGGTATCAAATTGTGAGTGGATATACATTAATGATGATTTATCTCACCTACCCCATGTATCTACTCACCATTTGACACCTCACATAACACATGTGTTGGGATGAAAAATATGGGATTTTAGATGAGATGTGTAGCATTACTGATCTACAAATCAACTATTATTGTTTTTATAGCAGTGAAACAAATGGACTTAAACAAAAAAAAAAAAAAAAAAAAAAACAAAAAATAGAGAATGCTACATTTGACAGTAAACATGCATTTTCTCTAATTAATTAATTGCTTACAACATGATCTTTTAATGAGGAGAAAAAACATTGCAAGTGCGGTAAAACTTTAGCAAAAACTAGCTACAACATGCATGTGTGGAAAAATAGACTAGCATCCAATAAATATAAAATTTTGATCACTTTCATTGGGACAATGATATGTCTACCGAATACTATTGCTTGACTTCGTCAATCCAATTG
Organism: Acer campestre; assembly: GCA_954870605.1. Classification (NCBI taxonomy): domain Eukaryota; kingdom Viridiplantae; phylum Streptophyta; class Magnoliopsida; order Sapindales; family Sapindaceae; genus Acer; species Acer campestre. The sequence goes on along the minus strand of OX940804.1, from coordinate 35,417,324 downwards.
TTTTCAATAGAAACTTATCTCTATTTATCAGTTCAAAATTATCCATAGCCACATAACTTTAAGTGATATATATGGATTTAGATCCTCTACTGATCTCATATTTTTCCTGATTTTTTTAAAGCATGTGATTAATTAGTGTTAAAGTGGTTGTAGAAACCAATCACATCTTAACTATACATTCATTGCAATACTTATGTGTCATGAGATTATGTGAGATCAAGAAAAAGATCAGATCAGTAAAGGATCCAAATTCGACATATATACTACATAAGCCAGATATTTGTTTTAGTAGATATAACCACACTCCGTTAATTTGAGAATCATTAAGCTCAAAATATATTGAGAAATAAGATAAAGGGTAATTATCATTCTCCCCCTATAGTTTGTCGTATTCTCCATTTTCCCCCCTCTAGTTTCAAAATTCTCCAATTTCCCCCCTCCCATGCCTATTTTTATAAGATGAAATTGGTTGTATTTGTGCATGGAAGGGGGGAATTTAGAGAATTTTGAAACTAGAGGGCGGAAAATGGAGAATATGACAAACTACAGGGGAGAGAATAATAATTTCCCTAAGATAAATGAAGGGATTAATGTTTCATAAAAAAAAAAAAAAAAAAAAAGATAAATGAAGGGATTAGAAAAGGATATATAGCAATAATTCGGAGCTGAATTAATTGTTCATTATACAATTTTCATTTAGAAAAGAAAAAAAAAACAATATTATATAATAATTTGTTCTTCAATTGAATAAAAGAAGAGAAATCATAAACAGTTAAAAGGGTAGTAAGAAGTATTTGAGATGATGAGACGTTGATGACTTAATGTGCGGCAATTAAAATGCAATAACTTTCAAGAAGTATATGTCCATCATTTAATGGATATCTAGAGTCTTCATCCTTGACTTTGCCCAGCCAAGCACTACGATTAATCCTCAAATAAATCAAGGTTACTACAATATATGATAGAGTTAAAATGGAAATCACAAATTAACAATCACATTCATATTATGATGATAATTATGTCATTATAATAAATATGACAAGAAAAATCAGTTTAAAAACTTAGGAACAATTTAATAGAAATTAATAAAAGGTAATATGTAAGATTAATTTTTCATTTTTTTTTATACTTATTTATATAAACCACTTTTATATCGAAGATGCTCTAAGTTAAATGCAAGATGTTCTAAGTCAAGTGTGAGATGTGTGTAAGAGAAGAACATGTAGACTTTCCAATTTCTAGGAAAGCGTGTTTTTTTTTTTTTTTTTTTTGTTGACTTGGAGTCAACCACACCTGTCAAATAATGCAAGGCTGAAAATAATTACAACCCAAGTGGCCAGACATCACAATCCATCATACTGGAAAATAATGCCAACTTATGTGACTTGATCGTATATATTTACAAAACAACTGCTACTGTTTTCTAGTAGTGATATAATTAAATGGACATTAAACAAAAAAGAAAAAGAAAAATAAAGAATGCCCAAACATAAATCTGCATATTTCTCTAATTAATTAATTGCTTACACCATAACTTTTAAGAGATTAAGATTATAAATCTTGTATTTATTATTATCTTTTCGGGCTGATCAAAATGGACAGAACAATGCCCAAGCATCAATACTCAATAATATTTAGGCAGAGGAAACTGCAGAGAGATTAAAGATATTTTTTAGGTTGACTCCGGGTCAAGCACAAGTGGTCCTCAAATAGAGAAAAGTTAATACAATCTAAATGGACATCATATGCACCATTTTATATTTAAATAATTATTAATGCTGAGCCTTTGAAAAGAGAATAGTCAATTATATGTCATTTTTAAAATTGAGTTTAACTAATAGAAGAAGCCATCCATGTGATTATAAATAGTCTCTCTTGTTAATTGCAAATGTACGTAATATATTCTACCTGGAAAATAGTAAAGTGTGTATTGAGATGGGTTTAAAGCAGCAGCCATGGAGGTGGGTATTTGTAGTAGTATTGACTCTTGTATCGTTAGAAAGTAGGTGGAGTGAGGGTTGTTTGGAACAAGAGAGATTTGCTCTCTTGCAAGTTAAACCTTTCTTCAATGGTTCTTATAATGGTCTTCGAAATTGGGTTGAGGGAGATCACAATTCAGATTGTTGTCAATGGGTTGGGGTTGAGTGCAACAATGATACCACTGGCAGAGTCACCTCACTCTATCTTGAATTTACAAGGAAGTGGGAAGAAATGCGAGAATGGTATCTAAATGCTTCTTTGTTTTCTCCCTTCCAACAACTGCAGAAGCTTTACTTAATAGGCAATCAGATAGCCGGTTGTGTTGAGAATGAAGGTCTCTTGCCTTTGCCTTTAATCTTTGTCTTATTCTTAATTTTAAATATTAATTAATGAGTAATTTATTACTTGTCTATATATTTTAAACAATTTCTTTACATGTTTTGATAAAATATTACTACTTTGGAGTTCATGAAACACTGCTTTCTTCAAGAAAGTATCGATAATAATATAATTAGTTTGATACTTTGATTTACTAATTAATTGATATACCTAACGAAACTGTTTTTTTCTCATGTTACAGGTTTTGATAAGCTGTCAACATTGAGCAACTTGGAAGCGCTCTATTTAAGTGGAAATAGCTTCAACAATAGCATTTTATCATCTCTAAATACTCTTTCATCATTAAAAAATTTATCTCTATCTCATAACAATTTGAATGGAGATCTTCAAGGTAATCTTTATTTTTACCTATTCTCTCTCTCAAAACAATAAGGCTCTAAATTTGAAGAAAATAGATTTTATCTGACCTTTAATGAAGCTAAAAGTTTGGAATTGGATTTTTTGAGAAAATCATTTTACCCCCTCAAATTGTTGGTAGAGACAAAAAAAAAAACTATTATTTAGATGTGATGCTTCTTACCCGACTTTCTTTGCACCCATTTTAGAATAAGATTCTTATAACAAATTACTGTTTTTGGAATCAAGCATAAATTAATGAGATTAGTGAAATTGTGTTTCCCAAAGATATTGAGGAAAGCAAAATTTGATTGTTTAATTTCCAGATGTCATTCATTCATTCCATCACTAAAAGACCCATTAAATCTTTTAATAATGAAATTAATGTTAATAATTAGGAAAATATAACTTTTAACTTGTTATTGGAGAATAATAGAAGCAAGGGATCATGCTTTGTTCAATTTTTTTTTTTTGACAACTGCTTTGTTCATTAATTTCAATGGTTGTTTAGATTGATACAATTAGTTTAGTTTTCAAATTAATAGCTAATTCTCTTTTTACAGGTTTAAGATTGAGTAATTTGGAGTTTTTGGATTTAAGTGCTAACAACTTCAACAATAGCATCATCTCTAAGCTCATTTTCATCATTAAAAGGATTATATCTCCATAAAGTTGGGTTGAAAGGATGTGTTGATTTATCAGGTTATTAAACTCATTTCTCCTCTTCTTTATCTTCATGTATATATTTACTTTGTTTTTAATAGCTGGATGGCAAAATAATTGTTATGCTTCATTTTCTTTTATTATTATTTTATTATTTTGTGCTTTTTCACGGACTTTGTTTAACTTTTACCAGAAATATCTGATTCCTTGAGCAATTTAGAGGAGTTGGACATGGGCAACAATCAGATAAACAAATTAGTGGTTACGAAAGGTACAAATTAAAGCAAAATTTCATTACTTAAAAATGGAGGTTTAGCGCCCAAGGTAAGTTGGTGGTAAAAAGTGCTTAGACCATCTCCAATGGTTCTCTAAATATTTCTCCATTTTGGAGACTCAAAATGGAATATTCTAGGAATATTCTATCTCCATAAATTTACAACTCCAACCATTCTCCATTTTACAATCTCCAAATAATAAATTATTATAATTTTACTTTATAATTACTATTTCAAACTTTCTTTAACAAAATTATTTTGTTTTAATTATTTACGATAATAATTTACTCACTTTTATTTAATGGTGACCATGGTTTGAACCGGAACCGGGGGGTGGGGAACCGAACCATCGATTGTTCCAGACCGGTTCCCTCCTTATATATATATATATATATTTTTTTTTTTTAAATCGTTGGAGCCAATATTCCAATAAACTTAGTCAACATATCTTTTTTAGTTTTTTTAATTTATAATTTTAAATTTAATTTTTAAAAAAGAATCGAAAAATAGGAACCGGAACCGAAACCGGTGCCTGCAGTTTGGGGTTCCTTGCGGTTCCGGTTCCGATTCACATTTAGATTCCCTAAGGAACTGGAACCAAACCAAACCATGGACATCATATTTTTAATTTTCAATGTACTTTTTTTGTTATATTTTTGTGGTAATATTTTAAGGAAATTGTTTGAGTACTAACCCCACCAATGGGGTGTTACCACATGGTTTTTTTCTTTTAACTTTTTACATTTATCTTCTTACATTTTTCACAAATGGGCCACGTGGCAAAACCTTATTGGTTGGTCAGTACCCAAGCATTGTCCATATTTTAATTTGAAGATATTAATGTTATTATTTTGCTTTACTGAATTATTTAAAGTTAATTATTATGATATATGCTAATTACATACAAAAATTGATGATTTGAAAACATTTGTTTTAAATTAAAATATCTATTGGTTTATTGATTAATATTAATAATAAAAAGTGTAATAAATGAAAAATTATAAAATTATTAAAATATAGTCAATATTAGACTCTGTTGAAAGATCTCAACAAAATATTTTCAATGGTATAATTTTTATAGTAATTAGATTTACGAATAAAGAGTTATAATAGATTATTTGATTTTTGTTAAAAATGTAAAAAGGAAATTAAGGGTAAGATAGGAATAAAAAAGAAGTGAATAGTGAATCGGAGATTTGCTTTTGGGTTTCCAAATTTGGAGAACCAAAATTGAGTCTCCATTTTTATTGCATGGGGAAATGTGAATTGGAGACCCATTAGAGTTCCCACAGTCTCCATTTTGGGTTTTTAGAGACCCATTGGAAATAGTCAATCTGACAATGTCCCTAAAATTGGTATAAAAAAAAATGGTTTATTACCTACAATCAATTTCTATAACTAGTACATTGAAGATAAATTTGTTTATATCTTTTCATTTACAGGAAACCGTTCAAGTTTGAGGAACTTGCAATGGCTTTCTCTACAAAATGTCAACATTCATAATGGAAGCGCCCTATTGCAGTCATTAGGGTCGTTGTCATCATTGAAGACACTTGACCTTAGCTATAATAATTTTAGTGGAATTATAATGAGTACTCAAGGTAAGTATGCTTGCTCCTTTCGATTTCCATTAACTTTTCCTAGAATCTTCCATATATAGCTTCATTTTATTTAAGTTACTATTCTTTTTTAATCAGATTAACAAATTTTTGGTCATGAGAAAGGTACTAATTAAAACAAATTTTGATTACTTTAATAGGGTTGTTTTTTATTTTCAATTTGTTTCATAAATCACACATGTTTCCACAAGCGCAAATATAATCTTATTCATTAATTGAATTTAATAAACATTAAAAGGGTGATTTTGTCCCAACAATTAATTTCTATAACCAGCACATTTGTTTATATCTTTCCACTTACAAGTAAAAGTGAAGGTTTGAGGAATTAGCAATCACTTTATTTACGGAATGTCAAAATTGATGATGTAAGCACCCTATTGTAGTCATTAGGATAGTTGCCATCTTTAAAAAGCCTTGACCTGAGCTATAATAATTTTAGTGGAATTCTAATGAATACTCAAGGTAATTCTGCTATAGCTCCTCTCAATTTCCATTAACTTTTCCCTTGAATCTTCCATATATAGCTTCATTTTAGTTAAGTTACTCATTTTAATTTGTTCAATAATAGAGTTGCATAATTTTACCAATCTGGAAGAGTTGTACATGGACGGATCTTCTCTCCATACAAGTTTTCTTCAAAGTATTGCAGCTTTCACTTCCCTTGAAAGATTGACCATGATCTATTGTCAACTCAACGGCATCTTAGGCATCAAAGGTAAACTCATTGCTGAATCTTTTAATAATATATATATTAGATTTCTTTTGCTGTGTATTTCAGAAAAAAAAAAAAAATATTCTTTTACGGTGACCCAATACATAAATTTAATTATATATTACAACTATTTTATTATTATTTTTTAAAATTTCAATACTTTTATAGAAAAAACAAAGAGAATAAGAAATTTTCAAAACTCTCATTTGAGTTTATATATCTTACTCGTACTGTCATACACAGAGTCACAGATACACTATCTCTTCTATTGTGGTTTAGGAATGTAATTGCAAAGCTTACGTTTTTTTTTAATATAAATTTTAACAATTATATTATTAAATTATTTTTATAAAAAAAATGGAGTTAATTACTAATCAGATAAATGGGACATTTAAAGCTCAATCTATAACCAATCTATTTACACGGTTGATGTTAGTAAATAACGATATTTATATTTAACATTTTTGTTATCATCCAGTTTAATTAGCTTAAATAAATATATATTGTTGAATAATATTAATGTAAATTTGGTTTTGTGGTGGTAGATTTGTCTAATTTGAAGAATTTGAAATCTTTGTTTATGAATGGAACTAATCTCGACACCAACATCCTACAAAGCATTGAACAGTTGACTTCTCTTGAGTTCTTATCATTGGATGACTGTATTCTTGAAGGCGCATTTCCTTACCAAGGTTAATAACCTCAATCTCTCATTTTTAATAAATTTAAACCATTATATTATTTAATTATTTTTCTGGGAAAAAAAAAAACAGAGTTAATTATAAGATAAATGTTCCAATATTTAAGGACGTTCAATTTAAAACCAATCGATTTAGTGGCTACATAATAGTAATTAACAATAGTATTTCACATTTGGGTTATCATCCAATTTAGCTTGAATAAATATTGTTGAATATTGATGTATATTTGGTTTTTGTGTTGCTTCAATTTTTTATTTTTTATTTTCTGGTTTTTGTGTTTGTAGATTTGTATAATTGGAAGAATTTGAAACATTTGAGCATGGACAGAACTAATCTCAACATCAGCTTTCTACAAAGAATTGGACAATTGACTTCTTTAGAGTTCTTATCATTGTGGAACTGTAATCTCGAAGGCATATTTCCGGATCAAGGTTAATGACTTAATTTTTCTCTCATTAAAGTAAATTTGTTAGAGCTCATATTATAATCGAACTAAAAAATAAAATTGCATAAATTTTCTATAATTGTTGACCATTTTTTTTTCTACACTCTACAGTTGATAGTATATTAATTTGTCCTCTCTATAAGATGAAAATTGATAACTTCTAAAACTACTGTCTACTGTTGAAAGAAAATGACAAACATTAGCTGATGAATATATGTTATCAGTAAAAAAAAACTCAATTGTATTTAGATATTGAATGGAAAACTTTTGGTAGTTAGGATTACGTCCATCTCAAATTGTTAAAAAGTTTGAAACGTTTTAATTACACTATACATTTCTTTTTTATCCTTTTTAATTTATAACAGCAAACGTATCAATTTTAAAGTTACCAAATACCAACACCATATATTATTTGTATTTCAGGCGGCCTTTGTGAGTTGAAGCATCTACAGGAGCTGGATCTCTCCGTTAATGACATAAGGGGTAGCTTGCCTTGGTGTTTTGGAAATTTGACATCCCTTCAAGTCTTAAATCTCTATTCCAATCAATTTTCTGGAAACATCTCTCCCCTTAGAGCTCTGACATCCATCCAACAATTATATCTCTCTTCCAATCAATTTTCTGGAAACATCTCTCCCCTTAGAGCTCTTACATCCATCCAACAATTATATCTCTATTCCAATCAATTTTCTGGAAACATCTCTCCCCTTAGAGCTCTTACATCCATCCAAGAACTCTATCTTTCATATAATCACTTCCAAATCCCAATTTCACTCGAACCATTTTTCAATCATTCCAAACTCAAGAGTTTCACCTGTCGCAACAACCAAATATATGCAGACACAGCTGAGTCACATTTTTCAATCACCCCAAAATTCCAACTAGATTCACTCGTGTTATCTGGTTGCAGAGATTGTGTCACATTTCCCAAATTCCTCTACCATCAACATGACTTGTTCCAAGCTGATCTTTCTCACAATAACTTGACGGGAGAGTTTCCAAATTGGTTGTTAGATAACAACACCGACTTATATCTACTTTTTCTAGTCAACAATTCTCTTACAGGACCTTTACATTTGCCTACCCATTCCCACCGGATTTTAACATTATTAGATATCTCCAATAATTTCTTCCATGGAAATATTCCAATACAAGTGGGAGCATATCTGCCAATGTTGTCGACTCTAAACATTTCCATAAATGATTTTGATGGTCGTATTCCCTCTTCGATCGGTGATATGAATTCACTTGAGCTGTTGGACTTATCCTACAATAAATTGTCAGGCGGAATACCAGAGCACTTGGCCAAGAGCTGTATCAATTTACAATTCCTTGTGTTATCAAACAATAGCTTGGAAGGTCAGATATTCTCTGCTGCAAATTTCAACTTAACAAACTTGTGGACGCTACAGTTGGATGGAAATCACTTCATTGGAAAGATCCCAGAATGCTTGTCCAACTCCTCCGGTTTGAAGGGATTATATCTGAGTGATAATCGTCTATCTGGTAGGATTCCCAGTTGGTTGGGGAATATGTCAGAGTTGGTAGATCTTATAATGCCCAATAATCATCTACAAGGTCCAATTCCACCTGAGTTTTGTCAACTGCAAAATCTTCAAGTTTTGAACCTTGCAAAGAATAATATATCTGGTAATTTACCATCTCGTTTTAGTCCTCCACAAATCCAACAAGTTCACTTATCTAAAAATAAGTTAGAGGGACAGTTGAAAGATGCGTTCTTTAATAGTTCTTCCTTGGTGACACTAGATCTTGGCTATAATCACTTCAATGGTGGGATTCCAAACTGGATTGGCCGGCTTTCTAACTTGACCTACCTTATATTGACTCATAATAATCTTGAAGGTGAAGTGCCGCATCTATTGTGCCATTTGGAATGGTTGCGCTTGATAGATCTTTCTCATAACAATTTCTCTGGGCAAATTCCTCATTGCCTAGATATGACCGCACTCCATGGCGAAATGGTACAGTTTGAGATGAAAGATGGATCCAACTCTAATGTTACTCAAATGAGAAAAGAAGAAACTGTAGAGTTCACAACAAAAAAGACATCCTACTCTTACCAAGGAAGAATTCTTATTTACATGTCTGGAGTTGATCTTTCATGCAATAAATTAACAGGTGAGATTCCTCATCAAATTGGAAACCTTACCAGGATCCATACATTGAATTTGTCATACAACAATTTGACTGGATCAATCCCGTGGACATTTTCAAACCTTGAACAAATTGAGAGCTTGGATCTTTCCCACAACAACTTAAATGGAAAGGTCCCTCAAAACATTACTGAGCTATTCCGTTTAGCTGTTTTCAGTGTGGCTTACAATAACTTGTCAGGAAAAACTCCCGAGAGGATTGCACAATTTGGTACCTTTGAAGAGAGCAGCTATCAAGGAAATCCTCTTTTATGTGGCCTTCCATTGCCTAAAAGTTGTGGACCACCACCCTTGGCGCCAAAAGCTGCAACTGATATTGAAGAAGACAACAATTTCATGGACATGGGCATCTTTTACATCAGTTTTACTGCGAGTTATATAGTTGTGGTCTTAGCGATTGCTATAATTTTGTATGTGAATCCTTATTGGCGACGAACATGGTTATATTTTGTCGAAACTTGGATGACCTCCTGCTACTATTTCATTATTGACCATCTCTCTAAGGGATTCCGTCATTGAACTATGCACGGGCATAGTCATATATATATATATTAAATGAATTTTCTGTTGTAGTGTTGATCTATACGTAAGAAATTGTATGGTAAATGACAATAGTGTTTTATAATAAGATGTACCTAAATTTTGGAGTACAGCCCAATAATATAGTTAAGTGCAAATTATCCAGTAGCTCTAAACTATATGTAATTTCAATTATTTTGAAGATCATGTCTATAATAAATTCTCAAGATGCTGGCAGAGAGTTTGAAATTCTTCTCACTGTTTCAACCTAACTCTTTGGATTTTGCTTGAAGCATGCACAATCTCCAAATATGAAAGCTCATCAGAACAGTTGAACAAAAGTACACTGATTTAAATTGATTCTCCTTTTGCTTAATTTCTCAACTAGCAAATTATTTTGTTTTTTCATTTATTGTAATTTACATGCTGTCGAATGGAACATTCAGGTTTTGAGATCATTCATCTAATTTTTGTTAAAGATAACTCTCATTTATCAACATCTGCTCACTTGGTGTTCAACTGCAGTAGCTCTAAAAGGATTTCAAGCAATAAGAGTTGTGATTGTCTAAGCAGAGGTCCAACATACCAAGCTGGCCTTGCTCTGTGCGCAGCTGGTATTGCTCCTAATCAGAATTGTGCTGATGCTCATCTCAAGCTCAGCAAAAGTCAAGTAGGTTACAGAGTTAGTTAGAGATTCGTATGACGTGGCAATTTGTTATAGAGTTAGTTAGAAGTTCATTTAGTGTGACTGAAGATTGTAATTATTCTCAGGACTTAAACAATTAGTTAAGAGTTTGTTAGAATCGTTTTAGAAGAGAATCCATGTAATATAAAATAGTGGCTCTATCTTGTAAATTCATTATCTGAAATATAATGAAAATTTGAAGCTATGAAAAGCCTCTCCGATGGCTTCTTCTCTCTCGTTTCTCTTTGTGACCTTTTATCAAACACTTTGTGTTAAATATCAAACACTTTCTCTTTAGTCACAACTTTCACAATTTTGAGATCTGAACTTAAAACAGAGCTCCGATTCGAAGCTTTGCCGAAAAAGCACAAAGCCATGATCAAACAATATATTGTTTCAGGATCTAAACGAAACAGCAAGTCATATTTAATTTATACATGAAGATAACAACTAAAGAAGATATAACTAACAATGAATTAGATACATTCCAAAAAAAAAAATGAACTAGATAGAATAAATTGAAAATCTAATCTTTTTAACACGTGTCATTATTTAATTGGACCATCCCACAGTAGAGAGACTGATCATGAAAGATTTTTTTATTTTTTTTTTATTTTTTTTATAAATAAAAAAAATTGGAGATGGCTTCAACTTGTGTGATTCATGAGCACCTCTGTCATCTGTTTTTTATAAAGAAAAGAAAAATGTTAAGAGACTCAAAGCTCTCTTGTTATGTTATCTGATTAAAGAGACAAGCAGTGATGGGATGGAATAGTGACGAAGTCGGGTCGGACCTTGAAGAGGAAGTCTGTATTGAGCTACCGGAGATCCGGAAGAAGCATCAAATTAGAACTAGCTTACGGCATCTACAGGTTAGGTGATTGATTCCGGATTTTTCTTCTTCTTTGAATTCATTTGTAGACTATCAAAAAATTGTTTACTTTCAGATATACACATCACTGGATGAGTTCAAACCGCGTTATTTGTGTTTCTTGATAATATGATTTCTATGACTTTTCAATTTAGTTACCCATCTTGTTCACGCAAGATGGGACATTGTGGCCTTGTTATTTTTTAATTATAATATCCCACTAGTGTCTTGCCGGTTGTGGATGCATTAGCTATTAGCTAGATTCTGTAAAGTACTGTATTAAGATGGGATCAAAATGGTTGTGGGTGGTATTGATGTTTGTTTCATTAGGTGGGTGGTGTAGTGAGGGGTGTTTGGAGCAAGAGAGATTTGCAACTTAAACATTTCATTAATGGTTCTTACAGTCCTCAAAACTCAAAACTGGGTGGAGGGAGAGAAGAATTCTGATTGTTGTCAATGGGAATAGGTTGAGTGCAACAAAAGGTTGAGGTGGGTGGGGGGTTTGGGCCGTGATCTTAATTTAGAAGAGGGACAATTTCAAAGCCATATGAAGGTGGTTATCCATATGAGGTTTCAATGGAGTTGCCAATAGCTTCAAATTTGGTCACTGTTCCGGTGATGTGGGATGGCAGCGTTAGCTGTTAGGAAATTTCGTTTTGCGGTTAAGGGTCATGGAATGAAAACTAGGAGTTTTCAAGAATAATTTCAAGATGTTGTGGATCTTAGAGGAGGAGTTATCTTGGGTCGAGGAAGTGGGGATGTTTGAAATCCTAGCAGCCGCGAAGAAGAGAAAATTAAGTAACTTATTTGTTTTGTTGTCTGGAGCAGTGTGTTTGGGGTTTTTCCAGAATGATGGCTTGAGTGTGGTGTCTTTTTTAGTTGTTTGTGGTTGCTAGCTCGTTTGGCGTCTTTGTTGTGGGCTGTTTTGTTTGGCTGCCCTTAAGGCTCTAACATCCATCCAAGAATTCATACTTTCCGACAATCACTTCTTAATCCCTATTTCACTTGAACCATTTTTTAATCATTCCAAACTCAAGAGCTTCGTTTGTATGATTAACGACCTATATGCAGAAACGAAGCTACATTCTTTGGCCCCAACATTCCAATTAAACTCCATCCTATTGTCTGGCTGTAAAGATTGTGACACATTTCCCAAATTCCTCTACCATCAACATGACTTGTGGAAAGTTGATTTCTCACACAATAACTTGTCCTGGGAGTTTCCAAATTGGTTGTTAGAGAATAGTCCAAATTTAAGTTCACTTCTTGTCAACAATTCACTTTCAGGACCTTTCCTATTGCCAATTCATTCTCAGAAGAGTGTACTGACGTTAGATGTCTCTAACAATCTCATCAGTGGACACATTCCAAAAGAAATGGGAACTTATCTGCCAAGTTAAACAAATTTAAACATTTCTGCAAATGCTTTCAACGGTAGCATTCCCTCTTCAATTGGTGATATAAGGTCACTGGAATCCTTGGATTTATCCAACAATCAACTGTCTGGTGAGATACCTGAGCACTTGGTGGAGGGCTGCATCTCTTTAGCATTCCTAGTATTATCAAACAATAGCCTGCAAGGTCAAATATTCTCCAAAAATTTAAACTTGCCATATTTGTTGAGGTTACAATTTGATGGCAATCACTTCATTGGAAATATACCAGATAGCTTGTTGAACCCCTCCCTTTTAGTAGGATTGTATCTCAGTGACAACCTTCCCTCGGGTAGGATTCCGAGTTGGTTGGGGAACATGTCAGATTTGTCGGATATTAAAATGCCTAATAATAATTTTGAAGGTCCAATTCCAGTGGAGTTTTGTCAACTTGAATATCTTGAAGTTTTGGACCTTTCAGAAAACAGTATCTCTGGTGATTTTCCATCTTGTCTCAACTCTCCTTATATTCAACAAGTTCACTTGTCTAGGAATAAGTTACAAGGACAACTAAAAGAGGCATTCTATTGTAGCTCTTACTTGAAGATACTAGATCTTAGTTATAATCACCTTGATGGTAGCATTCCAAAATGGATTGGCAGGCTTTCTCAACTGAGCTACCTAATTTTGAGTAACAATAATTTTGATGGGGAAATGCCTATTCAATTGTGTTTGTTGGACCAATTACGTTTGATAGTTCTTTCTCGTAATAATCTTTCTGGTCACATACCTCCTTGCCTAGATATGATTGCACTCCATGATAAAGATTATGATGTAGCTCCAGGTCCAATGCCCACGACTCCAGGTCCGGCTGTTAGTGTGGGCCCAGCTGGGCCTTCAATGAGAAAGGGGGAAACTATAGAATTAACAACCAAGAGTATGTCCTACTCTTACAAGGGAAGAATTCTCAACTACTTGTTTGGAATTGATCTCTCATGCAATAAACTAACCGGTGAGATTCCTCATCAAGTTGGAAACCTTACCATGATTCATTCCCTAAATCTGTCCCACAACGAGTTGTCAGGACCAATCCCACCATCATTTTCGTATCTCAGGCAAATTGACAGCTTAGATCTTTCCTACAACTACTTGAATGGAAAAAATCCTCACTCTGCCACTCAGCTTGTTGAGCTATACAATTTGGCTGTTTTCAGTGTGGCCGATAATAACTGGAAATCTGCTTCTCTGTGGACTTCCGTTGCCAAAAATCTCAGACACAACTGAATCACCATCATCAATCCCTGGAGCTTCAACCGAGGACGGAGAAGATAGCAATTTCATGGACATGGACATCTTCTATATCAGTTTCACAATATCTTATGTAACTGTGCTCTTAGTGATTGCAGCAGTTCTATGTACAAATCCTTATCGGAGAAGAACAAGGTTCTATCTTATTGAAACGTGGATGACCTCCTGCTATTATTTCATTGTAGACCGTCTACCTAAGCAATTCTGTAACATAAATATATAGAGGCATTATCATGCTTACCTCTCTAATAATTTTTTCTGTCTGATGTTCTCTGTCTAATATATTTATACAATTTCTTGAACTTCACTGATGGAGTCCAAAATTTTATGTTGGAAATAAACCATACCAAGTATAAACCATACACGATCACCAATACAGTTCTTTAGTAGAAAATCTCCTTTAAGCAACTTTTACGATGCTGATAGAATTAAAATGTCTACTGTAATAATGCATAGTCTTCAAATTTTAAACCTTATTGATCAGGATCGAGTATTGTATTTTAGTGATTAATACTTGTTCAAGAAGTTGTCATTTGCCAAATCAATCTGAATTTTTGTATTCCATCTTGTAGGTAGGTAATCTCTAATTGCAGAGCTATGAAAGCCAATTAATTGAATTTTGTTCCGAAGCTGGTTTCGAATGGCAGGACAACACCTGGTTTCTTGTAGAGCTATGCCCTTGGTGAGTTTTCCTGTGATATTGTAACGACAAGAAGTCAACAACACATAAGGTATGGGTTAAATGTTAGAACTACTTGTATTGTGCTTAATATTTCCAATTTCTCTTGATAATTTCTTGTTGCATATGGCATACAATGCTGTGGCATGATCTTCTTCAAGAAAGATCCTGGCCTTGGAGTGGATTTAGAATCTTCCATTAATAATGCTGTTTTTCCAGGTTTACAGGTTAGTTAGACTTGTCTCTTTTACTCTTTTGGCTTTTTTTTTATTGAGTTGTGTGTTTAGATTTTTAGTTCATGAAGGTTTGGGAGACATAATAAAGGATTACACGTGCAGGGTGCTCTGTATAACCATACAATTGGGGTCCTTGCAGTTTGTTTGATGCATGTGCAGTCCCTGGAATTTAAGAATAACCAAGACAAGGTATTGTACTTGCATGATTAAACCTGTTACAAAGGGTGTCCCAACCTGTACTGTCTAACTGGATTTAATTATTCTACCCTGAGGTGATTTCTAATTGCGGAGCTCTTGCAGGCCGATTGATTGTATTAGGTTACAAGCTGGCTTCTGGTGGCAGCAATAATCATCTGGTTCTTGTAGATCTGAGGCTATTGTTGAGTTTTCAGCTGTTGATTAGATTTTGAGTTTTCACTCTGCTGCTGGTTTCTCATTGCCTTGTCAATTGCAACCAATCGGTATTCCTAAAGAATTAGATGTGCGTCCTGTCATACCATATAATATGAGACATGCACCACAGTGTAATTATGCTCGCAATTATTGATTGGTTTATCCGTTGCTCTTAAATTTTTAAACTTTTTTCTTTTACTTTTTTATTTTTGATTTTTGATTTTTGATTTTTTTTGATTTTTTTTAATATGAATGTTACAAAATTGTCATTAAAGACTAAATTACTTTTTAAATGAAACTGTAATGTCTAAAATTTCATTTGGAAGAGTATAATGTGATAATAAACAGTTAAACTTAAAACTTATGAGCAGTAATTTCTACTGCCCTTCTCTGATATGAAAAAACATATGCTCCGTTTACAGGGCCATGATGGGGCTCGAGTGGAGAAAATTCTTGACATTGCCTCTATCACCCTCAACTAGAATTCAGTGCCAGGTGAGTCTTTGCTTTGTTTGAACTTTGATCTAATTGTATTTCTTAACTCTGTTTCATTTCTGGTACTTATAAGCATATGAAATATACTGTGGTGAATTCAAAGGACAGCAGAATGGTACCAACTAACATGCTGAGTAGTTTGATAAAAACAGAGACTTATGCAGAGCATCAGAGTACAGATACAAGCACATTTGAACAACAGTATCGGTCATCAGCTGATCGATACTGTTGGCAATTAGTTGGCAGCTGATGTGGCCTATCGCATCAGGTTGTTAGAAGTTGAAGATTCCCTGATTTCCAGAAAATACCTTCGTTAGAATCCTAGTTGAATATATACCTTGTAATTGGATATTGTAAGAGCTCTCTTAATATAGTAGAATTACTGTTTTCTCCTCTCTTATCTCCATTAATGGAGCTCTCTCAAGTTTTTCATTTACAAAGATAAAACTTCTCATTGAACTTTTATTTGAACTTCAATGACTTTTTTTTTTTTTTCCTCACATCTGAATGTATTGTTAACATGTTTGTTTTTTAAAAGTAAATTTGTCTAAAAATAAGTAATTTTACATTTATACTCATGTTAATCAATTATACATATAATATGGAATGAAAGTAATACAAAAATAATAATTATATAGAACACATATGATCAATGATTTTCTTATTCGATTACAAATAAACGTCATTTTTACTAAGAAAAGAAAAAGTTTTTTTTAAAAATAAATAAATAAATAAATAAATAAATGGGGTAGGAAAACTCACACAAAACACTCTAAAAAAAATAATATATAAATACATCACCCTAATATCATAATAAAGTATTGATATTAAACATCGATATGATAAGTGATTGAGGTTCTTTTTTATTTTTAAAACTATTTAAAATAATTAATATATTAAAATAAAGATTTCTAAACCATATATAATTATGATGAAATTGAAAATATGTTATATATGAGGATAATATCGGAAGAAAAGATCTTGGATTGCATTTAATGCAATTCAGTTATTTGCAATTAAGTGAAAAGTCATGATTTTTTACTTTTTATTTTAAGTTGTTTTTTTTTTATATTTTTAAGTTGTTAGACTAATTTAAAAAACAAATAAAACAACTTAATAATTATGATTTAGACCCATTAAGTTTTAAGTGGAAAAAATAAACTACCCCTTACTCTAGTTAATGATAAATTAGGAAGGTAATAAGAGTGCGCTAGTGCCAGGCAGCATTCACATAGGTTCACCTGCCATGAATATCAGAGGATTTGCAGAGAAAGAATTTTATTTTATTTAATCATTCTATTTATTTATTTATTTATTTATATTTTTTTTACTTTACCTAAAACCAAAACATCATCAATATGACTTTCACTCTTCATTCTTTAAAATCTTTCATTTCCCTTTCTTTTTTCTTTCTATTTCATTGGATTAGCATCAACTAATTTTATTATCTTCAAAAATGTTTAAAAAACTTGTAATTGGAAGACTTAGCAACCGATGCTCTTGGTCTATCTACAGTTTTTGTTCTATTCTTCAAATTTTTATATTTATTTAATTGTTTTTGTTATCTTGTATCATTTTGTTTTCTGGTTAATAATGATAAAAAAGATTGACAAAACAAAAATTTTGGTATAGATTAAGTTATATATGATGTTACTGTTCAACTTTGCAAATACATTAATAAGACCAATACAAGTGAAAATAATTTTGTTGTACAACTTTGCAACATTACACCACAGAAGCTAATGAAATAAGAAATGATAAAAGAAAATAAAAGAGGAGAGTGAAGAGGAGCAAGTGATTAAGAATGGTAAAAAAAAAAAAAAAAGATTTTAAAATTAAATATTATTAAATATACAATAATTTATTATTATATATATACATATATTATTGCATGAATGCTTTGAGTTTGAGTTGAAAGTAAATTATTCTAGAATATATATAAGAGGGGTACTCTGGTCATTTGAACCCATTGTCACGTCCTGTTCCAGCTATACCAAACGCATAACAATACATTTAATGATTCCATCCCAGAAATTTCAAACACAATAAGGAATAACTGTCATGTCTTGTTCTGTCCCACCTTATTTGATACACCTAATTGGACAGGATAAATGGCCCGAACAATATAAATTTAACACTATCCGATGTTTAGCGATAATTTTTAGAGTAACGATATTTACACCTCTAAAAAATTGTATGTACACCCCAATTTAGTTTATTTTTAAAAATCCAATATTATCCTTGAGTAAAATTACTTAAAAGACTAAATAATTTGTAAGTACACACCAATAATTATTAATTGGTTTTATATCAATCCTTTGTGAAAAAAAAGAAAAAGGAAGTTTCATATTAATTGTTTGATATGATAATAAAAACCTTTCTATTTTATCAAACCCTAACTTCTATTTTAAATATTAATTTCAATTTCTTTTATGGAATACAAATTGATTGAGTTGACAAACAATTTACTGCTATAATTGAGTGAAACAAAAATCAATACCAACAATAAACTTTCTTATCAACAATTGTTTTTTTTTTTTTTTTTTTTTAAAAAAAAAAAAAACTTTCTTAAGAACAAAGGAATTGAGATTCGCTGTTGTGTTCTGAGAGCCTCTTTTTTACATAAAGAATTATATATATATATATATAAGTTTTAATGCAATGAAAAGAAATTTTTTTCATACAATTTTTTAGTGATATCAAATTTTTTGCAGTAGTTAGAAATTATTTTTTTAAAGAGAAATTATTTATTTGAATAGAAAGATATAAAATAATAAAATTTTAAATAAATCTAATTTGATAACAAAATAGTGGGGTGTGCTAACAAAAATATAATACAATAAAATTAAAAAGGGTATTTTTGGTATTAAGTGGGGTTTATTTACGAACCAGAGATATTTAAAATATTTTAGGGGTGTAATTACAAAAGGAGTGTACATACAGTTTTTGAGGGGTGCCAACATCGCCACTCTAATTTTTAACTGAATTACTTAATGCGGTGTATTGTTTTACCCAGTTCACACCAAACTAAATAGTCCGGTCAGTAAGCACCTGTATCACAGCCCGACTTGGGCTTTATGTTACGCAACTCACGCCTTGACCAAGGTAATTTCTCTTGTTTCATTTGCATTTTTCCATTCAAAAAGCTGACTAATGCGGGTTCCACTAATTTCCATTAAAGTGGTTCCATTAACATTTTATTTTAATTTATTTTTTCAATTAAATTTAACTCCTTTGCAGCAAAACAATAACTAAAGTGTTCCACTAATTTTTTTTTTTAATTTGTTTCTATAATTTAATTTAATATATTTATAAATGTTTAATTTTAAATAAATATACATATTAGCCATTTTAATACGGTCCAATACAGGCCCATACCAAACATCATAGAGTACTAAATTTAATCTAATACTATTTAGTCAAATCCAGTACAATCCTATATAATTTAGTCCAATCCAATATTGTATGGTGTGCCAAACATACCCTTTTGGAATAGGTGATGAAGTCGGGTCAGATCTTGAAGAGGAAGCCTCTATATTGACCTACTGGAGATCCGGAAGAAGCATCAAATTAGAACTAGCTTACAGTATTGACAAGTTAAGTGATTGATTCCGGATTTTGTTTTTTCTTTGAATTCATTTATATACTATCTGCAATGTCCTATTTGACTGATTTTAAGCTTAAAATATTAAGCAACAATATAAAAGTGTAGTTTCTGGATTGACATGAAATTGTTTGGTCTCCTGAAAAAAAAAAAATTATTTACTTTCAGACGTACACATCAATGGATGAGTTCAAACCGCGTTATTTGTGTTTCTTGATAATGATTTCTATGATTTTTCAATTTAGTTGCCATCAATTGAACTTTTTTTTTTTTACTCATCTTGTTCACGCAAGATGGGACATTGTGGCCTTGTTATTTTTTAATTATAATATCTATGACAATATAACAAATAGAAATTGAAAGTAAGAGGAAGGTAGGGGGCAATTTTCCGATAACAAATAGTTGGCTGATAGCAGGAAATAATTAGAAAGAAATTAAGGAGCATCAACTAGATTCAAAGTCTTTGAATCACAAATCAAACACTCCCCAATTATTTTATAAAACATTAAAATATAGGAAGAATGAAGAAACGACATATTGATTGACCGACCCCAGTTTCAAATTAAAGTCTCCTAATTAATCAAGTGTGAGAGAAGAATGTGTAGAGTTTGCAATTTCCAGGAAAGCAGTATTTAGTATTTAAGCAGAGGAAAATGCAGAGAGATTAAAGATTTTTTTTTTTAAGTTGACTCCGGATCAAGAACAAGTGGTCCTCAAAAAAGAAAAGTTAATACAAAATTTTATGTTTAAATAATAATTAATGCTGAGCCTTTGAAAAAAGAATAGTTAATTATATATCATTTTTTAGTACAGATATTGACACCCATAAATATGATAAGCACACTCATATTTATAAGTATACCCAATTACCTATATCTAAAATTTAAAATTAAAACATAACTATAAGCATCCATCTTAATGCCAATAATACCCTTATTTAAATGAATGTTTTCATTTTAATACAATTTGTTTATAAACCCTCTTAAGTTATTAATACATCCAATTTATCTATAATTAACATCTAGAGATGATAAGATTCTGAATGGTCACCTGAAACCATATTATTATTTTCGAAAACAAGACGGTAAAAGTAAGAATCATGGTATTTAGGCTAAGCAACAGAGGAAGCAGAAAAGATAGAGAAATATGGACCATCAATTTAGTGTATTCAGTTGTTAATCAGAATTAGTTAGCAATTAGTTGGCAGCTGATGTGGCATATCGCATCAGGTTATTAGAAGTTAGTTGAAGATTCCCTGATTTCCAGAAAATACCTTTGTTAGAATCCTAGTTGAATATATACCTTGTAATTGGATATTGTAAGAGCTCTCTTAATATAGTAGAATTACTGTTTATCTCCATTAATGGAGCCCTCTCAAGTTTTTCATTTACAGAGATAAAACTTCTCATTGAACTTTTATCAAACACCTTATAGTGTTATTACTTACTCCAGTTAATGATAAATTATGAAGGTAATAAGAGTGCGCTAGTGCCAGGCGGCATTGGCATAGGATCACCTGCCATGACTACCAGATGATTTGCAGAGAAAGAATTTGAAGCAGTTGCCGACTTAATCCATGAGGGTGTGCAAATAAGTCTCGAAGCTAAACAATCGGTTAAAGGATCAAAGCTCCAAGATTTCATGAAATTTGTCACAATTTCTCCTTGATGGATAAAGTGTCAGATCTTCGCTGAAGAGTTGAAGCTCTTACAACCCAGTTTCCGATTCCTGGAGTATGAGAGTGTAGTAAAACAATCTGTCACAGTGCCCATGTTACTGAAAGTTCTATCTGATAATACGTAACAATGTGATGAAAGATTTTGAAGTCTGCGAGGTTGAATGTCGATCCTATGATCTTTTTTATGTATATTAAAAATAAATTAATGCTTTATTTGCAACAAGAAGAATAGGTGTGCCAAACATACCCTTATGGAATAGGTGATGAAGTTGGGTCGGATCTTGAAGAGGAAGCCTCTATATTGAGCTACTGGAGATCCGGAAGAAGCATCAAATTAGAACTAGCATATGACATTTACAGGTTAGGTGATTGATTCCGGATTTTGTTTTTTCTTTGAAGTCATTTGTAGACTATCTGCAACGTCTTCTATTTGACTGATTTTAAGCTTAAAATATTAAGCAACAATGTAAAAGGGTAGTTTTTGGATCGACATGAAATTGTTTGGTCTCCTGAAAAAAAAAAAAAAAAATTTGTTTATTTTCAGATGTACACATCAATGGACGAATTCAAACCGTATTACTTGTGTTTCTTGATAATGATTTCTATTACTTTTCAATTTAGTTAACATCAATTGAATTTTGTTTTTTACCGATCTTCTTCACATCAGATGGGACATTTTGACTGTATTATTTTTTAATTATAATATCTATGACAATATAATGGACAAGAATCAAGATAACAAATAGAAATTGAAAGTAAGGGGAAGGTAGGGGGCAATTTTCCGATAAATTCAAAGTCATAGCGTGGAAAGCTCGCTAACTATAAGCCTAAAATACATCCTGTAGATCTGAAATTATAACTATTATAATATCTTATTTGTAAATGAATATAAGAGCCGATAGCCGGCAACTGAACCATAGTCCGTCTGACTGCGGAAACTGATTGGGGAATATTCTCTATCTTCATATTAAACAATATGAACGTGCATTTGTTAGCGAACAAACCTTTCACTATACGCGCGGAAACGTTGCCGGATAGAACACAAACAAACACAGTAACAAAGAAAAGATAGATGAAGAGAAGTAAATCAAAATCCAAGCACACACAACACAAGAATTTACGTGGAAACCCAAATCAGGGAAAAAACCACGGCTGTCAGGACGACAAGAGAAAGTTCCAATATGTAGTAAATTGTTACAACCACACACTCAAGATCTCTCTCTAAATAATACCTCAAACCCAATTACACCCAATGCTCACTTTGAGATCTCTCTTGTATTTGCTATTTTGCTCCACCACTAATAACCTAGTTATTATGGTCTATTTATATGTATTACAGGGAGTTTAAACTAACAAGGAAATCTGTCTCCTAGTCATACAAGATTTACTTGTTCCACATAAATACTATTTCCTATTTATGACAAGTCTTTACTTCAAGGAGAAATCCTTTTCCCATTAGAACTCTAGAAGCAACATATTTCCTCTTCCATAAATATTTCTTGATTCAACGCGTGCTTGTGATTAACTACGATTCAAGTTGCAGTTGGCCACCTGCTTCCTAAACCGTGTTGAACTTGACCACTCAGAAAACCGTGATCCACTCGCCAAACCATGTTGACCGCTACCGATGTCACAGCGCTCTTGCAGCGCTTCGCACAGCGTGCTCCTCTGTGATAAAACCGCTGCCTAAGCGCTGCCTGAAAAAATCACAGCGCTCTTAAACCGCTGCCTTGCCGCTGTCAAATGCGCAGCGCAATGCGCAGCGCTCTTCACAATTAAACCGCTGCACATACGCTGCCAATTCAACAGCGTTCTCACTTTCAATTTTTTTCCTCTTGTTTGACTTTGCTGTATAATGTCACCAACTTTTAACAAAACAAATTCTTTGCATATTAATACCATATAAGACAAAAAATGACTTTTATGCTTAATTATGTTTTGTCTTACTTGAAAGGTCTTCATGCAATAATCTCATACTTTCCAAACGCTCTCACGTTTCCAGAAAGTCTCCGCATTGGTAAATCGTGTTTGGTAATCATTGGTAATTCGAGCCATATCCAACAGCATTTCTCTGACAGCATTAAATATAGTGGGGGTAGTTGGCTGATAGACTGATAGCAGGAGATAAGAAAGAAATTAAACAGATGCAAAGTCTTTGAAGTTTGAATCACAAACCAACCACTCCCCAATTATTTTATAAAACATATATTATAATAGAGGAAGAAAAGACATATTGATTGGCTGACAGCATTAAAAATAGTGGGGGAAATTAAAGTTTCCTAATTAATCAAGTGTGAGAGAAGAATATGTGACTTGATCGTATCTTTGACGGTAAACCTGCATTTCTCTAATTAATTAATTGCTTACACCATAATTTTTAAGAGATTAAGATTATAAATCTTTTATTTATTATTATCTTTTCGGGGCTGATCAAAATGTACAAAATTTAGGCAGAGGAAGCTGCAGAGAGATTAAAGATTTTTTTTTTTAGGTTGACTCGGGTCAAGCACAAGTGGTCCTCAAATAAAGAAAAGTTAATACAATCTAAATGGACATCATATGCACAATTTTATATTTAAATAATTATTAATGCTGAGCCTTTGAAAAGAGAATAGTCAATTATATGTCATTTTTAAAATTGAGTTTAACTAATAGAAGAAGCCATCCATGTGATTATAAATAGTCTCTCTTGTTAATTGCAAAGGTAGTAGATTCTACCTGGAAAATAGTAAAGTGTTGTATTGAGATGGGTTTAACGCAGCAGCTATGGTGGTGGGTATTTGTAATAGTATTGACTCTTGTATCATTAGAAAGTAGGTGGAGTGAGGGGTGTCTGGAACAAGAGAGATTTGCTCTCTTGCAACTTAAACCTTTCTTCAATACTTTTTACGAACTTGATAGTTGGGTTGAGGGAGATCTCAATTCAGATTGTTGTCAATGGGATGGGCGGGTTGAGTGCAACGATACCACCGGCAGGGTCATCTCCCTTAATCTTTTTGATACAAGGGGACCGAATTCGGAAATGGAAGAATGGTATCTAAATGCTTCTTTGTTTTCTCCCTTCCAACAACTACGCAGCCTTAATTTAAATTATAATGGGATAGCCGGTTGTGTTGAGAATGAAGGTCGCTTGCCTTTGCCTTTCATCCTTATCTAATTCTTAATTTTAAATATTAATTAATGAATAATTTGTTACACTATCCTACACACTTGTCTAAATATTTTAAACAATTTCCTTGCATGTTTTGATCAAATATTACTCTTCTGTAGTCATGGAGTTCATGAAACACTACTTTCTTCAAGAAAGTATGGAGAATAATATAATTAGTTTGATACTTTGGTTTACTAATTAATTGATATACCTAATGAAACTGTTTTTTCTCATGTTACAGGTTTTGATAAGTTGTCAACATTGAGCAACTTGGAAGCGCTTTATTTAAGTTATAATAGCTTCAACAATAGCATTTTATCATCTCTAAATACTCTTTCATCGTTAAAAAAATTATCTCTATCTTATAACAAATTGAATGGAATAGTTGATATTCAAGGTAATCTTTATTTTTACCTATTCTCTCTCTCTCTTGAAACAATAAGGCTCTAAATTTGAAGAAAATGGATTTTATCTGACATTTAATGAAGAAAATGGATTCTTTGAGAAAATCATTTTACCCCCTCAAATTGTCGGTAGAGACAAAAAAAATATATTATTTACATGTGATGCTTCTTACCCGACTTTCTTTACCCCCATTTTAGAATAAGACTCTTATAACAAACTACTGTTTTTGGAATCAAGCAAAAATTAATGAGATTAATGAAATTGTGTTTCCCAAAGATATTGACAAAAGCAAAATTTGATTGTTTAATTTCCAGAGGTCATTCATTCATTCTATACCTAAAGGACCCTTAAATCTTTTAATAATTAAATTAATGTTAATAATTAGGAAAATATAACTTTTAACTTGTTATTGGAGAAAAATAGAAGCAAGGGATCGTGCTTTTGTTCATTATCATTATTATTTTCTTGACAACTACTAATTTGTTGATTAATTTCAGTAGTTGTTTTAGAGATTGTTTAGATTGATACAATTAGTTTAATTAGTTTTCAAAGTAATTCTTGAAATAGTTTGTTGATTCTCTTTTTACAGGTTTAAGATTGAGTAATTTGGAGTTTCTGGATTTAAGTGTTAACAACTTCAACAACAGCATCTTATCATTTCTAAGCTCATTTTCATCATTAAAAACATTATATCTCTATGATGTTGGGTTGAAAGGATGTGTTGATTTATCAGGTTATTAAACTCATTTCTCCTCTTCTTTATCTTCATGTATATATTTACTTTGTTTTTAATAGCTGGATGAGGCAAAACAATTGTTATGCTTCATCTTCTTATATTATTATTATTTTGCTGCTTAATATCTGTTTTATTATGCTTCATCTTCATTTCTTCTCTGTTTTATCTTCATATATATATATATACACTACAGGAGAATGCATGTGCCAAATCTGTAGTATTACACCTTAAATATAATATATGCATATATATATATATATATTTTATATACGAATATAAATATATTTACGATTTACAAAAAAAAATTGTTAGTATTTCTAATGTTGCAAATGAACTTGGAGTTCTTACCAAGATCTGTCTATTAAAGTTACTTTATTTTCATATATTATAACATAATGCCCTTTTCTTTTTTACTTTAAATATATGAGAAAATATTAAACGGCACGGTCTTATTGTCACTTGGTGAGATCCGTACAATTAGATTGCACCAAATTATAGTTTAATAATATATATTTTTGTTCTTGAGATAAATTATGCAATCTCATTGGACGGTCTCACCAAGTGGAAATGAGACCGTCCCATTAAAGATTTTCTTCAAATATATATAATAGCATGATATTTAAAGTTAATAATTTTTATTTCTTAGAAAATAAATAAAAGTCGTTTAACCTATAATTAATTAACTCATACCCATCTTGAATTTTGAATTAAAAGAGTTAACATAATCTTTGTCTTCTTTATCCCCCACGTAACAATTCCATGATTGTTACCTAACCAATTAACCTCACTTAGAAATTATTAAACTAAATAAAATATGCTTCAATTTAGAAGAAGATGTTATTTATAAATTCCCATTTTAATCTCATATATTTTAGTGGTCCTCTCTTGTGGGGTTTGTTTATAAATTTTTTGTCAACTCTTATTCCAAGTTTCCAACACAATCTGCCAAGTTTCCAAGAATCCAACGGCAAAGGCAAAAAAAAAAATTAAAAATTAAAAAATACCACACACACTGTCCAAAAAGTACACTCTGCCCAATTTATCTCTCTGTCCCCCTTTTATCTCACTCACTCACGTTTTCTCTACAAACTCTCTCTCTTCCTCCATCTCCATTTTTGCAGCAGAGATGAGTCTTGAGCTTTCACCATTTTTGGACTACATAGATCTCAAGCAAACTTTGGGATCTCTCCATCCAAAAACACCCAGAAAATCAGATCCCAGAAACATTTAATATTGTTTTTTTTTTCTTCCATCTAAAAAAAGAAATCATCTTCTTCGTCAAACGACTAAACCCACTCGATTGATGGACCAGGTCGATGCATCTAGTCCTCCATTGATGGACCATGTCGCTCCACCAGATCCTTTCCACTGCCTCACCATCACCGCCGTCAGCGCAGAGAATATTACAGCTCCTCCACCGAGAATATCCCCATCAATGTTCCATCTCATACACCTTCATCTGCCTCGCCATCAATACCCCATCTGCATCGAATCCTTTCCGCTGTTCTTCATCTCTTCATCAGAATTTTTTTTTATTTTTTCTTAAATTGATGATGGCTGGATACTTGGATGATATTTGAAGATTGTGGGATTTTTATGGGGTTTTCAATGTGTGTGTTGTGTTTTAACTTTAATTGAATCTGGGTTGCTGAGTTTAGCCTCTTTTAAATATAAAGAATATATATATTTACTTTGTTTTTAATAGCTGGATGGCAAAATAATTGTTATGCTTCATCTTCTTTTATTATTTTTTTTTTATTATTTTGTGCTTTTTCACTAACTCTGTTTAACTATTATCAGAAATATTTGATTCTTTGAGCAATTTAGAGGAGTTGTACCTGGGCGATAATCAGATAAACAAATTAGTGACCACGAAAGGTATTAATTAAAGAAAAATTGATTACTTCGAATATGGTGGTTTTGTCTATCCAATTAGTTCAATAAATCACAAATGTTTCCTTTAAACTAAATATAATCTAATTCTTAAATTTAAATTAATAAACATTAAAAAAGTGTAGCTTTGTTAACACATTGAAGATTATATCTTTCCATTTACAGGTAACGGTGTAAGTTCGAGGAACTTGCGAACTCTTGGTCTAGGGAATGTCAGCATTCATGATGGAAAAACCCTGTTGCAATCATTAGGGTTGTTCCCATCTTTGAAGACACTTTACCTTTACTATAATAATTTTAGTGGAATAATGAGCAGTCGAGGTAAGTATGTTAGATTGTGTTAACTTCCATTATATATATAGTGAGACAGAGAGAGAATTCTTAAGTACAAACCATCTATACCATGATGAAATGTAATGAATTTTGATGAGATTTTTTACATGCATGATAAAAAAAAATCTCATCAAAATTCATAAATTTCATCAAGATTTTATCATGATATGGATAAATTTGGACATTAGATGGTTTGCAACATAGAAGTCCTATATATCTTCATTTAAGTGATCTTCATTTAAGTAATGTTACCGTTCTTTTTCAATTATAGAGTTGCACAATTTTACCAACCTGAAAGAGTTGTACATGTGGGGCTCTTCTGTCCATATAAGCTTTTTTCAAAGCATTACAGCTTCCACTTCTCTTGAAACATTGTACATGCCGAATTGTCAACTCAATGGCATCTTAGACATAACAGGTGAAAATACACTTTCATGAATGTTTTAATATTATATTATGATTTATAAATTAGATTTCTTTTACCAAGAGATCCAAGACCCGGCACATATATTTTCAATAGTGTTTCATTTTTCTATTAACCATATCTACTGATGTTTGTTTTACCTTTTTTATAAATAAATCTCTGTTAATTGACTAGTGTCTTATAGCTTAGGTTTATTCAGTAAAAAAATAAAAGTACAAATATTTTATTATTTAACAATCTTAAAATAATAATAGATCGAGAAAATAATATATCTTAGTCTCATAAAGTCATACATTATCTTTTCTGTACATTCGGTTTAGCTTAAATAAATTTGCATTTAGGTTATCATCCAATGTACATTCGGTTTTGTGTTTGTAGATTTGTCTAATTTGAAATTTTTGTACATGTATGATAACCCAAATGCATATTTATAAAAAGGTTAATTACAAAAAAAGTCCCTACGGTTTGACAATATTATAAGGATATAATATCTTTATCTAAATTTAATACAACATAAATATTTTGTTAATAAAAGTAAGTTGTAAAATACACATAATATTATGGCTTCTAACATTATAGAATTAAATCATTTGCAAGTTTAAATAAAAAAAAATATATTTAGAACTGTAAATTTAAATAATTGTTTATACATGAATTTTAACATGTATTTTATATTATTGAATAGTTCATTATTGAATTGATGTCATCTTATTATTAAAAAAAACAAACAAACAAACAAATACTTTCATCAAGAATTATATAAAAAGTTTTTTTTTTTATTCTTAATTAATGGCTCGCATGTCTAGCATTAACTTTTTTATATCGATGTGCATTAAAGAAGAAAATCACAAGAGTTTTCTCCAATGCATACCGATTTTAATAAATTTAATGTGAGAGTTCGTGAGCCATTAATTAGACATTATAATATATTGGTTAAACAAAAGTTATAAATCAAACTATTGATAGTTAAGGAGTTGACTTTACAATGTTGATGCATATTGAGGGAAAAAAAGACTATATATATCCATATATATATAATTTAGCCAGATGATAAATATTTATTGGGTTCACCTTTGAATGAAACTAATCTCAATATTAGCATTCTACAAAGCATTGGATTGTTGACTTTATCATTACAAAGTTGTAATCTGGAAGGCACATTTCCTAATCAAATATATATTTGTCATTGGAATATTTTTGAGAATTTCCTCAAGTATATATTAATTTTAAGAGTTATATATTTCCTTAAATAAATATTAATGTATATTTGGTTTTGTTTTTATAGATTTGTCTAATTTGAAGAATTTGAAAAATTTATTCATAGGTGGAACTAATCTCAACATCAGTGTTCTACAAAGCATCGGACGTTTGACATCTCTTAACACTTTATCATTGTCGAATTGTAATTTGGAAGGCACATTACCTGATCAAGGTTAATAAACCTCTCTCTCTCTCTCTCTCTCTCTCTCTCTCTCTCTCTCTCTCTGATTAAATCATTTTAATTATCAATTAAAAATTCAACCTAAACCTTTTATGAAAGGATATATTTCAGGCGGTCTTTGTGAGCTGGTGCATCTGCGAGAGCTGTATCTTTATGGTAATAATCTAAAGGGTGCCCTGCCGTCTTGTTTTGGAAATTTGACATCCCTTCAAGTATTACATCTCTCTTCCAATCAATTTTCTGGGAACATCTCCTTGTCTCCTCTTATGGCTTTGATATCCATCCAACATCTCTATCTTTCGTATAATCACTTCCAAATCCCAATTTCACTCGAACCATTTTTCAATCATTCCAAACTCAAGAGTTTCGCCTGTAAGAACAACGACCTATATGCTGAAACAGAGTTATATTCTTTGGCCCCAAAATTCCAATTAAATTCCATCACAATGTCTGGTTGCAAAGGCGCATTCCCCAAATTCCTGTACCATCAACGTGAATTGCAAGAAGTTGATCTGTCTCACAATAACTTCACAGGGGTGTTTCCAGATTGGTTGTTAGAGAATAATACACAATTACTACATCTTGTTCTACTCAATAATTCTCTACCGGGACCTCTCCCGTTGCGAATTCTTTCTCATGTGAATTTAATGACGTTAGACATCTCCATGAATAACTTCAACGGACACATTCCAGCAGAAGTTGGAGCATATCTTCCAGGATTAACAATTTTAAATATCTCCGGAAATGCTTTAGAGGGGAACATACCTTCTTCAATTGGTGATATGAAGTCGTTGATAAGTTTGGACTTATCCCACAATCACTTGTCGGGCGAAATACCAGAGCACTTGGCCGAGGGTTGCTTCTTTTTACGAATCCTTGTTTTATCAAACAATAGCCTTCAAGGTCAGATTTTCTCTTCAAATTTCAATTTGATATACTTGAGGAGTTTACAATTGGATGGCAATAACTTTTCCGGAAAGATCCCTGATAGCTTATCCAACACCTCCTTATATGGACTGTATCTCAGTGATAACCAACTCTCTGGTAAGATTCCAGGTTGGTTGGGAAACATGTCAAGATTGATAGAGCTTGTAATGCCTAATAATCATCTCGAAGGTCCAATTCCACCAGAGTTTTGTCAATTGGAAAATCTTCAAGTTTTGAACCTTGCTGGAAATAATATCTCGGAAATACCATCTTGTTTTAGTCTTTCCTCACTTAAACAAGTTCACTTGTCTAGAAATATGTTACAGGGAGAATTACAAAATTCATTCCGTAATAGTTCTTCTCTGGTAACTCTAGATCTTGGCTATAACCGCATAAATGGTAGCATCCCAAATTGGATTGGTAGGCTTTTTAACTTGACCTATCTTATCTTGAATAATAACAATCTTCAAGGTAGAGTGCCAATTCAGTTATGCCAATTGGATCGGTTACGGTTGTTAGATCTTTCCCATAACAATCTTTTTGGGCATATTCCCCCTTGCCTTATGACTAGACTATGTGACAGAGATTTTCTTGTGCCACCTTCAAGTTACTATGACTTACGTATAAATCAGATAGCTGATCTTTTAATGGGAAAGGAAGAGATTGTAGAGTTTAGAACGAAGACCATATCCTACTTGTACCATGGGAAAATTCTCACCAAAATGTCTGGAATTGATCTCTCATGCAATAAACTAACGGGCGGCATTCCTCCTCAAATTGGAAACCTTGCCATGATCCATACATTGAATCTGTCCCACAACAATTTGACCGGATCAATCCCGTCAACATTTTTGAATCTCAAACAAATTGAGAGCTTGGATCTTTCCTACAACAATTTGAGTGGGATAATCCCCATCAACTTATTGAACTATCTTTCCTGGCAGTTTTCAGTGTGGCATATAATAATTTATCTGGAAGGACCCTTGGGCTGGTTGCTCAATTTGCTACCTTTACTACAAGTAGCTACGAGGGAAATCCTCTTCTTTGTGGTTTGCCACTGCCAAGTTGTGATGAAGTTGAATCACCGACTTTGTTGCCAACAAATTCAAGTTACATTGGAGATGAAAATGATTTCATGGACATGGACATCTTCTACATCAGTTTTATAGTGACTTATGCAATTGTGCTCTTGGCAATTGTTGCTGTTTTGTTTATAAATCCTTACTGGCGACAAACATGGTTCAATGTTGTTGAAACATGGATGACTTCGTTTTACTATTTCATCGTAGATCATCTCCCCAAGTGTATTACATCTAACTTTCTTGTTTAATTATTATTATTATTATTTTATAGCATTCTGGTTGTAATCAAATCATATTGTACGTTGCTGATTTTCACAAATACAGCCCAATAATACTATATGTTGAAAATTATTAACTCTAATTTGTGATAGAAAATATCTTCTAGGTAACTTATGAGGTCCAGGCACAGTTCAAAACTCTTTTGCTAATACAGGACTAATTCCATTTTTACTGTCATTGATTTTCTGATGTGCGGGATTAGAAATAGCTAAAAATAAACCTAGTTAAAAATTTTTTACATATCAGGTTGATCCTTGAATCATTTTAGAACAGAACTTCGACTCAAGTTATTAAGTATTGTATTGTTTGTAAGCACCAAACATGTTTTATAGAACCCCTATAGTCTCGTGCAAAGCTCCAAATCAGAACCGAGCCTCATTGAGATTAGAAGTTTACTAGACCAGCTGGGCAATACTGCTGTTGTGTTCAAACCCAGAGCTAACAATTCGTTAGCTGATAACTTGGCCAAGAAAGGGGCTGATCTGATGGAAAATGTGATGATCTGGGATTTTTGACAGTTTTTTGTGGCAGTTTTGGTTGTTTTCTGGGCTCTCCTTGCGGGTGGGGGTTTTTGTCTGGTGTTGTGCCTTGCGTGGGGTTCTCTGTTTTTTCTTGTTTTTTCTCTGGTTTTGGGTGTGTTTGGGGCGGTGTGGGCTGTGTGTGTGCGTTCTTTTTGGCTTCAGGTGCCGGGTTGTGGCTCTGGATGCCTTGCGTTTTTGCTGGGCTGGTCCCCTTAATAAATTAGCTGTTCCAAAAAAAAAAATAATAATAATAACCGAGCCTCAAATCAGCTCTATTTTTTATCTCATGGAATCTGCAAAATAATAATAAAACAGAAGTCAGAAAGCAAATTACAAGGACACAATATTTGGTAGGGAGAGATGGATAGATGTCTAATTGCTGATCAACAATCTAAAATGCAAAAAAAATTTCTTATTCCGGCAAATTTCTATCACGTAATGAGTATGAAAGAAAGTATAGGTTAAAAAGCAGAAAAACTCAAGGGATGATAAAACTGTAGCCAAAAATTGTAGCATGAAAAAAAAACGTGTAGTTCAACTCTTATTCTGGCAAATTTCTATTGGCTCTAAGCGGCAGACAAGGCACCATGAACTGGCTCTTGCTGTTGACTCTGATATATGGAGCCTAAACTAAGTGTTTCCTCACCCAAACCGATCCCCTTAGTCGATGAGCTATTTATACCCCACTCAGTCACCGACTACAAACTCAAATGATTGCAGAAATATGATAGAATTATGAATGTAGCTCCTTTAAATTTGAAGGAAACCATATAGAATCGGCTCCCTCCAATCGTGTTAGTAGCTAAGTTTAGGCACCATGCAAAAGGTGGCTTGTCTTAGATTGATAAACAATCACCCGTGTCTGACTGAGTGCCACTAACCATTTATCTGATAATGGAGATTTTTCTATCAAAAACATTGTTCCATCATGAAATTTGATAGTATGCTAAATGATGATTGCCCTAGAATGAATGAAAATAACAAAAGGGGCCTAATCAAAATACAGTACAAATCTACATTGAAACATTTTAAAAGAACACAAATATAAAATGTGGATCAATGTAACCAAGTAATTGTATCTTGAAACAACAATGAGTCTCAAGGATCTTCTTCCGGTCAAATAAATATGGGCTCCAAGCAGCAGACGGGTTGCCATTAATGGGCACCTGCTGCTGACTCAGATGTGGAGCCACACAGCAACATACATACATATGCTTATGCTCCAATAATGTTTCTAGATCAAAACAATAACACTTTTCACTTTTGTAACAATCATGTAAACAAAAAAATCCTATTTATAAATAAACACGTACATAAAGAGATTAAAAAAAACACTTGCTTGTAACACGATGGTTTACCTGAGCGAAGGCAGCTTCGGCCAATCAAAGTAAATCTACAAAACAAATTCCGCAGATAAAGTTAAAAGTTAATTTAACCCCATGTCGCACCTGTCAGTTAAAGTTAATTTTGCATTAGATATGCATCAAATGAATGCCACTAATAGATTTCTAAAAGCCAAAATACACGAAAAAGAAAGAAAAATAGAGTAAATCCAGTTACCTGAGTTCTTGCGTACTATATCACCGCACACACGTGTGAGGCCGTATCATCGGAGTAGTCAAAAGAACAGAAGTGGTTTTTGTTAAAGAGAAGGGTCGCCATATTAGACAACAGTGAAATGCAGGCAAGTGAATTGATGGAGAAGATAAGAGAGCAGAGAAGCGGAGGCAGAGTAGGAGTAGAGAGTTCAATCCATTTCGAACTAATACATCTTCAAGAGCTGGTTATCGGCGAATTAGACATCACTTCATCTATTCCATCTATTCAAATCTCTCTGCTCATGATTTTGTAGAAACATTTCCTTGTCTCCCCTAAAAAGTTTAACATCAATTCAGTACTCAACACTTTCAGGTAACCACTTCCCACTTCTAAATCCCAATCTCACAGTCACAGAGCCATTCAAGACTCACAATAATGATATATGCCAAGGCAAAGCAAGTATTTTGACCCCCAAAATTTGGGTTCATTTCGTCTGGTAACAGGAGATAGTGAAGCATATCGCAAGTTTCTCTCCCTACTAAAATTTAAAACTACAATCAGTTGATATCTCTCACTTTGATTTGTGGGGATAGTTTCCAATTCGGTTTGTCAAGAACAGCACAAAACCAGCTATCATTGAATAACAGTAATCTAGATGGAACGATTTTAAATCAATTCTGCTCTCTAACTCTGACCAATTAAGATTTGATTAACTCTTTCTCACAATAATCATTCAACAAAATATTAGAAAATTATACTCCAGTTAACACATACCAATAAATGACTGATAATATATGCAAACATCTAAGCAGTTCATCTATGGCCGCAGCCTACAGCTTTAATCTTCCTACCTCCCCTAGACCAGAGTCAATAAGAGTCCGATAATGTAGAGCCTACTCTCACCAGGGAAGGATTCTAACATACAAGTCAGCGATCCACAAGTTGAAAATGGAAAACTGTAACCAACAAAAATCGAACTCTATCGTGAAATATGCAATTTATTATATATAGAATGCAGTTAAAGCATAACATTTCAAAACTAGAACTTTTTGCACGGCTGATACATACAGCATTCAACTAAACACTGAAGGGAACCTACAACAACTAAAACTAAAAGCATATAATCACAACATTTCATCTTCTCAAACTCACCCGACTCAAGTGCTCAGCAAGGAAATCCCTGATCCCACGCCCGGTCTCATCCACTTCTCCTTCAAAAATCGGAAACTCCTCTTTTTTTAAGCACCCCAAATCATCATCCGGCATTGGCTCGCTAAACTTTATCAGAAAATTATGCAACAAACACCCTGTAACAATTACAAAAGGCAAGAATTCAATACACTCCTCCTTCCACCTCCTCCCCAAAAGCTGCCACCGCGATTTAACTCGCGCGAAAGCATTGTCAACCAACCCCATTGCGCGACTGTGCACGACATTGAACTCCTTTTCAGCTGAACTAAAGCTATCCTCTTCGTTGTTTCGCACATAAGGTGTTATAAGCCAAGGCATGAGAGGGAAACAAGAATCTCCCAATATATATTGAGGAATAAAATTGCCATCACCAAGTTCATAAGCAGGTCCATTCAACAACTCTCTAGACTCCTCCACGCCTATAAACAACTTCGTTTGATACAAAATCGACTCCGGTTTCATTGTATAAGGCCAACCAGCAGATATATCAAGAAATCTACCTTCAGAGTCCACTAAAGGTTGAACCAACAACGACCCATTTTGTCCCAACAGTTCACCATCGACATTGAATTTTCCAAACCCTAGAACCCCACAACAATTGGGCAACGAAATCCACCCAAAACCCACAACAATCCTCTCTAAATTCTCTCTAAACTCGACCAAATTTCCCAACTTGTCGTTTATAGCCTTGCAGACTGTGTAAAAAACGCGACAAGCGTCGGCGGAGGAAGGGAAACCGAATCGACGGGCGAGGGATTTGTAGGAGGCGCCGTGGGAGAGGCGGAAGAGGGTGGCGGCGAGGGCGGAGTCGGGAGGAAACGACGGGAGAGAAGAGGAGAGAGCAGGGAAGAGGGTGTGGAGGAGATGGGTGAAAGTCTGTTGGGACATGCGGAAGAAGCGGAGCCAGTGTGGGTCCAGAGGAGCGCAGAACGAGGAAATGAAGGAGGGGAAGAAGGGAGTGGAAGGAGAAGGTAGTGGGCGTGGAGGGTATGGGAAGCGGGAGGAGATGGAGGAGAGGAGGGACTCGAGAGAGAAGATTTGAGAGGGATGGAGGTGGATTTCGTGGCGGAGGAGGAAGGAGTAGGCGGCGGAGGTGGACGTGGAGAGGAGAGAAAGGAGTTCTGGGGTTGGGTGTTTGGATGTTTTGGTGGTTTTTCGTTTCTTGCTGGTAGTGGTGGTGGTGGTGGTGAGGTCGGTTTTGGGTGTTTTAGGGGTGGTTTTGGGTCCTTTGCCACCGGCTGCCATGGCTGATTCAGCAACGATCACATTGACTTCGCTTATCAGTTACTCTCACTTATGC
Organism: Acer campestre; assembly: GCA_954870605.1. Classification (NCBI taxonomy): domain Eukaryota; kingdom Viridiplantae; phylum Streptophyta; class Magnoliopsida; order Sapindales; family Sapindaceae; genus Acer; species Acer campestre. The sequence continues at coordinate 35,380,957 of OX940804.1, read as the reverse complement.
AGTTTGCTTAGCGGTGCTTTCGTTTTTGATAATTTTTTTTTTTTTTTTTTTTTTTTAGATATAATAACAATAATAATATATGTGATTTTTTTTTATTTAGGAAGAAAACCATTTTAGTCCCTCTAGTTTGACCTATTACATGAACCGGTCTCTTTAGTTTCAGTATTGTCTTGACAGGTCCTTCACGTTACCAAAAAACTGTATTTTCGTCCCTGCCGTTAGATTCTGTTAGGGTTTTCAAATATTCCGTCAAACTGATGAGGGTAAAAATGTAAACTTACTGTACTAGTTTCTAGAAACCCTGTGATTTATTACTAATTTAATAATAAATAAATAAAAGAAAAAGAAAAATTAAGAATTTCAATTAAAAAACAATTAGAAAATTGATTTAATTAAAAAAAAACTAATATTTTAAAAAATCAATTGATTTAATACACCAAATTTTCCAGATTCATCACCACCCATCTGCCAAACCACCATCGAATAGAATCTTCAATCGAACCAAACCCCAAAAACAAACTACCATCACCTCAAACCAAACCCAAATTAGAAACCCCAAAACTGATTTCGGCACTAACAAATTAGGGAGAAAAAACAATTGATGGGGTTATCGGAAATTATAAGATTAAACACAACAAATTATCATGAAGATCTAAAGACAGAAGAGATTTAGAGGAGAGAGAGATATTTACTTTTGAGAGAGTTTGTGAGGATTTATAGAAGACAAAGGGAGCATATCGGTAGAGCTCTGGTCCACCAATGCCTCTGTTAGATCGGTGTTATGGAAGGGTTTTCTAGAAGGATTTGTGAAGATGTTTAGAGAGAAGTCAGAGATAAATTTATAGAGAAGTCAAAGATAAGGTTTTGAAAATGAAGAAGCTGTGTGGAGTATGGTCTGAAGTTTAGTGGGTCTTTATAGTGTAGGGTTGAACTCTAAACGAGGCCGTTTTGAGTTACCAATTAGGATTTCCTTGTTTTCCCTAATACGGCACCGTTTTGGTAGCTAGAGTCCCTGTTAGTCATACGGCACCGTTTTGGTTGCTGTGAGTCAGTAGAAAGGAATCTTTTCCTTAAAGAGCATTTTAAATACATATGGGTATTTTAGGGAAGAACTTCCCATAATACAGCTGCCTGAATTCTGTTACAGATTGTAAGATTTAAGAGAAAGCATGAATGAGAATTCTTACACAGTTGGCAAATTATTCTTCTCACTATTTCTATATCTCTCTCTCTCTCATCTCTCTCTCTCTCTCTCTCTCTCTCTCTCTCAATCCTTATCTCCTACTCTCTATTCTTCATGTTTCCAGTTTGCTCTTTCAACCTGCACACAAAAATCAAAAGTTAATTGGTCACCAGATTCACAAATTTAACTCAGATTTTTCTAGTTGTTACAAATTGGTATCAGAGCACTTTCTTGGGCACATTTATCATGGTAGAAAGCACTAGGCAACAACAATATACTGAGGGACGCTTCACTGATATTGAAACCAAATTTCAGAAGTTTGAAAATGGATTCGAAGCATTCAAGTTGGAGTTAGTTGAACAAATGGCAAGTCAGACATCAATGATACAAGATCTACTCACAGCAAGGCATGGTGGAGTGGATCTAGAAGATACAAATGGAAGTGGTAAAGGGATACTTGGGTCTGCCCCCATAGGTTCTTCTGGAGAGCCCAAGTTTCCAGGGCAGAGCAGTTCCTACAACAAGGTAAACCCGGAAACACATTTAAGACCCCCTAAACTTTCATTTCCCAAGTTTGATGGTAATGATCCAAAGACTTGGCTTAAGAAATGTGATAGGTTCTTTATAATACACCCTGTTCCACCTGACCAAAAGGTCCTAGTGGCCTCAATTCACTTTGAAAAGAAGGCAGAAACTTGGTTTCAGTCTTATTATGACTTAAAAGAGGGGGTGAGCTGGAAGGATTTCACTGAAGCCTTGCTATCTAGGTTCTTAGATATAGAGCAGGAAGATGTGGTGGGAGAACTGTATAGGTTGAGACAGACTTCCACTGTTTCGGACTACCAAGATAGGTTTGAGGAGTTGCAACCAAGGCTGATGGCCAAGAATATTGGGTTAAGGGATGAGTTTTTTCTGGAGAGTTTTCTAAGTGGGCTCAAGAGTGAAATCAAAAACTTGGTTAAGATGTTTAAGCCTACCAACCTTAAATCTGCCATACATCTTGCCCGACTACATGAAGCCTCATTAGAACCAAAACGTTACAAAACTTGGTCACAAAAACCTAGCACTAACACAACCTTACACACTAACCACAACCAGACAGCCAACAGAGTCATCACAACCAACACAAATACCATGCCTACAATCACTTATCCCAACAGAAAAACAGCTGAACCAATAACCATTAAAAGACTCACACCACTTGAAATGAAAGCTAGAAGAGATAAGGGCCTTTGTTACAACTGTGATGAACCTTACACCTTTGGTCACCAATGTGCCAAAAAACATTTCTATATGTTGTGTGGGGAAGAGGAGGAGGAAGATAGTGAGGAAGAGGAGCTAAGGGAAGTATAATAAGCAACAATTGAAGGAAGTAATGAGGAAATAACTATTTCTCATCATGCACTTACAGGAAGTGTGGGTTTGCAAACAATCAGACTTAGAGGGAAAATCAAGAACAGGGAGGTCACAATTCTAATGGATAGTGGGTCCACTCATAATTTCCTAGACCCGGAGACAGCCAAATGTACTGGTGTAGAGGTGGAGAATCCTGAAACAATGTGGGTCACTGTAGGAGGAGGAGGCAAGATAAGTAGCCAAGCTAAGTGCAAGGCATTTGCATGGTCAATGCAAGGGGTAAATTTCCAAACTGAAATGAGGCTGTTGACTTTGGGCGGGTGTGATGCAGTGTTAGGAATGCAATGGATAAGGGAGATTGGCCCCATAATGCTAGACGCTAAACAGCTGAGCATGAGTTTTTTGAAGGAAGGGAAGTGGGTGACACTACAAGGCGTTAGGGAGGACAGCAAACTAACTAGTATGACAGGAAAGAATGTGGCCAACCAGTTGAGGAAGGCCCAAGACAGGGTTGAAACTATTGTTCAGCTATATTCTATAGAAATGGAAAAGGAAGACAGCAAAATACCTATAGAATTGGAGCCTATTCTTGACTCCTTTGGGGATGTCTTCGCTGAGCCAACTTCCTTGCCACCAAACCGCACTCAAGACCACCGAATTCCCCTGTTACCAAATAGTAAACCAGTGAACGTCAGAAATTATAGACATCATTTTGTGCAGAAAAATGAAATTGAAAGAATTGTGAAGGAGATGTTAGGAAGTGGGATCATTAGGCATAAGAATAGCCCATTTGCTTCACCCATTCTACTTGTTAAGAAAAAGGATAGAACTTGGAGGTTTTGCCTAGATTATAGGGAACTTAATAAGATTACGGTGAAGGATAAGTTTCCAATTCCATTAATTGATGAGCTCCTAGATGAACTTAATGGTGCCAAGGTGTTTTCTAAGTTAGATTTGAAGGCTGGTTACCACCAGATAAGGGTGGCTGAGGAAGACATACTTAAGACAGCATTTAGAACCCACTAAGAGCACTACGAATTCAAGGTAATGCCCTTTGGACTCACAAATGCCCCTGTAACTTTTCAAAGCCTCATGAATGACATATTTGAACCTTACTTAAGGAAGATGATACTTGTTTTTTTTGATGGCATCCTAGTCTATAGTAAAGACATGCAAGACCATGTTGTCCACTTAAAGCTAACCCTATCTACACTAAGACAACATCAACTTTTTGTCAAGAGAAGAAAATGTGATTTCGGTAGTGCAGAATTGGAATATCTAGGGCATGTGATTTCGGGTAATGGTGTGGTAGCAGATTTCAAAAAGGTACAGGGAATGGTGGAGTGGCCGAGGCCCAACTCACTGAAGGCTCTTAGGGGATTCCTTGGCCTTACTGGCTACTATAGGAAGTTTGTGTGCGGGTATGGCATCATTAGCAAACCACTCACTGATTTGCTAAGGAAAGGGGGGTTCAAGTGGGGAGAAGCAGCTAAAAGGGCCTTTGTGGCCCTTAAAACAACAATGTCAACCACACCAGTCCTAGCATTACCAGACTTTACAAAGTCTTTTGTAGTAGAAACAGATGCATGTGATATAGGGATTGGGGCAGTTCTAATGCAACAAGGAAGACCAATAGCCTACATAAGTAAGGCTCTACCTCTAAGGAAGATTGGTCTACCACTTATGAAAAGGAATTGCTAGCCATAGTGTATGTAGTATAGAAATGGAGAGCTTATCTACATGGAAATAAATTCACAATCAAAACAGACCATCAGAGCCTTAAGTATTTCCTAGAGTAGAAAATGACTACACTATTACAACAAAAATGGCTATCTAAACTCTTGGGGTTCGACTATGACATTTCTTACAAAAAGGGGAAGGAGAATTTAGTGGCTGATGGCTTATCTAGGGCAATGCAAGAGACTGTAGGCACTCTAACAGCCTTAACCACTTCTAGGCCAGCTTGAGTTCAAGAGATTGAAGGTAGTTACTACCAAGACCCAACTGCATCTACAGTGATACCCGAACTTCTAGTTAAGCCTTCTAACAACCAAGAGTTCACTTTCCAAGAGGGCATCCTTAGGAGAAATGGATTGATCTATGTGGGCAAACATGGTTCATTACGGAAAATGTTGGTGGAAGAGGCTCATGCCTCAGCTATGGGAGGTCACTCGGGCACTAAGGGAACCCTAAAAAGATTCAACTATTTTTTTACTGGGAATCAATGAGCAAGGATGTGTTTACCCAGGTGATAAACTGCCAAATCTGTCAACAAAACAAGAATTTACATAGTAAACCACCTGGTCTACTACAACCCTTACCAATTTCCATTTCTCCATGGTTGGATATTGTCATGGACTTTATTGAGGGGTTACCACCCTCGTTGGGTAAGGATTCTATACTAGTGGTCATAGACAGATTGACTAAGTATGCGCATTTTATGGCACTCTCACACCCATACACAGCTCAATAGGTAGCCAAAGTATTCTTTGACAATGTACACAAGTTACATGGAATGCCTTCAACTATCACTTGTGATAGAGATAAGATATTCACCAGTACCTTCTGGCAACAATTGTTCAAGATGGCAGGAACTAAGTTATGCCTAAGTTCAGCTTACCATCCACAAATAGATGGCCAAAGCGAGCGACTCAACCAGTGCCTGGAAAACTACCTAAGGTGCATGAGTAGTGCAAGACCAGTTAAGTGGGCAGTATGGCTACCTATGGTGGAGTGGTGGTATAACACCAACTACCATACCGCTCTTACTATGACCCCTTTTAAGGCTCTGTACGGGTACAAGCCTCCTGTGTTCACTTTTTCTACTCAAGGGTCAGGGACTGCTGATAGTAGAGCATTTGTAGGAGACAGAACTCGACTCCAATCAGTTTTGAAGGAAGCTCTGTCTCAAGCACAGTCCAGAATGAAGTTTTATGCAGACAAGAAGAGGATAGCGAAGGAATTTACAGTAGGAGAGTAGGTCTATTTGAGGTTACAACCCTATAGGCAAGCAACCGTGGTTATACGTAGAAATTTAAAACTGGCTCCTAGGTATTTCAGACCATATCAAGTGATTGCAAGAATTGGGAAGGTGGCTTACCGACTCCAGTTGCCTCCTAGCTCACGGGTCTATCCAGTTTTCCATGTTTCGCAATTGAAGAAGAAAGTGGGGGACTCAGTGGTTCCCAGCTCCGATCTCCCTAAGATAGGACCAGATGGACAAATGTTAGTATTTCCAGTTGCTGTTCTAGCTAGGAAATTAATCAATAGACAGAATAAAGCGGTAGTACAACACCTTATACAGTGGTCGAATGCTTCAGCTGATGATGCTACTTGGGAAGACACGTCTGTCGTTGCTCGCCATTTTCCTGATTTCAATCCTTGAGGACAAGGATCTTTTGAAAGGGAAGAGAATGTTAGATCGATGTTATGGAAGGGTTTTCTAGAAGGATTTGTGAAGATGTTTAGGTTTTCTAGAAGGATTTGTGAAGATGTTTAGAGAGAAGTCAGAGATAAATTTATAGAGAAGTCAAAGATAAGGTTTTGAAAATGAAGAAGCTGCGTGGAGTATGGTCTGAAGTTTAGTGGGTCTTTATATTGTAGGGTTGAACTCTAAACAAGGCCGTTTTGAGTTACCAATTAGGATTTCCTTGTTTTCCCTAATACGGCACCGTTTTGGTAGCCAGAGTCCCTGTTAGTCATACGGCACCGTTTTGGTTGCTGTGAGTCAGTAGAAAGGAATCTTTTCCTTAAAGAGCATTTTAAATACATATGGGTATTTTAGGGAAGAACTTCCCATAATACAGCTGCCTGAATTCTGTTACAGATTGTAAGATTTAAGAGATAGCATGAATGAGAATTCTTACACAGTTGGCAAATTATTCTTCTCACTATTTCTATATATCTCTCTCTCATCTCTCTATCTCTATCTTAATCCTTATCTCATACTCTCTATTCTTCACGTTTCCAGTTTGCTCTTTCAACTTGCACACAAAAATCAAAAGTTAATTGGTCACCAGATTCACAAATTTAACTCAGATTTTTCTAGTTGTTACAGCCTCCGATTGACCCTCACCAGCGATTTTACCCAGAACCATCCCTCCATCTCACTACCGAGTAGAGCTCACCCCCACTTATCATGCAAGCTACATCACTCATCGGCGATGGAGACACAGATGGATCTTCAATCTCTATCATTGATGGTCAAAGATGGAGACCCGAATCCGGTAATGGAACTGGTTCTCTGTTATGACTAGGAATTTGGGTTGTGTGTTGTGATTTGTTGATTCTATAATATAATGGGTTTGTCTTGTTTCAGGTGAATAATATGGATAGAATTGGATTGTCGAGAAGAACGAAATTTGAAGATAAAGAGTAGATCGTGAGTTTAGAGGGAAAGAGAGAGAAAGAGAAAGAGAGAATATAGAAGAATTGTAATTTTCTAGCTCTAACATTCTCATCGATAGAGATCTGTGATAGGTCTCCATCGATCGTTTGCCATGTAAGAAAAAATCAAATTGGTGAATATATGATGGATTGATAGAAACCCACTTGTGAATTTGTTTTTCTGAGGGTTGATTTTTGTTTATAAATGTGATATTTGTGACGGGTTCTTGTCAAACTTTAATGAGTATGTGAACAAATTAGTTTGGTTTAGAGATTTTTCTGTTTGGATTCCAAGTTTTGAGTTGTTCTAGTTTGGTTGTTGGCACTCAATATTGAGAGTGTGATTTTGTGAAGAACCCAGATGAAGAAATAAAGTGCAAAAGAACACATATATTTCCAGTGTAAAGAACAGAGATATCTAAGGGTTTTTTTTTTTTTTTTTTTTTTTTTGACGAAAATATATAATCTGGTGATTTGAGGTGGTGGTGGTGATTTTGTATTTCAAGTTTTTGGTGGTGGTGGTGATTTAGGTGGTGGCAACTAGTAGTGGTGATGATGAAATATTATTTTTTAATTGTTTTATTTTTTTGATATGTATTTGTTAAAATTTAAAATTTTGTTATTTTTAAAATTTTTAAATAATTAGTGTAAGGATTAAATTGGAGGGCATTAGGATCTTTTAAATTGAATCAGCAATAATCAGGGGCAGTAGGGTCATTTGACCCTCTGTCCATGTCAGAACTCACTTTATCAACTGAAAACGTTACAGAAGGACCAAAGGAGATAATATTGGAACTAGAGGGACCAGTTCGTGTAATAGGTCAAACTAAGGGAGTAAAATGGTTTTCTCCCTTTTATTTATTATTTTTGTAATTTGACACCGGAACTATAAAATAAAACACCATATATATTGTTCAAATAATAATATAGTGGGATTTTATTTTTATTTTGAAATTTGACATAGTTTCGAATCTACAAAATAAAACAGCATAGTTCAAATATCTACTCGATAACCCCCATAACTGCGGCTGCAGGAAGAAAGTTCGAAAACTCTCCACACGTGCTTATGGTGGATCTTGAGCTTCACTAATGTGTAAAATGTTAGGGTAAGGTGCAAAACCGGAGATGTACTAATACAATGAGACTTTAGGGCTCGTTTCATCGTTTGACACACTGTATTGTATTATATTATACTATATTGAATTGTATTGTATTGGACTATACAAACTTACGTTTAATGATGCACTGTATTATATCGTATTAAATTATTCCTACATGACTTTATTGTATTTTATTATATTATACAAATATAATATTTTTTTAAAAAGTTAATAATTAATTTTAAATATCATTACCATAAATAAATCAATAAGTATTTTTATATAAAAAATCAATAAATATTTATTTTAATTAAAACAAAAAATTTAAACAAATAATATTTTTATAAATAAAATAAATATTCCCTATATAATTTTGAGATTATTAAAAAAATACTAACATCATAACACATATTTTATCAATATTCCATATTTATTGAAGAAAAAAAAGTGTTTTGTCTAACACAATATAACTTAATACCACTAAATATTATGTATTAGCTAAAACGGTGTTTAATGTATTAAACAATTAAAATATACTAAAATAATACAATACAGTATATTGTATTATTTTAATATTACAATATATAGTAATATACATAACTTTAAAGTAAATTTTTTTATTGTATTAATTAAATAACTTCTCATATAGCACGGGGAGACTCGAATTCAATCTATTTACCATCGAGTCAAGTTGTGGGGTGATAATAACTTTTTATTGATATCAAAAATTACAGATTACATAGAGCGGAAAATATTACAATAACTTAACGTTTGAAAAAGTATATGAATCGGAACCACACCCTCATCCTCATAGACCTCATGTATGCATTTATTTATTTTTATTTTTTTTGAGAAACACAACCTCATATTAAACGTATCATTGTTGTTGGATAATTTATACTTAAGTTTTTTATTATTCCAATTTTTTGTAATAAACTTATCCTTTCCAAAATGTAGTGGTGTCAAAATGTGCCGGGCCTGGAGGGCCCGGCACGACCGGCCCGCCCAGATTGGTGGGCCGTTCCTGGCACGGCCTGCTTGTAGCGCGGGCCGGGCCAGGCACGGCCCACAATGTGTCCCGGGCCGGGTCACATATTACGGCCTGGCGGGCCGGCGGGCCAAGCCCGCCAGGCCGAACGTTAAATTTTTTTTTTTTTTTTTTTTTTTTACCGTTGAAGTTAAAAAAAAATAAAAAAATAAAAAAATAATATGGCACGGGCCGACCCGGCCCGGCATATGTGGCACGTGCTTCTGGCACGTGCCGGGCCTACCATTCATGAAAACGGGCCGGCCCGGCCCGGCACAGCCAATTCCTGTGCCGTGCCAGGCCAAGCCCGTTTTCATAAATGGGCTCATTAGGCACGGCACATGTGGGCCGGGCCGGCCCATATTGACACCACTACCAAAATGTACTAATAAATTAATAATTATATAAATAAATAATGATAATAATATATTATATATCTCCTTTTGACACGACACAAACAACATAGAAGTTTGCAAGTGATTTAAAAGCCAAAACTTAGGCCCAGTTTGGCATTGCTTCCCCAGCTGCTTTTGGGGGCCAAAAATGATTCCGGATCAAAGACAGGGTGTTTGGTAAAATCATGGGGAAGTGCTTTTGGTCACTTTTAGCTTCTCCCAACTGAGTTTTTAAGAAGCTACAAATACATGCTTTTGGATTTCAGCTTCTGCTTCTCAAAACGCGCTACAGTGTTTTGTTTAATGAAATTTTACAACTTTCCTATTCTATCCTTGCCTTTCATTAAATTTACCAAAAACCCATCTTCTTCTTCAATCAACTCCACGCTGCTCATCTCATTCCCGCTGCCCCACAGTCGCCGTCCATCTCATCTTCTTCTTCGATCAACTCACAGTCACCGTCCATCTCATCTTCTTCTTCAATCAACTCGCCGTACATCTCATCGAATCAAAATTCAAAACAGAGGAGTTTGATTTCTGGGTTTGTAAATCGATTTGAATTACATGATGGGTTTTGTGATTTTCATGTTGATTTTCGTCTGAATCTTTTTTTGTTGTTGTGATTTTTGTGATTTTTGAATGATGGGTTTTGATGAGTTTGGTTTGGTTTTTGTTTGTTTATTATATGTAAATCTTGTAACTTGATCATCCACTTGTTTGTTCTTTTCCATTAATTTGTGTTTGATTTTTCCTCATGAGTTCAATTTTTAGTTGGGTTTTTGTTCCTCATGAGTTCAATTTTTAGTTGGGTTTACATTTCGAAAATTGTTGATGAAGGTGGTCTTTTTTTTTTTATCTGGGGTTTTTAATGTTATTTAACAGAGGTTTAAGCTTTGAAGGAATGTCATCAGAGAAGGAAGAATGACGAAGGGAAGTGAAAGATTAAGCAAACTAGAAGCTGAATAACATTGGAATCTGATTCTGGATATTCATCAATTAGGAAACAACACAATACTTGGTTTTATGTTTTGTTATTTGATGATTCTGCAACAATTTTGTTTTATCAAAAATAGGCTTCTATAAGAACATAAAATTGCAGATTCATCTAATTCTTTATTCAATCAGAGCTCTATTTATGGTTAGATGAAAAATCTTGTGAGATGAAAGTATTCATGTGCTTTAGATATGGTTATTGTAATCTTGACTTCCTAATTGTGTTCCATGGTTTGATAAATCCTGTTTGTGTATTACTTGGTTTATATATGTTTTTTTGGATTGGAATTGATATGTTTGATTAGCAATTGAATCTATGCATTGAAGGGACAAGGTGTGGTTCCCGGTGGCAAGGTAAGGTAGGATTTCGTTAGGGACACTGATCATGAGTTTGATTCCGGAGCCAGAGAAGGATTGTAGAGTGGATGGATCGGGATTGAAGATTCGTACATTTGAGATGCCATTGGAGTGAAGAAGGTTGATCACATCAGCTGGTGGTGGTAGGTAGCTGGCAAGGTGGCCATAACATACACCAACAGGTGCAGCAACTGCAGTTTAGAGAAATGATCAAGAATGGTTATTTACATTAAAATTTGTATAGAATGAAAGAGTTTAAATCATACCTGTTGGAGATGGAAGAAGGAAAGCAAGAAATGCAAAAATCAACATTGAAAATATGAACAATTGAACCGAAAGTACTAGTTGATTGACTTGGGATTTTTTGTTTCCTGACTTGTATATAATTGAACCCAAATATGAACAATTGAATCTAAATATGAACAATTTTGTTTTATTAAAATATCAAACATTAATTTTGTTTTTCCTGCTGCTCATTTTTTTCCAGATGTTGTTCAACTCCAATATTTCTTGGTTTTAATTAATTTTTGGTTCCATTTTCTTATCAGTCTTCAACAACCATTAAAGTTGGATCAAATTTGGTTGAATTCAACAATTCAGGCTGTGTTTTGTTAATTGAAGACTTGAAGTTGGGTTGGATTTGGATTTGGATATGGAAAAATAATAATAACAATAATAATAATAATAATAATAATAATAAAACAAATCATTTATTTTCAAAACATTTCAATATTCACTTGTGTCCTTTTAGTAATTTTGCATAGTCTCGGCACTTTTTGCTTCCAGTTTACCAAACATATTGAAATTGCTTTTGGTTCTCACAGCACTTTTAAAAATCAATTTACCAAACACTCAGCTGATTCTCCCCACAGCAAATCCAAAAGCAATTCCCCCCACAGCACAGCAATGCCAAACTGGGCCTTAGTAACCAAGTAAATCATCCCGTCACGTCGTCTTTTATAATTGCCGATCCTGGTCAATATATTCTTCTTCTTCAAGTCCCCCTCCAACCCAGTTTTCTCTCTCACTCTCCCCATCAGTTACTGTGTGTAAAAATCGAGTCTTTCAATGGCCAAACTGAAGATAGCAGGCACATGGTCGGGCGATTTACAGGTAGAATTGGAGCAATGGACCGTACCCATGTTGAGAGAAGAAGTGGCAAAGCAATCAAGCATGCTTCCTGAGACGATCAACTTGATATGTGCTGGAAAAGTCTTGAAAGACGGTGATGGCTCTGAAAAGCTGAGCCAATTGGGTATCAAAAACAACGCCAAGATTCTTGCCACTCGTGTCTCTGTTGATGAGGGCAAGTCCTTGGTGGCTGAAGAAGAACGTTCTCGTAGATTGACTCGAGTCAAGTGAGTCTTTGCACGCTTAGTTTTTATTACTTTTTACTTTTCTTAATTTTTTGGGGTTGGTTGCCTTTGATCAAAGTTTGGATTTATTTTTTGTCAATGTTTTGATCACTATGTTGAATTTGTAGTTCTTTGATTTTGGTATATATATACACACACTTCTATAAGAACTGTGCTTGCTATGCAGAATTAAGAGAAAATTGGATATTTTATTGGCTAAGTTTTCGGTTTTTAGATTATGTATGTCCTTACTGTGTTGAATAGTCTTAGAAGTATCAAATTCTCTAGTTGTTTTAAGTAGATTATGGTTTGTTGGTTTTGATTAAACTATGTTTACCGTATCCGATTGAGTGGGAAATTTTTATTTTTTGTTTTATATTTCTGTTTTTGTAGGGTCCTGGCTCTAGCTCATTGTATAATGTATACCTCTACATATCTTTTAATGAGAAAAGAATTCACTGGCTTGTTGTGTTGTCCACTGTCCAACAGTGCTAAGTTTTTTAGATTCATATTGGTGAGGAATTTATATAAAAATTTTCCCTTTTCTGGTCAATTGATGTTGATGTCCATCATCATTTACTGGTTAGTGACTTCTTAATGTTTACATCCAATTGACAGAGCAGCTGCAGCTGCCCTTGTTGAGAGACATGCAGATGGTTCATTACCACTTGAGGACTTCAATATAGAACTTGAAGATCAGAATGGGGAGACAATAAGATTTGGAACTGAGACTGATCGGAGGTATGACAGATGAATAGAGATTTTGTTCATATTTTGTTTTTTTATTGCATTTATTTGGCGAGCAATTATTTCCTACGATTTAAGGGTCTTTGTCTTAAGTTGAGATCTAAATTGTCATTTGACAGTGCAATGATGATGGGTCTGATGCTTCATGCAAATGCAAAGAAACTTATTAGGAGGCAATTGTATAAGGATGCACTGGAAGTGCTCACCATGGGGGAGGTCAATTGTTATTACTGTTTCTTTCTCTCTTTCTTTTTCTAAAGGAAGAAAAAATATATATTATATTTTCTAAGAGAATGTCACCGTGTTGAGGATATATATTTTTATAATATTAATTTTTTTTTTTAAAAAAGAATATATATTTTTTGTTTGGGCCTTGCATCCGCCACTGATCAAATACAAACAAATAACTTTTCTTTTTTGAAATATCAAATACAAATAACTGGGTACAAAAAAGTAAGTACAAAATCAGTGAGAAAATCATTTTTAAAAATTTCATTTTCTGTTTTGTCGAATTAAATTTATTAATATCTTAGAAACACAAAGAACTCGGGATATTTTATATTAGACATAGTTCAAGTCTCCTCTAATTAAGTGTGAAAAGAGTACTAACTTCCAAGAAATTTTGTATTTTTGTTATTAAAATTTTGGTCATTTTTCTGATCAAACCGCATTACTTTGCTTCTTTTTTTATTTATATTCCAAAAACGCAGTGTCATTGGTGTAAGTCAAAAGATTGTTTTTTGTATTTTTACCTTACAAGCACATTAGTCAAAATGACAAGTACAGTAGTAAGTAGGGGTGGGCACAAAGTTCGGAACCGAACCGAATCGAACCGAACCGAACCGAAAAAAGGGTGTTCGGTTCTGTTCAAAGGATTAATTCGGTTTAAACCGGTTTAAAAAATCAAAAACCGAAAAGTTTTCGGTTTAAACCGGTTTTGGTTTTTCAAAACCGGTTTGAACCGAATAAACCGCCTATATAAGTAAAAATAAATAAATAAATAAATAAATAAAACCTAACCTTTTCTAATGTTCTTTACTTCTCTCTCTTAGCCGCCGAAAATTGAATTTACTGTCTATTCAATTTGTGATTTTTTTAAATGAATTATAAATTAAATATTATTAACAAGGTTTGATTTGGGTTTTTTTGGGCTTGGGCTATTAAAATTTATCAAACTTTGGCCTAAAATTAGAATCCAATAGCCCATCAAATTTAAGAACATAAAAAAAGACTAATTAAACTCATCAAACCAATAAGGCCCATTAGGCCCGAAATGAACCGAACCGAACCGAACCGAACCGATTAAAATCAATTCGGTTCAGTTCGGTTACCATTTCTTATTCGGTTCAAACCGGTTCAATTTTGGGTGAACCGAAATATTTTCGGTTCAATTCGGTTTTGCCCAAAACCGAACCGAACCGAACCGTGCCCACCCCTAGTAGTAAGCAACAAGCAAGGGTCGTCCACAGAGAGAGATTGGGAAGTGTATTGATTAAGAAGTAACTAAATTGGTTACAAATCAAGATAACAAACACTAATTTAATTAAATAAACTAATACTCAATTAAGGTCAAACAAGGGTAGTGAAATTAGAGATGTGGGTATGGAATGGAAATGCTAAGGGATAAATGTAATATGAGCAAACACCCAATTCACTAGTCAATCATAATTAAGAACATCTATCACAATTTCAAGCTATTGTCTCAACCACATAATCAACTATTACCACCTAAGGTCATAGAATAACAATAACAAGAACTTGGAAGCTCAAGAACACAAGATCAAGCAAGTTATGCAATAATCAAGCAAATCTACTTCAATTGAGATTGGAAATTAAGACCCATGCACAAATGTTCATCCATACATGCAATCCTCAAATGCTATAAATTATGCTTGCATGTCAATAATTCGTCAACCACCAACATGCATGCACGAAATTAAGCTCACATCAACATTTACCAGTTAGAAATGGGTAGATTAAGATATTGATCAACCCATTGCAAGAGTAATTCACAAATAAACATCGGTCCCTCAACATTGAGGGTTTTAGTTACACATAATAAAAGTGAAGAGAAAAATAGGAAAGATTCACCCATAAAGATCTTCAAGAGCTCCATTCTATCATCTTCATCTTCAAGCTCGAGTTTGTGCATTCATGGTGGAAATGGAGGTTATTTGGTGAGGAAACGGTATGGTTATTTTTTTTTTTTTTTAAAGAGATGGTTGGATTCAGGTATATAGAGGAGAAAATGGTGCTGTTGGAGAGCTATTTGCTGAGCCCGGCCGAGGTGTAAATAGAGGCCTAAATTTGTATCATCGATGGTGGCATAAAGAGGTTGGGCTTGGCTTATTAAAAAGGCCCAAACCAACTCCTTCAAAACGCACAGCATCACTAATTGACGTGGCAGCTGGCGAATTTGCATGGCAAATTATGAAACAGCCCCTTTATTATTTCTTAAACACAGCATCTTTAATCTTGACTCTAAAGTTTCTCTTTTACCCCTGATTTCTCCATAATTATGCAATCTTTCATAAACTTCCCAATTCACCTGAAATACTCGTTTACAACATTAAAAACCCAGTTTTAATCCACAAACAAACACAAAATAATAGGAAATGAAGGCCTAAAATAAGTATAAAAATAGTGTGATCACGCACCTCTTCGACTTTAAATAGGAAGGATTTGAAATTTGTATTTGTTGGTTATCTGATGAATTCAAGCCCAATTATAATGTGTAGAGAACCAAACAAACAAGGTATAATAAAGATGAATCACAACACTCAACTTCATTGAGCAGAGGCCCATTCAACCATGCTACTGAATATAATATATGGCCCCCGTCAATCATGATTAGTGTCAACTGTGATATGAGTGATTTACTTATTTTATTTTATTTTATTTTTATTTTTTTTAATTATTAAGTTACAAATATTACAATATAATTGAACTGTCGGGACAGGGACTCAAACCTCTCACTACCACTGGAAGAGAGGTGCACTACCATTTTTGCTAAGAAGTGATGTGCGAGTGATTTACATTTTAACTCATTTATATTACTTTCAAATTTATAATTAAGTTTACTTTATTTTCTATTTTTTTTAAACAGTTTACTTTATCAAAATTTATAGTTTATGTACTTACTCATAGGAAAAATATAGGAAAACGTTTAAGAAATATTTCCTAGATTCAAAGTCTCTTAAAACATCTGTGGAAAAAATGCAAACTAAATTCCAAGAAATCAAAAAAAAAAAATAAAAAAAAAAAAAAATCCCCTTTGATCACTTTCTTCCTAGACTTAAATAGTAGAAAAGCTCAAATTATGTTATATGATTTCAGAAAAATGAATTTGTATAAGTAGTGGCATGCCTGACTTGTCAACCTAAGCTTGTTGGTAATCAAGTAGTGGCATGCCTGAATTTGTACAAGTACTTTTTCATGAATTGTTACATTTTTAAACGTCTTTGTCATATTAGTCACTTTACTCTCTTGTTTTTTCAAAATACACCATTTTAGTCTATTTGACCAAAAAACTAACTGTTAACTATAACAGAATGTGTAAAAATATAATTTTACCCTTTTATTGTTATTTTTTAATTTTTTCTTTTAGTTTCTCTAGTTTCAATAATAGCTTGTTAACCCTTGAAAAAAATTAAAAAACCTCCAATAGGAATCGAACCTTAAAACTTAAGGTTAAAAGCCACAAACTTTAACTAGCTAAGCTACTTTAGCTAATTGTTGATGGTTTGTTGATTTATATATATATATATATATATAGTTATATAATTTGTTTAAACTAATTTAAATCTGTTTATATAATTTAAAATAAACTCATATTTAATAATAATATACAAAAACATATTTATGAAAATGAAAAAGAAAATAACAAAACAAAATGAAATCTAGAAAATTCAGAAAATCAAAACTCGTAAATTTTTATCTTTTTTTTTTTTTAATTTTTATTTTTTTTCCTTAAAAAAAAATATTATTTTAATTTGATTAAAAAAAAAACCCAGAAAATCAAATCTCATAAATTGAAAATTTCCTTCTTTTTTTTTTTTCCTTTTTTTTTTTGGTTATTTTTTTCCCTTTTCAATTTATGGGATTTTATTTTTTGGTTTTTTTTTATCAAATTAAAATAATATATTTTTTTTAGAGGAAAAAAAATCCAAAAAGGGAAAGAAAGAAAAAAAATTTACGGGTTTTGATTTTGGATTTTCTAGGTTTCATTTTGTTTTGTTTTTTTCTTTTTCATTTTCATAAATATGTTTTCGTATATTATTAAATATAAGTTTATTTAAAATTGTATAAACATATTTAAATTAGTTTAAATAAATTATATAACTATATATACATTTAAATCAATAAATCATCAACAATGAGTTAAGGTAGCTTAGATGGTTACAGCTTGTGGCTTTTAACCTTATGGTTGAGGGTTTGATTCTTATTTGGGGCGTTTTAATTTTTTTCAGGGTTGGGTTAACCAGTTATTATTGAAGCTGGAGGGACTAAAATAAAGAATTAAAAAATAACAATAAAGGGTAAAATTGTATTTTTATTCATTCTGTTATAGTTGACCGTTGGTTTTTTAATCAAATGGACTAGAGTTATGTATTTTGAAAAAATAAGGGACTAAAGTGACTAATATGGTAAAGACATTTAAAATGTGACAATTCATAAAATGTAGAGACTTTAGTCATAATACCCCTTTTGGTAAATGAAAAATAAAAATAATACTATATATTAAAAAGTGGGGTATAAATAGACTGGCAGTGGTGTGCCAATAACACCACTCAAAATAAAATCTTTTTTTTTTTTCCTGCAAAAGTACCTCTAAATGACTTAATTGCCCTTAAAGAACATATACTAGTATACAATTATACATCAGGATTCAGGAGAAAATCCCAAATTCTATGCCGTAACCCGAAACCATCCCGATAACCCACCCAACCCGAAGTCCGAAGCCATTCCGATTGTCGCCGTCCGCTCGTCAGCAACCGGCGACCGTCAACACCCATCTCCAGCACAACTCCAGTTCCGCTATTTCTTCACTTTCTGCTCAAAGGTAAATCTTTCTCATTTTCATGCTCTAGTTCACTCTTCATGCAAGTATTCAGTTTATTATATATATATTTTTTAATTATTATTATTATTATTATTTTTAATTTTCGTATATGTGGATTTTTTATTCATCAAACATCATGATTTATGTTTTCTTTTAGTTGTAGTGTGTAATATTTTGGTGGGTTTGTGATATAATCATGGATTCATGGTTTCAGATGAAAAGTTGTCAGATTTCATTTGATGTTATCTGGTTAACTCCTGTGACAGTATATATGCGTGATTTTGAATAATTGTAATTACAGCTTGGTAATTCACATCTGTTTATATATTTTAAGTGTTCTTGGTTATTTTGTATGTATGCTAAATTTTTCCAGATAATTTCCCATATTAGTTAAATTGACAAGAATATAACAGTCTTGTACGTAATTGGGTTTGATTGATCTTTGATGTTGTGGATTGTGGTTCAGTTTTGATGTTGCAACCATATTTTCCAGGTTGAAAATGGAACTCAAGTTGAGTTGGGAATCCGCTTTGGATCTAGATTTAGCCATTTATGTGGCATATGTTCCAATTAATAACGGAACGTTAAATTGATACTCTGATATGTTGAATGTTTCAAGTTTATAGTATTTGTCTCCAGTGCCGTTTGTTGTATTTTGACTTGTTCTTTGTATTTTGACTTGTTCTTTGTAAACTATAATAAAGGATAAGATTCGGGTGCCTGTTGAGCACGTAATAAATTGGTGTTGAATGTTAAAGTTTCGTCCAATTCTTGCTGTCTATTTCTTAGATACAAAGGGAAATAGTCATGGCCTGATCGTTATCGGTAGAAGATAAAGTTTATGGTAACACAGAAAGCAAACTAGAAAGATTCAGAGGTTTTACTAATGCCCTAAAGAGTTTTGATTACCTACCTACTTTAAATACAAGTCACTTAACTTACCTACAAAACTTGGGCGTTTAGGTTTCTTAACCAAACTTCAGTAGCCAAATTTACTCTATTTTAAATATGATTTCTCAGAAGTAGTTTTTTTTTTTGCTTTTTCATATTTATATACCATTTAAAGGCTATTTGAAAGGGAAATTTAGTCCGAAAGTGCCATTTTTTTAGCATGATATTGTAGTAGAATATTCTGACCATGTGATGAACTCTTCCATACATCTTCTTCCTCAGATTGTGTTTAAATCTGTCCATGGGACCCCAAAGTAGTTGTTAAATCAGTGACATGTTTTTGTGTTATGATATAATTAATTGTTATTAAAATCGATAAGTCATCTCAATTCTCAAACTTGACTAACTTTCTGCCATTCATTATTGAGCCTAAATTTGATATGAAGTCTAATAAATTATACTAAATTATCATTCCCTTTAACATTTTAGTTTTTTTCTCTGAAAGTCTTTAATATAAATTACTATGCAGTTGTCAGCTGTCATTTCATCATTATCTCTTTGAAGACAAAACCCTGCGCTACTGGATTGGAACTTGTTCTATAATAGATGGATATTTATCTTTGTATTTCTTGGCTTCTCTTATTGCAGTGGACCATGACATTGTAGTGTTTATGCAGAATTAATGAGGACGAGCTCCGAAGATTTTATACTGCTGCAGATGGTGATCTTTCATGCTTGCTAGCTTCAATTAAAAAGACAATTCGTTGGAGGGAGACTTACAGAATTCTTTCAGAGGAAGAACTTGAGATTGGGTCAAACTTGGTCTTCTGGCATGAATTTGACATGGAGCATCGACCATGCCTAATAGTTCGCCTTGTAATAGCTTGCTTGAATTTACCATCTCATGACAGGGCTTGGTTTTCTCAAGCAGTTAGTATGTTTCTTTTCTCTATAAATTTTGGGTCAATTGCCATGTAGCCCTAGAAGGCGAAACTGCAGGGCTTGCTGCCCATCAGATATGTTTATATTCTCCTCCATAAATTTTTGAGTCAATTGCCATGTAGCCCCTGGGTTTGCTACTGTGCAAACTGCATGCTTTCTGCCCATCAAATATGTTTCCTTTTCCCTCTTCTTTTTTGGGTCAACTGCCATGTAGCCCCTGGGGTTGCTAGTATGTGAAATGAAGGGCTCTGTCCATCAAATGATGTAATTAGCAAGCTCTTTTATTTTATTTTTATTTTTGTCAGTTTTGGAGTCAAAAGTGCTTTTTGGGAAAATAATAAAATACCAGAAACCATTGGCCTCTCAAATGGTTACCAATCCATCCTTGAAAAACTTCAATCCTATGACCCTTGTTTCTTTGACCAAGGCCAAATTATTTTCCATTAGATGTTTTACGTGGATCTAGGTGTCTGTTTATGTATAAGTTATAATTTAATTTACTGATCAATGGATGATAGGAGTTCCTTTTTTAAGTACTAACTCTAGTCTGTTATTAACTTAGTTCATCAAATGATGGCATACAGATTCTGTATTCTTGTTACTTATTAGTATGTTATTGTTTTAGCCTAAGCAATAGGCAATAGCAAGCCCCTTAGCATCACCAATCAAATTCACATAGAATGAGATTATAAAATGCAGACTTTAAGTGTATTATATTCTATTATTCTAAAGATAATTTGAATGCAGAAATAATGTTTGGTCTTTCAAACTGAAATTCCTTTTTAACAGTTTTATGGTATACAACTTCGAGCCACTTATTGGTTATAAGCGTAATTCCTTATGTAAGGAAATTATATTGCATTTGGCGCAGTCTTAGTCAAATGATCAACTACAAAGTCAAGCATAGTAATTATGTCAAATAGTTGCCTTATTAAAGGCATAAATGGTTCATAATAGCATGATGTTTTACCTTCAAGTACTAAATATAATTTGTGAACAATTATTTCATCAGCGTGAAAGGTTACCTTACATTAAGAATAATAATTCCCTTTTGCTCCTACATAAGGAACTCAAATTGAGATAATCTGTCTTCATTCTTGATATGGGTGGGTGTAAACTCTTTTTTTTTTCTTTTCTGACATAGATATGGATGTAAACTTTGAAGTGGTATATAAAATATTAGTAATAAATAGTTAATTTTTGTGTTATTATGTTTTTCCATTTGATATATGACATCAATGAATGTTTTCAAATGCAGTATCGCAGGTAGAACACGGAGTTATCCATTTAGTTGATGCAGAAAATCCCCATATTACAGTTTTGGTGGACTGTGAAGGGTTATCTCCCTTGAGGATTCCCATGCAATTATTGAGGTCTTGTTCTTCCCTTCTACAAGACCATTTTCCTGACCGTCTTGGCTGTTTGTTGGTTATATGTCTTCCTCCTGTTGTTCGAGTTTTTTCTCTGACATTTACTCAAGTAAGCTCATTACCCTGATTAGTATTTGATAGTTTTTTCTTGTTCCCCATTTTCTCCTCCTTTTCTGTCTTTGGTGTGGTATCTGTGGCATTAAATAATACTCTCTTTCTCTCATATTCATGAATGCATCTGGCTCTCCCTCAGATATTGAAACCTGGTACTCAGAAGAAGGTGAAAATCATAGGGGTTATGCTCGCAAAGTTCTCTCGGATTATCTTCAGACTCTCCCGGCATACCTTGGTGGCAACTGCACTTGCACTAAATGTTCAAAGATTAGCATTCGTGATAAGCGACCACATACAAATGAGAAAAACAGAATACAGCCATATGCAGATGTTGGTGATGATGAGGATTTGCCTTCACCCCGTTTCGTACATCAGGATGATACTGACATGGATTCTAGCTGTAATAAGGTGTTCCGAACTGCTGTAATAGGCATCCTCATGGTGTGGGCTCTTACAGCTCTTATTGCAGGAATGGTTGATCCTGAGAGCCTCCCCTTTTAGCTTCCACGTGGTAAGAGAGGACAAGATTATCCATTTTCCTTTCGTCACTCTATTCTTCAGATGCACACACATATATGATACACATTCTGCACATGACAAAATTGTATTCCTTTTCTTTTAGTACATGTATTGTCATTTTTGTAATATTTGTATGTAGTTATACAGTATCAACTTTTTATCTATAGTTGATTTATTTGATCTAAAAGCGATTAGCCAATTACTTTTTCTCATTTAATTCTTCTTGTTACAAGTAGTTCAGGATCAAAGTCAAATTATATACTAATAATATCATAAAATATAAGCAGCAGACCTGAAATTAAGTATTGCCATATTGGTAGTGGAGTTTGGAGTAGACAAGAATCACATTTGTGTCCATAGAAACATATTAGATGAAAATTCTGATGTCTTTTTTGGCTGCAGAACCGAGCTGCATCAAATATGCAAAATGACAAGTTTTGTTCCAGCCTTGATTTCTGCATGTTGTCGTGGCTCTAGTTTTGGTATTATTAAATTTACATGTGTATGCCCTTTGTTAGAAAATAGAACATTTAGTAGTAACATGGATTTTTAACCCTTTTTTTTTTTTTTTCCTTGAATCAAACAAGTGGGTATGCAGCTTTGCGCTCAATCAATGCCTAAAAAGAGTAGTTTTCTAAGACACCTGCAAAAAATCAAGAAACCCCTCTTGTGGGAGATGAAAAGCCCTCTTTGAAGCTGAAAAAATCGAGTAATGAGATTGATGAAATCTTTGCTGGTAAAAAGAGGAAACCTGAAGGAAAAAAGACCCACAAATCCAATAAAGATGAGTCTGTGGAACCAAAATTGATGAAGGAGAAGAAAACAGAAAAGAAGAAAAGCAAAATAGCGACCGAGGGTGATTTTACTGACCCTCCTGCTCGGCCTAAAAAGAGATCGGAGGATGGACTTGCTCTCTATACAGAAGAGGAGTTGGGTATTAACAAGGCCGATGCTGGAAACACCCCACTTTGTCCATTTGATTGTTCTTGTTGCTTTTAATGGTACTCGAAGATGGGTGGTTGGTGGTTTTGTTTTCCTCATTTGTGGCTATTTTAGTTTGCAGATTATTTATTCAGGTGTTTGTTGTTTTAGTTTTAGATTATTGAGTAAGGTTTCTCCTTGCCATATGTAGATGAGGACTGACTTTTATGAAGTTGATCTAATATAATGAACATTCTTACAGTTCATTTTTTTGACGACTACGTTCAACAGAAAATATGCAGATAATTTATTGCAATTATGTGTATTTACTAGGCATGTTCTAGTAAATTGCATGCTTTGCTTGTGTATATGCCATCTGTTTAGTTGACCATGCAACCAACATCGTAGGAGCAAGTAAATCGCCAAATTTTATTCAACATTAGGTATGGCTACACGTGCCTTGCACGTGTTTCAATTTATATATATAATTATAGTATTGATATTATAATATTTGATTAAAAATTAATTTAGCTATAATATAACAAATTTAAAAATTTATAAACAAGTAATCATGAGATGACAAATTATAATAATAATAAAAAAACATAATTCAATCATATAGAAATATCTCCCATTATACAATATATACAATTTTGTATGTATTTATACATCAATTACATTATACACCAATTGAGTTTAAGAAACAAATACTTTCAAAAAAAAAAAAAAAAAAAAAAAGTTTTAGAAACGAAAAGAAGTTAGATCCCAAAGTGAAGAAAATATCTTCAGAAACCTCCCATGATTCAACTAAGAAAAAGACGTTCTCACCCTTTTACATATCTTTTTATATGTATGTTTTCTGTAATTTTTAAATTTATCAAGGATGCAATTGTCTTTTTCAAATTACAATTAATTGTAAAAGAAATAAAAATTATCAAATGACATATCTATCCGTCCTCTTATAAACAATGTGTACCCTTTTTTTTTGTGTAATATTTAAGTATCTTGAAGGATTCAAAAGTCATTTTCATTTCAAACAAAATAAATGGAGTTATGATTCTTAAAAAGATTTATCTTATGAATTCAAGCCCAATTATATTGTGTAGAGAACCAAACAAACAAGGTCCATTAAAGATGAACCACAACACCCAGCTTCACTGAGTAGAGGCCCACTCAACCATGTTACTGAATCTGATGTATGACCCCCGTGAATCATGATTAATGTCAATTGTGATATGAGTGATTTTTTTATATATTTTTTTAAGTATTACAAGTTACAACTATTACAATATAACGAGACAACACATATGCGCCATGGATAACTACTCCTATAAATCAGGAGAAAGCTACTCATACATGCTTATAAAATACACATTATGGGACTCAAATCCCTCACCACCACTGGAAGAGAGGTGCACTACCATTTTTGTTAAGAAGTGATATGCAAGTGATTTACATTTTAACTCATTTATTATTACTTTCAAATTTATAATTAAGTTTACTTTATTTTCTATTTTTTTAAAACAGTTTACTTTATTAAAATTTATAGTTTAGGTACTTGCTCAGAGGAAAAATATAGGAAAGAGAGATTTTCCTTATAATCCACAAATTATCTATTTATACTCAAATTTAATTTTTTTAATGACAATTTTAACCTGAATTAAAATTACTAAACACGACAAAAAAATTCTCTAAAGACACTCCAAACTAATTAAATTATTAAAAAAAAATTCTCTCTCCTAAAGCAGTAGATTAAATATTACGTATTAAACTTTCTCTCATAAATCTGTTATTACCAGCATATCACCTCTTAGCAGAGCTGGTAGTGCATCTCTCTTCCACATATGTGGTGAGGGGTTCAAATCTCAACATGCGCATTTTACAAGCATATGTGGGGAGTTTTCTTCCCGGGTTGTAGGAAGTAGTTATCTCCCGTTATGGGAGTAGATATCCGGGCCGCATATGTATTGTTTGATTTGATCTCAGTAGGTTCTGACAGTCCTATTGTAATAGTTCTTGTAATATTTCAAAAAAAAAAAAAAAAAAAAAAAATCTTACCTCCATATTTTCTCGATCAATCTCTGACTAATAATTAAAGAAAAAAAATTATGAATATTTTTGTTTTTCACTAACATTAATATATATATATATATATTAAAAAGTCAATACAAATACCTTGTTTTTTTAATAAAAAAAAATAGACATATGAAAACTTGATTTTTTACAACTATATCCAATTAAATTTTAAGACTAATAAAAGAATTAAAGTTCTATAGGTAATCACATACCTACAAAAGTAACAAAAAACTTTTTCATTTTTTTTAATTATTTTTTTTAATATATACATATATACTGTTCCTAAAAATCAAGCTTATTCATAAGTTTTTTTTTCTAACTATTAGTCTTGCTTGAGAAAGAATGAAAACATAAAATTAGAGATATGTATTGGAGGAGAACGAGTTTAATATAGTAATTAAAAATTTAGGAGAGATTGTTTAATATGTAATATTTAATCTAATAATTTAGGAGAGATAATTTTTTTTTTAATAATTTAATTCAATAAAGATTACTCCTAGATGAATCCAAAGGCTATGATGGTTTGTCCTAACTTTTATTAAAATAAAGTGGAGTGTCTTTAGAAATTTATTTTTTAAAATAGAGTGTCTTTAGAATAAGAGTGCCAAAAGATAAAAACGATAATCTTGGAACAAAAGGAAGTGTCATTAAAAAAAAATAAAAAATTAAAATTTTGAAAATGAAGTGTCTTGAGAAAAGAAGTGTAAAAAGAAAAAATTAGATTGTCAAAAGAAGCTCTCTGTAGGAAAACGTTTAAGAAATATTTCCTAGACGCAAAGTCTCTTGAAACCTCCGTGGAAAAAAAATACAAACTAAATTCCATGAATAATAAATAAATAAAAATAAATAAAACTTTGATCACTTTCTTCCTAGACTTAAATAGTAGAAAAGCTCAAACCGTGTTATATGATTTCAAAAAAATGAATTTGTACAAGTAGTGGCATGCCTGACTTGTCAATTAAGCTTGTGTTCAAACTTTTTCTTCAATATCATTATCAAGTCGGAATCATTTCCAACTCCAAACAATACATTAGACACTAAAACATCATGAGATTACCAAACTAATTCATATAACTTACTAGAAATTTCATGTTAGAAATCATTTTTTTTTCGCAAACTTACCAATAGAATAGATTCTACATACCGTGTTATATCTTTTTGGAAAATTGAATTTCTACAAGTGGTGACATGCTTGACTTGTCAAGCTTGTTGCTATCAATCCAAACTTTTTCTTTGATAACAAGTCGGAATCATCATCAACTCCAATAATACATTTGAACCAATATCTCATTATAATTTTATTTTTTCTCTCACAACCTTTTATATTAAAAATCTCCAAAAAAAAATAAAAAATAAAATAAAAAATCATTGTCATATTTTTCCTCTTCTATATTCACTCCAAATTAAAAACTTATAAATTATGAAGAATTTTCTTATAAAGTTTGAAAATATTATTATCTAATGATCAGGTCCTCGATCTCTGTAACAGTATACATAGTAGAAATGATGGGAAATAACACTCTTTTTATGATGAATTTTGAGAGTATCACTAGTTTAATAAGTTAAGTTTAAATGACACTAATGGACTAAAATACCCTCATTTCCTTCTTTTATTACATTTGTGCCATTTTTAGTTTTTTTTTTTTTTTTTTTTTTTTTTTTCAAAAACCTCCATTGATGGAGTACTAATAGAGTTCCTCCATCAATGGAGATAACGACCTCCAATGGAGGTCTCGATGAAGAAGATGAAATTTTTTTTTGAAAAATTTCATTTTTGCCCAATAAGTCTCAGAAATTACAAACATACTTAATAAGTCTAGGAAACTACCTGATAAGTCTCGGTAACTACTTGATAAGTCTCGAAAAAAGTGCAAGACTTATTTTTGTGAGTGTGTTTTAAGGGTATTTTTGTCATATCCACACTTTGGGTGTTATTAAAACTTAAGTCATTAAGTTGGTAATAGTATTAAAACTCACTCTTTAAAGAGTGTTATTAAATTTCCAAACCCCATATTGGTGACCATCATATTTTATCAACTTTAGATGGGTTATTTATCTGTCAAAGTTTCTATGTAATTTAATGGACTAAACTTTATTAATAGTAAAATTACTTCAAAAGGCATCGATCTCATTTATTTTGGCGGTTGTTTACTTGTTTTAGAGAATTTAGAGAATGATATAATTAGTTTAAATTTCAAAATAATTGAGATAGTTTATGAAATAAGTTATTCTCATGTTACATGTTTGAAGTTGAGTAACTTGGAATTCTTGGATTTAAGTGGTAACATCTTCAACAATAACATCTTATCATTTCTAAGTGCACTTTCATCGTTAAAAGAATTATATCTAAATGATGTTGGGTTGAAAGGATCCACAGGTGTATAACTGTATATATATAATTAACTCACTTCTCCTCTTTTTTATCTTTCTTTATAGCAACCAACTTTGATTTGCTTTTCTTTCAATAGCTTATTTTGTAATTTTTCATTAACTTCGTTTAACTCTTATCAGAAATTTTTGATTCTCTAAGCAATTTAGAGACATTGGACATGAGCCACAATCAAATAAATAAATTAGTGGTCACGCAAGGTACTGATTAAACAGAATTTGATTACTTCAAAAATTGTGGTTTTGTCTGTCCAATTAATAAATCACAACCGTTTCCTGCAGGTTTGAAGAACTTGCAATCCCTTCAACTAAGCAATGTCAGCATTGATGATGGAAGCGCCCTATTGCAATCATTAGGGTCGTTGCCATCTTTGAAGAAACTTGATCTTAGCTTTAATAATTTTAGTGGAATAATGAGTACTCGAGGTATGTATGCTAGCTTGTGTCAACTTCCATTATTAATTCCCAAAATCTTCCATATATTTAAGTAAAGTTATTGGTCTTTTTCAATTATAGAGTTGCATAATCTTACTGACCAACCTGAAAGAGTTGACCATGTGGGGTTCTTCTCTCCATATAAGTCTTCTTCAAAGCATTGCAGCTTTCACTTCCCTTGAAGAATTGTTCATGCCGGCTTGTCAAGTGAATGGCATCTTGGGCACAAAAGGTAAAAATAATCATCCCTGAATGTTTTAATATTATACCCATACATATCATGAATTAGATTTCTTTTACGAAGAGGCAACAAATATATTTTCAATTGTGTTTCTTATTTCTATTAACCAGCTGGTCTACTAATAGTGGTTTTCCCTCTTTTATTAATAAATCTCTCTTAAGTAGCTTAGATTTTATTTAATAAAAAAAATTACGAGTATTTTATTACTTTAAAATCTTATAATAATTTTATAACAGTGATAGGGAGAATAATATACATTATATGTTAAATTGAAATTTTCAACCAACGGCCCAATGTGGCTTGGTTAATTATTGAGATAAAATGGCAAATTAATGTTCATTATATTTAAAAGCCAGATGTTAGCAATTAACAATAATATTTGGCATTTGGGTTATTATCGTCCAATTTAGCTTAAATATATATTGTTGAATATTAATGTACATTTAATTTTGTGTCTATAGATTTGTCTAATTTGAAGAATTTGAAATATCTGAACATGGATTATACTAATCTTAACATCAGCATTCTACGGAACATTGGACCATTGACTTCTCTTAAGTTCTTATCATTAGGAAGTTGTAAACCGGAAGGCACATTACCTGATCAAGGTTAATAACCTCTCTCTCTCTCTCTCTCTCTCTCTCTCTCTCTCTGATTACGTAAATTATCCAGTAACTCTAATTTGTGATTGAAAATCCCTTCTAAGCAACTTATGAGGTCCTAACAGAGTTTAAAAGGATTTTGCAATAATGCCAGACTAACTCCATTCTTACTATGTCATGATTTCCTGTTGTGCGGGAGTAGAAATTAGAAATGGCTAAAAATCTCAATAGGAGATTGTCGGAGTTAGCAAAAATGTCTTTTTAGAGGGATCGGATTGAAAATGTACTCAGTTGAAATAAATTGGCAGAGTGCGACATATTAGTATTCCGCAATGAACACAACGGGAGAAAACCCCAAATTCTATGTCCTAACCCGAAACCATCCCGAGAACCTACCCAACCCGAAGCCATCACGGTTGTGGCCGTCCGCTCGTCAGCAACCGGCGACCGTCCACACCCATCTCCAGCACCAACTATTTCTTCACTTCCTGCTCAAAGGTAAATCTTTCTGATCTTCATGCTCCAGTTCATTCTTCATGCAAGTATTCAGTTTATTATATTGTTTGTTTTTTCATATATGTGGATTTTTTGTGATCAAAGATGATGATTTTGGTTTTGTTTTAGTTGTATTGTGTAAGCTTTTGGTGGGTTTGTGATATAATCATGGTATCAGATGAAAAGTCTTCAGATTCCAGTTGATGTTAGCTGGTTAGCTCTTGTGACTGTTTATATGCTTGATTTCGTTCATATTTATATACCATTAATTTAAAGGCTATTTGAAAGGGAAATTTGGTTCGAAAGTGCCATTTTTTTAGTTTGATATTGTAGTATAATATTCTGACCATATGATGAACTCTTCCATATATATGTCTTCTTCCTTAGATTGTGTTTATATCTGTCCATGGGACCTCAAAGTATTTCTACAATAGTGACATATGTTTTTGTTTTATGATATCATTAATTGACATATGCTTTTGTTTTATGGGACCTCAATGAATTGCTGGTAAAAAGAGGAAAAAACCTTGAGGAAAACAGACCCACAAGTCCAATAAAAATGACACTGGAACCAAATTGACGAAGGAGAAGTAGAAATAGAAAGAAAAGAAGAAAACTAAAAGAACATATAATGGCCATATTAATCTCTTGTAAACTGCAACATTAGTAGCTTCTAGATAGAAAGTAGTCAAGTGTATTAAGATGGATCGCATTGCATTTTGTAACATTTCAAAGTCTTGTGCAAATTTGTGTGGAAAAATGGACTAGCATCCAAAAAATAATCACTTTCCAATGGACATATCATAAATTGATATATGTCTACTAAATAGTATTTTATTCTTGACTTTGTCAATCTGGTTTCACAACCCACATAATGTGACTTACCATATATTATTATGGGCTGATGAAGATTTATGGTCATCTCTAAATTTAAAAAAGAGTGCTAAAGAAATTTTAGAATGAATTACATTATTCTTTTCATTTGACACTTTTTTTTTTATTTTTTTTTTTACTTTTTAGCATTTGACATGAAATCTATATCAACGAGACTGTAAATTGGAATCGTGTCCTCCTCCATACCTAATTTACTGGAACATTAATTTGTTAAGGAAAGCAAGTGTACTGCTTCACTTTATTTGTTAATATATTGTCCAAAATGTTTGATATATCAACAAAACAACGGCTGTTGTTTTCCTTTATCAGTGATATATAAACGAAAAAGGTTAATTTGTTGAAGAAGCCATTCATCATCCATGTGATTATAAATAATATACTAGCTACTCTCTTGCGAGTTACAACATAGGAGATTCCAGGTGGAAAATAGTCAAGTGTGTAAAGATGGTATCAAAGCAGCCATGGATGTGGGTATGGCTACTATTGGTTCTTGGTTCATTAGAAACAAGGTGGAGTGAGGGATGTTTGGAATAAGAGAGATTTGCTCTCTTGCATCTTAAACCTTTCTTCAATGACCCTTACGGTCTTCTAAATTGGGTTGAGGGAGATAACTATTCAGATTGTCGTCAATGGGATAGGGTTGAGTGCAACCATACCACCAGAAAACAAGGAACTATTTATAGAAGTTTCAAACTGAATAAATTATTACTTTCATAGGTTTATGGACATTAGTCTGCTCTGATGACTTGGTCTACTCTAATCTGCGTGCAAATTACATACATATGCTCCTATTGCTTAGATTAGGCCTGCTCTATTCTGTTGTGCAACTTACACACACTTGCTCTTATTGGTTAGGCCTGTTCTACTATGCTGTGCAACTTACACATACACACTTGCTCTTGCTCTTGTTGGTTAGGCATGCTCTACTTTGCTGTGCAACTTGCCAATAAAAAAAGAAAAAGAAAAATGGTCTTACATAGTTTCAAAAAAATAATAATAATAAAGAAAAATTGTTGAAAAAGAGATTCAAGTTTGTTATAAATAGTCTAGAGACATTAATCTCTTGTAAACTGCAACATCAATTAATAGCTTCTAGCTAGATAAAGTAGTCAAGTGTATTAAGATGGGGTCAAAGAGGTTGTTGACTTGTTGGTTTGGGTCATATTATATTTTATTACATTACAAGGGAAGTGGAGTAAAGGGTGTTTGGAACAAGAGATATTTGCTCTCTTGCAACTTAAGCCTTTCTTCAATATTCTTTATTATCTTCAAAATTAGGTTGAGGGAGATCACAATTCAGATTGTTGTCAGAGTTGAGAGTAACCATACCACTGGTAGACTCATCTCACTCAATCTTGTTTATACAAGGAATGAGAAATTGGGAGAATGGCATCGAAATGCTTCTTTGTTTTCTCCCTTCCAACAACTAGAGACGCTATACTTATATGGCAATTCTATTGCTTGTTGTGTTGAGAACCAAGGTTTATTGCCTCTCATGCGTCCTTATAAATATTGCAGTATTTTTTTAGTTGAAACTTTAGTTCAATATTTCTGATTCTCTTAAATATTACATGAATCATTTGTAACACAAGCCTCTCATACTTGTGTTATATATATTATGAACAATTTCCTCGCAGGTTTTGAGAGTTCTGTACCCTGTCTGCAATCTTGAGGTCTTTGGCATAATCTGAGATGACATACTAGTCTCTCAAATCTCATATGTTCATGTTGATTTATTAGGAGGATTGAACCATAATAATTCATTATTATTTTTAAATGGCTGCTTTGAAGAATGTTTAGAAAACTATAATAATGGGCTTGATTGGTTAGCAAAATATTCTGATGTTACAGGTTTTGACAAGCTGTCAAGATTAAGAAATTTGGAACTAATGGATTTAAGTCTTAATATGT
The DNA here is from genome assembly GCA_954870605.1 of Acer campestre. Lineage (NCBI taxonomy): Eukaryota > Viridiplantae > Streptophyta > Magnoliopsida > Sapindales > Sapindaceae > Acer > Acer campestre. The sequence goes on along the minus strand of OX940804.1, from coordinate 35,349,197 downwards.
TTAACAATAGCATCTTATCGTCTCTAGGTGCTATTTCCTCACTAAAAAGTTTATCTCTGTCGGATAATAGATTGAAAGAAACTGTTAATATGTCAGGTAGTTAAGCTAGCTTCTGTTCTCTCTCTCTCTCTATCTATCTATCTATCTATCTATCTAGTTTTTTTGTGATATTTTTTCAATAACCTCTGTTTAACACTTCCCAGGATTAAACTCTTTAAGCAATTTAGAGTTTCTGGACATGAGTTACAATGAGATTGACAAATTTGTGTTTCCTGAAGGTACTTGTGTTAACAAATTTAATTTGCAGTTACTTGAAAAGGTACTTGAAGATAGATTTGTTTCTATGTATGTTTTCACTTATTGTGGTAATACAGGTTTGAGCAAATTGAACACTTATAATCTAGAGTGTCAGCATTGACTAAGCACCCTATTACAGTCACTGGGGTCGTTCCCATCTTTGGAGACACTTGATCTTAGCTATAATAATTTTAGTGGAAAAAAAGGTACCAGAGGTAAAAAAGTCTATGACTTTGAATTTCCATAATTTCCTATAATTCTCCATATAACTTCATTTATATATAGTTCAATTTTTGAACAGAGTGCTTGCGTAAATTGACCAACATAAAGGAATTGATCTTGGAAGAATCTTCTCTCCATATAAGCCTTTTTCAAAGCATTGCAGTTTTCACTTCCCTCAAAAGTTTGATGATGCTGAATTGTGAAGTCAATGGCAAATTAAGTATTCAAGGTAATTTTCTCTATTGTGTTCTGTGTATGTAATTGTAAAAAACTGACATTAAACATTGATTACTAAGATTAATGGGACAATTCAATTCCAATATTTTTTCACATAATCAACAAGATATGAAATAAAATTTCCTTTTGTTATAATCTTATTTATCTTAAAATATCATTTCTTGAATTCAATGTATTTTCATGTTTGTAGATTTACCCAATTTCCAGAATTTGAAATATTTGAACATGGGAAGAAGTGCTCTCAATATCAGCTTTCTTCAAATAGTTGGACTGATACCTTCTCTTGAATTTTTGTCATTATATAATTGAGAACTCGAAGGCATTTTATCTCATCCCATTTCATAGTAAATTAAATATTTTTTATTAGAATAATTTTTCAAAGAATGTATTTCAGGCCTATGTGAGTAGGTGCATCTCAAAGAGTTATATCTTGACTCTAATGATCTAAGGGGTACATTACCTCTGTGTTTTGCAAATTTGACTTCTCTTCAAGTATTAGATATCTCTTCCAATCAATTTACTGGGAACATCTCATCGTCTCCAAGTACTCGGACTTTCGAATAATCACTTCCGAATCCCAATTTCACTTGAATTCAATCATTCCAAACTCAAGCATTTCCATGCTGAGAATAACAGGATATATGCAGACACAGTGTGTCATTCTTTGTCCCCAAAATTCCAATTAAATTCTGTCATTCTATCTTCCTATGGAGATGGTGGTCCAATTCCCATATTCCTCTACCATCAACATGACTTGCATTTCGTTGATCTCTCACAATAACTTGACGGGTGGCTTTCCAAATTGGTTGTTAGAGAACAACTCAGAATTAGAAGATCTTGTTCTAATCAGTAATTTGCTTTTGGTTTTCGGTTGACAAATTCACACATGTTTTTGTTTACATTAGATATCTACATGGGCATATTCCAAAAGAAGTGGAAGGATTTCTACCAAGCTTAATAACTTTAGACCTCTCCAGAAATAATTTTGATTGGTAACATTCCCTTTTCAATAGGTGATATGAGATCATTGGTGAGTTTGGACTAATCCGTGAAATACCTGAACACTTAGTAGAGGGTTGCTTCTCCTTACAACTATTGTCAAACAATAGCCTACAGGGTCACATATTCTCAGGACATGTTAATTTGACAAACCTGTCGAAGTTACAACTAGTTGGAAATATAACTTTATCGGAAAGATCCCAAATAGCTTGTCTAACATCTCCTTAACAGGATTTGTACCTTTGCGATAACCATCTCTCCGGTAGGATTCCAGGTTGGTTGGGAAATATGTCAAATTTGGTGGATATTATAATGCCCAATAATTAATCATCTTTAAGGTCCAATTCCATCAAAGTTTTTCCTGACAAGCTTGAAATTCTGAATATTGCAGGAAATGACATATCAGGTAGTTTACCATCTTGTTTTAGTCCTTTTTCAATCAAACAAGTTCACTGCGAGATGCATTTTGAAACAGTCCTTTGGTTATACCACATAAATGGAAGCATAGCAAGCAGGATTGGAAGGCTTTTTAAGCTGACCTTCCTTATCTTGAACAATAATAATCTTCAAGGCAAATTAACAACTCAGTTATGCCAATTGGACCGACCGGTTCCGCTTGATAGATCTTTCTCATAATAATCTTTCTGGACGTATTCCTCCTCGGCTAAACATGACATCGCTACATAAGAGAGATTATGAAGTTGCAGGTCCAACCGCAGCACTACATAAGAGGGATTATGAAGTTGCTGGTCCAAATATAAATTACTCTGTATATAAGAATTCTACAAATAATTCTCAAATTAGAAAGGAAGAAACTATAGAATTCACAACAAAGACTATATCTTACTTTTACCGAGGAAAAATTCTAACCTACATATAGATCATCTTATAAATTAAGAACAGTTCTTTTTATAAATCCTTATTTACGATGAACATTATAGTTTGATATGGTTGAAAAATGGATGTCATCCTTCTACTATTTTGTTGTAGACCATCTTCCTAAGGGATTCTGCAGCTGCTAGCTGAAATGTAGTTTTTTAATATTTTTTAATTTTTAATGATTTTTCTGTTTCTAAGTTGTGTTTTATACATAAACTTTTCTTGAGTTGAGTTGTCAACCTGGTTGCTACCATTCAAGCAGGAGAAAATGGTATTGTTGAGTTATTTGATGGTGTCATAAAGAGGTTGGTCTTGGCTTATTAAACAGGCCCAAACCAACTCCTTCAGCATCACTGATTGACGTGGCAGCTGGCGAATTTGCATGGCAAATTATGAAACAGCTCTTGTGAATCTAAAGTTGCTCTTTTACCCCTGATTTCTCCATAATTATGCAATCTTTCAGAAATTTCCAATTCACCTAAAATACTCGTTTACAACATTAAAAACCCGGTTTTACCCTAGAAATAAAAACAAAATAATAGGAAATGAAGGCCTAAAACAAATATAAAAATAGTGTGATCACGCACCTCTTCAGCTTTAAATAGGGAGGATTTGAAATTTGCATTTGTTGGGTATCCGATGAATTCAAGCCCAATTATATTGTGTAGAAAACCAAACAAACAAGGTTTCATTAAAGATGAACCACAACACTCAACTTCACTGAGCAGAGGCCAACTCAACCATGTTATTGAATCTGATATATATAGCCCCCGTGAATCATGATTAATGTCAACTATGATATGAGTGATTTTTTTTTTAAAAAAAATTTTAAGTATTACAAGTTACAACTATTACAATATAATGGGACAACACATATGCGCCCTGGATAACTACTGATTGGTCCAAACTCACACGGTAAAGACTCTCGCAAGTGTACGAGGTCGGGGTGTAATATAATGACCGAGTAGGGATCGTTCCCACGAGGACTAAGGATTGATTACCGGCTTTTATCGGCTTATATACTATTTGAACAATTGAAAATGATAGTTTTTTAACATCTAACAATATAAAGAGTAGATCTAAAGCAAATAAAACACTAACCACAACTAAAGTGAATGTGATGATATGAGAAAAGTGTGCTAGAACATGAATCCACCTAACCCTTCAATTAACTCTTGACTCACTTAATCCCTCATTTGTGCAAGTATAGATTATAGGTTCGTATTCCCTTAAATCAATCTCTAATCTCTCTCGATGTCTTAGAGATTGTATCCAAACATACAAAATATGGATGAAATCATTAAGAATGGTGGAACACATACATGAACCCTATATGCTAGCCTAGTGTATCTCTCACTTTCTAGTCATATATAGTGAATGGTTTGTTTATCTAGTGATCATTCAACAAGATGGCCAATCAAGACAAAAGCATTAAGCATACAAAACATTCATATAACTATACAAACACTTGTAGAGAAACTAAGGAATCATTAACAATAGATTAAGGGTTTGGTTTCATCATTATTCTAGCACAAGAGTATTTAGCTCATATTACACATAGAAACCATACAAAGTCTCCAATAAACACAGATCATAACAATTACAAGAAGATAAAAGGTAGAGTTTAAGAGATAAACTAAGATGATGATCTCCTCCTTGCAATGCTTGATCTCTTATGGCTTCCTTCTCCAAGAATAACTCCTCCAAGCTCAAAGGTTGATGAAGAACCACCAAAACAGAGAGAAAAGAGAAGGTTTTCTGCAGAGAGAGAGGTGTGTGGTCGTGTATGCTGCTGGAAAGAAGAAGAATAATAATTCTCAAGGTCTTTCTCTCCCCTCTCCCAATGAAGGAAATGGTCAGAGACAAGATCCTGGTTTGCTGAAATTTGGGGGCCCAAGGACCTGAAATTGGGCAACTGAAGTTGACAGCATCGGGAGAAAAATGCGCCCTGTTATGCGCCCTGTTCTGCGCCCTTGGGAGCATAATTCCAAAAATTGTTCCTATTGGAAACCAAAATGCGCCCTGTTCTGCGGCCAAGGGCGCAGAATCAGGGGCGCAGAATTCGTGACAAAAATGGGACCTTCTGGTCCCTTTTCTGCGGCCCCTAACCGCAAAACCACTAAGGGCGCAGAACCAACTTCCAGAAATTGCACATTTGCCCCAGAATTCCTGAATCTTTGCACAAAAGCCCCTCTTCTGGAAGGAATCCTGAAATGCTTATTAAATCCGTTAAAAACACGGTTTTACCCGGGATTTGAGCATAAAAGATACAAATAAGGGGGCTACACTTCGTGTAGAAATAAGAGTTATCAACACCCCCAAACTTATCTTTTGCTCGTCCCGAGCAAACCGAAACAAAGAAAAACCTACAAAACATACCAAAAGAAAATAATTCTGCTGAGCCTATAAAGAAAATGAGATGCAACATGAGTGTAACCAAGAGTGGGCATCCGAAAATAATGCTAAGACCACTGAGATAGGGCAAGAATTTCAAAAGTCAAGATGCTACAACAAGAGAGATTGCAATTCCATACTTGATAGTGAACTAAGCTTCAAAAGCATCGAACACAAGAGTCATAAGATAGCATTTCGCTTCGACTCTAAACCTTTCCGGTACTCTCTTATTTTACCACACAGAACCTAAGCTCACTCAACAAACTCATGCGGTTGGAAGTTATGCACAAAAAGATTATCAAATTACACGCATGATATTTCTCAAAAGACCGCTAGAGTAAGAATGCAATAGGACCACAAGAACGGAATCGAACATTAAGAACAGGGCAAACACCAAAGAATACCTTGCAAGCAAGCAAAATCCCTCCTAAAGATCAATTAGGACTTCTTTTAAAGCACAAGTAAGGCGATGGAATTTTCGGTTATGGAGAGGCTAGGCGGATATGGTATCATAGGCAAGCTAGCGATTATGGAAAAGATTTTCATTTAACACACTTTTCTCCTTTTTATGAGTGTTCTAGGCACAACAACTTATTCTCAACATAATTATAAATAAACAAACATTTATTCTTCTCTTTTTTTTTTTTCTTTTTTTTTTTTTTTTTTTTTTTTTTTTTTTTTTTTTTTTTTTTTTTTTTATAACTAAGGAATCAATATTTACAAAATCACAATTTACAAAATTAGCCTAAATACAACTCTTTTCCAATTTGCACTTTTCGAGCTTACTTCTCAATGATCTTCAACTATAATCGCCGCTAAGGGTTGGTTTAGTGTTTAGGTGATATGGGATGGGATGATTTAGTGAATGGTTAAAGAGTGTGGGTTATCAATAATAGAACAATAAGGCATACACACACAAGGTCATGGGATTGTTTTTGGGCCATTTTTAAGTGACTTAACACAATTTGCCTACGTCATCTCTTAAGGCACGGATAAAGCAAGCAAGCAAGGCGGAACAAAGGTGATGCCCTTAAATGTATGTTCTTTAATGCCCAATGCATGGAGTGAGATCCTTAAAATTTCATGCTTATTTATCTAAAAGAAGAGTGTTTAGGATTTTTAAAAGAAAATTCACACTCATAAGGACGCAATTTAAGGATCTGGCCTCACACGGGTAATCTCTACTAATGATCTCAACATCTTAAGCGCGATACCTCATTTGCCAAGACACATTACAGTCTGGTAAGATGTGTGCAAGCAATGTGGTGTAGCTTTGACTAATGCTACCCAAGCCCGGACTCAGTGAAACAAAGCATACAATGAAATCCGACCCACGGAACATCTCACATGCATCTCAACAAAAATGCTTGAAATTTTTTGAAAATTTGCTCATTTTTGCAGAAAAACAAAAACTTTATTCTAAGGCCGTACCCCCAAACTTAAACCAAACTTTGTCCTCAAAGTTTTGAAAAATTGGACAGAGTTAGATAAAAGTCCAAAAAGTTATAACTTCAACTAAAAGCAATGTAAAAAATTAAACTAAAATCCAACAAGTAAGCAAACATAAAGCATCCGATAAAATAAAATATCCGAAAATCCAAAAAGTGAAAGGATAACCCTGAGTATGACTGGATAGAGGATCATCCTAGCCACGATGCTCTGAACTGGGGCCTGCTCCACCATGACGCTCTGAGGCACTCAAGCGGCTCTCCTGGATAGCTCTCGTCAATCTGGCCACCTCGCTCTCAATAGAAGTCTGCCTCGTCTCTATAGCATCCTGCCTCCTGAAAATCTCATCAACCCACGCTGGCCTCTGCACAATCTCATCCACCCATGCTGGCCTCTGCAACATATCATCCATCCAATCCGGTCTACGGTCCCCTGCTGGAACTGCACCCGGGTCTTCTTCAGTAGCAGCAGCATCGGCCTCAGCAGCAGCAGCAGCAGCTCGGGCAGCCTCATCCCTCCTACGCCTCTTTCTGGTGGCAACTGGTCGCAGGCCTGCCTCACGCCTCTGAGCTGAGATATCATTGAACGTCCTGGAGTTCAGTGGCCCGTCCATCAGTGCAATCCGGTCCCCCCCTCATCTTCTACGCCAGCCTGCTCGCAGAAGTGAGTGATCAAGGCAGGGAAAGGTAGAACTAAGTCGTCAGCTTTTCCCGCACGGATGATTGCTCGCATGATTAGCTTTCCTACATCCAATCCCTCATGATGCTTGATACAGTACAGGAGCTTGGCGAGCTCAAAAACAGTGATGGTGATCTGACTGGAAGGCTTCAGAGAGGACGACAAAAAGATGACCCAGAAGGCCCAATCCAACTCTAGATCATGCTGAAGCAGTTGATGGTCAGCGCTGTCCCATGGCCCCTCCACATGTGGCATACGTAGCTCCCTAGCAAGGTCCTCATTGTACCTCGAGAAAATGCTGAGCTTGGGGACCCCGGTATCTAGCTCTCTGTATGGCCTGGTACCGTAATACCTGTTGATGTCCTGAATATTGAACTCTACATCAACCCCCCTCACTTTGACCGGCGTACCCTTCTCAAACTCAGCTGGAACCATGGCAGCGTAGAACTCCCTGACTACCCGTTCATTTATTCGATGCGCGGTGGTCACAAACTGGCGCCAACCCATATCATCAACCTGCTGCGGGATGTTAGACCCAATAAGATTGTTGAGGTCTATACACCGCTCACTCAAGAGTGCCCTACCCAAACAATTTTCCATCCTGACGACATAGTCCGGATTCCGGACCCCAACACGCGACCCACTCGAAGAAGCACCCTTGCCTTTAGATTTCTTATTAGTGGCACGAGGCATGCTTGCACAAACCTGCTGGCACCTGCAAAACAAACATATATACACAAATCCATGCCAAGCCACACAAAAGCACCACCCTTAGACTAGAGCAAGGAAAATAAGAAAATAATTACAAGAAAATAAGCAAATAATATTACAATAAGCAAATATTAACTATTATAAGCAAATAGCAAAAACATAATCCGAAAAATATTTACAACATAAACTACACTAAGCAAAAATTAACATAAACAAGGCTAAAATTATCTATAATAAGCAAAAATAATTCTTTCAAACTAAATAAACCTTACATAATCCGAAAATAAAAAATGAAAATAACCAAAAATTGAGAAAATTATGCTTCCAAGCAACCAAGCACAAAATTGGCTCACAAAATCACTCTCAATCAACCAAAGACCAAGAGGAACGAAATTAAACCAAGAGCCCATATGCAAACCACCACCAATCACAAAACCCACACCTAAAGCATGCCAATCTATCAACAATACACAATCCCACTCAAATAGATCGAAATCTATGCCCTAAATTCAAGAATTTAAGTTTTGTGTTCGAAAATTATGAAGATATGAAGATATGAAGAAGACAAAGTGAATTCGGGCAAGAAAAATGAAGAGAGGGAGAGGGATTTACCTTGATTGCGCGACAATGGGGGTGGAGATCACCTTGGAGAAGAGAGGAAATCAATTTGGGGGTTTTAGGGCACTTACCAGTTTTTAACAGCAACCCTCGTTTTTGTGCAGAAACGCACCATTTTGCGCCCTGTTTTGCGCCCTTGGCCGCAGAATAAGGGCGCAAAACACCCTTTTCTGAATAAAACGCACCGTTTCAATTTGGGGATTCTGCGCCCCTTTTTGCGTTTAGGGGCCGCAAAACCAAGGGCGCAGAATTGGTCCAGAGGATCCAAAACAGTTCTGCGCCCCTCATTTTTGCGGGCATGGGCCGCATAATTCCCCTGAATTCTGATTTTTTCAATTTTTCACACCATCTTCTCCCAACTCATTTGTACACTACAAAGTCATCAAAACCTGCTTGGAAAAACAAAAACAAACAACTTGGAAGCAACAAAACCTACCCAAAACATGAAAATACAAAGATAAGGTAAAATGCTAAAATATGCAAAAATAGTAGATACTATGTACAAAGTGACACTTCCCTTCACTGGCTTGGTTCGTTGAGGAGGATCACTTCCCTATTGTCCTCCGTTTCCTGCTCCCAGTAGAGCTTCAACCGTTGCCCATTCACTTTAAAGCTTTCCTTAGCATCGTTCTCAATCTCTACGGCTCCGTGCGGAAAGACTTGCTTCACAGTAAACGGCCCGGTCCATCTGCTCTTGAGCTTTCCAGGGAATAGTCTCAGCCTTGAGTTGAACAAAAGAACTCTATTTCCAACCCTTAGTTCCTTGTAAGCCAACCTCTTATCATGCCACCTCTTTGTCTTTTCCTTGTAAATTCTGGAGTTCTCATAAGCTTCCAACCTTATTTCTTCCAATTCGCTGAGTTGCAACAACCTTTTCGCACCGGCTTCCATCATTTCGAAATTCAAGGCTTTTATCGCCCACCAAGCCTTATGCTCCAACTCAAAAGGGAGATGGCATGCTTTCCCATAGACAAGCCGGAATGGTGACATGCCTATAGGAGTCTTATAAGCTGTGCGATACGCCCATAGAGCATCCTCCAACTTAAAAGCCCAATCTTTTCTCTTGATCCCCACTGTTTTCTCAAGAATTCCCTTAAGCTCTCTGTTTGAAATCTCAACTTGGCCATTAGCTTGCGGATGGTACGGGGTGGTTATCTTGTGCTTTACCCCATACTTCTTCAACAATGCCTCGAATCTTCTGTTGCAAAAATGGGATCCCCCATCACTTACAACGGCTCTCGGTGTCCCAAACCTTGTGAAAATATTTCTCTTCAAGAACTTGGTGACTTCATTAGCTCCACATGTTCGGGTGGGTATGGCTTCCACCCATTTGGACACATAATCTACCGCCACTAGAATGTACCTATTTCCACAGGACATTGGAAAAGGACCCATGAAATCCACTCCCCAAACGTCAAAGACCTCGACTTCAAGCATTATGTGCATTGGCATTTCATCCCTTTTTGTTATGTTTCCGGTTCTTTGACACCGGTCACATGCCTCAACATAGCTTCGAGAATCCTTGAATAGGGTTGGCCACCAAAAACCTGACTGGAGGACTTTTCTTGCTGTCCTTGATGCACCGAAATGGCCTCCACACTCCTTGGAGTGGCAATGGCTCAGAATCTCTTCCATTTCGTCATCGGGCACACATCGCCGAATGATCCCATCACTACAAACTCTGAATAACAGTGGTTCATCCCAAAAGTAATGCTTCAACTCTGAAAAGAACTTCTTTCTTTGATGATGATTCAACTCCATTGGCACCACATTGCTCACCAAGAAGTTTACGAAGTCGGCAAACCAAGGAACTTGACTCCTCTCAACCACAAACAACTGCTCATCCGGAAAGTTTTCATTTATGGGCACATCAACCGCTACTCCATCTCTTTCCAATCTTGAGAGGTGGTCGGCAACTAAGTTCTCGGTTCCCTTTTTATCCTTGATCTCTAAATCAAATTCTTGAAGCAATAGAACCCATCTTATCAATCTCGGCTTGGCATCTTTCTTGGCCATCAAGTACTTGATTGCCGAATGATCCGTATAGACTATCACCTTGGATCCCACTAGATACGATCTGAACTTATCAAATGCAAATACTATGGCTAGCAACTCTTTCTCTGTAGTAGCATAATTGATCTGAGCTTCATTCAAGGTTTGACTAGCATAATAGATGACATGTAGACGCTTTTCTTTCCGTTGACCCAATACGGCGCCCACCGCATAGTCACTTGCGTCACACATAAGTTCAAATGGCAAATTCCAATCCGGAGTGGAAATGATCGGAGCCGAGGTTAACTCCTTCTTCAACAACTCAAAAGCTCTCAAACACTCCTCATCAAACACAAAAGGCACATCTTTCATGAGCAAGGAACAAAGTGGCTTCGTGATCTTGGAAAAATCCTTGATGAACCTTCGGTAGAAACCCGCATGCCCCAAAAAGCTTCGAATTCCCCTAACCGAAAGTGGTGGAGGAAGCTTCTCAATTACTTCAATCTTGGCCTTGTCAACCTCAATCCCCTTTTCTGAAATCTTATGGCCTAGCACAATGCCTTCCTTTACCATAAAATGGCATTTTTCCCAATTCAAAACCAAGTTTGTATCTTCACATCTTTGAAGAACCAAACCCAAATTGTGAAGGCACCCGTCAAATGAGGACCCAAAAACTGAGAAGTCATCCATAAACACCTCAATGAACTTCTCGACCATATCGGAGAAAATGGCCATCATACACCGTTGAAAGGTCGCCGGAGCATTACACAAACCAAAAGGCATCCTCCTATAAGCAAAAGTTCCATAGGGACATGTGAAAGTAGTCTTCTCTTGGTCCTCCGGATCTATAGCAATCTGATTATAACCCGAATATCCATCTAGGAAGCAGTAGTAGTTATGACCGGCTAGGCGCTCCAACATTTGGTCAATGAATGGCAATGGAAAGTGGTCCTTCCTTGTGGCGGCATTGAGCTTCCTATAATCTATACAAACTCTCCAACCGGTCACCGTTCTTGTTGGAATGAGCTCATTGTTTTCATTTGGGACCACGGTTATCCCACCTTTCTTTGGCACACATTGCACCGGGCTCACCCATGAGCTATCCGAAATTGGGTAAATAATACCCGCATCAAGCAACTTTAGAATCTCCGCTCTCACTACTTCCTTCATGTTCGGGTTTAGTCTTCTTTGGTGTTCAATTGATGGCTTGAAATCATCCTCCATAAGTATCTTATGCATACATATTGATTGGCTTAGACCTTTGATGTCGGAAATGGTCCATCCAATCGCCCTTATGTGCTTTCTCAAGACTCTCACTAACTTCTCTTCCTCAAGCTTGGACAAGGATGATGAAATTATGACCGGGAGGGATGATGCCTCTCCAAGAAATGCATATCGCAAATTTGAAGGCAATTGCTTCAACTCTAGAACGGGAGGCTTCTCCACGGATGGTGGAAGTCTTGGTTTTCCCACACCTAACTCTTCAAAGTGCCATCTTTTTCTAAAGTTCGTCAATGGAAAGGTGTCCAAGTACAAAGCATGCTTGGCCACTTCACTATCTTCGTCTTCTTTGGTTGCACTCTCTCTAATGCACACTTGCAAGGGGTCTTTTGGAATTTTCTTTTTGAGGAAATCTTCCACTAGAGGCTCAATTACCTCCAATCTCATGCAATTCTCAATATCCACCGGTTTCTTCATGGCCTTGTACATGTGAAAGACTACTTGATCATCACCAACTCTCAAAGTCATTTTGTCTTCCCTCACGTCTATTAGTGCCCCTGCTGTCTTCAAAAATGGCCTCCCCAAAAGGAGTGGAATCTCCACATCTTCCTCCATTTCAAGGATTACAAAGTCAACCGGAAAATATAGATTCTCCACCTTTACTAGCACATCCTCCATCACTCCTCTTGGATACTTGATGGATCTATCCGCAAGTTGGAGGGTAACATTTGTGGGCTTCACCTCTCCCACACCAAGTTTCTCAAATATCGAGAACGGCATCAGGTTGATGCTAGCTCCCGAATCAATAAGTGCTCTACTAAAGTTGGAAGTACCAATGGCGCAAGGGATAGTAAACTTGTCCGGATCTTTTAGCTTGGGAGGAAGCTTGTTCTGCAAGATTGCACTACACTCTTCCGTTAGAGCCACCATTTCAAACTCCTCTAGCTTCCTTTTGTTTGATAGAAGCTCCTTTAAGAACTTCACATAGGTGGGCATTTGAGCTAGAGCCTCCGCAAACGGAATGTTGATGTGTAGTTTCTTGAACACTTCTAAGAACTTGGCAAAACTTTGAGCCTCCTTATACTTCTTCAATCTTTGTGGATATGGAATTTGTGGAACAAAAGCTTTAACTTGTGGAGGTGGTGGTATATCATTTGATGGTAGGGGTTGTGCACTAGTTTGCTCATCTTCCCCAACAACTTCTTCCTCAACCTTCTTCTTCTCAACTCTCTCTTCCTCATCAACTTTCTCATCAATATCAACTTCAAGGTCAACTTCCTCCTCAACTTCAACTCCTTCTCTCACTCCAAAACCTTTAGGTAGCTCAACCTCTTTTCCGCTCCTCAAAGCAATAGCTTTACATTGCTCCTTTGGGTTTATGATTGTGTCACTAGGTAAGGTCCCTTGTTGTCTTGCTTGGGCACTTCTTGCTAGTTGACCCACTTGTACTTCAAGGTTTTGTATGGCGGCTTGGGAGTGTTGAGCTAGTTGGTCTATTTTGTTGTCAAGCTTCTTTAGGGCCGCATCTTGGACTTCCATACGGGTGTCCATTCTCCCCATGTAAGTAGAGAACATTTCCTCTAGAGATGGTTTCTTTTCGGCTTGGTTGTTGACAAATTGGTTTTGAAAGCCCGGATTTTGGCGGTTATAGGCTTGAGGTTGTTGTTGAGCTTGGAAGCCTGGAGGTCGTCTTTGGTTGAGGGGTTGAGGTGGTTGAGGTGGTTGGAGGGTATTTGTGTTATCTTTCCAAGAGAATGCGGGGTTTTGTCTCCATGCCAGGTTATATGTGTTGGAGAATGGGTTGTTTTGAGTGTTTTGGTTAGGATAATTTCTGTTGTAGTTCACAAATGCCACTTGGTCAACAGATGTGGGATTTGCAAGATCACACTCTAGGCTTTCATGAGGTCCACAACACAACTCACAACATGCAACACTAGCTTGACTTGATGAAGCTCCCATTCTACTCACATGCTTGGTCAATGCTTCCACTTGGGCTTTCAATGCGGTAACATCACTCACTTCAATCATCCCCGGGGCTTTCTTTATTTGCCTATCATTCCCCCAATGACTATTTGTGGAAGAAAGCTCTTCCAAAATGCTCCAAGCTGCCTCCTCCGACTTCTTCATGAGAGAACCACCGGCTGCCGCATCTATCAATGTTCTTGTGGCGTTACTGATGCCGGTATAGAATGACTCTACAAGTTGCCACCTTGCTAGTCCATGGTGAGGGCATTTCCTCACAAGCTCCTTGAACCTTTCCCATCCATCGTAAAGGCTCTCATTCTCATATTGGGCAAAGTTTGTAATCTCATTTCTGAGGCGAGCCGCTCTCCCAGGTGGAAAGTACTTGTTGAGAAACTCTTGGGCTAGTTGCTCAAAGGTGATTATGGAGTTTGGAGGTAGTCTCTGAAGCCACCCCCTAGCATCGCCTATTAAGGAGAACGGGAACAACTTCAACTTGATAAAGTTATCTGAAACTCCATTGAATCGAAATGTGTCACAAATGTCATTGAAACTCTGTAGGTGGACATTTGGATCTTCATGAGCTGCGCCTGAAAACTGCACTGTGGCGGCTATCATTGAAATCAAACCCGGCTTGATCTCATAATTGTTTGCATTTGCTGTAGGTCTTTGGATGGAGGATAGATTGATGTCCACCCTTGGCATAAAGTAGTCTTGTAAGACCCTCTCAGCCGCCATATTGGCACCGTCACCAACCGGATTTGGATTTTGAACGGGATTTGGAACCGGAGCTGGATTTAGAATAGGATTTTGATCTCCCATAGCTCTCGCCCTAGCTCTTCTTCGATTCCGGCGATTCCTCCTTGCGGTACCTTCAATATCCGGATCAAACTGTAGGTCCTGTGAACTGTTACTCCTTGTACGTTGGTGCATACAAGAGCAACCTGCCTGAAAATACACACAAAAGGAAACGAAAGTAACAAGTCCAAACTAGTTAAAACCAACTAATACCAATATCAATTTTCCGCTTAGTCCCCGGCAGCGGCGCCAAAAATTGATCGGTCCAAACTCACACGGTAAAGACTCTCGCAAGTGTACGAGGTCGGGGTGTAATATAATGACCGAGTAGGGATCGTTCCCACGAGGACTAAGGATTGATTACCGGCTTTTATCGGCTTATATACTATTTGAACAATTGAAAATGATAGTTTTTTAACATCTAACAATATAAAGAGTAGATCTAAAGCAAATAAAACACTAACCACAACTAAAGTGAATGTGATGATATGAGAAAAGTGTGCTAGAACATGAATCCACCTAACCCTTCAATTAACTCTTGACTCACTTAATCCCTCATTTGTGCAAGTATAGATTATAGGTTCGTATTCCCTTAAATCAATCTCTAATCTCTCTCGATGTCTTAGAGATTGTATCCAAACATACAAAATATGGATGAAATCATTAAGAATGGTGGAACACATACATGAACCCTATATGCTAGCCTAGTGTATCTCTCACTTTCTAGTCATATATAGTGAATGGTTTGTTTATCTAGTGATCATTCAACAAGATGGCCAATCAAGACAAAAGCATTAAGCATACAAAACATTCATATAACTATACAAACACTTGTAGAGAAACTAAGGAATCATTAACAATAGATTAAGGGTTTGGTTTCATCATTGTTCTAGCACAAGAGTATTTAGCTCATATTACACATAGAAACCATACAAAGTCTCCAATAAACACAGATCATAACAATTACAAGAAGATAAAAGGTAGAGTTTAAGAGATAAACTAAGATGATGATCTCCTCCTTGCAATGCTTGATCTCTTATGGCTTCCTTCTCCAAGAATAACTCCTCCAAGCTCAAAGGTTGATGAAGAACCACCAAAACAGAGAGAAAAGAGAAGGTTTTCTGCAGAGAGAGAGGTGTGTGGTCGTGTATGCTGCTGGAAAGAAGAAGAATAATAATTCTCAAGGTCTTTCTCTCCCCTCTCCCAATGAAGGAAATGGTCAGAGACAAGATCCTGGTTTGCTGAAATTTGGGGGCCCAAGGACCTGAAATTGGGCAACTGAAGTTGACAGCATCGGGAGAAAAATGCGCCCTGTTATGCGCCCTGTTCTGCGCCCTTGGGAGCATAATTCCAAAAATTGTTCCTATTGGAAACCAAAATGCGCCCTGTTCTGCGGCCAAGGGCGCAGAATTCGTGACAAAAATGGGACCTTCTGGTCCCTTTTCTGCGGCCCCTAACCGCAAAACCACTAAGGGCGCAGAACCAACTTCCAGAAATTGCACATTTGCCCCAGAATTCCTGAATCTTTGCACAAAAGCCCCTCTTCTGGAAGGAATCCTGAAACGCTTATTAAATCCGTTAAAAACACGGTTTTACCCGGGATTTGAGCATAAAAGATACAAATAAGGGGGCTACACTTCGTGTAGAAATAAGAGTTATCAACTACTCTCACAAATCGGGAGAAAACTCCTCACACATATTTATAAAATGCATATTGTGGGACTCAAACCCCTCACCACCACTGGAAGAGAGGTGCACTACCATTTTTGCTAAGAAGTGATGTGCGAGTGATTTATATTTTAACTCATTTATATTACTTTCAAATTTATAATTAAGTTTTCTTTATTTTCTATATTTTTTTTAAAACAGCTTACTTTATTAAAATTTATAGTTTAGGTACTTACTCAAAGGAAAAATATAGTAAAACGTTTAAGAAATATTTCCTAGAAGCAAAGACTCTTAAAACCTCTGTGGAAAAAAAATGCAAACTAAATTCCAAGAAATCAAAAAAAAAAAAAAAAAAACTTTGAACACTTTCTTCCTAGACTTAAATAGTGGAGAAGCTCAAACCGTGTTATATGCTTTCAGAAAAATGAATTTGTACAAGTAATGGCATGCCAGACTTGTCAATTAAGATTGCTAGCTATTAAATGTTAATCAAGTCAAACTTTTTCTTCGATATCATTTCCAACTCCGACAATACGTTAGACACTACAACATCATGAGAAAACCAAACAAATTCATATAACTTACAAGAAATTTCAGAATAGAACATTTGATCATCTTTTTCCTAGAGTTGCCAATAGAATAGATTCTACATACCGTGTTATATCTTTTTGGAAAATTGAATTTCTACAAGTTGTGACATGCTTTACTTGTCAAGCTTGTTACTATCAATCCAAACTTTTTCCTTGATAACAAGTCAGAATCATCCTCAACTCCAATAAATCAATAATACATTAGACACAAATTCAAAGTAGGGATAGTTTTTGGGGTAGATGCAAATTCAAAGTCTCATCTAAATTGGAAAATAGTACTAAATAAACTTTAAATCCATTTGATCACCTATCACTGATAGAGCTTGAAACCCCATTATTTGCTCTCATGAATTGGAATGGAAGCTACATATCATTAAATAAAAACATGATCTTTTAATGTGGAGAAAAAACGTTGTAATTGCGGTAAAACTTTTTCATTGAATATTGACTAATCAAGAAAATTTGGTAATATAACTTGAATATTCAATATTCAATATTCAAAACTTGGTAATATAACTTGAATATTGAATATTCAATATTCAATAAAACATTGTCAATAAAGCTTGTTGTTAATCAAGTCAAACTTTTTCTTTGATATCATTATCAAGTCAGAATCATTTCTAACTCCGAGAATACGTTAGACACTAAACATCATGAGATAACCAAACTAATTCATATAACTTACAATAAATTTCAGAATAGAAAATTTGATCATTTTTTTTCCTAAACGTCTACATACTGTGTTATATCTTTTTGGAAAATTGAGTTACTACAACTACAAGTGGTGCCATGCTTGACTTGTCAAGCTTTTTGCTATCAATCCAAACTAATTTTCTTTGATAACAAGTTGGAATCATCCTCAACTCCAATAATATATTAGACACAAATTCAAAGTCTCATCTAAATTGGAAAAGAGTACTAAACAAACTTTAGATCTATTTAATCACCTATCACTGGTAGAGCTTGAAACTGCATTATTTGCTCTCATGAATTGGAATGGAAGCTACATATCACTAAAAAAATTATGATCGTTTAATATGGAGAAAAAAATGTTGTAAGCTAAGTGCGGTAAAACTTTTGCAAAAACTAGCTAGCAGACATAGTTCTTATTATAGATTACTACTATTTCACACAACTTTTTGCTACATAATCATCGGCAAATAATCTAAATTTCAGGCAAAAAAAAAAAAAACATAATTTTTTAAAATATTTTTCATAGTTTATTCCGGTCCGGTTCGTCTGCCCACCCCTAGTTATACGTAAGGGTAAGACGCCAATTCAAAGTCTTCTACAACATGCATGTGTGGAAAAATGGACTAGCATCCAATAAATACAAAATTGTGATCACTTTCATTGGGACAATGATATGTCTACCGAATGGTATTGCTTGACTTCTTCAATCCAATTGCTATCAATAGAAACTTATCTCTCTTTATCAGTTCAAAATCATCTATAGCCACATAACTTTAAGTGACATATATATACTTCATAAGAGAGATATTTGTTTATTAGATATAACCACACTCCATTAATTTGAGAATCATTAAGTTCAAAAATATATTGAGAAATAAGATAAATTAAGGGATTAGAAAAGGATATATAGCAATAATTAAGAGTTGAATTAATTGTTCAATATACAATTTTCATTTAGAAAAGAAAAGAAAAAACACAATATTATCTAATAACTTGTTCCTCAATTGAATAAAAGAAGAGAAATCATAAACGGTTAAAAGGGTAGTAAGAAGTATTTGAGATGATGAGACATTGATGTGCGGAAAAATACAATAACTTCCAAGAAATTGGAAATTTTGATACATTTTCTATGGACATCGTTTAATTGATATCTATTAGTGTCTTTATGCTTGACTTTGTTCGAGTCAAGTACCACAATTAATCCTCAAATAAATCAAGGTTACTGACTTACTGCAATATATGGTAGAGTCAAAATGGACATCACAAATTAACAATTGCATTCAGATTACAAGGATAATTATGTCATTATAACAAATATGACAAGAAAAATCAGCTTAAAAACTTGAGAGCTTCTCCTTACAATCCACAAATTATCTATTCACACTCCAAATTGATTTTTTTTATTAATGACAATTTTAACCTAAACTAAAATTACTAAACAAGACAAAAAAATTTAAATACACTCCAAACTAATTAATTTGTTAAAAAAAGTAAAAAAATTATCTCTCCTAAATCAGTAGATTAAATATTACGTATTAACCTCTTTTCCTTAAATTTGTTATTTCCATATTAACTATCCTGATTAATCTCTCTCCATTTTTTTTAATTATATATATATATATATCATATTTCTATACTTTCTCTATCAATCTCTAATTAATAGTTAAAGAAAAAAAAAACTTATGAATATTTTAGTTTTTTACTAACTGTAATATATATATATATATATGTATGTATTAAAAAGTCAATTTTTTTTTTAAAAAAAAACGATATATGAAAATTTGAATTGTTTCAACTAGATTCGAATAAACTCAGAATTTCTAAGACTAATGAAATAATTAAAGTTCTCTAGGCAATCACATACCTACAAGAGTAACAAATTTTTTTATTTTTTTTTTCATCTTTCGATTTTTTTTATAAATTTAAAAAAAAAAAAACAAGGTAATTTTTTTTTTTTTTTTTTAACATACATATGGTTCCTAAAAATCAAGCTTTTAACTGTTAGTCTTGCTTAAGAAATAATGGAGATAGAAAATTAGAGATATTTATTGGAGGAGAGAGAGTTTAATATGGTAATTAAATATTTAGGAGATTTTATTGAATATGTAATAATTAATCTAATGATTTAGGAGAGATAATTTCTTTTTTTAATTATTTAATTCAAAAATGATAAAAAGGATAATCTTGTAACAAAATAAAGTGTCTTTAGAATTTTTTAAAATTTAAATTTTGAGAATGGAGTGGTTTTAGAAAAGAAGTGTAAAAAGAAAAAATTGGATTGTCAAAAGAAGCTCTCAAAAACTTAGGAACAAATTAATTGAAATTAATAAAAGGTAATAAGGTTGGTTAATTTTTCAACTTTTTCTTATTTATATAAACCACTTTTGCACCGGAGATGCTCTAAAGTGTGAGATGTTCTAAGTTAAGTGTGCTTGGTCCCTTTTTGTTTTTGGTTTTCGTTTGTGGTCTTCTTGTTTATGTGCTAGCCTTTGTTTAGTTCTGTTTTCCTGGGTGGTAGCTGTTTCTATTTCGGGTCCTGTTCTCTTCTGTTTTTGGCTTTGGTCTTTTGTTGGACTGTGAGGCTGTTTGCAGCTTCCTTTGGTGTTTTCTTTTGGCTTTCTAGGTTCTCTTGAATAAACTTGCTTTTCAAAAAAAAAAAAAAAAAAGTTAGTGTGAAATGTGTGTGCGAGAGAAGAACATGTATGGTTTCCAATTTCCAGGAAAGCGTGTTTTTCTTTTGGTTGAATGCAAGGCTGAAAATAATTACAAATTAATAATCGCATTCAGATTATGAGGATAATTATGTCATTATAACAAATATGATAAGAAAAATCAGCTTAAAAACTTAGGAACAAATTAATAGAAATTAATAAAAGGTAATACGTAAGGTTAATTTTTCATCTTTTTTATTTATTTATATAAATCACTTTTAGATCGGAGATGTTCTAAGTCAAGTGTGATCACTTTCTTCCTAGACTTAAATAGTAGAAAAGCTCAAACTATGTTACATGATTTCAGAAAAATGAATTTGTACAAGTAGTGGCATGTCTGACTTGTTAATTAAGCTTGTTGTTAATCAAGTCAAACTTTTCCTTCGATATCAATATCAAGTCGGAATCATTTCCAACTCCAAATAATACGTTAGACACTAAAACATTATGAGATCACCAAACTAATTCATATAACTTACAAGAAATTTCAGATTAGAAAATTTGATCATTTTTTTCCTAGACTTACCAATAGAATAGCTTCTACATACCGTGTTGTATCATTTTGGAAAATTGAATTTCTACAAGTGGAGACATGCTTGACTTGTCAAGCTTGTTGCTATCTATCCAAACTTTTTCTTTGATAACAAGTCGGAATCATCCTCAACTCCAATAATACATTTGAAACAAATTCAAAGTAGGGACAGTTTTGGGGTTAATGCAAATTCAAAGTCTCATCTAATTAATTAGTTGGAAAAGAGTACTAAACAAACATCATTTTTTCAAAAAATATTTTTCCATAGTTTATTCTAGTCTCGGTTCTTTTGCCCACCCCTAGTTATACATAAGGGTAGGACGGCAATTCAAAATCTTCTGCAATATGTGTGGAAAAATGGACTAGCATCCAATAAATACAATTTTCATTTAGAAAAGAAAAAGAAAAAAACAATATTATCTAATAATTTGTTATTCAATGGAATAAAAGAAGAGAAATCATAAACTATTAAAAAGGTAGTAAGAAGTATTTGAGATGATGAGACATTGATGTGTGGAAAAATGCAATAACTTCCAAGAAATTTGAAATTTTGATACCTTTTCTATGGACATCGTTCAATTGATATCTATGAGAGTCTTTATGCTTGACTTTGTTTGGGTCAATCACTGCAATTAATCCTCAAATAAATCAAGGTTACTACAATATATGACAGAGTTAAAATGGACATCACAAATTAACAATCGCATTCAGATTATGAGAATAAAAATCAGCTTAAAAACTTAGGAACAAATTATTAGAAATGAATAGAAGGTAATATGTAAGGTTAATTTTTCTTATTTATGTTTAAATGCTGAGACTTTGGAAAGTGAACAGTTAATTATATGCCATTCTTCCAATTGAATTTAACGGCATTTAAAATGAAAAAGTTATTTAAATGCTGGAACAAAATGAAGTGTATTTAGAATTTTTTTAAATTTAAGATTTTTGGATGGAGTTTCTTTAGAAAAAGGAGTGTTAAATGATAAATTTGGATTGTAAGGAGAAAAATATAAGAGTGGCCCTAACGGTCTATTTCTATCCCACTTTTTAAAATTTTGATTTAATTAAATAAAACTAAATGTTTTTATTGATTTTTTTGATTTATTTCCAAAACTACACTGTTTACCTTTTTTTTTTTTTTTTTTTTTTAAAGGATAATTACCCCGGTAGCCATTAATTTTGGTCACCACTATCAAAATAGCCATTTGTATATACCCTTATGTTAGGGGGGTTTGTAGGTGAGAAAGATTATAATATATATATATATATATAGATGATGGTTCTCTAGTAATGACGTCCTGAAATTATAAGTTAAGGACGTCCAACCACAGCTACACATTCACATTGGGTATGTGTATTTTTTAATGTGGGGTTGTGGTTAGACGTTTTGAAATTATAAAGTCATGACGTCCTTACTAAGGAACCACCGTGTGTGTGTATATATGGGCCGTGAATCATGCTACAGAATCTAATTTATGGCCCGCGAATCATGATTAATGTCCAAATATGATATGAGTGATTTACATTTTTTTTTTTTTTTAAGTATTATAAGTTAGAACTATTACAATACGACTATCAAGATCTACTAAAATCAAACAATATATATACGGCTCAGATAACTACTCCCACAAACCGGGAGAAAACTCCTCACACATACTTATAATTAAAATGCATATGGTGGCACTCAAACCCTTCATCACCACCGGAAGTGAGGTGTACTACCATCTCTGCTAAGAAGTAATGTGCTAGTGATTTACATTTTAACTCATTTATTATTACGTTCAAATTTATAATTAAGTTTATTTTATTTTCTTATTTTTTTTTAAATAGTTTAGTTTATTAAAATTTGTAGTTTAGTGTACCTACTCATAGGAAAAATATAGGAAAACGTTTAAGAAATATTTTCCTAGATGCAAAGTCTTCTAAAACCTCTGTGGAAAAAATGCAAACTAAATTCCAAGAAATCAAAAAACTTTGATCACTTTCTTCCTAGACTTAAATAGTAGAAAATTAAAACTCAAACCGTGTTATAAGCTTTCAGAAAAATGAATTTGTACAAGTAGTGGCATGCCAAACTTATCAATTAAGCTTGATGCTAATCAAGTCAAACTTTTTTTTCAATATCATTATCAAGTCGGAATCATTTCCAACTATGACAATACATTAGACACTAACACATCATGAGATAACAAAACTAATTCATATAACTTACAAGAAATTTTAGAATAGAAAATTTGATCATTTTTTTCCTAGACTTGCCAGTAGAATAGCTTCTATGCGTACTGTGTTGTATCTTTTTGGAAAGTTGAATTTCTACAAGTGGTGACATGCTTGACTTGTCAAGCTTGTTGCTATCAATCCAAACTTTTTCTTTGATAACAAGATGGAATCATCCTCAACTCCAATAATACATTTAAAACAAATTCAAAGTAGGGACAGTTTTTGAAGTTAATGCAAATTCAAAGTCTCATCTAAATTGGAAAAGAGTACAAAACAAACATAATTTTTTTTAATATTTTCCATAATTTATTCTGGTCCCGGTTCTTCTACCCACCCTTAGTTATACGTAAGGGTAAGACGCCAATTCAAAGTCTTCTGCAACATGTGTGGAAAAATGGACTAGCATCTAATAAATACAATTTTCATTTAGAAAAGAAAAAAAAAATCAATATTATATAATAATTTGTTCTTCAATTGAATAAAAGAAGAGAAATCATAAACTATTAAAAGGGTAGTAAGAAGTATTTGAGATGATGAGACATTGATGTGCGGAAAAATGCAATAACTTCCAAGAAATTTGAAACTTTGATACCTTTTCTATGAACATCGTTTAATTGGTATCTATTAGAGTCTTTACGCTTGACTTTGCCCGAGTCAATCACTACGATTAATCCTCAAGTAAATCAAGGTTACTACTTACTACAATATATGACAGTTAAAATGGACATCACAAATTGATAATCGTATTCAGATTATGAGAATAATTATAACAAATATGACAAGAAAAATCAACTTAAAAACTTAGGAACAAATTAGTAGAAATGAATAGAAGGTAATATGTAAGGTTAATTTTTCTTATTCATGTTTAAATGTTGAGACTTTGGAAAGTGAATAGTTAATTATATATACCATTCTTCCAATTGAATTTAAGGGTATTTAAAATGAAAAATGTATTTAAATGCTGGAACAAAATGAAGTGTATTTAGAATATTTTTTTTTTAAATTTAAGATTTTTGGATGGGGTTTGTTTAGAAAAAGAGTGTTAAAAGATAAATTTGGATTGTAAGGAGAAAAATAAAAGAGTGGCCCTAACAGTCTATCTATGTCCTACTTTTTAAAATTTTCATTTAATTAAATAAAACTAAATGTTTTTAGAGAGCTTCTCCTTATAATCCACAAATTATCTATTTATACTCCAATTAAATTTTTTTTTTTTAATTAATGACAAGTTAAACTAGAATAAAAATTACTAAACACGACAAAAAAATTCTAAAGACACTCCAAACTAATTAAATTATTAACAAATGAAATTCTCTCTCCTAAATCGTTAGATTAAATATTATGTATTAAACTCTCTTTTCTAAATCTATTATTACCATATTAAACACTCTCTTAATTACTCTCTCTCTCTCTCTCTCTCTCTCTCTCTCTTTTCAAAAAAAAAAATCCTATCTCTATACTTTCTCGATCAATCTCTGATTAATAGTTAAAAAAAAGTAGGAAGCAGAAAATCTTCCTTGGTGGCCTTGGTGGTCCAAGGCTTGGGATGAAAATCTTGGTAATTACATTGTGGCCAGCCATAATGGCTCTAGCTCAGTTAGTGGAAGGACGGGGCTTGAAGAACGGATAATTCTCAGGTCAGCGGTTCAAATCCTACTCAGATAAAGGCGAGTTCTGATTTACCCGCTTGCATCTTAATGTGGCCGAGGGTGTGAGCCGATGTTTCCTATCTGTCCTACTCTATAACATCCAACAAATAGACCGTTAGAATCAACAAGTTGGCTATGGGTGTGTCACGCAATTGGGGGGGACAGGTAGATAGGTGCATAGACAAAGTCTGGGATCCTCAATACTAAAAAAAAAAGTTAAAGAAAAAAAAAACTTATGAATTTTTTAGTTTTTTACTAATAGTAATAGTAATATATATATATATTAAAAAGTCAATACAAATACCTTGTTTTTCAATATATACATACATATACATATATATATATATAAACTTGATTTGTTTCAACTATATTCAATTAAACTCAGAATTTCTAAGACTAATGAAAGAATTAAAGTTCTATAGACAATCATATACCTACAAAAGTAACAAAAAACATTTTTATATTTCGAATTTTTTTTAATAGGGTGCTTTTTTTATTTATTTTTTTATATACATATATACGGTTCCTAAAAATCAAGCTCATTCATAAGTTTTTTTTTCTTTAACTGTTAGTTTTGCTTGAGAAAGAATGGAGATAAGAAGTTAGAGATATGTATTAGAGATATGTATTGGAGGAGAGAGTGTTTAATATGTAATATTGAATCTAATGATTTAGGAGAGACAATTTCTTTTTTTAATAATTTAATTCAAACAAAATTACTCATCGGATGAATCCAAAGGCTACGATGGTTCGTCCTAACCTTTATTAAAATAAAATGGGGAGTCTTTAGAAATTTATTTTTTAAAACTGAGTGTCTTTAGAATAGGAATGTCAAAAGATAAAAAGGATAATCTTAGAACAAAAGGAAGTGTCTTTAGAATTTTTTTAAAATTTAAATTTAAAGAATGAAGTGTCTTTAGAAAATAAGTGTAAAAAGAAAAAATTGGATTATCAAAAGAAGCTCTCATGTTTTTATTAATTTTTTTGATTTATTTCCAAAACTACCTTGTTTATTTATTTTTTTAACTTAATACACCCCATTTTTGATCTCTCTATCTCTAATCTCTATATACGTCTCTCTCACCTCTATTGAACGATTTATTTCTTCATCTTTTTTTAAATTTATTTAAAAAAAAAAAAAAATTCTTCTTCTTATTTCATGTTGGATAAGAAAAAAGAAAAAATAACTGGTTACTTCAACACAACGACAGCTTAATATCATTCTAAAGAAAAAATTAACTTCAAACTTACTTCTTGAGAAGAAATTATTTCCAGATGCTTAATATCATTCTCAGACAATTCTTGTAGATGCTTGATATTATTGTCGGACAATTCTTGCAGATGTTTGATTTCATTCTCAGACTCTTCCATAATATTTTGTATGTGTGTAAGAAGCAAATTTTATGGTTTAAGAGTTAAGAATTTTATTTTTTTCAAGAAATGGATTAGAAGAACGTGGTTTTTTTTTTTTTTTTTTTTTTTTTTTTGGAAAAGGAATGTGGGGTTTTAATAAATTTACTTTGTAGAAGATTTTTTTTTTTCTTTCTTAAATTGTATGTCTCTTTAATAATTTTGGTAAATGAAAAAAAATATATATATGTATAATAAAAAGTGGAGCATAAATAGACCGGTATTGTGTGCTAATAGCACCACTCAAATAAAATCTTTTTTTTTTTTTTGTTGTTGTTGGCAAAAGTGCCACTTAATTGCCCTTAATACTAAATGACTTAATTGCCCTTGAAGAACGGATACTACTATACTAGCTAGTATACAATTATACAACACAACAGGAGAAAACCCCAAATTCTATGCCCTAACCCGAAACCATCCCGATAACCCACCCAACCCGAAGCCATTCTGATTGTCGTCATCCGCTCGTCAGCAACCGACGACCGTCAACACCCATCTCCAACACAACTCCAGTTCCGCTATTTCTTCACTTTCTGCTCAAACGTGTAAATCTTTCTCATTTTCATACTCTAGTTCACTCTTCATGCAAGTATTCAGTTTATTATATTGTTTGTTTTTCTTAATTTTCGTATATCAAACATCATGATTTATGTTTTCTTTTAGTTGTAGTGTGTAATATTTTGGTGGGTTTGTGATATAATCATGGTTTCAGATGAAAAGTTGTCTGATTTCATTTGATGTTATCTGGTTAACTCTTGTGACAGTTTATATGCTTCGATTTTAAATAATTATAATTATAGTTTGGTAATTCACATCTGTTTATATATTTTAAGTGTTCTTGGTTATTTTGTATGTATGCTAAATTTTTCTAGATAATTTCCCATATTAGTTAAATTGACAAGAATATAACAATCTTGTACGTAATTGGGTTTGATTGATCTTTGATGTTGTGGATTGTGGTTGAGTTTTGATGTTGAAAATTGAACTCAAGTTGAGTTGGGAATCCGCTTTGGATCTAGATTTAGGTGGCATATGTTCCAACCAATAACTGAACTTTAAATTGATACTCTTGATATGTTGAGTTTATAGTATTTGTCTCCAGTGCTGTTTGTTGTGTTTTGACTTGTTCTTTGTAAACTATAATAAAGGATAAGATTCTTGTGCCTGTTGAGCACTGGAGACAAATAAATTGGTGAGGGATTTTAAAGTTTCATTCAATTCTTGCTGTCTATTTCTTAGATACAAAGGGAAATAGTCATGGCCTAATTGCGACCTAGAGTCTGGTAGAAGATAATGTTTATGGTAACAAATAGTCATGTCTATTTCTTAGAAGATAAAGTTTATGGTAACAAATAAAGCAAACCAGAAAGATTCAGAGGTTTTACTAATGCTCTAAAGAGTTTTGATTACCTACTTACTTTAAATACAACTTGGGCTTTTAGGTTTCTTAACCAACTTAAGTATCAAAATTTACTCTATTTTAAATACGATTTCTTAAAAGTGGGTTTAGGGTTTTTTTTTTTTTTTTTTTTTTTTCCTTGCTTGTTCATATTTATATACCATTTAAAGGCTATTTAAAAATGAAATTTAGTCCGAAAGTGCCATCTTTTTTAGCTTGATATTGTAGTAGAATATTCTGACCATGTGATGAACTCTTCTGTACGTCTTCTTCCTCAAATTGTGTTTAAATCTGTCCATGGGACACCAGAGTAGTTCTAAAATCAGTAACATGTTTTTTGTTTTATGATATAATTAATTGATATTAGTTTGATGTTGTTAAAGTCTTGAAAATAACCTAATGCTTTCTCTAATTACCTTAGATTGTTAAAGATACCATGGAGTTGTTCCTAAAAGGTGGTTGGTACCATAACCAACACTTTTTCTTATGTACCGTAGCCAATTCCTCAAACCGCGTTATTTGTGTTTCTTGATGATGATTTCTATGACTTTTTAATTAGTTGCCCATCTTGTTCACGCAGGATGGGACATTGTGGCGTTGTTATTTTTTTTAATTATAAAATCTTTAACAATATAATGGAAAACATAAGATAAATTTACAAATAAGGTAAATCCAAAGTCTTAGCGTGGAAAGTTTGCAAACTATATGCTTAAAATGCATACCAAGGATCTGAAATTAAAACTATCATCTTATTTGTAAATGAATCCAAGGTCCACTTACATAACAAGTCTTGGAGTTTGGTCCAATGTCTAATTGCAGAAACGGATTAGGGAATGGATTTGTAAATAAATGCACTGACAACATTAAATAGGCTGAAAGCAGGAAATAAGAAAGAAATTAAGTCTTTGAACCACAAATCAAACACTCCCCAATTATTTTATAAAACATTATAATAGAGGAAGAACATGCAGAGTTTCTAATTTCCAGGAAAGCGTGTTTTTCTTTAGGTTGACTTATCAAAAATGCCAATTTAGAATGCCAACCATACTTATCAAATAATGCAAGGCTGAAAATAATTACTATCCAAGTGGCCGGACATCACAATCAATCACCCCCCAATTAGCGGTGCTTGCATTGCATGGCAGCCAGTCCCATCAAATCAATAACCCCACAATTAGCAGTGCCTGCACGGTGCAGGTAAAGGAAGAATCGACATTGATTGACTGACCCAGTTTCAAATCAAATCTTTTAAGGCCTTGTTTGGTTTTTCCACTTAACACTTAATAGTACTTAATGTGTTTTATTCAGTTATTTGGTTTGATTTTTTAAGTGTTAAAATCACTTAATAAACCTCTAAAATCACTTGTTTTGAAAAGTGAAAATTTTCCACCTTTCTTTTCACTTAACACAAATCCAGTAGAATTTAATATAAATTTTTACTTCTAGAACTATCCTTTCTAATTTAATATATTTCCAAAACTAACCACTTGTTCTATAATTTATTTATTTTTTTTTTTTTTAACATGAAATCTATAAATTATATAATTATCAAAGTTTATTCCAAATCATTTAAATAATATATTATACACATGAAGTAGATTGTTAATAAGAACATACTGATAAACTTCATTTTGTATGTAATATGCACATGAAGTAACCTATTTATTATTATTATTATTATTATGCCACTAGTTAAGAGCTTAGTAATTATTAGATTCTATACAATAATATAAATTTGAAATATTATTAATAACTAAATAAATTTATTTTAGAATTAATTTATAGATTAGAGTTGTCTGTAATATATTAAAATGTAAATATATAACAAATAATAATTAGAAGGGCATAGATGTAAAAGTATTTATTTTCATATATTTATAACTTAAAAATAAATAAATAAAACAAACAAACAACTTATAACTTATATTCAGTTTTCAGTGAAAAAAACAAACATGTTTTTCAGTTTTCAGTTTCAGTCACTATTCAGTTTTCAGTAACATTAAGCACTATTTAGTTTTCAGACAAAAAATCAAACGGGACCTAAATCAAATGTGAAATTTGTGTCCAATTTCCAATTTCCAAGAAAGTTTGGTTGACTCGGAGACAACCACACTTGTCAAGTAATGCAAGGCTGATAATAATTACAACCCAAGTGGCCAGACATCACGATCAATCACACTGGAAAATAATACCAACTTATGTGACTTGATCGTATCTTCCTTCTTTATACAATTATACTTAATTTATTTGAGAAACATTGCTAAATACATCATCTTGCAAGTGTGCCGCTTAACATTATTTGCTAACATATGTCCAAAAAAATTTATATATCTACAAAACAACTGCTATTGTTTTTCTAGCAGTGATATAATTAAATGGACATTAAACAAAAAATAAAATAAAATAAGGAAAAATAGAGAATGCTGCTACATTTGACAGTAAACCTGCATATTTCTCTAATTAATTAATTGCTTACACCATAACTTTTAAGAGATTAAGATTATAAATCTTGTATTTATTATTATATTTTCAGGGCTGATTAAAATGGACAGAACAATGCCCAAGCATCAATACTCAATAATATTTAGGTAGGGGAAACTGCAGAGAGATTAAAGATATTTTTTAGGTTGACTCCGGCTGGGTCAAGCACAAGTGGTCCTCAAATAAAGAAAAGTTAATACAATCTAATTGGACATCATGTGCACAATTTTATATTTAAATAATTATTAATGCTGAGCCTTTGAAAAGAGAAAAGTCAATTATATGTCATTTTTAAAATTGAGTTTAACTAATAGAATAAGTCATCCATGTGATTATAAATAGTCTCTCTTGTTAATTGCAAAGGTAGTTGATTCTACCTGGAAAATAGTAAAGTGTGTATTGAGATGGGTTTAACGCATCAACTATGGAGGTGGGTATTTGTAGTAGTATTGACTCTTGTATCATTAGAAAGTAGGTGGAGTGAGGGGTGTCTGGAACAGGAGAGATTTGCTCTCTTGCAACTTAAACCTTTCTTCAATACAGTTCACGAACTTGACAGTTGGGTTGATCATAACAATTCAGATTGTTGTCAATGGGATTGGCTTGAGTGCAACGATACCACCGGCAAGGTCATCTCACTCAATCTTTTTGATATAAGGGGACTGAATTCGGAAATGGGAGAATGGTATCTAAATGCTTCTTTGTTTTCTCCCTTCCAACAACTACACAGCCTTGATTTAAGTTATAATGGGATAGCCGGTTGTGTTGAGAATGAAGGTCTCTTACCTTTGCCTTTAATCCTTGTCTAATTCTTAATTTAAAATATTAATTAATGAATAATTTATTACACTCTCCTACGCACTTGTCTATATATTTTAAACAATTTCCTTGCATGTTTTGATCAAATATTACTCTTCCGTAGTCATGGAGTTCATGAAACACTACTTTCTTCAAGAAAGTATAGATAATAATATAATTAGTTTGATACTTTGATTTACTAATTAATTGATATACCTAATGAAACTGTTTTTTCTCATGTTACAGGTTTTGATAAGCTGTCAACATTGAGCAACTTGGAAGCGCTTTATTTAAGTGCAAATAGCTTCAACAATAGCATTTTATCATCTCTAAATACTCTTTCATCATTAAAAAAATTATATCTATTTTATAACAATTTGAATGGAGATCTTCAAGGTAATCTTTATTTTTACCTATTCTCTCTCTCTCAAAACAATAAGGCTCTAAGTTTGAAGGAAATGGATTTTATCTGACGTTTAATGAAGCTAAAAGTTTGGAATTGGATTTTTTGAGCAAATCATTTTACCCCCTCAAATTGTTGGTAAAGACATAAAAAATCTATTATTTACATGTGATACTTCTTACCGACTTTCTTTGCACCCATTTTACTGTTTTCTTATTAAAAAATAAAATAAAATAAAAATTGTACAAGGGATCGTGCTTTGTACAATTTTATTTTATTTTTTTATTTTATTTTACAACTACTTTGTTCATTAATTTCAACGGTTGTTTAGATTGATACAGTTAGTTTAGTTTTCAAATTAATTCTTGAAATAGTTTATGTAATAGCTGATTCTCTTCTTACAGGTTTAAGATTGAGTAATTTGGAGTTTTTGGATTTAAGTGATAACAACTTCAACAATAGCATCTTATCATCTCTAAGCTCACTTTCATCATTAAAAACATTATATCTCTATAGAGTTGGGTTGAAAGGATGTATTGATTTATCAGGTTATTAAACTAATTTCTCCTCTTCTTTATCTTCATGTATATATTTACTTTGTTTTTAATAGCTGGATGAGGCAAAACAATTGTTATGCTTCATCTTCTTATATTATTATTATTTTGCTGCTTAATATCTGTTTTATTATGCTTCATCTTCATTTCTCCTCTGTTTTATCTTCATATATATATATATATATTTTATACCAAATATATATTTTCTCCTCTGCCAAATCTGTAGTATTACACCTTAAATATAATATATGCATATATATATATACGAATATAAATATATTTACGATATATTTACAATAAAATATTGTTAGTATTTCTAATGTTGCAATTGAACTTGGAGTTCTTATCAAAATATGTCTATTAAAGTTACTTTATTTTCATATATTATATAACATAATGCCCTTTTCTTTTTTACTTTAAATATATGAGAAAATATTAAACGGCACGGTCTTATTGTCACTTGGTGAGATCCGTACGATTAGATTGCACCAAATTATAATTTAATAATATATATTTTTGTTCTTGAGATAAATTGTGCAATCTCATTGGACGGTCTCACCAAGTGGAAATGAGACCTCCCATTAAAGATTTTCTTCAAATATATATAATAGCATGATATTTAAAGTTAATAATTTTTATTTTAAAAAAAATAAATAAAAGTCGTTTAACCTATAATTAATTAACTCATACCCATCTTGAATTTTGAATTAAAAGAGTTAACATAATCTTTGTCTTCTTTATCCCCCACATAACAATTCCATGATCGTGACCTAACTGTTTAACCTCACTTAGAAATTATTAAACGAGATAAAATATGCTTCGATTTAGAAGAAGATATTATTTATAAATTTCCATTTTAATCTCATATATTTTATTGGTCCTCTCTTGTGGGGTTTGTTTATAATTTTTTTTTCAACTCTTATTCCAAGTTTCCAACACAATCAGCCAAGTTTCCAAGAATCCAACGGCAAAGGCAAAAAAAAAAATTAAAAATTAAAAAATACCACACACACTGTCCAAAAACTACACTCTGCCCAATTTATCTCTCTGTCCTCCTTTTATCTCACTCACTCACGTTTTCTCTACAAACTCTCTCTCTTCCTCCATCTCCATTTTTGCAGCAGAGATGGGTCTTGAGCTTTCACCATTTTTGGACTACATAGATCTCATGCAAACTTTGGGATCTCTCCATCCACAAACACCCAGAAAATCAGATCCCAGAAACATTTAATATTGTTTTTTTTTTTTCTTCCATCTGAAAAAAGAAATCATCTTCTTCGTCAAACGACTCAAACCTACTCGATTGATGGACCAGGTCGATGCATCTAGTCCTCCATTGATGGGCCATGTCGCTCCACCAGATCCTTTCCTCTGCCTCGCCATCACCGCCGTCAGCACAGAGAATATTACAGCTCCTCCACCGAGAATATCCCCATCAACGTTCCATCTCATACACCTTCATCTGCCTCGCCATCAATACCCCATCTGCATCGAATCCTTTCCGCTGTTCTTCATCTCTTCATCAGAATTTTTTTTTTTTTTTTTTTTAAATTGATGATGGCTGGATACTTGGATGATATTTGAAGATTGTGGGATTTTTATGGGGTTTTCAATGTGTGTGTTGTGTTAGATTTTGCTGTGTGTAGTTGATTTTTAAGTTTTTTTTTTTAACTTTAATTGAATCTGGATTGCTGAGTTTAGCCTCTTTTATATATAAAGAATATATATATTTACTTTGTTTTTAATAGCTGGATGGCAAAATAATTGTTATGCTTCATCTTCTTTTATTATTATTTTATTATTTTGTGCTTTTTCACTAACTCTGTTTAACAATTATCAGAGATATTTGATTCTTTGAGCAATTTAGAGGTGTTGGACCTGAGCAATAATCAGATAAACAAATTAGTGACCACGAAAGGTATTAATTAAAGAAAAATTGATTACTTCGAATATGGTGGTTTTGTCTATCCAATTAGTTCAATAAATCACAAATGTTTCCTTTAAACTAAATATAATCTAATTCTTAAATTTAAATTAATAAACATTAAAAAAGTGTGGTTTTGTTGCAACAATCAATTTTTATAGTTAACACATTCAGGTAACGGTGTAAGTTCGAGTAACTTGCGAACTCTTGTTCTAGAGAATGTCAGCATTCATGATGGAAAAACCCTGTTGCAATCATTAGGGTCGTTCCCATCTTTGAAGACACTTGGCCTTCAGCATAATAATTTTAGTGGAATAATGAGCAGTCGAGGTAAGTATGTTAGATTATGTTAACTTCCATTATATATAAACCATCCATACCATGATGAAATGTAATGAATTTTGATGAGATTTTTTGCATACACGATAAAAAAAAAAAATGTCATCAAAATTCATAAATTTCATCAAGATTTTATCATGATATGGATAAATTTGGACATGAGATGGTTTGCACCATAGAAGTCCTATATATCTTCATTTAAGTGATCTTCATTTAAGTAATGTTACTGCTCTTTTTCAATTATAGAGTTGCACAATTTTACCAACCTGAAAGAGTTGTACATGTGGGGCTCTTCTGTCCATATAAGCTTTCTTCAAAGCATTACAGCTTCCACTTCTCTTGAATCATTGTACATGCCGGATTGTCAACTCAATGGCATCTTAGACAGAACAGGTGAAAATACACATTCATGAATGTTTTAATATTATACTCATATATTATGATTTATAAATTAGATTTCTTTTACCAAGAGATCCAAGACCCGACACATATATTTTCAATTGTGTTTCTTTTTCCTAGTAACCATATCTACTGATGTTTGTTTTACCTTTTTTATAAATAAATTTCTGTTAATTGACTAGTGTCTTATAGCTTAGGTTTATTCAGTAAAAAAATAAAAGTACAAATATTTTATTATTTAACAATCTTAAAATAATAATAGATCGAGAAAATAATATATATGTTAAATTGAAAATATCAAAACTTATATTTGAATTTATATATCTCAGTCTCATAAAGTCATACACTACCTTTTCTGTACATTCGGTTTAGCTTAAATAACTTTGCATTTGGGTTATCATCCAGTTTAGCTTAAATAAATCTTGTTAAACATTAATGTATATTCGGTTTTGTGTTTGTAGATTGGTCTAATTTGAAATTTTTGTACATGTATGATAACCCAAATGCATATTTATAAAAAGGTTAATTACACAAAAAGTCCCTACGATTTGACAATATTATAAGGATATAATATTTTTATCTAAATTTAATACACTATAAATATTTTATTGATCAAAGTAAGTTGTAAAATACACATAATATTATGGCTTCTAACATTATAGAATTAAATCATTTGCAAGTTTAAATAAAAAAAATATTTAGAACTGTAAATTTAAATAACTGTTTATACATAAATTTTAACATGTATTTTATATTATTGAATAGTTCATTATTGAATTGATGTCATCTTACTATTAAAAAAAATAAAAAACAAATACTTTCATCAAGAATTATATAAAAAAGTTTTTTTTTTATTCTTAATTAATGGCTCGCATGTCTTGCATTGACTTTTTTATATCGATGTGCATTAAGGAAGAAAATCACAAGAGTTTTCTCCGGTGCATACCGAATTTAATAAATTTAATGTGAGAGTTTGTGAGCTATTAATTAGACATTATAATATATATATATATAATTTAGCCGGATGATAAATATTTATTGGGTTCACCTTTGAATGAAACTAATCTCAACATTAGCATTCTACAAAATATTGGATTGTTGACTTCTATTGAGATCTTTATCTTTACAAAGTTGTAATCTGGAAGGCACATTTCCTAATCAAATATATATTTGTCATTGGAAAATTTTTGAGAATTTCCTCAAGTATATATTAATTTTAAGAGTTATATATTTCCTCAAATAAATATTAATGTATATTTGGTTTTGTTTTTATAGATTTGTCTAATTTGAAGAATTTGAAAAATTTATTCATGGGTGGAACTAATCTCAACATCGGTGTTCTACAAAGCATCGGACGTTTGACATCTCTTGACACTTTATCATTGTCGAATTGTAATTTGAATGGCACATTACCTGATCAAGGTTAATAAACCTCTCTCTCTCTCTGATTAAATCATTTTAATTATCAATTAAAAATTCAACCTAAACCTTTTATGAAAGGATATATTTTAGGTGGTCTTTGTGAGCTGGTGCATCTACGAGAGCTGTATCTTTCTGGTAATAATCTAAAGGGTGCCCTGCCGTCTTGTTTTGGACATTTGACATCCCTTAAAGAATTAGATCTCTCTTCCAATCAATTTTCTGG
This sequence comes from Acer campestre, assembly GCA_954870605.1. Taxonomy (NCBI): domain Eukaryota; kingdom Viridiplantae; phylum Streptophyta; class Magnoliopsida; order Sapindales; family Sapindaceae; genus Acer; species Acer campestre. Next base: position 35,313,325 of record OX940804.1, on the reverse strand, counting down.
GAACATCTCCTTGTCTCCTCTTATGGCTTTGATATCCATCCAAGAACTCTATCTTTCATATAATCACTTTCGAATCCCAATTTCACTCGAACCATTTTTCAATCATTCCAAACTCAAGAGTTTCACCTGTAAGAACAACGACCTATATGCTGAAACAGAGTTATATTCTTTGGCCCCAAAATTCCAATTAAATTCCATTAGAATGTCTGGTTGCAAAGGCAGTTGCACATTCCCCAAATTCCTGTACCATCAACATGACTTGCAAGAAGTTGATCTGTCTCACAATAACTTCACAAGCGTGTTTCCAGATTGGTTGTTAGAGAATAATACACAATTACTACATCTTGTTCTACTCAATAATTCTCTAACGGGACCTCTCCCGTTGCCAATTCTTTCTCATGTGAATTTAATGACGTTAGACATCTCCATGAATAACTTCAACGGACACATTCCAGCAGAAGTTGGAGCATATCTTCCAGGATTAACAATTTTAAATATCTCCGGAAATGCTTTAGAGGGGAACATACCTTCTTCAATTGGTGATATGAAGTCGTTGATAAGTTTGGACTTATCCCACAATCACTTGTCAGGCGAAATACCAGAGCACTTGGTCGAGGGTTGCTTCTCTTTAAGCCTCCTTGCTTTATCAAACAATAGCCTTCAAGGTCAGATTTTCTCTTCAAATTTCAATTTGATATACTTGAGGAGTTTACAATTGGATGGCAATAACTTTTCCGGAAAGATCCCTGATAGCTTATCCAACACCCACTTATATGGACTGTATCTCAGTGATAACCAACTCTCTGGTAAGATTCCAGGTTGGTTGGGAAATCTGACATTTTTGACAGAGCTTGTACTGCCTAATAATCATCTCGAAGGTCCAATTCCACCGGAGTTTTGTCAATTGGAATATCTTGAAGTTTTGAACCTTGCTGGAAATAATATCTCGGATATACCATCTTGTTTTAGTCCTTCATCACTCAAACAAGTTCACTTGTCTAGAAATATGATACAAGGAGAATTACAAGATTCATTTTGTAATAGTTCTTCTCTAGAGACTCTAGATCTTGGCTATAACCGCATAAATGGTAGCATCCCAAATTGGATTGGTAAGCTTTTTAACTTGACCTACCTTATCTTGAATAATAACAATCTTCAAGGTAGATTGCCAATTCAGTTATGCCTATTGGATCAGTTACGGTTGATAGATCTTTCCCATAACAATCTTTCCGGGGATATTCCTCATTGTCTTATGACTGCACTTCATGACATAGATTTTGATGTGCCAGCTTCAAGTTACCGTGATTCAAGTATAAATGAAACAGGTGATATTTTGATGAAAAAAGAAGAAACAATAGAGTTCAGAACGAAGACTATAGCCTACTTTTACCATGGGAAAATTCTCACTAATATGTCTGGAATTGATCTCTCATGCAATAAACTAACGGGTGGCATTCCTCCTCAAATTGGAAACCTTTCCATGATCCATACACTAAATCTGTCCCACAACAATTTGACCGGATCAATCCCGTCAACCTTTTCGAATCTCAAACAAATTGAGAGCTTGGATCTTTCCTATAATAATTTGAGTGGGAAAATCCCTCATCAACTTGCAGAATTATATACGTTGGAAGTTTTCAGTGTGGCATATAATGATTTATCTGGAAGGACCCTTGGGCTGGTTGCACAATTTGCTACCTTTGATGCAAGTAGCTACGTGGGAAATCCTCTTCTTTGTGGTCAGCCACTGCCAAGTTGTGATGAAAATGAATCACCAACTTTGTTGCCAACTAATTCAAGCGACATCGGAGATGAAAATGATTTCATGGACATGGACATCTTCTACATCAGTTTTACAGTGTCTTATGCAATTGTGCTCTTGACAATTGTTTCTGTTTTGTTTATAAATCCTTACTGGCGACGAACATGGTTCTATGTTGTTGAAACATGGATGACTTCGTTTTACTATTTCATTGTAGATCATCTCCCCAAGTGTCATTACATCTAACTTTCTTGTTTAATTATTATTATTATTATTTTATAGCATTCTGGTTGTAATAAAATCATATTGTATGTTGCTGATTTTCACAAATACAGACCAATAATACTATATGTTGAAAATTATTAACTCTAATTTGTGATAGAAAATATCTTCTAGGCAACTTACGAGGTCCAGACAGTTCAAAACTCTTTTGCAATAATGCAGGACTAATTCCATTTTTATTGTCATGGATTTTCCGCTATGCGGTACTAGAAATAGCTAAAAATAAATCTAGTTAAAAAATTGTTTTTTTACAAACATTTCAATTTTTTTTTTCGATAAAATTAAACAATTATGTTATATACTTGTGTTATAAACTTAGGTGGTGTTTGGTTGGTTGGAATGGAAAGGAATGGAAAGGAATGAAATTCATTCCATATGTTTGGTTGGTTAAAATTCAATGGAATGGGCATTCCATTGGAATGGTGATTCCACCATTTTGGTGGAATGGGCATTCCATCCAAAAACCAATGGAATGCCCATTCCATTCCACTCTAAAAAATTTATTCCACAAAAACCCTCATATGCACAAACTACATTCCAAAAATACCCTCTTTTCCAAAAATAATATATTATATATTATATATTATTATACATATAATAATAATATACTATATATATATATAATATAATATAATATATTAAATAATATATATTATATATTTATTTTATATAAATATATTATTATATATAATATAATATTTAAAATAAATATATAATATATATTATTTAATATAATATATACATAATATAATATAATATATATAATATATATAATATAATATTATATAAATAATATATATTATATATATTTAATATACTAATATATAATATATAATATAATATAATATAATATATTATATTATTATATATTATATATTAATATATTAAATAATATATATTATATATTTATTTTATATAAATATATTATTATATATATAAATATACCATGGCGGGGGTGGCAGGTAACCCTACCTGACAACATGTGTTCAAAGTTTTTCCCCAAAGGCGCCTATCCGTCGGCATAACAGGGTACTTCACAGAGAAACACCATGAAGGCAGGTAAGGCCCTTAAAGCCATTAGTACCAAAATCCATTTCTGATGTGCATGATCCTTAACTAAAGGCAAGCACAGAGCATACTCGGATCATTACAGACTATATCTCATCTCAAGACCATTTAGAAAAGAAGAAGGAACTTAGAAAGCCATAGAGTTATAAAACATACTGAAAATATTTATATAACTGCTTTCTTGATTTTTTACAGACTGAGAGGTGCCTCTTATATAGGGGAGAGGACAGGAAAACAAACAAAACCTAAACAGTAGTGATCATGGTCGTGCCAAACAGGTGGCAGACAGGATAAACACAAAAACCAAGAAAAAGTAAAAGCTTGACTTTTTACAAGGTTAAAGCATAAGTAAAAACATAAAGCTTAGGTAAAAGCATAAAGCATAAAGCATATGCTTGACTTTTTACAATATGTGATTAAAGTCACGAGAGGTGTGTATCATGGGCTACTCAGATTGCATGGTAGGTGTTGCTCATCATCTGAGTCTTCTGCTCCGCAAATAAAGCAGGGTCACTTGCTGTAGACAAAAGGATCTTGGGAGTCTATCATGTGGCTTTGGAATGAGTGGGGATCTTCAGGATCACCATGCAGACGGGGTACGTCAGGGATGATGTAATATTCATCAGAAAAGTCTTTATTAGCATTGCACAGGAAATTGAGTAGTGACTTCTGGATGGTTTTCGGATACCATTCTGGGTAGTCATAAGTGGTATGCCACTCATAACTAACATTGTAGGTCCATAATAACCTTTTGTGGGGGTTATATCTGTATGGACGGTGGAGTATCCAAATGCATTGAACTGCTTCGGCTTCTTTCTTGTTGAGCTTCCAGAGATTGTAATTTCCCATGAGGTTGAGGATGTCACGTTTCCAAATGTCAAGAGGGTTGAACCATTGAAGGAATTTCCAGAGCAGGGAGTTGGACATAGTAGCATCATGGAGGTAGCCTGACATTGCCTGTAAAGGAAACACAAAGGCAAAGTGATACAAAACAGATAAACACCATAGGTACCATAAAAGGTCAGGTGAGAAATAGTAAAATGGTGGCATGATGAATGGGTCAAGGAATGGCCTGGTAGGGTTGGTAATATCACATCGAACACCTTGGGCTCTTATCCTGTTAAGATAAATGGGGAGGTATGTTTTTGCAAAATTCATGATCTGGTCAAGAGAAGGTGTCTGGCCATGAGGGATGGTGGTTTGGAGTTCTGGGGGAAAATCACCAATTGTAGGAGGTGGTGAAGCAGAGGATGAGGCTGATGTCATCATGTAGACAAGAGGTATTTTTTGGTAGACCTGGGTAGGAGGTAGTGTAGGAGGTAGTGTAGGAGACAATAGATGTACTGTGGGTGGACGGGAAAGCATATCAGCAATAATGTTGTGATGTCCTTTTACATGCTTTACAGTAAAATCATATCGAGCAAACCAATCTTTGAGTCTGAGAAGTTGTGGATTAGGAGGAATCTTGTTTCGAAATTCGAGAACTTTTGGAAAAGAGGAGTTGTCCATTTCTATGATAAAGTTCTGCGATCTTAAGTGGAAGTCAAACTTTTGGATACCATATTTGACAGCTATGATTTCTTTGTAGACCGTATGGTAATGGGTCTGAGATTCTTTGAATTGTCCACTTGCATGTCCACAATAGGAACGGTGACCATTCTTATCTTCAAGGAGGATGGCCCCCCAGTGGGTGTCACTTGCATCAGTTTGGATGATGAGCTGGTCATCTGAAGGGATGGTGAGGGCTAGAAGGGATTGTGATATCCTTTTCAGCTCAGCGACAGCAGCAGTATGAGATGGAGACCAGGGAGGAGGGTTCTTTTTTAACATCTGTGAAAGAATGGTGGTATGGTTGTTGACCTTGGGGATGAAATCTCTGATAAAATTTACAATACCAAGGAACTGTTGAACTTGTTTGGTGGAAAAATGGGAATCTGGAAATTCAAGGAGTTGTGTGGCAATATGAGGACCTGGGTTATATTTTCCTTTGGAGATGTGCATGCCAAGGAATTCTATCTGGGATGTACCAAGAGAGCTTTTGTTGTCAGAGAGCATGATTCCATGTTGGTCAATCACAGAGTGGAACTGGGTAAGAAGTTGGGAGTGGGAATGTTCATCTGGAGAGAAAAGGAGAATGTCATCTATGTATATGAGAGCTGAGTGAAGTATAGAATGAAAAATCCTGGTAACAGCTTTTTGAAAAAGGGAAGGGGCTGTTTTGAGGCCGAAAGGTAGAACTTTCCATTGGTATTGAGCATTTGGAATGCAGAATGCCGTCTTGTACCTATCGTCAGGATGAATTCCAATTTGCCAAAATGCTCCTTTGAGATCAAATTTGGAGAAGATGGTTGCATTGGAAAGCTGAGTGAACAAAGTGCTTGTTTTTGGAACAGGAAACTTGTCATCTCGTAGAAAGAGGTTGAGTGGTTTGTAGTCAATGACGAGTCTCTTCTTTCCTCTTTTTAATTCAGACCTTTTTTCTACATATTTATTTAATATAAATATATTATTATATATTATATATATTTATTAAATAATATATATTATATTATATTATATATTATATATTAGTATATATTATATATTATATAATATATAAATATATTTATATATATAATATAATATAATATATAATATTATATATTATATAATAATATATTAAATAATATATATTATATATTTATTTTATATATGTATATATTATTATATTAAATAATATATATTATATTATATTATATATTATATATTAGTATATATTATATATTATATAATATAATATATATTATTATATTATTATATATTATATATTAATATATTAAATAATATATATTATATATTTATTTTATATATTATATTATATTATTTATTATATTATATTATATTATATTAATGATATATAATATATAATGCATATTTTGGATATTAATAAAATATATTATATATAATAATAATATATAATATATACTTTTATATTTTATTATTATTAATAATATATAATATATATTATATATAATAATATATAATATTCATATTATATAATATATAATAATATTAATATTAATATTATATATACTTTTATATTTTATTATTATTATTATCTATAATATATCATGTTATTATGAATGTTTTATAATTAGGGGTATTTTGGTCAAAATACAGTTAATTCCATTCCATTCAGTTATTAACCAAACAAAATAATACTAATTCAGATGTTAATTCTAAAGTCCCAACCAAACAAAGAAATCAGCTTTCCATTCCATTCCATTCCATTCTCATTCCCATTCCCATTACCATTCCGTCGTTTAACCAAACGCCACCTTAGTATTTAAGCAGAGGAAACTGCAGAGAGATTAAAGATATTTTTTTTTTTAAGTTGACTCCGGGTCAAGAACAAGTGGTCCTCAAAAAAGAAAAGTTAATACAAAATTTTATGTTTAAATAATAATTAATGCTAAGCCTTTGAAAAGAGAATAGTTAATTATATATCAATTTTTGGTACGGATATTGACACCCATAAATATAATAAGCACACCCATATTTATAAGTACACTCATATCTAAAATTTAAAATTAAAACGTAACTATAAGCACCCATCTTAATGCCAATAATACCCTTATTTAAATGAATGTTTTCATTTTAATACAATTTGTTTATAAACCCTATTAAGTTATTAATACATCTAATTTCTCTATAATTAACATCTAGAGATGGATAAGATTCTGAATTATCACCTGAAACCATATTTTGATATTATTATTTTCGAAAACAAGACTGTAAAAGTAAGAATCATGGTATTTAGGCTAAGCAACAGAGGAAGCAGAAAAGATAGAGAAATATGGACCATCAATTTAGTGTATTCAGTTGTTAATCAGAATTAGTTAGAAATTAGTTGGCAGCTGATGTGGCCTATCGCATCAGGTTATTAGAAGTTAGTTGAAGATTCCCCGATTTCCAGAAAATACCTTTGTTAGAATCCTAGTTGAATATATACCTTGTAATTGGATATTGTAAAAGCTCTCTTAATATAGTAGAATTACTGTTTATCTCCATTAATGGAGCCCTCTCAAGTTTTTCATTTACAGAGATAAAACTTCTCATTGAACTTTTATCAAACACCTTATAGTGTTATTACTTACTCCAGTTAATGATAAATTATGAAGGTAATAAGATTGCGCTAGTGCCAGGCGGCATTCGCATAGGATCACCTGCCATGACTACCAGATGATTTGCAGAGAAAGAATTTGTAGCAGTTGCCGACTTAATCCATGAGGGTGTGCAAATAAGTCTCGAAGCTAAACAATCGGTTAAAGGATCAAAGCTCCAAGATTTCATGAAATTTGTCACAATTTCTCCTTGATGGATAAAGTGTCAGATCTTCGCTGAAGAGTTGAAGCTCTTACAACCCAGTTTCCGATTCCTGGAATATGAGTAGTGTAGTAAAACAATACAGGTCACAGTGCCCATGTTACTGAAAGTTCTATCTGATAATACGTAACAATGTGATGAAAGATTTTGAAGTCTGCGAGGTTGAATGTCGATCCTATGATCTTTTTTATGTATATTAAAAATAAATTAATTCTTTATTTGCAACAAGAGGAATAGGTGTGCCAAACATACCCTTATGGAATAGGTGACGAAGTCGGGTCGGATCTTGAAGAGGAAGCCTCTATATTGAGCTACTGGAGATCCGGAAGAAGCATCAAATTAGAACTAGCATATGACATTTACAGGTTAGGTGATTGATTCCGGATTTTGTTTTTTCTTTGAAGTCATTTGTAGACTATCTGCAACGTCTTCTATTTGACTGATTTTAAGCTTAAAATATTAAGCAACAATGTAAAAGGGTAGTTTTTGGATCGACATGAAATTGTTTGGTCTCCTGAAAAAAAAAAAAAAAAAAAAAAAAAAAAAATTGTTTACTTTCAGATGTACACATCAATGGACGAATTCAAACCGTGTTATTTGTGTTTCTTGATAATGATTTCTATTACTTTTCAATTTAGTTACCATCAATTGAATTTTTTTTTTTTACCGACCTTCTTCACGCAAGATGGGACATTTTGGCCTTATTATTTTTTAATTATAATATCTATGACAATATAATGGACAAGAATCAAGATAACATTGTTTAATTATGCTGTAAGAGAAATTGAAAGTAAGGGGAAGGTAGGGGGCAATTTTCCGATAAATTAATAGTCATAGCGTGGAAAGCTCGCTAACTATAAGCCTAAAATACATCCTGAAGATCTGAAATTATAACTATTATAATATCTTATTTGTAAATGAATATAAGAGCCGATAGCCGACAACTGAACCTGCATTTCTCTGACAGCATTAAATATAGTGGGGGTAGTTGGCTGATAGGCTGATAGCAGGAAATAAGAAAGAAATTAAACACATTCAAAGTCTTTGAAGTTTGAATCACAAACCAACCACTCCCCAATTATTTTATAAAACATATATTATAATAGAGGAAGAAAAGACATATTGATTGGCTGACAGCATTAAATATAGTGGGGGAAATTAAAGTTTCCTAATTAATCAAGTGTGAGAGAAGAATATGTGACTTGATCGTATCTTTGACGGTAAACCTGCATATTTCTCTAATTAATTAATTGCTTACACCATAACTTTTAAGAGATTAAGATTATAAATCTTGTATTTATTATTATCTTTTCGGGGCTGATCAAAATGTACAAAACAATGCCCAAGCATCAATACTCAATAATATTTAGGCAGAGGAAACTGCAGAGAGATTAAAGATTTTTTTTAGGTTGACTCTGGCCGGGTCAAGCACAAGTGGTCCTCAAATAAAGAAAAGTTAATATAATCTAAATGGACATCATATGCACAATTTTATATTTAAATAATTATTAATGCTGAGCCTTTGAAAACAGAATAGTCAATTATATGTCATTTTTAAAATTGAGTTTAACTAATAGAAGAAGCCATCTGTGTGATTATAAATAGTTTCTCTTGTTAATTGCAAAGGTAGTAGATTCTACTTGGAAAATAGTAAAGTGTGTATTGATAATATGGGTTTAAAGCAGCAGCCATCGATGTGGGTATTTGTAGCTGTATTGATTATTATTGTATCATTAGAAAGTCGATGCAGTGAGGGGTGTCTGAAACAAGAGAGATTTGCTCTCTTACAACTTAAACCTTTCTTCAATACTTTTCACAAACTTGACAGTTGGGTTGAGGGAGATCACAATTCAGATTGTTGTCAATGGGATTGGCGGGTTGAGTGTAACGATACCACCAGCAGGGTCATCTCACTCGATCTTTCTAAAACAAGGGGACCGAATTCAGAAATGGGAGAATGGTATCTAAATGCTTCTTTGTTTTCTCCCTTCCAACAACTACAGACCCTATACTTAGGTTACAATGGGATAGCCGGTTGTGTTGAGAATGAAGGTCTCTTACCTTTGCTTTTAATCATTGTCTAATTATTAATTTTAAATATTAATTAATGAATAATTTGTTACACTATCCTACACACTTGTCTATATATTTTAAACAATTTCCTTGCATGTTTTGATCAAATATTACTCTTCTATAGTCATGGAGTTCATGAAACACTACTTTCTTCAACAAAGTATAGATAATGATATAATTAGTTTGATACTTTGATTTACTAATTAATTGATACACCTAATGAAACTATTTTTTCTCATGTTACAGGTTTTGATAAGTTGTCAATATTGAGCAACTTGGAAGCGCTCTATTTATATGAAAATAGCTTCAACAATAGCATTTTATCATCTCTAAATACTCTTTCATCATTAAAAAATTTATCTCTATCTTATAACAAATTGAATGGAATAGTTTATCTTCAAGGTAATCTTTATTTTTACCTATTCTCTCTCTCAAAACAATAAGGCTCTAAAAGTTTGAAGGAAATGGATTTTATCTGACCTTTAATGAAGCTAAAAGTTTGGAATTGGATTCTTTGAGCAAATCAATTTGTTGGTAAAGACATAAAAAATCTATTATTTACATGTGATACTTCTTACCGACTTTCTTTGCACCCATTTTAGAATAAGACTCTTATAACAAATTACTGTTTTTGGAATCAAGCAGAAATTAATGAGATTAATGAAATTGTGTTCCCAAATATATTGACGAAAGCAAAATTTGATTGTTTAATTTCCAGAGGTCATTCATTCATTCCATCACTAAAAGACCCATTGAATCTTTTAATAATTAAATTAATGTTAATAATTAGGAAAATATAACTTTTAACTTGTTATTGGAGAATAATAGAAGCATGGGATCATGCTTTGTTGAGATTGTTTAGATTGATACAATTAGTTTAGTTTTCAAATTAATCCTTGAATTAGTTTATGTAATAGCTGATTCTCTTTTCACAGGTTTAAGATTGAGTAATTTAGAGTTTCTGGATTTAAGTGGTAACAACTTCAACAACCGCATCTTATCATCTCTAAGCTCACTTTCATCATTAAAAACATTATATCTCTCTAATGTTGGGTTGAAAGGATGTGTTGATTTATCAGGTTATTAAACTCATTTCTCCTCTTCTTTATCTTCATGTATATATTTACTTTGTTTTTAATAGCTGGATGAGGCAAAACAATTGTTATGCTTCATCTTCTTATATTATTATTATTATTTTGCTGCTTAATAACTGTTTTATTATGCTTCATCTTCATTTCTCCTCTGTTTTATCTTCATATATATATATAATGAAATTACCTAGAGTGACCACAAATATTAGGGAATTTTTGTTTTTAACCCCAAACGAATTTTTATTTATTAATAACCATTTTTTTGTAAAATTACTGGAAAGCCTTTATATAAAAAGGGTCCCCAAACCCACTCTCTCTCTTTTTCCTTTTTTCTTTCTCTCTCTTCTGGTATCTCTTTCCCCGATTTCTCTCTCTCTCTCTCTCTCTCTCTCTCTCTCTCTCTCTCTCTCTCTCTCTCTCTCTCTCTCTCTCCACTCGATCTCTCTCGCTGGGCTGTTTGGAGGGTCGCTGAGCGCCGGCGACCTCCTGGGCTTCGCGCCAAGTCCGACGTTGCAGCTTTGCCTGCGACGAAGCTGGTCCTCGCGTGCGATGGTGCTTCCTCACGTGGACTGCTGCTTCTCTGGTCGTGGGCTGGTGCCTCGCCGCCCGCTGCGGCTTCGCCGGCGAGGAAATCGGTCCCCCTTCGCCGGCAAGGTCATCTACAGGAAAATTGAAACAAAGCAAAAAAAAAAAAAAAAAAAAAAAAAAAAAAAAAAAACTTAATGTTTGAGGAAGAAGAAGAAAGGGAAAATTGCAATTTAGTCCAGATTTCAAGTTTGGAAATTTCAATTTTAGGCATGATTTCAAGTTTTGATATTTCAATTTAGGTATGATTTCAAGTTTAGACATTTCAATTTAGGTATGATTTCAAGTTTAGACATTTCAATTTACCTATGATTTCAAGTTTCCTTCGAGATTTAAAATAAAACTATTTCAGGGGTACTCTGGTAATTTATGGACATACACTGAAAGTTTTTTTAAAAAGTGGTTATTAATAATTAAAGTTTCAAAAGTGGTTAGTAACAAAAGTTTAATATTTTCTATGGCTAGTTATGGTTTTTTCTCATATATATATATATATATATATGCACTACTGGAGAGGTACGTTCATTTAGTATTACACCTTAAATATAATATATATGCATATATATATATATTATATACGAATATAAATTTATTTACGACATATTTACAATAAAAATTGTTAGTATTTCTAATGTTGCAATTGAACTTGGAGTTCTTACCAAGACCTGTTTATTAAAGTTACTTTATTTTCATATATTATAACATAATGCCCTTTTCTTTTTTACTTTAAATATGTGAGAAAATATTCAACGGTACGGTCTTATTGCCATTTGGTGAGACCCGTACAATTAAATTGCACCAAATTATAGTTTAATAATATATATTTTTGTTATTGAGATAAATTGTACAATCTCATTGGACGGTCTCATCAAATGACAATGATACTGTCCAATTAAAGATTTTCTTCAAATATATATAATAGCACAATATTTAAAGTTAATAATTTTTATTTTCTTAAAAATAAATAAAAGCCATTTAACCTATAATTAATTAACTCATACCCATCTTGAATTTTGAATTAAAAGAGTTAACATAATCTTTGTCTTCTTTATCCCCACGTAACAATTATATGATCGTGACCTAACCGATTAACTTCACTTAGAAATTATTAAACTAAATAAAATATGCTTCGATTTAGAAGAAGATGTTATTTATAAATTCCCATTTTAATCTCATATATTTAAGTGGTCCTCTCTTGTGGGGTTTGTTTATATTATTATTTTGGCTAATTGGCACAGATGCCCCCTGAACTCTTCAAAAAGTTGCACTGTGCCCCATAAACTTTTTTTTTCGGCACTAAACCCCCTGAACTCTCGTAAATTGGCAATCGCTGAAGGAATCTACCCCCTAGTGAGGGGGCAAATTCCTTTAGTGATTGCCAAATTACAAGAGTTCATGGGGTTTAATGGCGAAAAAAAAAAGTTCAGGGGGTAAGGTGCAAATTCGGGTATAGTTCAGGGGTATCTGTGCCAATTAGCCTATTATTTTTTTCAACTCTTATTCCAAGTTTTCAAGAATCCAACGGCAAAGGAAAAAAAAAAATTAAAAATTAAAAAATACCACACACACCGTCCAAAAAGTACACTCTGCCCAATTTCTCTCTCTCTCCTCCTTTTATCTCACTCACTCACGTTTTCTCAACAAACTCTCTCTCTTCCTCCATCTCCATTTTTGCAGCAGAGATGGGTCTTGAGCTTTCACCATTTTTGGACTACATAAATCTCAAGCAAACTTTGGGATCTCTCCATCCACAAACACCCAGAAAATCAGATCCTAGAAACATTTAATATTGTTTTTTTTTTCTTCCATCTGAAAAAAGAAATCATCTTCTTCGTCAAACGACTCAAACCCACTCGATTGATGGACCAGGTCGATGCATCTAGTCCTCCATCGATGGACCATGTCGCTCCACCAGATCCTTTCCTCTGCCTCGCCATCACCGCCGTCAGCGCAGAGAATATTACAGCTCCTCCACCGAGAATATCCCCATCAACGTTCCATCTCATACACCTTCATCTGCCTCACCATCAATGCCCCCATCTGCATCGAATCCTTTCCCCTGTTCTTCATCTCTCCATCAGAATTTTTTTTATTTTTTTTTTAAATTGATGATGGCTGGATACTTGGATGATATTTGAAGATTGTGGGGTTTTTATGGGGTTTTCAATGTGTGTGTTGTGTTAGATTTTTCTGTGTGTAGTTGATTTTTAAGTTTTTTTTTTAACTTTAATTGAATCTGGGTTGCTGAGTTTAGCCTCTTTTATATATAAAGAATATATATATTTACTTTGTTTTTAATAGCTGGATGGCAAAATAATTGTTATGCATCATCTTCTTTTATTATTTTATTATTATTTTGTGCTTTTTCACCAACTCTGTTTAACTATTATCAGAAATATTTGATTCTTTGAGCAATTTAGAGGAGTTGGACCTGAGCAATAATCAGATAAACAAATTAGTGACCACGAAAGGTATTAATTAAAGAAAAATTGATTACTTCAAATATGGTGGTTTTGTCTATCCAATTCCAATTAGTTCAATAAATCACAAATGTTTCCTTTAAACTAAATATAATATAATTCTTAAATTTAAATGAATAAACATTAAAAAAAAAAAAAAAAAAAGTGTGGTTTTGTTGCAACAACCAATTTCTATAGTTAACACATTGAAGATAGTTTTGTTTATATCTTTCCACTTACAGGTAACGGTGTAAGTTCGAGGAACTTGCGAATTCTTGGTCTAAAGAATGTCAGCATTCATGATGGAAAAACCCTGTTGCAATCATTAGGGTCGTTCCCATCTTTGAAGACACTTTACCTTGACTATAATAATTTTAGTGGAATAATGAGCAGTCAAGGTAAGTAGTTAGATTGTGTTAACTTCCATTATATATCTATATATATATATAGTGAGACAAAGAGAGAGAATTCTCAAGTACAAACCATCCATACCATGATGAAATGTAATGAATTTTGATGAGATTTTTTACATGCATGATAAAAAAAAAAAAAAAAATCTTATTAAAATTCATAAATTTCATCAAGATTTTATCATGATATGGATAAATTTGGACATGAGATGGTTTGCACCATAGAAGTCCTATATACCCGGCAGGCCGGCACATATATTTTCAATTGTGTTTCTTTTTTCTATTAACCATATCTACTGATGTATGTTTTACCTTTTTTATAAATAAATTTCTGTTAATTGACTAGTGGCTTATAGCTTAGGTTTATTCAGTAAAAAAATAAAAGTTCAAATATTTTATTATTTAACAATCTTAAAATAATAATAGATCGAGAAAATAATATATATGTTAAATTGAAAATATCAAAACTTATATTTGAATTTATATATCTCAGTCTCATAAAGTCATACACTATCTTTTCTGTACATTCGGTTTAGCTTAAATAAATTTGCATTTGGGTTATCACCCACTTTAGCTTAAATAAATCTTGTTAAACATTAACGTATATTCGGTTTTGTGTTTGTAGATTTGTCTAATCTGAAATTTTTGTACATGTATGATAACCCAAATGCATATTTATAAAAAGGTTAATTAAAAAAAAGTCCCTATGGTTTGACAATATTATAAGGATATAATATTTTTATCTAAATTTAATACAACATAAATATTTTGTTGATCAAAGTAAGTTGTAAAATACACATAATATTATGGCTTCTAACGTTATAGAATTAAATCATTTGCAAGTTTAAATAAAAAAAATATTTAGAACTGTAAATTTAAATAATTGTTTATACATAAATTTTAACATGTATTTTATATTATTGAATAGTTCATTATTGAATTGAAGTCATCTTATTATTAAAAAAAATAATAATAATTAAAAAAAAACAAATACTTTCATCAAGAATTGTATAAAAAGTTTTTTTTATTCATAATTAATGGCTCGCATGTCTTGCATTGACTTTTTTATATCGATGTGCATTAAGGAAGAAAATCACAAGAGTTTTCTCCGGTGCATACTGAATTTAATAAATTTAATGTGAGAGTTTGTGAGCTATTAATTAGACATTGTAATATATTGACTAAACAAAAGTTATAAATTCAACTATTGATAGTTAAGGAGCTGACTTTACAATGTTAATACATATTGAGGGAAAAAAAGGCTATATATATATATAACTTAGCCGGATGATAAATATTTATTGAGTTATATAAAATTTAACTAGATGATAAATATTTATTGGGTTCACCTTTGAATGTAACTAATCTCAACATTAGTATTCTACAAAGCATTGGATTGTTGACTTCTATTGAGATCCTTAATTATCATTACAAAGTTGTAATCTGGAAGGCATAAATATATATTTTTCATTGGAATATTTTTGAGAATTTCGTCAAGTATATATTAATTTTAAGAGTTATATATTTCCTCAAATAAATATTAATGTATATTTGGTTTTGTTTTTATAGATTTTTCTAATTTGAAGAATTTGAAAAATTTATTCACAGGTAGAACTAATCTCAACATCAGTGTTCTACAAAGCATCGGACGTTTGACATCTCTTGACACTTTATCATTGTGGAATTGTAATTTGGAAGGCACATTTCCTGATCAAGGTTAATAAACCTCTCTCTCTCTCTCTCTCTCTCTCTCTCTCTCTCTCTCTCTCTCTCTCTGATTAAATCATTTTAATTATCAATTAAAAATTCAACTTAAACCTTTTATGAAATGATATATTTTAGGCGGTCTATGTGAGCTGGTGCATCTGCGAAAGCTGTATATTTCTAGTAATAATCTAAAGGGTGCCCTGCCGTCTTGTTTTGGAAATTTGACATCCCTTCGATTATTAGATATCTCTTCCAATCAATTTTCTGGGAACATCTCCTTGTCTCCTCTTATAGCTTTGATATCCATCCAACATCTCTATCTTTCATATAATCACTTCCAAATCCCAATTTCACTCGAACCATTTTTCAATCATTCCAAACTCAAGAGTTTCACTTGTAAGAATAACGACCTATATGCTGAAACAGAGTTATATTCTTTGGCCCCAAAATTCCAATTAAATTTCATCAGAATGTCTGGTTGCAGAGGCACATTCCCCAAATTCCTGTACCATCAACATGACTTGCAAGCAGTTGATCTGTCTCACAATGACTTCACGGCGGTGTTTCCAGATTGGTTGGTAGAGAATAATACACAATTACAACATCTTGTTCTACTCAATAATTCTCTAACGGGACCTCTCCCGTTGCCAATTCTTTCTCATGTGAATTTAACGACGTTAGACATCTCCATGAATAACTTCAACGGACACATTCCAGCAGAAGTTGGAGCATATCTTCCAGGATTAACAATTTTAAATATCTCCGGAAATGCTTTAGAGGGGAACATACCTTCTTCAATTGGTGATATGAAGTCGTTGATAAGTTTGGACTTATCCCACAATCACTTGTCGGGCGAAATACCAGAGCACTTGGTCGAGGGTTGCTTCTCTTTACGCCTCCTTGTTTTATCAAACAATAGCCTTCAAGGTCAGATTTTCTCTTCAAATTTCAAATTGACAAACTTGTTGAGTTTACAATTGGATGGCAATAACTTTTCCGGAAAGATCCCTGATAGCTTATCCAACACCTCCTTATATGGACTGTATCTCAGTGATAACCGACTCTCTGGTAAGATTCCAGGTTGGTTGGGAAATATGTCAAGATTGATAGAGCTTGTAATGCCTAATAATCATCTCGAAGGTCCAATTCCACCAGAGTTTTGTCAATTGGAAAATCTTCAAGTTTTGAACCTTGCTGGAAATAATCTCTCGGATGTACCATCTTGTTTTAGTCCTTCCTCACTTAAACAAGTTCACTTGTCTAGAAATATGTTACAAGGAGAATTACAAGATTCATTCCGTAATAGTTCTTCTCTAGTAACTCTAGATCTTGGCTATAACCGCATAAATGGTAGCATCCCAAATTGGATTGGTAGGCTTTTTAACTTGACCTACCTTATCTTGAATAATAACAATCTTCAAGGTAGAGTGTCAATTCAGTTATGCCAATTGGATCGGTTACGATTGTTAGATCTTTCCAATAACAATCTTTTTGGGCATATTCCCCCTTGCCTTTTGACTAGACTACGTGACACAGATTTTCTTGTGCCACCTTCAAGTTACTATGACTTTAGTATAAATCAGACAGCTTCTTATTTCATGGGAAAGGAAGAGTTTGTAGTGTTTAGAACGAAGACCATATCCTACTTGTACCATGGGAAAATTCTCACCAAAATGTCTGGAATTGATCTCTCATGCAATAAACTAATGGGCAGCATTCCTCCTCAAATTGGAAACCTTGCCATGATCCATACATTAAATCTGTCCCACAACAATTTGACCGGATCAATCCCGTCAACATTTTCGAATCTCAAACAAATTGAGAGCTTGGATTTTTCCTACAACAATTTGAGTGGGATAATCCCTCATCAACTTGTTGAACTATCTTTCCTGGCAGTTTTCAGTGTGGCATATAATAATTTATCTGGAAGGACCCTTGGGCTGGTTGCACAATTTTCTACCTTTAATGCAAGTAGCTACGAGGGAAATCCTCTTCTATGTGGTCTGCCACTGCCAAAAAGTTGTGATCCATTTGAATCACCGACATTGTTGCCAACAAATTCAAGTGACATCGGAGAAGAAAATGATTTCATGGACATGGACATCTTCTACATCAGTTTTACAGTGTCTTGTGCAATTGTGCTCTTGACAATTGTTTCTGTTTTGTTTATAAATCCTTACTGGCGACGAACATGGTTCTATGTTGTTGAAACATGGATGACTTCGTTTTACTATTTCATTGTAGATCATCTCCCCAAGTGTCATTACATCTAACTTTCTTGTTTAATTATTATTATTATTATTATTTTATAGCATTCTGGTTGTAATCAAATCATATTGTATGTTGCTGATTTTCACAAATACAGCGCAATAATACTATATGTTGAAAATTATTAACTCTAATTTGTGATAGAAAATATCTTCTAGGCAACTTATGAGGTCCAGGCAGAGTTCAAAATTCTTTTGCAATAATGTCATTGATTTCCATTTTTACTGTCATTGATTTCCTGCTGTGCGGGATTAGAAACATATCAGGTTGATCCTTGAATCATTTTAGAACAGAACTTCGACTCAAGTTATTAAGCAGTGTTAAGTATTGTATTGTTCGTAAGAACCGAGACTCAAATCAGCTCTATATTTTGCTGGTTATTATCTCATGGAATCTGCAAAATAATAATAAAACAGAAGTCACAGAGCAATTACAAGGACACAATATTTGGTAGGGAAAGAAGGATAGATGTCTAATTGCTGATCAACAATCTAAAATGCAAAACAAATTTCTTATTCCGGCAAATTTCTATCGTGTAATGAGTATGAAAGAAAGTATAGGTTAAAAAGCAGAAAAACTCAAGGGATGAAAAAAACTGTGTAGCCAAAAATTGTAGCATGAAAAAAACATGTGTAGTTCAAGCTATCTTATTCCGGCAAATTTCTATTGGCTCTAAGCGGCAGACAAGGCACCATGAACTGGCTCTTGCTGTTGACTCTGATATATAGAGCCTAAACTAAGTGTTTCCTCACCCAAACCGATCCCCTTAGTCGATGAGCTATATATGCCCCACTCAGTCACCGACTACAAACTCGAAATCTAACCCAATGATCCACAAATAATTGCAGAAAGATGATAGAATTATGAATGTAGCTCCTTTAAATTTGAAGGGAAACCATATAGAATCGGCTCCCTCCAATCGTGTCAGTAGCTAAGTTTAGGCACCATGCAAAAGGTGGCTTGTCTTAGATTGATAAACAATCACCCGTACCTGACTGAGTGCCATTAACCATTTATCATACTTTTTTTTTCCTCAGATAACTAACTGAGATTTTTCTATCAAAAACATCGTTCCATCATAAAATTTGATAGTATGCTAAATGATGATTGTCCTAGAATGAATGAAAATAACAAAAGGGGCCTAATCAAAATACAGTACAAATCTACATTGAAACATTTTAAAAGAACACAAATATAAAATGTGGATCAATGTAACCAAGTAATTGTATCTTGAAACAACAATGAGTCTCAAGGATCTTCTTCCGGTAAAATTAATATGGGCTCCAAGCGGCAGACGGGTTGCCATTAATGGGCACCTGCTGTTGACTCAGATGTGGAGCCACACAGCAACATACATATATGCTTATGCTCTAATAATGTTTCTAGATCAAAACAATAACACTTTCACTTTTGTAACAATCATGTAAACAAAAAAAATCTTATTTATAAATAAACATGTACATAAAGAGATTAAAAGAAAACACTAGCTTGTAACACCATCGTTACCTGAGCGAAGGCAGCTTCGGCCATCAAAGTAAATCTACGAAAGAAATTTCGCAGATCGACTTAACCCCATGTCACATCTGTCAGTTAAAATCAATTTTATGTTAGATAAACATCAAATGAACGCCATTAACAGATTTCTAAAGCCAAAATACACGAAAAAGAAAGAGTAAATCCAGTTACCTGAGTTATTGCGTACTATATCACTGCACACACGGGTGAGGCCGTATCATAGGAGTAGTCAAAAGAACAGAAGTGGTTTATGTTAAAGAAAAGGAGATAACTACTCCCATAACCCGATAAGAAACTCCTCACACATGCTTGTAAAATACGCATAATGAGATTTGAACCCTTCACCACATATGTGGAAGGGAGGTGCAGTACCAGTTCTGCTAAGAGGTGATGTGCAATTTAAAGGTAATTAGTTTGCTAGAGATTTGACAATTTCATATTTAGATAATCTAAAATGTATTTTCTCAATTTCAAAAACAAATAGATTATTCTTATTTTTGCAACAAAATAAAAAGTCATATTTTTAAAATCTGACCATAAAAGACGGTGATCATCATGATGACTCCTACGCAATAACATATTCGTTAGATAATATATACACTGAGCCGTGAAGATTGGAGGCCAAACAAACAAACTTGTTTACTCCCTAAAATATGATACTAAAAATCAAATGCAAGGCTCACAAACATGCTAACACTTGGGTTTTCTGTTTATTTTTGTGTCAAGAATATGAACCTGCAATTTCTTTATGAATAATAGTCATTAAAAAAATTGGTAAGAAATACAATGCACACTATTTTCATAAAAGAGTCCCACTCCACCCTATAGAATTTTTACCACTTGAACTATTAATGATTTAGTGGATGCATGATGGAACCATGGCTGATAAGTTTCTAAACTTTTAACAGTTTTTGACTGGTTGGGTGGAGTTGTCTTTAACTTATCAGAATTTGGAACATTTGTACTTTAAGGCCATAACTGGGTTTCTCCCAACCACTGGGTTGATGAACTCTTAGAAGGTTTCTATCATTCCCAGATAACAGACTCATGAGTAACTCCACAGGGTTAGAGACTTCCTTTTTGTGTATTGAATGAGAGATTTCTCAGTCCATTTCAAACTAATACATCTTCAAGAGCTGGTTATCGGCAAATTAGACATCACTTCATCTATTCAAATCTCTCTGCTCATGATTTTGTAGAAACATTTCCTTGTCTCCCCTTAAAAGTTTAACATCAATTCAGTACTCAAAACTTTCAGGTAACCACTTCCCACTTCTAAATCCCAATCTCACAGTCACAGAGCCATTCAAAACTCACAATAATGATATATGCCAAGGCAAAGCCAGTATTTTGACCCCCACAATTTTGGTTCATTTCGTCTGGTAACAGGAGATGGTGAAGCATATCGCAAATTTCTCTCCCTACTAAAATTTCAAACTACAATCAGTTGATATCTCTCACTTTGATTTGTGGGGATAGTTTCCAAATCGGTTTGTCAAGAACAGCACAAAACCAGCTATAATTGAATAACAGTAATCTAGATGGAACGATTTTAAATCAATTCTGCTCTCTAACTCTGACCAATTAAGATTTGATTAACTCTTTCTCACAATAATCATTCAACAAAATATTAGAAAATTATACTCCAGTTAACACATACCAATATATGACTGATAATATATGCAAGCATCTAAGCAGTTCATCTATGGGACGAAATATCCGCAGCCTACAACCTTAATCTTCCTACCTCCCCTAGACCAGAGTCAATGCAGTCTATGAGTTCAATAATGTAGAGCCTACTCTCACCAGGGAAGGATTCTAACATACAAGTCGAACTCTATCATGAAATATGCAATATATTATATATAGAATGCAGTTAAAGCATAACATTTCAAAACTAGAACTTTTTGCATAGCTGATACATACAGCATTCAACTAAACACTGAAGGGAACCTACAACAACTAAAACTACAAGCATATAATCACAACATTTCATCTTCTCAAACTCACCCGACTCAAGTGCTCAGCAAGGAAATCCCTGATCCCACGCCCGGTCTCATCCAGCTCTCCTTCAAAAATCGGAATCTCCTCTTCTTTTAAGCACCCCAAATCATCATCCGGCATTGGCTCGCTAAACTTTATAAGAAAATTATGCAACAAACACCCTGTAACAATTACAAAAGGTAAGAATTCAATACACTCCTCCTTCCACCTCCTCCCCAAAAGCTGCCACCGCGATTTAACCCTTGCGAAAGCAGTGTCAACCAACACGACTGTGCACGACATTGAACTCCTTTTCAGCTGAACTAAAGCTATCCTCTTCGTTGTTTCGCACATAAGGTGTTATAAGCCAAGGCATGAGAGGGAAACAAGAATCTCCCAATATATATTGAGGAATAAAATTGCCATCACCAAGTTCATAAGCAGGTCCATTCAACAACTCTCTAGACTCCTCCACGCCTATAAACAACTTCGTTTGATACAAAATCAACTCCGGTTTCATTGTACAAGGCCAACCAGCAGAGATATCAAGAAATCTACCTTCAGAGTCCACTAAAGCTTGAACCAACAACGACCCATTTCGTCCCAATAGTTCACCATCAACATTAAATTTTCCAAACCCTAGAACCCCACAACAATTGGGCAACGAAATCCAGCCAAAACCCACAACAATCCTCTCTAAATTCTCTCTAAACTCGACCAAATTTCCCAACTTGTCGTTTATAGCCTCGCAGACTGTGTAAAAAACGCGACAAGCGTCAGCGGAGGAAGGGAAACCGAAGCGACGGGCGAGGGATTTGTAGGAGGCGCCGTGGGAGAGGCGGAAGAGGGTGGCGGCGAGAGCGGAGTCGGGAGGAAACGACGGGAGAGAAGAGGAGAGAGCGGGGAAGAGGGTGTGAAGGAGGTGGGTGAAGGTCTGTTGAGACATGCGGAAGAAGCGGAGCCAGTGTGGGTCCAACGGAGCGGAGAACGAGGAGATGAAGGAGGGGAAGAAGGGAGTAGAAGGAGAAGGGAGTGGGCGTGGAGGGGATGGGAAGCGGGAGGAGATGGAGGAGAGGAGGGACTCGAGAGAGAAGATTTGAGAAGTATGGAGGTGGATTTCGTGGCGGAGGAGGAAGGAGTAGGCGGCGGAGGTGGACGTGGAGAGGAGAGATAGGAGTTCTGGGGTTGGGTGTTTGGATGTTTTGGTGGTTTTTCGTTTCTCGGTGGTGGTGATGGGAGCGGTTTTGGGTGTTTTAGGGGTGGTTTTGGGTCCTTTGCCACCGGCTGCCATGGCCGATTCAGCAACGATCACAATGACTTCGCTTATCAGTTAGGACTCTCACTTTTGCAGTTTGCATAGCGGTACTTTCGTTTTTGATAATTTTTTTTTTTATTTTTTATTTTTTTTTATTTTAATTTGACACCAGAACTATAAAATAAAACACTATATAGTATATATATTGTTCAAATAATAATATAGTGGGATTTTTATTTTTATTTTGAAATTTAACATAGCTCCGGATCTACAAAATAAAAATAAAACAGCATGGTTCAAATATCTACTCAACAATCCCCAGGATTAACCATGTCTACAGGAAGAAAATTCCAAAACTCTCCACATATGTACTTATGGTGGATCTTGAGCTCCACTAATGTGTAAAATGTTAGGGTCTAAGGTGCAAAACCGAAGATGTATTAATACAGTGAGACTTTAGGGCTCGTTTGACATACCGTATTGTATTATATAATACTATATTGGATTGTATTGTCTTGGACTATACAAACCTGCGTTTAGTGATACACCGTATTATATTGTATTGAGTTACTCTTATATGATTTTATTGTATTTTATTATATTATAAAAATATAATATTTAAAAAAAGTTAATAATTAATTTTAAATATCCTTATCATAAATAAATCTATAAATATTTTTATATTAAAAATCAATAAATATTTATTTTAATTGAAACAAATAATATTTTTATAAATAAAATAAATATTTCCTATATAATTTTGAAATTATTAAAAAAAATATTAACATCATAACACATATTTCATCAATATTCAATATTTATTAAAAAAAAAAATGTTTTGTCTAACACAATACAACTTAATACCACAAAATATTATATATTAGCTAAAACAGTGTTTACTTATTAAACAAATAAAATATACTTTTTAATATTACAATATATAGTAATATACATAGCCTTAAAGTAATTTTTTTATTGCATTAATTAAATAACTTTTCAGTTTATCAAAAAAAAGTTAAATAACTTTTCATATATCACAAGAGACTCGAATTCAATCTTTTTACCATCGAGTAACGTTGTGGGGTGATAATAACTTTTTATTAATATCAAAAATTACAAATTACATTGAGGGAAAATATTACAATAACTTGACGTTTGGAAAGGGATATGACTCGAAATCACACCCTCATCCTCATATATGCATTTTTATATTTTTTTATTTTTTAGAAACACAACCTCATATTAAACGTCTCATTGTTGTTGGATAATTTATACCTAAGTTTTTTATTATTCCAATTTTTTTATAAAGGTATTTTTTTAATAAACTTATCCTTTCCAAAATGTACTAATAAATTAATAATTATATAAATAAATAATGATAATAATATATTATATATCTCCTTTTGACACGACACAAACAACATAGAAGTTTGCAAGTGATTTAAAAGTCAAAACTTAGTAACCAAGCAAATCATCCCGTCACGTCGTCTTTTATAATTGCCGATCCTGGTCAATATATTCTTCTTCTTCTTCAAGTCCCCCTCCAACCCAGTTTTCTCTCTCACTCTCCCCATCAGTCACTGTGTGTAAAAATCGAGTCTTTCAATGGCCAAACTGAAGATAGCAGGCACATGGTCAGGCGATTTACAGGTAGAATTGGAGCAATGGACGGTACCCATGTTGAGAGAAGAAGTGGCAAAGCAATCAAGCATGCTTCCTGAGACGATCAACTTGATATGTGCGGGAAAAGTCTTGAAAGATGGTGATGGTGATGGTGACACATTTAACAATTTTAAATGTGTCAAATACATATCGTTTAATGAGAAAATAATTCACTGGCTTGTTGTGTTGTCCACTGTTCAACAATGCTAAGTTTTTTAGATTCATATTGGTGAGGAATTTATATGTAACTTTTCCCTTTTCTGGTCAATTGATGTTGATGTCCATCATCATTTAATTTAATTACATATCTTTTTTCTTCAAATTCACTGGTTAGTGACTTTTTAATGTTTACATTCAATTGACAGAGCAGCTGCCCTTGTTGAGAGACATGCAGATGGTTCATTACCACTTGAGGACTTCAATATAGAACTTGAAGATCAGAATGGAGAGACAATAAGATTTGGAACCGAGACTGATCGGCGGTATGACAGATGAATCGAGATTTTGTTCATATATTGTTTTTTTTATTGCATTTATTTGGCGAGCAATTATTTCCTACGATTTAAGGGTCTTTGTCTTAAGTTGAGATCTAAATTGTCATTTGACATGGCAATGATGATGGGTCTGATGCTTCATGCAAATGCAAAGAAACTTATTAGGAGGCAATTGTATACGGATGCACTGGAAGTGCTCACCATGGGGGAGGTCAATTGTTATTACTGCTTCTTTCTCTCTATCTTTTTCTAAAGGAAGAAAAAATATATATTATATTTTCTAAGAGAATTGTGTTGAGGAGGGAATTATTCACAAATCTTATGGAATTATTCACACGCACGTTAGATAATAATTAAGGTTGTAGTTTATCAAGTTACAGAAGGAGGGGCGGCGATTTAAAATTTTGTTTGGGGTCAAAATACTAATATAAAATATTTAGGGGGCTGAAATAAATTTTTATAATATTAAATTTTTTTTAAAAAAAGAATATATATTTTTTGTTTGGGCCTTGCATCCGCCACTGATCAAATACAAACAAATAACTTTTCTTTTTTGAAATATCAAATACAAATAACTGGGTACAAAAAAGTAAGTACAAAATCAGTGAGAAAATCATTTTTAAAAATTTCATTTACTGTTTTGCCGAATTAAATTTATTATTATCTTAGAAACAGAAAGAACTCCGGATATTTTATATTAGACATAATTCAAGTCTCCTCTAATTAAGTGTGAAAAGAGTGCTAACTTCCAAGGAATTTTGTATGTTTGTTATTAAAATTTTGGTCATTTTTCTTATCAAACCGCATTGCTATGCTTCGTTTTTTTGATTTATATTCCAAAAACGCACTGTCATCGGTGTATGTCAAAAGATTGTTTTTGTCAAAAGATTGTTTTTTGTATTTTTACCTTACAAGCACATTAGTCAAAATGACAAGTATAGTAGCAAGCAGCAAGCAAGGGTCGTCCACAGAGAGATCGAGAAGTGTATTGATTAAGAACTAACTAAATTGGTTACAAATCAAGATAACAAACACTAATTTAATTAAATAAACTAATACTCAATTAAGGTCAAGAAAGGGTAGTGAAATAAGAGATGTGGGTATGGAATGGAAATGCTAAGGGATAAATGTAATATGAGCAAACACCCAATTCACTAGTCAATCACAATTACGAACATCTATCACAATTTCAAGCTATTGTCTCAACCACATAATCAACTATTACCACCTAAGGTCATGAATAACAATAATAAGAACTTGGAAGCTCAAGAACACAAGATCTAGCTAGATCAAGCAAGGTTATGCAATAATCAAGCAAATCTACTTCAATTGAGATTGGAAATCAAGACCCATGCACAAATGTTCATCCATACATGCAATCCAACTTCTCAAATGCTATAAAATATGCTTGCATGCCAATAATTCGTCAACCACCAACATGCATGCACGAAATTAAGCTCACATCAACATTTACCAGCTAGAAATGGTAGTTCACAAATAAACATAAATAAACATCTAATAAAAGTAGTTGATTAAGATATTGATCAACTAATTGCAAGAGTAATTCACAAATAAACATCTATCCCTCAACATTGAGGGTTTTAGTTACACATAATAAAAGTGAAGAGAAAAGTAGGAATATATTCACCCATAAAGATCTTCAAGAGCTCCATTCCATCATCTTCTTCTTCAAGCTCGAGTTTGTGCATTCATGGTGGAAAACTGGAAATGGAGGTGTTATTTGGTGAGGAAACGGTGTGGTTTTTTTATTTTATTTTTATTTTTAAGAAATGGTTGGATTCGGGTTTATAGAGGAGAAAATGGTGTTGTTGGAGAGTTATTTGGTGAGCCCGGCCGAGGTGAAAATAGAGGCCCAAATTTGTATCACTGATGGTGACATAAAAAGGTTGGGCTTGGCTTATTAAAAAGGCCCAAACCAACAACTTCAAAACGCACAGCATCACTAATTGACGTGGCAGCTGGCGAATTGGCATGGCAAATTATGAAACAGGCTCTATAATATTCCTTAAACACAACATCTTCAATCTTGACCCTAAAGTTTCTCTTTTACCCCTGATTTCTCCATAATTATGCAATCTTTCAATTCACTTCAAATACTCGTTTACAATATTAAAAACCCGGTTTTACCCCAAAAACAAACACAAAATAATAGAAAATGAAGGCCTAAAATAAGTATAAAAATAGTGCGATCACACACCTCTTCGGCTTTAAATAGGGAGAATTTGAAATTTGCATTTGTTAGATATCAGATAAATTCAAGCCCAATTATATTGTGTAGAGAACCAAACAAACAAGGTACATTAAAGATGAACCACAACACTCAACTTCACTGAGCAGAGGCCCAATCAACCATGTTACTGAATCTAATATATAGCCCACGTGAATCATGATTAATGTTAAATGTTATATGAGTGATTTACCTACTTTTTTTTTTTTTTTTTTAAGTATTACAAGTTACAACTATTACAATATAATAGAACTGTCGGGACAATACATACGCGCCTTGGATAACTACTCCCATAAATCGGGAGAAAACTCCCCACACATACTTATAAAATGCACATTGTGGGACTCAAACCCTTCACCACCACTGGAAGAGAGGTGCACTACCATTTTTACTAAGAAGTGATATGTGAGTGATTTACATTTTAACTCATTTATATTAATTTCAAATTTATAATTAAGTTTACTTTATATTCTATTTTTTAAAAATAGTTTACTTTATTAAAATTTATAGTTTAGGTACCTACTCATAGGAAAAATATAGGAAAACGTTTAAGAAATATTTCCTAGACGCAAAGTCTCTTAAAACTTTTGTGGAAAAAATGCAAACTAAATTCCAAGAAATCAAAAAAAAAAAAAAAAAAAAAAAAAAAAAAAAAAACTTCGATCACTTTCTTCCCAGACTTAAATAGTAGAAAAGCTCAAACTGTGTTATATGATTTCAAAAAAATGAATTTGTACAAGCAGTGGCATGCTTGACTTGTCAATTAAGCTTATTGTTAATCAAGTCAAACTTTTTCTTCGATATCATTATCAAGTCGGAATCATTTTCTACTCCAAACAATACGTTAGACACTAAAACATCATGAGATTACCAAACTAATTCATATAACTTACAAGAAATTTCAGATTATAAAATTTGATCATTTTTTTCCTAGACTTACCAATAGAATAGCTTCTACATACTATGTTATATCTTTTTGGAAAATTGAATTTCTACAAGTGGTGACATGCTTGACTTGTCAAGCTTGTTGCTATCAATCCAAACTTTTTCTTTGATAACAAATCGGAATCATCCTCAACTCCAATAATACATTTGAAACAAATTCTAAGTAGGGACATTTTTGGGGTTAATGCAAATTCAAAGTCTCATCTAATTAGTTGGAAAAGAGTACTAAACAAACATAATTTTTTTTTAAAAATATTTGTCCATAGTTTATTCTAGTCCCGGTTCTTCTGCCCACCTCTAGTTATACGTAAGGGTAAAAGACGCCAATTCAAAGTCTTCTGCAACATGTGTGGAAAAATGGACTAGCATCCAATAAATACAATTTTCATTTAGAAAAGAAAAAAGAAAAAAAAAAAACAATATTATCTAATAATTTGTTCTTCAATTGAATAAATAAGAGAAATAATAAACTATTAAAAAGGTAGTAAGTAAGAAGTATTTGAGATGATGAGACATTGATGTGCGAAAAAATGCAATAACTTCTAGGAAATTTGAAATTTTGATACCTTTTCTATGGACATTGTTTAATTGATATCCATTAGTGTCTTTATACTTGACTTTGCCAGGGTCAATCACTACGATTAATACTCAAATAAATGAAAGTTGTTACAATATATGACAGTTAAAATGGACATCACAAATTAACAATCGCATTTAGATTATGAGGATAATTATGTCATTATAACAAATATGACAAGAAAAATCAGCTTAAAAACTTAGGAACAAATTAATAGAAATGAATAGAAGGTAATATGTTAGGTTGATTTTTCTTATTTATGTTATTGTCAAAAAAATAATTCTTATTTATGTTTAAATGTTGAGACTTTGGAAAGTGAATAGTTAATTATATATGACATTCTTCCAATTGAATTTAAAGGTATTTAAAATGAAAAAGGTATTTAAATGCAGGAACAAAATGAAGTGTATATAGAATTTTTTAAAATTTAAGATTTTTGGATGGAGTTTCTTTAGAAAAAGAGTGTTAAAAGATAAAATTGGATTGTAAGGAAAAAGTTAAAAGAGTGGCCCCAACGGTCTATTTATATCCAACTTTTTAAAATTTTGATTTAATTAAATAAAATTAAATGTTCTTATTAATTTTATTTATTTATTTCCAAAACTACCTTGTTTACTTATTTTTTTCAAACTTAATACACCCCATCTCTAATCTCTCAATCTTTGATCTCTCTATCCCTGATCTCTGTATACGTCTCTCACACCTCCATTGAACGATTTATTTCTTCTTATTATTATTATTATTGAGTTTTTTTTTTCTTCTTCTTATTTCATGGTGGAAAAGAAAAAAGAAAAAATAACGGGTTGCTTCAACACAACGATAGCTTGATATCATTCAAAAGAAAAAATAAACTTCAAACTTACTTCTAGAGAAGGAATTGTTTCTCAATGCTTGATATCATTCTCAGACAATTCTTATAGATGTTTAATATCATTGTCGGACAATTCTTGCAGATGTTTGATATCGTTCTCAGACAATTCTTTCATATGCTTGATATCTTTCTTAGACTCTTTCATAATATTTTTTATGTGTATAAGAAGAAAATTTTAGGGTTTAAGAGTTAAGAATATATTTTTTTCAAAAAACGGATTACAAGAATGTGAGGTTTTTTTTTTTTTTTTTTTTGTTTTTTTTTGTTTTTTGTTTTTTGTAAAGGAATGTGCGGTTTTAATAGATTTACTTTGTAGAAGGTTTCTCTCTCTCTCTCTCTCTCTCTCTCTCTCTCTCTCTCTCTCTCTCTCTCTCTTTTCTCTTCTCTTTCTCTATGTCTTTTTAATAATTTTGGTAAGGGGTATTGTCACTAAAGTCAATACTTTTTCATAAATTGTCACATTTTTAAACGTCTTTGTTATATTAATCGCTTTCGTCTCTTATTTTTTCAAAATATATCACTTTAGTCAATTTGATCAAAAAACAATGTGTAAAAATATAATTTTACTCTTTATTGTTATTTTTTAATTTTTTTCTTTTAGTCCCTCTAGTTTTAATAATAGCCGGTTAACCCTTGAAAAAAATTAAAAGGCCTCCAATAGGAATCGAACCTTAAAACTTAAGTTTAAAAGCCACAAACTTTAACCAAGTAAGCTACTCTAGCTCATCATTGATGGTTTGTTGATTTAAATATATATAGTTATATAATTTGTTTAACTAATTTAAATATGTTTATATAATTTAAAATAAACTCATATTTAATAATAATATACAAAAACATATTTATGAAAATGAAAAAGAAAATAATAATAATAATAATAATAAAATGAAACCTAGAAAATCCAGAAAATCAAAACCTGTAATTTTTTTTCCTTTTTTTTTGGATTTTTTTCTTTTCGAAAAATATATTATTTCAATTTGATAAAAAAAAAAAAAAAAAAAAAACCCAAAAAATCAAATCTCATAAATTGAAATTTTCCCTTTTTTTTCCTTTTGTTTTGTTATTTTTTTCCCTTTTCAATTTATGGGATTTGATTTTCTGGGTTTTTTTTTTTATCAAATTGAAATAATATATATTTTTTAAAGGAAAAAAATCCAAAAAAGGAAAGAAAAAAAAAATATGGGTTTTGATTTTCTGGATTTTCTAGGTTTCATTTTGTTTTGTTATTTTCTTTTTCATTTTCCTAAGTATATTATTATTAAATATGAGTTTATTGTAAATTATATAAACATATTTAAATTAGTTTAAACAAATTATATAACTGTATATATATATATATATATATTTAAATCAATAAACTATCAACAACGAGCTAGAGTAGCTCAGATGGTTACAACTTGTGGCTTTTAACCTAATGGTTAAGGGTTTGATTCTTATTGGGGGCGTTTTAATTTTTTTAGGGTTAACTAGCTATTATTGAAACTAGAGGGATTAAAAGAAAAAATTAAAAAATAACAATAAAAGGTAAAACTGTATTTTTACACATTCTGTTATGGATTAAAAGAAAAAATTAAAAAATAACAATAAAAGGTAAAACTGTATTTTTACACATTCTGTTATAATTGACCGTTGATTTTTTTGTCAAATAAACTAAAGTTATATATTTTGAAAAAATAAGGGATTAAATTGACTAATATGGTAAAGACGTTTAAAAATGTGACAATTCATGAAAATGTAGAGATTTTAGTAATAACACCCCCATTTGGTAAATGAAAAATAAAAATAATACTATATAATAAAAAAGTGGGGTATAAATAGACCGGTAGAGATATGAATATGATAATATAGAATCACTCAAAATAAACTCTTTTTTTTTTTTTTTTTTTTTTTTTTTTAAGGCAAGGGCGCCTCTAAATGACTTAATTGCCCTTAAAGAACAGATACCAGTATGCAATTATACATTAGGAAAACCCCAAATTCTATGCCGTAACCCGAAACCATCCCGATAACCCGCCCAACTCGAAGGCCGAAGCCATTCCTATTGTCGCTGTCCGCTCGTCAGCAGCCGGCGACCGTCGACACCCATCTCCAGCACAACTCCAGTTCCGCTATTTCTTCACCTTCTGCTCAAAGTTAAATCTTTCTCATTTTCATGCTCTATTCACTCTTCATGCAAGTATTCAGCTTATTATATTGTTTTTTTTTTAATTTTTAAATTTTTTTTAAATTTTTTTAAATTTTATTTCGTATGTGCATTTTTTTTAATTTATCAAACATCATGATTTATGTTTTCTTTTAGTTGTAGTGTGATATTTTGGTGGGTTTGTGATATAATCATGATTTCAGATGAAATGTTGTCAAAAAAATTTTGATGCTTGATTTTGAAGAGTTCTAGTTAACTCTTGTGACAGTTTATATGCTTGATTTTGAATAATTGTAATTACAGTTTGGTAATTCACATCTGTTTATATATTTTAAGTGTTCTTGGTTATTTTGTATGTATGCTAAATTTTTCCAGATAATTTCCCATATTAGTTAAATTGACAAGAATATAACAGTTTGATTGATCTTTGATGTTGTGGATTGTGGTTGAGTTTTGATGTTGCAACCAGATTTTCCCGGTTGAAAATTGAACTCAAGTTGAGTAGGGAATCCACTTTGGATCTAGATTTAGATGGCATATGTTCCAACTAATAACTGAACTTTAAATTGATACTCTGATATGTTGAATGTTTCAAGTTTATAGTATTTGTCTCCAGTGCCGTTTGTTGTATTTTGACTTGTTCTTTGTAAACTATAATAAATGATAAGATTCGTGTGCCTGTTGAGCACGTAATTAATTGGTGTGGGATTTTAAAGTTTTGTTCAATTCTTGCTGTCTATTTCTTAGATACAAAGGGAATAGTCATGGCCCAATCGTTACCGGTAGTCTGGTAGAAGATAAAGTTTATGGTAACACAGAAAGCAAACTAGAAAGATTAAGAGGTTTTACGAATGCCCTAAAGAGTTTTGATTACCTACCTACTTTAAATACAAGTCACTTAACTTACCTACAAAACTTGGGCTCTTAGGATTCTTAACCAAACTTCAGTTGCCAAATTTACTCTATTTTTCAATATGATTTCTCAGAAGTAGGTTTTTTTTTTTTTGCTTGTTCATATTTATATACCATTTAAAGGCTATTTGAAAGGGAAATTTAGTCCGAAAGTGCCATTTTTTTTAGCTTGATATTGTAGTAGAATATTCTGACCATGTGATGAACTCTTCCATACATCTTCTTCCTCAAATTGTGTTTAAATCTGTCTATGGGACCCCAAAGTAGTTGTTAAATCAGTGACATGTTTTTGTGTTATGATATAATTAATTGTTATTAAAATCGATAAGTCATCTCAATTCTCAAACTTGACTAACTTTCTGCCATTCATTATTGAGCCTAAATTTGATATGAAGTCTAATAAATTATACTAAATTATCATTCCCTTTAACATTTTAGTTTTTTTCTCTGAAAGTCTTATAATATAAATTACTATGCAGTTGTCAGCTGTCATTTCATCATTATCTCTTTGAAGACAAAACCCTGCGCTACTGGATTGGAACTTGTTCTATAATATATTGATATTTATCTTTGTATTTCTTGGCTTCTCTTATTGCAGTGGACCATGGCATTGTAGTGTTTATGCAGAATTAATGAGGACGAACTCCGAAGATTTTATACTGCTGCAGATGGTGATCTTTCATGCTTGCTAGCTTCAATTAAAAAGACAATTTGTTGGAGGGAGACTTACAGAATTCTTTCAGAGGAAGAACTTGAGATTGGGTCAAACATGGTCTTCTGGCATGAATTTGACATGGAGCATTGACCATGCCTAATAGTACGCCTTGGGATAGCTTGCTTGAACTTACCATCTCATGACAGGGCTTGGTTTTCTCAAGCAGTTAGTATGTTTCTTTTCTCTATAAATTTTGGGTCAATTGCCATGTGGCCCTAGAAGGCGAAACTGCAGGGCTTGCTGCCTATCAGATATGTTTATATTCTCCTTCATAAATTTTTGAGTCAATTGCCATGTAGCCCCTGGGTTTGCTACTGTGCAAATTGCATGCTTTCTGTCCATCAAATATGTTTCCTTTTGCCTCTACTTTTTTGGGTCAACTGCCATGTAGCCCCTGGGGTTGCTAGTATGTGAAATGAAGGGCTCTGTCCATCAAATGATGTAATTAGCAAGCTCTTTATTTTTATTTTTTTTGTCAGTTTTGGAGTCAAACTGCTTTTTGGGAGAATAATAAAAGACCTGAAACCATTGACCTCTCAAATGGGTACCAATTCATCCTTGAAAAACTTCTATCCTATGACCCTAGTTTCTCTGACCAAGGACAAATTATTTTCCATTAGATGTTTTACGTGGATCTAGGTGTTTGTTTATAGATAAGTTATAATTTAATTTGCTGATCAATGGATGATAGGAGTTCCTTTTTTAATTAACTTAGTTCATCAAATGATGGCATACAGATTCTGTATTAGTATGTTATTGTTTTAGCCTAAGCAATAGGCAATAGCAAGCCCCTTAGCATCACCAATCAAATTCACATAGAATGAGATTATAAAATGCAGACTTTAAGTGTATTATATTCTATTATTCTAAAGATAATTTGAATGGAGAAATAATGTTTTGTCTTTCAAACTGAAAATTACTTTTTAACGGTTTTATGGTATACAACTTCGAGCCACTTATTGGTTATAAGCATAATTCCTTATGTAAGGAAATTATATTGCATGTGGCACAGTCTTAGTCAAATGATCAACTACAAAGTCAAGCATAGTAATGATGTCAAATAGTTGCCTTGTTAAAGGCATAAATGGTTCATAATAGCATGATGTTTTATCTTCAAGTACTAAATGTAATTTGTGAACAATTATTTCATCAATGTGAAAGGTTACCTTATATTAAGAATAATAATTCCCTTTTGCGCCTAGATAAGGAACTCAAATTGAGATAATCTGTCTTCATTCTTGATATGGGTGGGTGTAAACTTTTTTTTTTTTTCTTTTCTGACATAGATATGGATGTAAACTTTGAAGTGGTATATAAAATATTAGTAATAAATAGTTAATTTTTGTGTTATTATGTTTTTCCATTTGATATATGACATCAATGAATGTTTGCAAATGCAGTATCGCATGTAGAACATGGAGTTCTCCATTTAGTTGATGCAGAAAATCCCCATATTACAGTTTTGGTGGACTGGAAGGGTTATCTCCCTTGAGGATTCCCATGCAATTATTGAGGTCTTGTTCTTCCCTTCTACAAGACCATTTTCCTAACCGTCTTGGCTGTTTGTTGGTTATACGTCTTCCTCCTGTTGTTCGAATTATTTCTCTGACATTTACTCAAGTAAGCTCATTACCCTGATTAGTATTTGATAGTTTATTCTCATTCCCCATTTTCTCCTTCTTTTTTTGGTGTGGTATCTGTGGCATTAAATAATACTCTCTCTCTCATATTCATGAATGCATCTGGCTCTGCCTCAGATATTGAAACCTGGCACTCAGAAGAAGGTGAAAATCATAGGGGTTATGGTTGCAAAGTTCTCTTGGATTATCTTCAGACTCTCCCGGCACACCTTGGTGGCAACTGCACTTGCACTAAATGTTCAAAGATTAGCATTTGTGATAAGCGACCACATACAAATGAGACAAACAGAATACAGCCATATGCAGATGTTGGTGATGATGAGGATTTGCCTTCACCCTGTTTCATACATCAGGATGATACTGAGAAGGATTCTAGCTGTCATAAGGTGTTCCGAACTGCTGTAATAGGCATCCTCATGGTGTGGGCTCATATAGCTCTTATTGCAGGAATGGTTAATCCTGAGAGCTGCCCCTTTTAGCTTCCACGAGGTAAGAGAGAACAAGATTATCCATTTTCCTTTTGTCACTCTGTTCTTCAGATGCACACAAATATATGATACACAATCTGCACCTGACAAAATTTTATTCCTTTTCTTTTAGTACATATATTGTCATTTTTGTAATATTTGTATATAGTTATGCAGTATCAACTTTTTATCTATAGTTGATTTATTTGATCTAAAAGCGATTAGCCAATTACTTTTTTTTCATTTAATTCTTCTTGTTACAAGTAGTTCAGGATTGAAGTCAAATTATATACTAATAATATCATAAAATATAAGCAGCAAACCTTGAATGAGACAATATTGAACAATGACTCTGAAATTAAGTATTGCGGTATTGGTAGTGGAGTTTGGAGTAGACAAGAATCACATTTGTGTCCATAGAAACATATTAGATGAAAATTCTGATGTCTTTTTTGGTCGCAGAACCGATGTGCAGCGATGGTGCTATGGTGCACGGAAGGACGAGCTGCATCTATGGTGGTGTTGGGTAGGCCACCAAAAATGCAAAATGATAAGTTTTGTTCCAGCCTTGATTTCTGCATGTTGTTGTGTCTCTAGTTTTGGTATTATTAAATTTACATGTGTATGCCCTTAGTTAGAAAATAGAACATTTAGTAGTAATATGGATTTTTAACTTTTTTTTTTTTTTTTTTTTTCTTGAATCAAACAACTGGGTATGCAGCTTTGAGCCCAATTCAATTCCTAAAAAGAGTAGTTCTTCTAAGACACCTGCAAAAAATCAAGTAACCCCTCTTGTGGGAGATGAAAAGCCCTCTGCTGGTAAAAAGAGGAAACCTGAAGGAAAAAAGACCCACAAATCCAATAAAGATGAAACTGTGGAACCAAAATTGATGAAGGAGAAGAAAACAGAAAAGAAGAAAAGCAAAATAGCGACCGAGGGTGATTTTGCTGACCCTCCTGCTCGGCCTAAAAAGAGATCGGAGGATGGACTTGCTCTCTATACAGAAGAGGAGTTGGGTATTAGTAAGGCTGATGCTGGAAACACCCCACTTTGTCCATTTGATTGTTCTTGTTGCTTTTAATGGTACTCGAAGATGGGTGGTTGGTGTTTTTGTTTTCCTCATTTGTGGCTATTTTAGTTTGCAGATTATTTATTCAGGTGTTTGTTGTTTTAGTTTTAGATTATTGAGTAAGGTTTCTCCTTGCCATATGTAGATGAGGACTGACTTTTATGAAGTTGATCTAATATAATGAACATTCTTACAGTTCATTTTGTTCAACAGAAAATATGCAGATAATTTATTGCAATTATGTGTATTGGTTCATTCAAAGAATCCCCGGTTGAATTTCTGATTCAAAAAGCGAGGCATGTTCTAGTAAATTGCATGCTTTGCTTTGTGTATATGCCATCTGTTTAGTTGACCATGCAACCAACATCGTAGGAGCAAGTAAATCGCCAAATTTTATTCAACATTAGGTTTGGCTACACGTGCCTTGCACGTGTTTCAATTTATATATATATATATATAATTATAGTATTGATATTATAATATTTGATTAAAAATTAATTTAGATATAATATAACAAATTTAAAAATTTATAAACAAGTAATCATGAGATGACAAATTATAATAATAAAAAAAACATAATTCAATCATATAGAAATATCTCCCATTATACAATATATACAATTTTGTATGTATTTATACATCAATTACATTATACACCAATTGAGTTTAAGAAACAAATACTTTCAAAAAAAAAAAAAAGTTTTAGAAACGAAAAGAAGTTAGATCCCAAAGTGAAGAAAATGTAGGACTTCTAAAAGTCTCCAACGCTTAACATTTGAAGAATTTAACAGAAATGATAGTCAAATTTTAGGTGGGGTTGAAATATTGAAGTGAAATGGTAAATTACCAATCAAACTTCAGAAACCTCCCATGATTCAACTAAGAAAAAGACGTTCTCACCCTTTTAAAGATAATGTATGATTTCTGTAATTTTTAAATTTATCAAGGATGCAATTGTCTTTTTCAAATTACAATTAATTGTAAAAGAAATAAAAATTGTCAAATGACATATCTATCCGTCCTCTTATAAACAATGTGTACCTTTTTTTTGTGTGTAATATTTAAGGGCCTGTCCTGTATCGTTTTACAGGCTTGTTTTCATTTTTGTTTTCTAAATCTGATTTCGAATACGCGTTCGTTACTGTTTTTCATTTTGTTTTCCATTTTATTTTCCAAAACAAAAACAAAAACAAAAACAGCTACAGTGTTAAAAGTGAAAAATTTCCAAAACAACTTTTTGATGTTTTTCATTTTGTTTTTCGTTTTGTTTTTCATTTAAAATAAAAAACTCAATTTTTTTTTCTTTTTTTCTTTTTTTCTTTTTTTCTTCCTTCCACAGATCTCCTCCTCCTCCTTCTCCTTCTCCTTCTCCTTCTCCTTCTTCTCCTTCTTCTCCTTCTCCTTCCTGCCTGTCAGCCTCCTCCTCTTCTTCTTCTTCTTCTTCTTCTTCTTCTTCTTCTTCTTCCCGTCGGTCAGACCGATAGCCCTTCTCCTTCTTCTCCTTCTTCTCCTTCTTCTTCTTCCCGTCGGTCAAACTCGCCGCCGTTTGTCAGATCGCCTCCGCCTCCGTCAGATCGCGTCGCCTGCTCCCTCCTCCGCCTCCGTCAGCTCCCTCCTCCTCCTCCTCCTCCTCCTTCTTCTCCTTCTTCTCCTTCTTCTTCTTCTTCTTCTTCTTCTTCTTCTTCTTCTTCCCGTCGGTCAGACCGATAGCCCTTCTCCTTCTTCTCCTTCTTCTCCTTCTTCTTCTTCCCGTCGGTCAAACTCGCCGCCGTTCGTCAGATCGCCTCCGCCTCCGTCAGATCGCGTCGCCTGCTCCCTCCTCCGCCTCCGTCAGCTCCCTCCTCCTCCTCCTCCTCCTCCTCCTCCTCCTTCTTCTTCTTCTTCTTCTTCTTCTTCTTCTTCTTCTTCCCGTCGGTCAGATCTGGCCGTCCGTCCGTCCGTCCGTCGCCGTCCGTCTCCTCCCTCCGTCAGCTCCCCCCTCCTCCTCCTCCTTCTTCTTCTTCTTCTTTATCAGACCAAAAAAAATAATAATAAAATAAATCATAATAAAATTTAACTGACCAAAAAAAATAATAATAAAATAAATCATAATAAAATTTAACTCATTAATTTTGGTCTGCAAAATGATACCAGATGCGTTTTTTACGTTTTCATATTCGGAATCCAGCTTTCAGGAAATGTTACCAGACGCGTATTTGGATTTCGAAACTGAAACCAAAAACACTGTTTTCATTTTCATTTTTATTTTCGAAAAACAAAAACAAAAACGGCCTTTCAAAAACGTTACAGGACGGGCCCTAAGTATCTTGAAGGATTCAAAAGTCATTTTCATTTCAAACAAAATAAATGGAGTTATGATTCTTAAAAAGATTTATCTTATGAATTCAAGCCCAATTATATTGTGTAGAGAACCAAACAAACAAGGTCCATTAAAGATGAACCACAACACCCAGCTTCACTGAGTAGAGGCCCACTCAACCATGTTACTGAATCTGATATATGACCCCTGTGAATCATGATTAATGTCAACTGTGATATGAGTGATTTTTTTTTTATATTTTTTATAACGAGACAACACATATGCGCCCTAGATAACTACTCTTACAAATTGGGAGAAAGCTACTCATACATGCTTATAAAATACACATTGTGGGGCTCAAATCCCTCACCACCACTGGAAGAGAGGTGCACTACCATTTTTGCTAAGAATTGATATGCGAGTGATTTACATTTTAACTCATTTAATATTACTTTCAAATTTATAATTAAGTTTACTTTATTTTCTATATTTTTTTTAAACAGTTTACTTTATTAAAATATATAGTTTAGGTACTTACTCATAGGAAAAATATAGGAAATAGAGCTTTTCCTTACAATCTACAAATTATCTATTTACACTCAAATTTTATTTTTTTAATGACAATTTTAACCTGAATTAAAATTACTAAACACAACAACAAAATTCTTTGAAGACACTCCAAACTAATTAAATTATTAAAAAAAAATTCTTTCTCCTAAATCAGTAGATTAAATATTACGTATTAAACTTCCTCTCCTAACTCTGTTATTACCAGCATATCACCTCTTAGCAGAGCTGGTAGTACATCTCCCTTCCACATATGTGGTAAGGGGTTCAAATCTCAACATGCGCATTTTACAAGCATATGTGGGGAGTTTTCTTCTCGGGTTGTGGGAAGTAGTTATCTTCCGTTATGGGAGTAGATGATCTCAATAGGTTCCGACAGTCCTATTGTAATAGTTCTTGTAATATTTCAAAAAAAAAAATTTATGAATATTTTTGATTTTCACTAACATTTATATTATATATATATATATTAAAAAGTCAATACAAATACCTTGTTTTTTTAATAAAAAAAAATAGACATATGAAAACTTGATTTTTTACAACTATATCCGATTAAATTTTAAGACTAATAAAAGAATTAAAGTTCTATAGGTAATCACATACCTACAAAAGTAACAAAAAACTTTTTCATATTTCAATTTTTTTTTTTTAATATATACATATATACTGTTCCTAAAAATCAAGTTTATTCGTAAGTTTTTTTTTTTTCTTAACTATTAGTCTTGCTTGAGAAAGAATGAAAACATAAAATTAGAGATATGTATTGGAGGAGAGAGAGTTTAATATGGTAATTAAAAATTTAGGAGAGAGTGTTTAGTATTTAATATTTAATCTAATAATTTAGGAGAGATAATTTTTTTTTAATAATTTAATTTAATAAAGATTACTCCTAGATGAATCCAATGGCTATGATGGTTTGTCCTAACTTTTATTAAAATAAAGTGGAGTGTCTTTAGAAATTTTTT
The DNA here is from genome assembly GCA_954870605.1 of Acer campestre. Classification (NCBI taxonomy): domain Eukaryota; kingdom Viridiplantae; phylum Streptophyta; class Magnoliopsida; order Sapindales; family Sapindaceae; genus Acer; species Acer campestre. The sequence goes on along the minus strand of OX940804.1, from coordinate 35,272,927 downwards.
TTTTTAAAATGGAGTGTCTTTAGAATAAAAGTACCAAAAGATAAAAAGGATAACCTTGGAATAAAAGAAAGTGTCATTAAAAAAATTTAAATTTAAATTTTGAAAATGAAGTGTCTTGAGAAAAGAAGTGTAAAAAAAAAAAAAAATTAGATTGTCAAAAGAAGCTCTCGATAAGAAAACATTTAAGAAATATTTCTTAGATGCTAAGTCTCTTAAAACCTTCGTGGAAAAAATACAAACTAAATTCCAAGAATAATAAATAAATAAAAATAAATAAAAACTTTGATCACTTTCTTCCAAGACTTAAATAGTAGAAAAGCTCAAACCGTGTTATATGATTTCAAAAAAATGAATTTGTACAAGTAGTGGCATGTCTGACTTGTCAATTAAGCTTGTTGTTAATCAAGTCAAACTTTTTCTTCAATATCATTATCAAGTCGGAATCATTTCCAACTCCAAATAATACGTTAGACACTAAAACATCATGAGATTACCAAATTAATTCATATAACTTACTAGAAATTTCAGATTAGAAAATTTGATCATTTTTTTTTTTTTTTTTGCAGACTTACCAATAGAATAGCTTCTACATACCGTGTTATATCTTTTTGGAAAATTGAATTTCTACAAGTGGTGACATGCTTGACTTGTCAAGCTTGTTGCTATCAATTCAAACTTTTTCTTTGATAACAAGGCGGAATCATCATCAACTCCAATAATACATTTGGAACAAATTCAAAGTAGGGACAGTTTTGGGGTTAATACAAATTCAAAGTCTAATCTAATTAGTTGGAAAAGAGTACTAAACAAAAATAATTTTTTTTAAAAATATTTTTCCATAGTTTATTCTAGTTCCGGTTCTTCTGCCCACCCCTAGTTATGCATAAGGGTAGGACGCCAATTCAAAATCTTTTGCAACATGTGTGGAAAAATGGACAAGCATCCGATAAATACAATTTTCATTTAGAAAAGGAAAAAAAAAACAGTATTATCTAAAAATTTGTTATTCAATTGAATAAAAGAAGAGAAATTATAAACTATTAAAAAGGTAGTAAGAAGTAGACCTGGCGCGGTTCCGGTTCGGTTCCGGTTCCGGTTCCGAACCGGCGGTTCCGGTTCCTCGAAGGGGTGGAACCGGAACCGGAACCGGTTTTGATCGGTTCCGGTTCCGGTTCCGGAACCGCCGGTTCCGGTTCCGGTTCCACCGGTTCCGCCGGTTCCGAACCGGAAATTTTTTTTTTTTTTTTTTTTTTTTTTTTTTTTTTTTTAACATTACAAAATATTACATTTTGTTTTTTTATAAATAAAATGTTAAAAAGGACATTGTAGAGTATTGAGCCATGGCCCATAACCCTTGTCCAAATAAATATGTTTTCCATTCCTTTCTCCTCATATTTATATAGGTTAGGCATCTCATTCACTTCTCTATTTTTCCAATGTGGGATGTGGGAAAATTTCCCACATCCCACATTGGAAAAATAGAGAAGTGAATGAGATGCCTAACCTATATAAATATGAGGAGAAAGGAATGGAAAACATATTTATTTGGATAAGGGTTATGGGCCATGGCTCAATACTCTACAATGTCCTTTTTAACATTTTATTTTTTTATAAATGAAATGTAATAATATTTTGTAATGTTAAAAAAAAAAAAAAAAAAAAAAAAAAAAAAAAAAAAAAAATTGGAACCGGCCGGTTCAGAACCGGAACCGGGGTCCGGTTCGGAACCGGCCGGTTCCGAGAAAAACGGAACCGGAACCGGAACCGGTTTAGACCGGTTCCGGTTCCGGTTCTTGAACCGGAACCGAAAAACCGGTTCCGGTTCCGGTTTTTCCGGTTCCGGTTCCGGCCGGTTCCTCCGGTTAGAACCGGAACCGTGCCAGGTCTAGTAAGAAGTATTTGAGATGATGAGACATTGATGTGCGGAAAAATGCAATAACTTCTAAGAAATTTGAAATTTTGATACCTTTTCTATGGACATCGTTTAATTGATATCTATTAGAGTTTTTATGCATGACTTTGCCTGGGTCAATCACCGCAATTAACACTCAAATAAATCAAGGTTACTACAATATATGACAAAGTTGAAATGGACATCACAAATTAACAATCGCATTCAGATTAAGAGAATAAAAGTCAGCTTAAAAACTTAGGAACAAATTAATATAAATGAATAGAAGGTAATATGTAAGGTTAATTTTTCTTATTTATGTTTAAATGTTGAGACTTTGGAAAGTGAACAGTTAATTATATGCCATTCTTCCAATTGAATTTAAGGGCATTTAAAATGAAAAAGTTATTTAAAATGTTGGAACAAAATGAAGTATGTTTATAATTTTTTAAAATTTAAGATTTTTGGATGGAGTTACTTTACAAAAAACTTTTTCATATTTCAATATTTTTTTTTTTTGGTTAAAAACAGAGTCCTTGTTTTTTGAGTTTTTATTTTTTATTTTTTATTTTTTAATATATACATATATACTGGTCCTAAAAATCAAGCTTCTTTGTAAGTTTTTTTCTTCTTAACTATTAGTCTTGCTTGAGAAAGAATGGATATATAAAATTAGAGATATGTATTGGAGGAGAGAGAGTTTAATATGGTAATTAAAAATTTATGAGAGAGTGTTTAATATGTATATTGAATCTAATAATTTAGGAGAGATAATTTTTTTCTTTTTAATAATTTAATTCAATAAAGATTACTCCTAAATGAATCCAAAGACTACGATGGTTTATCCTAACTTTTATTAAAATAAAGTAGAGTGTCTTTAGAAATTTATTTTTTTAAATGGAGTGTCTTTATAATAGGAGTGCCAAAAGATAAAAAAGATAATTTTGGAACAAAAGAAAGTGTCATTAAAAAAAATTTAAATTTAAATTTTGAAAAGGAAGTGTCTTGAGAAAAGAAGTGTAAAAAAAAAAAAAAAAAAAAAGATTGTCAAAAGAAGCTCTTTATAAGAAAACGTTTAAGAAATATTTCCTAGACGCAAAGTCTCTTAAAACCTCCGTGGAAAAAAATACAAACTAAATTCCAAGAATAATAAATAAAAATAAATAAAAAAAACTTTGATCACTTTCTTCCTAGACTTAAATAGTAGAGAAGCTCAAACCGTGTTATATGATTTCAAAAAAATGAATTTGTACAAGTAGTGGCATGCCTGACTTGTCAATTAAGCTTGTTGTTAATCAAGTCAAACTTTTTCTTCAATATCATTATCAAGTCGGAATCATTTCCAACTCCAAACAATACGTTAGACACTAAAATATCATGAGATTACCAAACTAATTCATATAACTTACTAGAAATTTTAGATTAGAAAATTTGATCATTTTTTTTTTTTTGCAGACTTACCAATAGAATAGCTTCTACATACTGTGTTATATCTTTTTGGAAAATTGAATTTCTACAAGTAGTGACATGCTTGACTTGTCAAGCTTGTTGCTATCAATCCAAACTTTTTCTTTGATAACAAGTCGGAATCATCCTCAACTCCAATAATACATTTGAAAAAAATTCAAAATAGGGACAATTTTGGGGTTAATGCAAAGTCAAAGTCTCATCTAATTAGTTGGAAAAGAGTACTAAACAAACATATTTAAAAAAAATATATATTTTTCCATAGTTTATTCTAGTCCCAGTTCTTCTGCCCACCCCTAGTTATACATAAGGGTAGGACACCAATGCAAAATCTTCTGCAACATATGTGGAAAAATGGACTAGCATTCAATAAATACAATTTTCATTTAGAAAAGAAAAAAAAAAAACAATATTATCTAATAATTTGTTATTCAATTGAATAAAAGAAGAGAAATTATAAACTATTAAAAAGGTAGTAAGAAGTATTTGAGATGATGAGACATTGATGTGCGGAAAAATGCAATAACTTCCAAGAAATTTGAAATTTTGATACCTTTTCTATGGACATCGTTTAATTGATATCTATTAGAGTATTTATGCGTGACTTTGCCTGGGTCAATCACCGCAATTAATCCTCAAATAAATCAAGGTTACTACAATATATGACAAAGTTGAAATGGATATTACAAATTAACAATCGCATTCAGATTAAGAGAATAAAAATCAGCTTAAAAACTTAGGAACAAATTAATAGAAATGAATAGAAGGTAATATGTAAGGTTAATTTTTCTTATTTATGTTTAAATGTCGAGACTTTGGAAAGTGAACAGTTAATTATATGCCATTCTTCCAATTGAATTTAAGGGCATTTAAAATGAAAAAGTTATTTAAATGCTGGAACAAAATGAAGTGTATTTAGAATTTTTTAAAATTTAAGATTTTTGGATGGAGTTTCTTTAGAAAAAGAGTGTTAAATTATAAATTTGGATTGTAAGGAGAAAAATATAAGAGTGGCCCTAACGGTCTATTTCTATCCCACTTTTTAAATTTTTGATTTAATTAAATAAAACTAAATGTTTTTATTAATTTTTTTGATTTATTTCCAAAACTATATTGTTTACTTATTTTTTTTTAAAGGATAATTACTCCGGTAGCCATAAATTTTGGTTACCACTATCAAAATAGTCATTTGTATATGCCCTTACGTTAGGGGGGTTTGTAGGTGAGAAAGATTATAATATATATATATATATGATGGTTCTCTAGTAATGACGTCCTAAAATTGTAAGTTAAGGACGTCCAATCACAATCACATATTCATATTGGGTATAAGTATTTTTTAATGTGGGGTTGTGGGCCCAATATGAATGTGAGGTTGTGGTTAAACGTCTTGAAATTATAAAGTCAAGACATCCTTACTAAAGAACCACCGTGTGAGTATATATATATAGTACTTCTCTAATCAGGATTGTCCTGACTCTATAATTTCAAGACATCCAACCATAGTCACACATTCACAGTGGGCCCACAACCCCACATTAACAAATACTCACACTCAATATGAATGTGTGGCTATTGTTGGATGAACGTCATTAACTTATAATTTCAAGACATCCTTACTAGAGAATCATCATATATATACAATATATATATATTAATCTTTCTCACCTTCAAACCCCTTAACATAATGGTATATATAATTATACAAACCAAATTTTTGTACCTTTGGATTATGTATGGCCCATAGTTTATTCCGTCTCGGTTTTTTTGCCCACCCCTAGTTATACGCGTAAGGGTAAGACGTAAATTCAAAGTCTTCTGCAACATGTATGTGGAAAAATGGATTACCATCCAATAAATACAAAATTTTGATCACTTACATTGATATGTCTATTGAATAATATTGCTTGACTTCGTCAATCCAGTTGCTTTCAATAGAAACTTATCTCTCTTTTTCAGTTCAAAATCGCTTTAAAAAAAAAAATGTAATGAAATGAATTTTAGTATTGTATTCTAATTGGGTTGCTTATTAAATTAATTGAATCTGCATATTTCATTTTTTTTAAACATTACAATTAATTTGGGGCTTGGGGAAGAGGAAGGACTCGAACTCACAACCTCAAGGGTGTAAGTGTGAGGGGTATTTGACTGGTCCAACTAAGATCAAACAATACATGTACGGCTCAGATAATTACTCCCACAAACTGAGAGAAAACTCCTCACATATGTTTATAAAATGCATATGGGGGCACTCAAACCCTTCATCACCACCGGAAGTGAGGTGCACTACCGTTTCTGCTAAGAAGTGTTGTGCTAGTGATTTACATTTTAACTCATTTATTATTACGTTCAAATTTATAATTAATTTTATTATATTTTCTTATTTTTTAAAAATAGTTTAGTTTATTAAAATTTGTAGTTTAGTGTACCTACTCATAAGAAAAATATAGGAAAACGTTTAAGAAATATTTGCCTAGATGCAAAGTCTCCTAAAACCTCTGTGGAAAAAATGAAAACTAAATTCCAAGAAATCAAAAAACTTTGATCACTTTCTTCCTAGACTTAAATAGTAGAAAATTAAAACTCAAACCGTGTTATAAGCTTTCAGAAAAATGAATTTGTACAAGTAGTGGCATGCCTAACTTATCAATTAAACTTGATGCTAATCAAGTCAAACTTTTTTTTCGATATCATTATCAAGTCGGAATCATTTCCAACTATGACAATACGTTAGACACTAACACATCATGAGATAACAAAACTAATTCATATAACTTACAAGAAATTTCAGAATAGAAAATTTGATCATTTTTTTCCTAGACTTGCCAGTAGAATAGCTTCTATGCATACCGTGTTATATCTTTTTGGAAAATTGAATTTCTACAAGTGGTGACATGCTTAACTGGTCAAGCTTGTTGCTATCAATCCAAACTTTTTCTTTGATAACAAGACGGAATCATCCTCAACTCCAATAATACATTTAAAACAAATTCAAAGTAGGGACAGTTTTTGGGGTTAATGCAAATTCAGAGTCTCATCTAAATTGGAAAAGAGTACAAAACAAACATAATTTTTTTTTTTTTAATATTTTCCATAGTTTATTCTAGTCCCGGTTCTTCTACCCACCCTTAGTTATACGTAAGGGTAAGACGCCAATTCAAAGTCTTCTGCAACATGTGTGGAAAAATGGACTAGCATCCAATAAATACAATTTTCATTTAGAAAAGAAAAAAAAAACAATATTATCTATTAATTTGTTCTTCAATTGAATAAAAGAAGAGAAATCATAAACTATTAAAAGGGTAGTAAGAAGTATTTGAGATGATGAGACATTAATATGCAGAAAAATGCAATAACTTCCAAGAAATTTGAAAATTTGATACCTTTTCTATGGACATCATTTAATTGGTATCTATTAGAGTCTTTATGCTTGACTTTGCCCGAGTCAATCACTACGATTAATCCTCAAGTAAATCAAGGTTACTACAATATATGACAGTTAAAATGGGCATCACAAATTAACAATTGTATTCAGATTATGAGAATAATTATAACAAATATGACAAGAAAAATCAACTTAAAAACTTAGGAACAAATTAGTAGAAATGAATATAACTATATAAGGTAATATGTAAGGTTAATTTTTCTTATTTATGTTTAAATGGTGAGACTTTGGAAAGTGAATAGTTAATTATATATAGCATTCTTCCAATTGGATTTAAGGGTATTTAAAATGAAAAATGTATTTAAATGCTGGAACAATTTAAGATTTTTGGATGGAGTTTGTTTAGAAAAAGAGTGTTAAAAGATAAATTTGGATTGCAAGGAGAAAAATAAAAGAGTGGTCCTAACGGTCTATTTATGACCCACTTTTTAAATTTTCATTTAATTAAATAAAACTAAATGTTTTTAGAGAGCTTCTCTTTACAATCCATAAATTATCTATTTACATTCTAATTTTATTTTATTTTTTTATTAATAACAATTTAAACCTGAATAAAAATGACTAAACAAGACAAAAAAATTCTAAATACACTCCAAACTAATTAAATTATTAACAAATGAAATTCTCTCGCCTAAATCGTTAGATTAAATATTACATATTAAACTCTCTTTTCTAAATATGTTATTACCATATTAAATTCTCTCTCTCTCTCTCTCTCTCTCTCTCTCTCTCCATTTTTCAAAAAAAAAGTTTATATCTCCATACTTTCTCGATCAATCTCTAATTAATAGTTAAAGAAGAGTAGGAAGAAGAAAATCTTCCTTGGTGGCTTTGGTGGTCCAAGGCTTGGGATGAAAATCTCAAGTCCTTAGTTCTACTCTTGGCAATTACATTGTGGCCGGTCATTAGGGCGCTAGCTCAGTTGGTGGAAGGATGGATTTGGGGCACGGATAATTCTCGGGTTAATGGTTCGAATCCTACCCAGGAAAGGCGAATTCTGATTTACCCGCTTGCATCTTTATGTGGCTGGGGGTGTGGCCTGAGGTTGGATCCTTGATACAAAAAAAAAAGTTAAAGAAAAAAAAACTTATGAATATTTCAGTTTTTTACTAACAGTAATATATATATATATATATTTAAAAGTCAATACAAATACTTTGTTTTTCAATATATATATACATATTTTCTATTATTAGTTCGTCCTGACAATAAAAATATCATGACGAAGAATGTGGACCACTAGATTTACATACTTTGACTCAAAGTGTATGCACTTATCAAAACTGATAATAGAATAACTATATATATATATATATGAAAACTTGATTTGTTTCAACTATATTTGATTAAACTCAGAATCACCAAGACTAATGAAAGAATTAAAGTTCTACAGGCAATCATATACCTACAAAAGTAACAAAAAATATTTTTATAATTCAAAATTTTTTTAATAGGGTGCTTTATATATATATATATACATAAATACGGTTCCTAAAAATCAAGCTCATTCATAAGTTTTTTTTTTTCTTAACTGTTTGATTGTTTAATATGTAATATTTAATCTAATGATTTAAGAGAGATAATTTTTTTTTTTTTTTTAATAATTTAATTCAAAAAAGATTACTCTTCGGATGAATCCAAAGGCTATGATGATTCGTTCTAACTTTTATTAAAATAAAATGGAGTGTCTTTAGAAATTTATTTTTTAAAATGGAATGTCTTTAGAATAGGAGTGTCAAAAGATAAAAAAGATAATCTTAGAATAAAAGGAAGTGTCTTTAGAATTTTTTTAAAATTTAAATTTAAAGGATGGAGTGTCTTTAGAAAATAAGTGTAAAAAGAAAAAATTGGATTGTCAAAAGAAGCTCTCATGTTTTTATTAATTTTTTATTTATTTATTTCCAAAACTACACTGTTTATTTATTTTTTAAATTTTTTTTTTTTTTTTTTTTTTTTGAACAGCAAAAACAAAACAAAGGCCAAGAAGGCCACCCAAAGAAAAAAAGAGCACAAAGAAGGACAGAAACACAAGCGCCCCCAAAGAAAACGAAAGAGACAACACCAAAAACATGACACAGCCAAACAAAGAAGAAAAGCAACAACCAGACCCGAAACAACCACAACAAGGAATCAAATGTCCCAATTTAGAAAGTCACCAGATCTGCTAGAGCCTAATTTGGCAAGATTATCCGCGTAAGAATTCGCCGATCTCGGATTAAAAGCAACCACCACCCTTTTCAGATACTCCAACCCACTCCTAATCCCGTAAATGGTATTGACGAAATTGAGACAGCCAAAACCCTCGTCATTAATCCAAGAAACAGCCACTCTGGAGTCGCTAAGAATAACAATCTCTCTATTAAACATCCTCTGATTGGAAGCACACAAATCAGCAGCTTCCGCTATAGCTAACAACTCTGTCTCGTTAGACTCACGTATCCCAACATACTTGGAAAAAACGCATAAAATCCTACCTCTGCTATCTCTCAGAACCCCTCCAATGCCCGCGTGACCCGGTTTGCCACGCACCGAACCATCCACATTAAAATAAAGAATATTGTTGGGGGGCGGGGACCAACTAACCGAAGCCTTCTTCTCTGCAGTAGGGGCTTCACTGCAACGCTCCTTTAAATCAAGGATAATAAGAGTGATGGGATCGGAGGAACCAACCCCAAAAAATTTAAACCACCAAGCAACCTTCATTTTTACCAAATCTGAAGCAGCAGAGATAGAAATCTCCTCCCCCTTGAAGACTCTCTTGTTTCTGACTTCCCACGTGGTCCAAGTCACCGCAAAAAATAGCGATTTCCAAGCTCTAAGATGACTGCTGGAAACGCATAAATTAACCCAACCTTCAGCCCATCCCAGAACAGTGTTATTGGACACAAAAGAAACATCTCACCAAGCCATACAGGCGGACCAAAGCCTCCACGCCCAGCTGCACTTAACAAAAAGGTGATCAACCGATTCCAACTCCGTCTCGCACAAAGGACACTCGCCACTACCTCCCACAGACAGACCCAACTTCTGAATAACAGCCCCAACCATCACTCTGCCCTTCAACAGCTGCCACACGAAAAGCTCCACCTTCGGAGGACACAACCCCTGCCAAACGAACTTATCCAGCCAAGACTCTCCCACCTGAGGCTCCTCTAAAGACCTACGAAACGAAGCCACCGAAAAGATGCCTTTAGGACTTAAGTTCCAGGCAAGAGCATCGGCCACGGACCTGCGCAGACGGAAGCTCTCCAAAACCGAAATGAAGCAATTCCACTGATTACGCTCCCAACCGAATAAATTCCTTCTTAAAGGAATGGCCCATCTCCAAACCTCATTCTCCCAAAAGCCAAACAAACTAATCGGACCAGCCTTAATAGAGGAGAGGGAAAAAATCCTCGGAAACGAAACCTTAAGGGCCACAGAGTCCACCTTAATGTCATCCCAAAACCTCGCTTTAGCACCATTGCCCACAACCACCTTGAACCCATCTTCAATCAGCTGCCTAGATTTTTCGCCAATTTTAAAGAGACTACCCACAGCTTTGACGAAATTTGAGGACAGATTTTTACCTTGCCAATTCCAGGAAAAACTCCCCGTATCCACACCATAACGAGCACACAAAACCTTTCTCCAAAGGGCCTCGTGTTCCCTCCCAAAACGCCATACCCATTTACCCAGCAGCCCTTTGTTTTTTATCGCCAATCTCCCAATACCAAGGCCACCACTCGCTTTACTTCTGCAAATGGTCTCCCAATTAATCAGATGGATTTTTCTCTTTAACACGCTATCACCCCATAAAAAACCACGTTGAATCTTTTCAATTTTGTGAGCAATACCAGTCGGAATTTTGAAAACCGACAACATGTAGGCTGGAATACTGTTTAGGACAGCCTTAATTAAGGTAATTCTCCCACTCTTCGATAGAAATCTACGTTTCCACGGAGCAAGCCTACTCTGAATTTTCGCGACCAAAGGCTGCCAAAAATTTTTCGACCAAGGTTTTGCCCCCAAAGAAAGGCCAAGATACTGGATCGGAAGCGACCCTTTATTACATCTCATAGCAGCTGCCCAGCTCAAATCATCGTCTCTCGTCTTACAAATACGGACAACTTGGGATTTATGGAAATTAACCTTTAAACCCGAAGCAAGCTCAAAGCAACGCAAGATTCTCTTAATATTCACAATATACTCCAATTTCGGCTTGATAAAAAGAACGGTATCGTCAGCGAATTGGAGATGAGAAATACACAAATTTCCATCATCAAACACCTCCCCTTGGATCATATCTTTACTGGCAGCTTTGAGGAACAAACCACTCAGGCCTTCAACAACTATATTGAAAAGAAAAGGAGAAAGGGGGTCACCTTGCCTCAAACCCTTTTCCACGCCAAACTGAGGAGTTGGACTACCGTTGACTAAAACCGACAACAGGGGAGACGAAACACAGCTAAGGATCCAACTTCTCCATCTAGCCCCGAATCCCATGTTGATCATCATGGACTCCAGAAATCCGTGATCAACACTATCATACGCTTTCTCGAAATCCAATTTGATTAGGAGACCACCCTCTTTATCCTTCTTCCATTTATGAATAATCTCATCCGCCACAACATAACTGTCCAAAATCTGACGACCTTTAACAAAAGCCATCTGGTAATCGCCAATAATCGAACCCATCACCCTTCTGATACGATTGGCGAGAATTTTCGCCAATATCTTATACATGGCCCCAATGAGACTAATCAGTCTAAAGTCCCCTAGAGAATTCGGATTCTTGATTTTCGGGATAAGGGCTATGAAAGTGTGATTCAACTCTTTCACTATGGAGCCATTCTTATGAAATTCATGCAAGAAATTCATGAAGTCATCACGGATGACCCCCCAATGAGATTTGAAAAAGCTCAAACTGAGTCCGTCCGGACCCGGCGCCTTGTTTCCGTCACAATTATTTAGAGCCTCAAGAGCCTCCTCACTAGTAAAATCTGCTTCCAACATTAAATTTTCGGACAAGGACAGCTGCCTACAGTCCACCTCCCTCATAACCGGTCTCCTCCACTTCACATTCACAAAATGATTTTTGAAATGGCGGAAGACAAACTCTTTAATCTGAATAGGGTCCGTTAGGATGTTACCTTCAAACGAGAGATTCCCCACGAAGTTGCCCCTACGCCTACCATTAATACACCCCATTTCTGATCTCTCTATCTCTAATCTCTGTATACGTTTCTCTCACCTCTATTGAACGATTTATTTCTTCATCTTTTATTTTTATTTTTATTTTTTAATTTTTTTCTTCTTCTTCTTATTTCATGTTGGAAAAGAAAAAAGAAAAAAAATAATGGGTTGCTTCAACACAACGATAGCTTGATATCATTCTAAAGAAAAAATTAACTTCAAACTTACTTCTTGAGAAGAAATTGTTTCCAGATGCTTGATATCATTCTCAGGCAATTCTTGCAGATGCTTGATATTATTTTCAGACAATTCTTACATATGTTTGATTTCATTCTCAGACAATTATTCTATATGCTTGATATCTTTCTCAAACTTTTCCATAATATTTTGTATGTGTGTAAGAAGCAAATTTTATGGTTAAGAGTTAAGAATTTTATTTTTTCAAGAAGCGGATTATAAGAATGTGGGTTTTTTTTTTTTTTTTTTTTTTTTTTGAAAAGGAATGTGGGGTTTTAATAAATTTACTTTGTAGAAGATTTTTTTTTTCTTTCTTAAATCATACGTCTCTTTAATAATTTTGGTAAATGAAAAAAAAAAAATACTATATAATAAAAGTGGGGCATAAATAGACCGGTATGGTGTGCTATAATAGCACAACTCAAAATAAAATCTTTTATTTTTTGTTGGCAAAAGTGCCACTTAATTGCCCTTAATACTAAATGACTTAATTGCCCTTAAAGAACAGATACTAGTATACAATTATACAATTATACAACACAACAGGAGAAAACCCCAAATTCTATGCCGTAACCCGAAACCATCCCGATAACCCACCCAACCCGAAGCCATTTTGATTGTCGCCGTCCGCTCGTCAGCAACCGACGACCGTCAACACCCATCTCCAGCACAACTCCAGTTCCGCAATTTCTTCACTTTCTGCTCAAACGTACATAAATCTTTCTCATTTTCATACTCTAGTTCACTCTTCATGCAAGTATTCAGTTTATTATATTGTTTGTTTTTTAAAAAAATTTCTTATATGTGGATTTTAATTATTTATCAAACATCATGATTTATGTTTTCTTTTAGTTGTAGTGTGTAATGTTTTGGTGGGTTTGTTATATAATCATGGTTTCAGATGAAAAGTTGTCAGATTTCATTTGATGTTATCTGGTTAACTCTTGTGACAGTTTATATGCTTCGATTTTAAATAATTATAATTATAGTTTGGTAATTCACATATGTTTATATATTTTAAGTGTTCTTGGTTATTTTGTATGTATGCTAAATTTTTCTAGATAATTTCCCATATTAGTTAAATTGACAAGAATATAACAATCTTGTACGTAATTGGGTTTGATTGATCTTTGATGTTGTGGATTGTGGTTGAGTTTTGATGTTGAAAATTGAACTCAAGTTGAGTTGGGAATCCGCTTTGGATCTAGATTTAGGTGGCATATGTTCCAACCAATAACTGAACTTTAAATAGATACTCTTGATATGTTGAATATTCCAAGTTTATAGTATTTGTCTCCAGTGCTGTTTGTTGTGTTTTGACTTGTTCTTTGTAAACTATAATATAGGATAAGATTCTTGTGCCTGTTGAGCATGTAAGATGTATGTAATAAATTGGTGAGGGATTTTAAAGTTTCATTCAATTCTTGCTGTCTATTTCTTAGATACAAAGGGAAATAGTCATGGCCTAATTGCGACCTATAGTCTGGTAGAAGATAAAGTTTATGGTAACAAAGAAAGCAAACCAGAAAGATTCAGAGGTTTTACTAATGCTCTAAAGAGTTTTGATTTCCTACTTACTTTAAATACAACTTGGGCTTTTAGGTTTCTTAACCAACTTCAATAGCCAAATTTACTCTATTTTAAATACAATTTCTTAAAAGTAGGGTTTTTTTTTTTTTTTTTTTTTTTTTTTTTTTTTTTTTGTGGTTGTTCATATTTATATACCATTTAAAGGCTATTTGAAAATGAAAATTTAGTCCGAAAGTGCCATTTCTTTTTTAGCTTGATATTGTAGTAGAATATTCTGACCATGTGATGAACTCTTCTATACATCTTCTTCCTCAAATTGTGTTAAATCAGTCCATGGGACACCAGAGTAGTTCTAAAATCAGTAACATTTTTTTGTTTGTTTTATGATATAATTAATTGATATTAGTTTGATGTTGTTAAAGTCTTGAAGATAACATAATGCTTTCTCTAATTACCTTCTTTAGATTGTTAAAGATATCATGGAGTTGTTCCTAAAAGGTAGTTGGTACTATAGCCAACACTTTTTCTTGCGTACCGTAGCCAATTCCTCAAACCGCGTTATTTGTGTTTCTTGATGATGATTTCTATGACTTTTCAATTAGTTGCCCATCTTATTCACGCAGCATGGGACATTGTGGTCTTGTTATTTTTTTTAATTATAAAATCTTTGACAATATAATGGAAAACATAAGATAAATTTACAAATAAGGTAAATCCAAAGTCTTAGCGTGGAAAGTTTGCAAACTATATGCTTAAAATGCATCCCAAGGATATGAAATTATAACTATTATCTTATTTGTAAATGAATCCAAGGTCCACTTACATAACAAGTCTTGGAATTTGGTCCAATGTCTAATTGCAGAAACAGATTAGGGAATGGATTTGTAAATAAATGCACTGACAGCATTAAATAGGCAGAAAGCAGGAAATAAGAAAGAAATTAAGTCTTTGAACCACAAATCAAACACTCCCCAATTATTTTATAAAACATTATAATAGAGGAAGAACATGCAGAGTTTCTAATTTCTAGGAAAGCGTGTTTTTCTGTAGGTTGACTTATCAAATAATGCCAACTTAGAATGCCAACCACACTTATCAGATAATGCAAGGCCAAAAATAATTACTACCCAAGTGGCTGGACATCACAATCAATCACCCCCCAATTAGCAGTGCTTGCACTGCATGGCAGCCAGTCCCATCAAATCAATCACCCCACAATTAGCGGTTGTGCCTGCACGTTGCAGGTAAAGGAAGAATCGACATATTGATTGACTGACCTAGTTTTAAATCAAATCTTCTAAGAGTTTTTCCATTAACACTGAATACTTAATGAGTTCTATTCAGTTATTTGATTTGATTTGATTTTTTAAGTGTTAAAATCACTTAATAAACCTCTAAAACTATTTGTTTTGAAAAGTGAAAAAATTTCACTTTTCACTAAACACAAATCCAGTAGAATTTAATGTAAATTTTTACTTCAAGAACTATATTCACTAATTTAATTTATTTCCAAAACTAACCACTTGTTCTATAATTGGTTTGTTTTTTATTTATTTATTTATTTTTAACATGAAATCTATAAATTATATAATTATCCAAGTTTATTCCAAATCATTTAAAGAATAAATTATACACATGAAGTAGATTGCTAATAAGAACATATTGATAAACTTCATTTTGTCCGTAATATACACATGAAGTAACTTATTTATTATTATTATTATTATGTCACCAGTTAAGAGTTTATTAATTATTAGATTCTATACAATAATATAAATTTGAAATATTATTAATAACTAAATAAATTTATTTTAGAATTAATTTATAGATTAGAGTTGTTCGTAATATATTAAAATGTAAATATATAACAAATAATAATTAGAAGAGCATAGATGTAAAAGTATTTATTTTCATATATTTATAACTTAAAAAAAAACAAACAACTTATAACTTATATTCAGTTTTCAGTGAAAAAAAATAAACATGTTTTTCAGTTTTTAGTTTCAGTCACTATTCAGTTTTCAGTAACATTCAGCACTATTCAGTCTTCAGACAAAAAATCAAACGGGCCTAAGTCAAGTGTGAAATTTGTGTCCAATTTCCAGGAAAGTTTGGTTGACTCCGGAGTCAACCACACTTGTCAAATAATGCAAAGTTGATAATAATTACAACCCAAGTGGCCAGACATCACAATCAATCACACTGGAAAATAATGCCAACTTATGTGACTTGATCATATCTTCCTTCTTTATACAATTATACTTAATTTATTTGAGAAATATTGCTAAATACATTATCTTGCAAGTGTGCCGCTTAACATTATTTGCTAACATATGTCCAAAAAATTTTATATATCTACAAAACAACTGCTATTGTTTTTCTAGTAGTGATATAATTAAATGGACATTAAAAAAATAAAAAATAAAAAGAAAAAATAAAAAAGAAAAAAAAGGAAAAATAGAGAATGCTGCTACATTTGACAGTAAACTTGCATATTTCTCTAATTAATTAATTAATTGCTTACACCATAACTTTTAAGAGATTAAGATCATAAATCTTTTATTTATTATTATCTTTTCGGGACTGATCAAAATGGACAGAACAATGCCTAAGCATCAATACTCAATAATATTTAGGCAGAGAAAACTGCAGAGAGATTAAAGATATTTTTTGGGTTGACTCCGGGCGGGTCAAGCATAAGTGGTCCTCAAATAAAGAAAAGTTAATACAATCTAAATGGACATCATATGCACAATTTTATATCTAAATAATTATTAATGCTAAGCCTTTGAAAAGAGAATGGTCAATTATATGTCATTTTTAAAATTGAGTTTAACTAATAGAATAAGCCATTCATGTGATTATAAATAGTCTCTCTTGTTAATTGCAAAGGTAGTATATTCTACCTGGAAAATAGTGAAGTTATTTGAGATGGGTTTAACGCAGCAGTTATGGATGTGGGTATTTGTAGTAGTATTGACTCTTGCATCATTAGATAGTAGGTGGAGTGAGGGGTGTCTGGAACAAGAGAGATTTGCTCTCTTGCAACTTAAACCTTTCTTCAATTCTCTTCACTATCTTGACAATTGGGTTGAGGGAGATCACAACAACTCAGATTGTTGTCAATGGAATAGGGTTGAGTGCAACCATACCACCGGCAGAGTCATCTCACTCGATCTTGAATTTACAATGAATAATGACGAAATGGGAGAATGGTATCTAAATGCTTCTTTGTTTTCTCCCTTCCAACAACTACACAGCCTTGATTTAAGTTATAATGGGATAGCCGGTTGTGTTGAGAATGAAGGTCTCTTGCCTTTTCCTTTAATCCTTGTCTAATTCTTAATTTTAAATATTAATTAATGAATAATTTATTACACTCTCATATGCACTTGTCTATATATTTTAAACAATTTCCTTGCATGTTTTGATCAAATATTACTCTTCTATAGTCATGGAGTTCATGAAACACTACTTTCTTCAAGAAAGTATAGATAATAATATAATTAGTTTGATACTTTGATTTACTAATTAATTGATATACCTAATGAAACTGGAAACTGTTTTTTCTCATGTTACAGGTTTTGATAAGTTGTCAATATTAAGCAACTTGGATGCGCTCTATTTAAGTGAAAATAGCTTCAACAACAACATTTTATCATCTCTAAATACTCTTTCATCGTTAAAAAATTTATCTCTATCTTATAACAAATTGAATGGAATAGTTGATCTTCAAGGTAATCTTTTTTACCTATTCTCTCTCTCAAAACAATAAGGCTCTAAGTTTGAAGGAAATGGATTTTATCTGATCTTTAATGAAGCTAAAAGTTTGGAATTGAATTCTTTGAGAAAATCATTTTACCCCCCTCAAATTGTTGGTAGAGACCAAAAAAATCTATTATTTACATGTGATGCTTCTTACCCGACTTTCTTTGCACCCATTTTAGAATAAGACTCTTATAACAAATTACTGTTTTTGGAATCAAGCAGAAATTAATGAGATTAGTGAAATTGTGTTTCCCAAAGATATTGACGAAAGCAAAATTTGATTGTTTAATTTCCAGAGGTCATTCATTCATTCCATCACTAAAGGACCCATTAAATCTTTTAATAATTAAATTAAGGTTAATAATTAGGAAAATATAACTTTTAACTTGTTATTGGAGAAAAATAGAAGCAAGGGATCGTGCCTTTGTTCATTATCATTTTTAATTTCTTGACAACTGCTAATTTGCTGATTAATTTTAGCGGCTGTTTCAGAGATTGTTTAGATTGATACAATTAGTTCAGTTTTCAAATTAATTCTTGAATTAATAGTTTATGTAATAGCTGATTCTCTTCTTACAGGTTTAGATTGAGTAATGGTTCTCTAAATATTTCTCCATTTTGGAGACTCAAAATGAAATATTCTATCTCTATAAATTTACAACTCCAATCATTCTCCATTTTAAAATCTCCAAATAATAAATTATTATAATTTTACTTTATAATTAATATTTCAAACTTTCTTTAACAAAATTATTTTCTTTTAATTATTTAAGATAATAATTTATTCACTTTTATTTAATGGTGACCATGGTTCGAACCGGAACCGGGGGGTGGGGAACTGAACCATACCAGTTCCCTCCTTATATATATATATATATTTAAATCGTTGGAGCCAATATTCCAATAAACTTAGTTAACATATCTTTTTACTTTTTAATATTTTTTTAATTTATAATTTTAAATTTAATTTTTAAAAAAGAATCGAACAATAGGAACCGGAACCGGAACCGAAACCGGTGCCTTGTAGTTCGGGGTTCCCTGCGGTTCCGATTCCGGTTTAGATTCCCTAAGGAACTGGAACTGAACCAAACCATGGACACCATACTTTTAATTTTCAATGTACTTTTTTTGTTATATTTTTGTGGTAATATTTTAAGGAAATTGTTTGAATACTGACCCCACTAATGGGGTGTTGCCACTTGGCTTTTTTCTTTTAACTTTTTACATTTATCTTCTTGCAATTTTCACAAATGGGCCACGTGGTAAAACCCTATTGGTTGTTTAGTACCTAGTCAGTACCCAAACATTGTCCATATTTTAATTTGAAGATATTAATGTTATTATGTTGCTTATTGAATTATTTAAAGTTAATTATTATGATATATGTTAATTACATATAAAAATTGATGATTTGAAAACATTTGTTTTAAATTAAAATACCTATTGGTTTATTGATTAATATTAATAATAAAAAGTGTAATAAATGAAAAATTATAAAATTATTAAAATATAGTAAATATTAGACTCTATTGAAAGATCTCAACAAAATATTTTCAATGGTATAATTTTTATAGTAATTAGATTTATGAATAAAGAGTTATAATAGATTATTTGATTTTTGTTAAAAATGTAAAAACGAAATTAAGGGTAAGATAGGAATAAAAAAAAAGCGAATAGTGAATTGGAGATTTGCTTTTTGGGTCTCCAAATTTGGAGAACCAAAATTGAGTCTCCATTTTTATTGCATGGGGAAATGTGAATCGGAGACCCATTAGAGCTCCCACAATCTCCATTTTGGGTTTTTAGAGACCCATTGGAGATGGTCTTAGTTAATCTGACAATGTCCCTAAAAGTGGTATAAAAAAAAAAATGGTTTAGTACCTACAATCAATTTCTATAACTAGCACATTGAAGATAAATTTGTTTATATCTTTCCATTTACAGGAAACCGTACAAGTTTGAGGAACTTGCAATGGCTTTCTCTACAAAATGTCAGCATTCATAATGGAAGCGCCCTATTGCAGTCATTAGGGCTGTTGCCATCTTTAAAGGGACTTGACCTTAGCTATAATAATTTTAGTGAAATTATATTAGATACTCAAGGTAAGTCTACTTGCTCCTTTCGATTTCCATTAACTTTTCCTAGAATCTTCCATATATAGCTTCATTTTATTTAAGTTACTATTCTTTTTTAATCAGATTAACAATTTTTTGGTCACGAGAAAGGTACTAATTAAAACAATTTTTGATTACTTTAATAGGGTTGTTTTTTATTTTCAATTTGTTTCATAAATCACACATGTTTCCACAAGCGCAAATATAATCTTATTCATTAATTCAATTTAATAAACATTAAAAGGGTGATTTTGTCCCAACAATTAATTTCTATAACCAGCACATTTGCTTATATCTTTCCACTTACAAGTAAAAGTTCAGGTTTGAGGAAAATTATATATTACGACTATTTTATTATTTTAAAAAAATTACAATAATTTTATAGTAAAAGCATAAAGAATAAGAAAATTTCAGAACTTACATTTGACTATTTGAGTTTATACATCTTACTCGTACTGTCATACATAGAGTCACGTACACACTATTGATGTATACATAGAGTCAATAAGAATAGTATTTCGCATTTGGGTTATCATCCAATTTAGCTTGAATAAATATTGTTGAATATTGATGATGTATATTTGGTTTTTGAGTTGCTTCAATTTTTTATTTTTTATATTTTGGTTTTTGTGCTTGTAGATTCGTATAATTTGAAGAACTTGAAACATTTGAACATAGATGAAACTAATCTCAACATCAGCGTTCTACAAATAATTGGACGGTCGACTTCTTTAGAGTTCTTATCATTGCAGAACTGTAATCTCGAAGGCACATTTCCGGATCAAGGTTAATGACTTAATTTTTCTCTCATTAAAGTAAATTTGTTAGAGCTCATATTATAATCGAATTAAAAAATAAAATTGCATAAATTCTCTATAATTGTTGACCATTTTTTTTTCTACACCCTACAGTTGACAGTATAGTAACTCACTAACTTGTCCTCTCTATAAGATGAAAATTGATAACTTCTAAAACTACTGTCTACTGTTGAATGAAAATGACGAAATATTAGCTGATACAATTGAGTTATCAGTAAAAAAACTCAATTGTATTTAGATATTGAATGGAAAACTTTTGATAGTTAGGATTACGTCTATCTCAAATTGTTAAAAAATTTGAAACGTTTTAATTACACTATACATTTCTTTTTTATCCTTTTTAATTTATAACAACAAACGTATCAATTTTAAAGTTACCAACACCATATATTATTTGTATTTCAGGCAGCCTTTGTGAGTTGAAGCATCTACAACACCTGGATCTCTCCTATAATGACATAAAGGGTAGCTTGAGGTGTTTTGGAAATTTGACATCCCTTCAAGTCTTACATCTCAATTCCAATCAATTTTCTGGAAACATCTCTCCCCTTAGAGCTCTTACATCCATCCAAGAATTAGGTCTCTCTTTCAATCAATTTTCTGGAAACATCTCTCCCCTTAGAGCTCTTACATCCATCCAACAATTAGATCTCTCTTCCAATCAATTTTCTGGAAACATCTCTCCCCTTAGAGCTCTTACATCCATCCAACAATTATATCTCTATTCCAATCAATTTTCTGGAAACATCTCTCCCCTTAGAGCTCTTACATCCATCCAAGAACTCTATCTTTCATATAATCACTTCCAAATCCCAATTTCACTCGAACCATTTTTCAATCATTCCAAACTCAAGAGTTTCACTTGTAAGAATAACGACCTATATGCTGAAACAGAGTTATATTCTTTGGCCCCAAAATTCCAATTAAATTTCATCAGAATGTCTGGTTGCAGAGGAACATTCCCCAAATTCCTGTACCATCAACATGACTTGCAAATAGTTGATCTTTCTCACAATAACTTCACAGGGGTGTTTCCAGATTGGTTGTTAGAGAATAATACACAATTACAATATCTTCTTCTACTCAATAATTCTCTAACGGGACCTCTCCCATTGCCAATTCATTCTCATCTGAATTTAATGACGTTAGACATCTCCATCAATTTCTTCGGTGGACACATTCCTGCCGAAGTTGAGCATATCTTCCAGGATTAACAATTTTAAATATCTCCAGAAATGCTTTCGAGGGGAACATACCTTCTTCAATTGGTGATATGAAGTCGTTGGAAAGTTTGGACTTATCCCACAATCACTTGTCGGGCGAAATACCAGAGCACTTGGCCGAGGGTTGCTTCTCTTTAGAATTACTTGTTTTATCAAACAATTGCCTTCAAGGTCAGATTTTCTCTTCAAATTTCAATTTGACAAACTTGGTGAGTTTACAATTGGATGGCAATAACTTTTCCGGAAAGATCCCTGATAGCTTATCCAACACCTTCTTCATAAATGGACTGTATCTCAGTGATAACCAACTCTCTAGTAAGATTCCAGGTTGGTTAGGAAATCTGACATTTTTGACAGAGCTTGTACTGCCTAATAATCATCTCGAAGGTCCAATTCCACCTGAGTTTTGTCAATTGGAACATCTTGAAGTTTTGAACCTTGCTGGAAATAATATCTCGGATATACCATCTTGTTTTAGTCCTTCATCACTCAAACAAGTTCACTTGTCTAGAAATATGATACAAGGAGAACTAGAAGATTCATTCCGTAATAGTTCTTCTATGGTGACTCTAGATCTTGGCTATAACCGTATAAATGGTAGCATCCCAAATTGGATTGGTAGGATTTTTAACTTGACCTACCTTATCTTGAATAATAACAATCTTCAAGGTAGAGTGCCAATTCAGTTATGCCAATTGGATCGGTTACAGTTGATAGATCTTTCACATAACAATCTTTTTGGAGATATTCCTCATTGTCTTATGACTGCACTTCATGACAGAGATTTTGCTGTGCCACCTTCAAGTTACTATGACTTAGATATACAGGGAGCTGATCTTGTCAAGGGAAAGGAAGAGATTGTAGAGTTTAGAACGAAGACCATATCCTACTTTTACCATGGGAAAATTCTCACCAAAATGTCTGGAATTGATCTCTCATGCAATAAACTAACGGGCAGCATTCCTCTTCAAATTGGAAATCTTTCCATGATCCATACATTGAATCTATCCCACAACGATTTGACCGGAACAATCCCGTCAACATTTTCGAATCTCAAACAAATTGAGAGCTTGGATCTTTCCTACAACAATTTGAGTGGGATAATCCCTTATCAACTTGTTGACCTATCTTTCCTGGCAGTTTTCAGTGTGGCATATAATAATTTATCTGGAAGGACGCTTGGGCTGGTTGCACAATTTTCTACCTTTAAGGCAAGTAGCTATGAGGGAAATCCTCTTCTATGTGGTCTGCCACTGCCAAAAAGTTGTGATCCAATTGAATCACCGACGTTGTTGCCAACAAATTCAAGTGACATCGGAGAAGAAAATGATTTCATGGACATGGACATCTTCTACATCAGTTTTACAGTGTCTTATGCAATTGTGCTCTTGACAATTGTTGTTGTTTTGTTTATAAATCCTTACTGGCGACGAACATGGTTCTATGTTGTTGAAACATGGATGACTTCGTTTTACTATTTCATTGTAGATCATCTCCCCAAATGTCATTAAATCTAACTTTCTTGTTTAATTATTATTATTATTATTTTATAGCATTCTGGTTGTAATAAAATCATATTGTATGTTGTTTTTTGAAACATTTCAATTTATTTTTCAGTTTTTTGTGTTTTTATCGATAAAACTAAACAATTATATTATGTACTTGTGTTATAAATTCAATTCTTGAAAATGACAATCTACGAACCAAACACATGAGCTGTAAATCAAATTACATAAAATGACAGAAATAACCTGATCGAATCCGAAACGGCCAAATAAATGGGATTAATCCAGTTTTGAATTTAAGAATTCACATCCAAATCTCAATAGATAGCTTTGTAAAAAAGATAGGTTTTACCTTAATTGTGAGTTATCATTCGGATTTTAAACGGATTTTCGTTTCAAAATAAAAATCTTGTAAATTGACCATTTTACTCTTTTAACTTTGATTAAATGATTTAAAAGTAAGATTTTAAATTTTACAATTTAATTATGACTTGTAATCCAATTAAAATTTAACCTGTTTCACCAATTTTTAAAAATAAAAAATTAAATAAAATTGATTCAGATTATTGAGTAAGGTTTCTCCTTGCCGAATGTAAGACTAGAACAGCCTTTTATGAAGTTGATATAATCTAATGAAACATTCTTTTTTGTCGACGAATTAGTTCAAGAGAGAATAGCGGATTATTTATTGCAGTTTGAACCAACTGTTGCTGCAATTATGTGTATTACTTCATTCAAGGAATCCCCATCTGATAAAGAGTTGAATTGTTGATTCAAAAAGTGAGGCATGCTCTAGTAAATTTCTTTCCTTTGTAAATCGATCATTTTATCCTTAACTTTGATTAAAGGATTTAAAAATACGATTTTACCCTCTAGCCATTTAAAATTTTACAATTTAATTATGACTCGTAATCCAATTAAAATTTAACATGTTTCACCAATCTTTAAAAATAAAAAATTAAACAAAATTGTTTCAGATTATTAAGGTTTCTCCTTGCCAGATGTAAGACCCATAGAGTCTTCTGCGGAGATCCTTGATCAGAACCGAGCCTCAAATCAGCTCTATTTTTTGCTGGTTATTATCTCATGGAATCCGCAAAATAATAATAAAACAGAAGTCAGAAAGCAATTACAAGGACAAAATATTTGGTAGGGAGAGAAGGATAGATGTCTAATTGCTGATGAACAATCTAAAATGTAAAACAAATTAATACAAAAAGCATGAGAAAGAGCAAAGACTTGATAAAAGTGAAAAGAAAGACATAAACAGCCTCATGAGTAATGAATATGAAAGAAAGTATAGGTTAAACAGCAGAAAAACTCAATGGATGAAAAAACTGTAGCCAAAAATTGTAGCATGAAAAAAACATGTGTAATTCAAGCTATCTTATTCGAGCAAATTTCTATTGGCTCTAAGCAGCAGACAAGGCACCATGAACTGGCTCTTGCTGTTGACTCTGATATATAGAACCTAAACTAAGTGTTTCCTCACCCACATCATCCCCTTAGTCGATGAGCTATATATACCCCACTTAGTCACCGACTACAAACTCAAAATCAAACACAATGATTCACAAATGATTGCAAAAAGATGATAGAATTATGAATGCAGCTCCTTTAAATTTGAAGGAAACCATATAGAATCGGCTCCCTCCAATCATGTTAGTAGCTAAGTTTAGGCACCATGCAAAAGGTGGCTTGTCTTAGATTGATGAACAATCACCCGTGTCTGACTGAGTGCCATTAACCATTTATCATACTTTTTTTTTTTCTCTCAACTGAGATTTTTCTATCAAAAACATTGTTCCATCATGAAAATTGATAGTATGCTAAATGATAATTGTCCTAGAATGAATGAAAATAACAAAAGGGGCCTAATCAAATTAAATACAGTACAAATCTACATTGAAACATTTTAACAGAACAGAGATATAAAATGTGGATTAATGTAACCAAGTAATTGTATCTTGAAACAACAGTGAGTCTCAAGGATCTTCTTCTGGTCAAATTAATATGGGCTCCAAATTTTGAGTTGTAGTGATTTGATATGTAGCTCTTTCAATGCTTTGGATGTTGGAATAACTCAAAAACTTCAGGTGATTCAAATCTAAATAAAGAGATGATGATTAAAGTTTAATTTAATAATCTAAATAAAGGAAAAAATATATAAACCAAAAGTCAGGTATAAGTTTGTCTTTACAACTTTCTATTCTCTCCACATTTCTTACTGCTTGACATACAGACAATTTGATCCTCACCTTGTGGTGAGAGTTCATGTATGAGAGGTGAAGATACTCATGCTTTTGATGCATTACAAACTTAGATGAGTGAATTAGTGATGTATTTAGATATTGAATGAATTATATCGAAACCAATCAAAGCAAAACCAATTGAGTTTAAGAAACAAATACTTTCAAAAAAAAAAAAAAAAGGTTTTAGAAACGAAAAGAAGTTACATCCCAAAGTGAAGAAAATGTAGGACTTCTAAGTCTCCAACTCTTAACATTTGAAGAATTTAACAGAAATGACAGTCAAATTTTATGTGGGGTTGAAATGTTGAAGTGAAAAGGTAAATTATTAATCAAACTTCAGAAACCTCCCCTGATTCAACTAAGAAAAAGACATTCTCACCCTTTTACATATCTTTTTATATGTATGTTTTCTGTAATTTATAAATTTATCAAGGATGCAATTGTCTTTTTCAAATTACAATTAATTGTAAAAGAAATAAAAATTGTCAAATGACATATCTATCCATCCTCTTATAAACAATGTGTACCTTTTTTGTGTAATATTTAATTATCTTGAAGGATTCAAAAGTCATTTTCATTTCAAACAAAATAAATGGAGTTATGATTCTTATACTAGTTATCCCATTTTTTATATAAAGTTGCTCTTTTACACCTGATTTCTCCATAATTATGCAATCTTTCAGAAACTTTCCAATTCACCTGAAATACTCGTTTACAACATAAAAAACCCGGTTTTACCCTAGAAATAAAAACAAAATAACAGGAAATGAAGGCCTAAAACAAGTATAAAAATAGTGTGATCACGCACTTCTTCAGCTTTAAATAGGGAGGATTTGAAATTTGCATTTGTTGGGTATCTGATGAATTCAAGCCCAATTATATTGTGTAGAAAACCAAACAAACAAGGTCCATTAAAGATGAACCACAACACTCAACTTCACTGAGCAGAGGCCCACTCAACCATGTTATTGAATCTGATATATATAGCCCTCGTGAATCATGATTAATGTCAACTATGATATGAGTGATTTTTTTTTTTTTTTTTTTTTTTTTAAAGTATTACAAGTTACAACTATTACAATATAACGGGACAACACATATACGCCCTGGATAACTACTCTCACAAATCGGGAGAAAACTCCTCACACGTTTATAAAATGCATATTGTGGGACTCAAACCCCTCACCACCACTGGAAGAGAGGTGCACTACCATTTTTGCTAAGAAGTGATGTGCGAGTGATTTATATTTTAACTCATTTATATTACTTTCAAATTTATAATTAAGTTTTCTTTATTTTCTATTTTTTTTTAAAACAGCTTACTTTATTAAAATTTATAGTTTAGGTACTTACTCATAGGAAAAATATAGGAAAACGTTTAAGAAATATTTCCTAGAAGCAAAGTCTCTTAAAACCTCTGTGGAAAAAAATGCAAACTAAATTCCAAGAAATCAAAAAAAAAAAAAAAAAAAAAACTTTGAACACTTTCTTCCTAGACTTAAATAGTAGAAAAGCTCAAACCGTGTTATATGCTTTCAGAAAAATGAATTTGTACAAGTAATGGCATGCCAGACTTGTCAATTAAGATTGCTAGCTGTTAAATGTTAATCAAGTCAAACTTTTTCTTCGATATCATTTCCAACTCCGACAATACGTTAGACACTACAACATCATGAGAAAACCAAACAAATTCATATAACTTACAAGAAATTTCAGAATAGAAAATTTGATCATCTTTTTCCTAGAGTTGCCAATAGAATAGATTCTACATACCGTGTTATATCTTTTTGGAAAATTGAATTTCTACAAGTTGTGACATGCTTTACTTGTCAAGCTTGTTACTATCAATCCAAACTCTTTCCTTGATAACAAGTCAGAATCATCCTCAACTCCAATAAATCAATAATACATTAGACACAAATTCAAAGTAGGGATAGTTTTTGGGGTAGATACAAATTCAAAGTCTCATCTAAATTGGAAAATAGTACTAAACAAACTTTAAATCCATTTGATCACCTATCACTGGTAGAGCATGAAACCCCATTATTTGCTCTCATGAATTGGAATGGAAGCTACATATCATTAAATAAAAACATGATCTTTTAATGTGGAGAAAAAACGTTGTAATTACGGTAAAAGTTTTCATTGAATATTGACTAATCAAGAAAATTTGGTAATATAACTTGAATATTCAATATTAAAAATTTGGTAATATAACTTGAATATTGAATTTTCAATATTCAATAAAACGTTGTCAATAAAGCTTGCTGTTAATCAAGTCAAACTTTTTCTTCGATATCATTATCAAGTCAGAATCATTTCTAACTCCGAGAATACGTTAGACACTAAACATCATGAGATAGCCAAACTAATTCATATAACTTACAATAAATTTCAGAATAGAAAATTTGATCATTTTTTTTCCTAAACGTCTACATACCGTGTTATATCTTTTTGGAAAATTGAGTTACTACAACTACAAGTGGTGCCATGCTTGACTTGTCAAGCTTGTTGCTATCAATCCAAACTAATTTTATTTGATAACAAGTTGGAATCATCCTCAACTCCAATAATATATTAGACACAAATTCAAAGTCTCATCTAAATCGGAAAAGAGTACTAAACAAACTTTAGATCTATTTAATCACCTATCACTGGTAGAGCTTGAAACTGCATTATTTGCTCTCATGAATTGGAATGGAAGCTACATATCACTAAAAAAATATGATCGTCTAATATGCAGAAAAAATGTTGTAAGCTAAGTGCGGTAAAACTTTTGCAAAAACTAGCTAGCAGACATAGTTTTTATTATAGATTACTACTATTTCACACAACTTTTTGCTACATAATCATCGGCAAATAATCTAAATTTCAGGCAAAAAAAAAAAAAACATAATTTTTTAAAATATTTTTCATAGTTTATTCTGGTCTGGTTCTTCTGCCCACCCCTAGTTATACGTAAGGGTAAGACGCCAATTCAAAGTCTTCTGCAACATGCATGTGTAGAAAAATGAACTAGCATCCAATAAATACAAAATTGTGATCACTTTCATTGGGACAATAATATGTCTACCGAATAGTATTGCTTGACTTCTTCAATCCAATTGCTATCAATAGAAACTTATCTCTCTTTATCAGTTCAAAATCATCTATAGCCACATAACTTTAAGTGACATATATATACTTCATAAGAGAGATATTTGTTTATTAGATATAACCACACTCCATTAATTTGAGAATCATTAAGTTCAAAAATATATTGAGAAATAAGATAAATTAAGGGGTTAGAAAAGGATATATAGCAATAATTAAGAGTTGAATTAATTGTTCAATATACAATTTTCATTTAGAAAAGAAAAGAAAAAACACAATATTATCTAATAACTTGTTCCTCAATTGAATAAAAGAAGAGAAATCATAAACGGTTAAAAGGGTAGTAAGAAGTATTTGAGATGATGAGACATTGATGTGCAGAAAAATGCAATAACTTCCAAGAAATTGGAAATTTTGATACATTTTCTATGGACATCGTTTAATTGATATCTATTAGTGTCTTTATGCTTGACTTTGTTCGGGTCAAGTACCACAATTAATCCTCAAATAAATCAAGGTTACTGCAATATATGGTAGAGTCAAAATGGACATCACAAATTAACAATCGCATTCAAATTACAAGGATAATTATGTCATTATAACAAATATGACAAGAAAAATCAGCTTAAAAACTTATGAACAAATTAATTGAAATTAATAAAAGGTAATAAGGTTGGTTAATTTTTCAACTTTTTCTTATTTATATAAACCACTTTTACACCGGAGATGCTCAAAGTGTGAGATGTTCTAAGTTAAGTGTGCTTGGTCCCTTTTTGTTTTTGGTTTTCGTTTGTGGTCTTCTTGTTTATGTGCTAGCCTTTGTTTTGTTCTGTTTTCCTGGGTGGCAGCTGTTTCTGTTTCGGGTCCTGTTCTCTTCTGTTTTTGGCTTTGGTCTTTTGTTGGACTGTGAGGCTGTTTGCAGCTTCCTTTGGTGTTTTCTTTTGGCTTTCTAGGTTCTCTTGAATAAACTTACTTATCAAAAAAAAAAAAAAGTTAGTGTGAAATGTGTGTGAGAGAGAAGAACATGTATGGTTTCCAATTTCCAAGATAGCGTGTTTTTCTTTTGGTTGAATGCAAGGCTGAAAATAATTACAAATTAATAATCACATTCAGATTATGAGGATAATTATGTCATTATAACAAATATGATAAGAAAAATCAGCTTAAAAACTTAGGAACAAATTAATAGAAATTAATAAAAGGTAATACATAAGGTTAATTTTTCATCTTTTTTATTTATTTATATAAATCACTTTTAGATCGGAGATGTTCTAAGTCAAGTGTGATCACTTTCTTCCTAGACTTAAATAGTAGAAAAGCTCAAACCGTGTTACATGATTTCAGAAATATGAATTTGTACAAGTAGTGGCATGCCTGACTTGTTAATTAAGCTTGTTGTTAATCAAGTCAAACTTTTCCTTCGATATCAATATCAAGTCGGAATCATTTCCAACTCCAAATAATACGTTAGACACTAAAACATCATGAGATTACCAAACTAATTCATATAACTTACAAGAAATTTCAGATTAGAAAATTTGATCATTTTTTTCCTAGACTTACCAATAGAATATGCTTCTACATACCGTGTTATATCATTTTGGAAAATTGAATTTCTACAAGTGGAGACATGCTTGACTTGTCAAGCTTGTTGCTATCTATCCAAACTTTTTCTTTGATAACAAGTCGGAATCATCCTCAACTCCATTAATACATTTGAAACAAATTCAAAGTAGGGACAGTTTTGGGGTTAATGCAAATTCAAAGTCTCATCTAATTAGTTGGAAAAGAGTACTAAACAAACATCATTTTTTCAAAAAATATTTTTCCATAGTTTATTCTAGTCTCGGTTCTTTTGCCCACCCCTAGTTATACATAAGGGTAGGACGCCAGTTCAAAATCTTCTGCAACATGTGTGGAAAAATGGACTAGCATCCAATAAATACAATTTTCATTTAGAAAAGAAAAAGAAAAAAACAATATTATCTAATAATTTGTTATTCAATGAAATAAAAGAAGAGAAATCATAAACTATTAAAAAGGTAGTAAGAAGTATTTGAGATGATGAGACATTGATGTGTGGAAAAATGCTATAACTTCCAAGAAATTTGAAATTTTGATACCTTTTCTATGGACATCGTTTAATTGATATCTATGAGAGTCTTTATGTTTGACTTTGTTTGGGTCAATCACTGCAATTAATCCTCAAATAAATCAAGGTTAGTACAATATATGACAGAGTTAAAATGGACATCACAAATTAACAATCACATTCAGATTATGAGAATAAAAATCAGCTTAAAAACTTAGGAACAAATTATTAGAAATGAATAGAAAGTAATATGTAAGGTTAATTTTTCTTATTTATGTTTAAATGCTGAGACTTTGGAAAGTGAACAGTTAATTATATGCCATTCTTCCAATTGAATTTAAGGGCATTTAAAATGAAAAAGTTATTTAAATGCTGGAACAAAATCAAGTGTATTTAGAATTTTTTAAAATTTAAGATTTTTGGATGGAATTTCTTTAGAAAAAGGAGTGTTAAATGATAAATTTGGATTGTAAGGAGAAAAATATAAGAGTGGGCCTAACAGTCTATTTCTATCCCACTTTTTAAAATTTTGATTTAATTAAATAAAACTAAATGTTTTTATTAATTTTTTTTTTTGATTTATTTCCAAAACTACACTGTTTACTTTTTTTTTTTTTTTTTTTTTTAAAGGATAATTACCCTGGTAGCCATTAATTTTGATCACCACTATCAAAATAGCCATTTGTATATACCTTTATGTTAGGGGGGTTTGTAGGTGAGAAAGATTATAATATATATATATATATATTTATATGATGATTCTCTAGTAATGACGTCATGAAATTATAAGTTAAGGACGTCCAACCACAGCCACACATTCACATTGGGTATGGGTATTTTTTAATGTGGGGTTGTGGGCCCAATATGAATGTGAGGTTGTGGTTAGACGTTTTGAAATTATAAAGTCATGACGTCCTTACTAAAGAACCACCGTGTGTGTGTGTATATATGGCCCGCGAATCATGCTACAGAATCTGATTTATGGCCCGCGAATCATGATTAATGTCCAGCTATGATATGAGTGATTTACATTTTTTTTTTTTTTAAGTATTATAAGTTAGAACTATTACAATACGACTATCAAGATCTACTAAAATCAAACAATATATATACGGCTTAGATAACTACTCCCACAAACCGGGAGAAAAATCCTCATACATACTTATAAAATGCATATGGTGGCACTCAAACCCTTCATCACCACCGAAAGTGAGGTGTACTACCATCTCTACTAAGAAGTGATGTGCTAGTGATTTATATTTTAACTCATTTATTATTACGTTCAAATTTATAATTAAGTTTATTTTATTTTCTTATTTTTTTTAAACAGTTTAGTTTATTAAAATTTGTAGTTTAGTGTACCTACTCATAGGAAAAATATAGGAAAACGTTTAAGAAATATTTACCTAGATGCAAAGTCTCCTAAAACCTCTGTGGAAAAAATGAAAACTAAATTCCAAGAAATCAAAAAACTTTGATCACTTTCTTCCTAGACTTAAATAGTAGAAAATTAAAAATCAAACCGTGTTATAAGCTTTCAGAAAAATGAATTTGTACAAGTAGTGGCATGCCAAACTTATCAATTAAGCTTGATGCTAATCAAGTCAAACTTTTTTTTCGATATCATTATCAAGTCGAAATCATTTCCAACTATGACAATACATTAGACACTAACACATCATGAGATAACAAAACTAATTCATATAACTTACAAGAAATTTTAGAATAGAAAATTTGATCATTTTTTTCCTAGACTTGCCAGTAGAATAGCTTCTATGCGTAATGTGTGTTATATCTTTTTGGAAAGTTTAATTTCAACAAGTGGTGACATGCTTGACTTGTCAAGCTTGTTGCTATCAATCCAAACTTTTTCTTTGATAACAAAACGGAATTATCCTCAACTCCAATAATACATTTAAAACAAATTCAAAGTAGGGAAAGTTTTTGAAGTTAATGCAAATTCAAAGTCTCATCTAAATTGGAAAAGAGTACAAAACAAACATAATTTTTTTTTTTAATATTTTCCATAATTTATTCTGGTCCCGGTTCTTCTACCCACCCTTAGTTATACGTAAGGGTAAGACGTCAATTCAAAGTCTTCTACAACATGTGTGGAAAAATGGACTAGCATCTAATAAATACAATTTTCATTTAGAAAAGAAAAAAAATTCAATATTATCTAATAATTTGTTCTTCAATTGAATAAAAGAAGAGAAATCATAAACTATTAAAAGGGTAGTAAGAAGTATTTGAGATGATGAGACATTGATGTGCGGAAAAATGCAATAACTTCCAAGAAATTTGAAACTTTGATACATTTTCTATGGACATCGTTTAATTGGTATCTATTAGAGTCTTTATGCTTGACTTTGCCCGAGTCAATCACTACGATTAATCCTCAAGTAAATCAAGGTTACTACAATATATGATAGTTAAAATGGACATCACAAATTAACAATCGTATTCAGATTATGAGAATAATTATAACAAATATGACAAGAAAAATCAACTTAAAAACTTAGGAACAAATTAGTAGAAATGAATATAAGGTAATATGTAAGGTTAATTTTTGAGAATAGTAGGAAGAAGAAAATCTTCCTTGGTGGCCTTGGTGGTCCAAGGCTTGGGATGAAAATCTCAAGTCCTTGGTTCTACTCTTGGCAATTACATTGTAGCCAGCCATCATGGCGCTAGCTCAGCTAGTGAAAGGACGGGCTTGGAGCACGGATAATTCTCAAGTCAGTGGTTCAAATCCTACCCAGATAAAGACGAGTTCTGATTTATCCGCTTGCATCTTAATGTGGCCGAGGGTGTGAGCCGAGGTTTCCTATCTGTCTTACTCCATAACATCCAACAAATAGACCGTTAGAATCAACAAGTTGGTTATGGGTGTGTCACGCAATTGGGGGGGACAGGTAGATAGGTGCCTAGACAAAGTCCGGGATCCTCAATACTAAAAAAAAAGTTAAAGAAAAAAAAAACTTATGAATTTTTTAGTTTTTTACTAATAGTAATATATATATATATTAAAAAGTCAATACAAATACCTTGTTTTTCAATATATACATATATATATATATGTATGTATATGAAAACTTGATTTGTTTCAACTATATTCAATTAAACTCAGAATCTCTAAGACTAATGAAAGAATTAAAGTTCTATAGACAATCATATACCTACAAAAGTAACAAAAAACATTTTTATATTTCGATTTTTTTTTAATAGGGTGCTTTTTTTATTTATTTTTTTATATACATATAT
This sequence comes from Acer campestre, assembly GCA_954870605.1. Lineage (NCBI taxonomy): Eukaryota > Viridiplantae > Streptophyta > Magnoliopsida > Sapindales > Sapindaceae > Acer > Acer campestre. The sequence goes on along the minus strand of OX940804.1, from coordinate 35,239,052 downwards.
ACGGTTCCTAAAAATCAAGCTCATTTATAAGTTTTTTTTCTTTAACTGTTAGTCTTGCTGGAGAAAGAATGGAGATAAGAAGTTAGAGATATGTATTGGAGGAGAAAGTGTTTAATATGTAATATTTAATCTAATGATTTAGGAGAGATAATTTCTTTTTTTAATAATTTAATTCAAACAAAATTACTCATCGGATGAATCCAAAGGCTACGATGGTTCGTCCCAACCTTTATTAAAATAAAATGGGGAGTCTTTAGAAATTTATTTTTTAAAACTGAATGTCTTTAGAATAGGAATGTCAAAAGATAAAAAGGATAATCTTAAAACAAAAGGAAGTGTCTTTAGAATTTTTTTAAAATTTAAATTTAAAGAATGAAGTGTCTTTAGAAAATAAGTGTAAAAAGAAAAAATTGGATTATCAAAAGAAGCTCTCATGTTTTTATTAATTTTTTTGATTTATTTCCAAAACTACCCTGTTTATTTATTTTTTAAACTTAATACACCCCATTTTTGATCTCTCTATCTCTAATCTCTGTATACGTCTCTCTCACCTCTATTGAACGATTTATTTCTTCATCTTTTTTTTAATTTATTTTTTTAAAAAAAAAAATTTCTTCTTCTTATTTCATGTTGGATAAGAAAAAAGAAAAAATAACGGCTTACTTCAACATAACGACAGCTTAATATCATTCTAAAGAAAAAATTAACTTCAAACTTACTTCTTGAGAAGAAATTATTTCCAGATGCTTAATATCATTCTCAGACAATTCTTGTAGATGCTTGATATTATTGTCGGACAATTCTTGCAGATGTTTGATTTCATTCTCAGACTCTTCCATAATATTTTGTACTATGTGTGTAAGAAGCAAATTTTATGGTTTAAGAGTTAAGAATTTTATTTTTTCAATAAATGGATTAGAAGAACGTGGGGTTTTTTTTTTTTTTTTTTTGGAAAAGGAATATGGGGTTTTAATAAATTTACTTTGTAGAAGATTTTTTTTTTTCTTTCTTAAATTGTATGTCTCTTTAATAATTTTGGTAAATGAAAAAAAAAAAATACTATATAATAAAAAGTGGAGCATAAATAGACCGGTATTGTGTGCTAATAGCACCACTTAAAATAAAATCTTCTTTTTGTTGTTGTTGGCAAAAGTGCCACTTAATTGTCCTTAATACTAAATGACTTAATTGCCCTTGAAGAACAGATACTAGTATACAATTATACAACACAACAGGAGAAAACCCCAAATTCTATGCCGTAACCCGAAACCATCCCGATAACCCACCCAACCCGAAGCCATTCTGATTGTCGTCATCCGCTCGTCAGCAACCGACGACCGTCAACACCCATCTCCAACACAACTCCAGTTCCGCTATTTCTTCACTTTCTGCTCAAACGTGTAAATCTTTCTCATTTTCATACTCTAGTTCACTCTTCATGCAAGTATTCAGTTTATTATATTGTTTGTTTTTCTTAATTTTCGTATATCAAACATCATGATTTATGTTTTCTTTTAGTTGTAGTGTGTAATATTTTGGTCGGTTTGTGATATAATCATGGTTTCAGATGAAAAGTTGTCAGATTTCATTTGATGTTATCTGGTTAACTCTTGTGACAGTTTATATGCTTCGATTTTAAATAATTATAATTATAATTATAGTTTGGTAATTCACATATGTTTATATATTTTAAGTGTTCTTGGTTATTTTGTATGTATGCTAAATTTTTTCTAGATAATTTCCCATATTAGTTAAATTGACAAGAATATAACAATCTTGTACGTAATTGGGTTTGATTGATCTTTGATGTTGTGGATTGTGGTTGAGTTTTAATGTTGAAAATTGAACTCAGGTTGAGTTGGGAATCCGCTTTGGATCTAGATTTAGGTGGCATATGTTCCAACCAATAACTGAACTTTAAATTGATACTCTTGATATGTTGAATATTCCAAGTTTATCGTATTTGTCTCCAGTGCTGTTTGTTGTGTTTTGACTTGTTCTTTGTAAACTATAATAAAGGATAAGATTCTTGTGCCTGTTGAGCATGTATGATGTATGTAATAAATTGGTGTGGGATTTTAAAGTTTCATTCAATTCTTGCAAAGGGAAACAGTCATGGCCTAATTGCAACCTGTAGTCTGGTAGAAGATAAAGTTTAGGGAGAATCGCAAATACCCCCCCGACTTTTAAGCTAATGGCAAATCAAACCCTCTGGTTTGAACAATCAACAAATAACCCCCTACAAATTTGAACAATCAGCAAATAACCCCCTACAAATCAGCAAATAACCCCCTACATGCAGCAAATAATGCAAGGGTTACTTAACGGTAGGGGGTTGTTTGCTGATTGTTCAAACCAGAGGGTTTGATTTGCCATTTGGTTAAAAGTCGGGGGGTATTTGCGATTCTCCCTAAAGTTTATGGTAACAAAAAAAGCAAACCAGAAAGATTCAGAGGTTTTACTGCTCTAAAGAGTTTTGATTACCTACTTACTTAAAATACAACTTGGGCTTTTAGGTTTCTTAACCAACTTCAGTAACCAAATTTACTCTATTTTAAATACAATTTCTTAAAACTAGGGTTTTTTTTTTTTTTTTTTTTGCTTGCTCATATTTATATACCGTTTAAAGGCTATTTGAAAATGAAATTTAGTCCGAAAGTACCATCTTTTTTAGCATGATATTGTAGTAGAATACTTTGACCTTGTGATGAACTCTACTATACGTCTTCTTCCTTAAATTGTGTTTAAATCTGTCCATGAGACCCCAGAGTAGTTCTAAAATCAGTAACATATTTTCTGTTTTATGATATAATTAATTGATATTAGTTTGACGTTGTTGAAGTCTTGAAGATAACATAATGCTTTCTCTAATTACCTTCCTTAGATTGTTGAAGATACCATGGAGTTGTTCCTAAAAGGTGGTTGGTACCATAACCAACACTTTTTCTTGCGTACCATAGCCAATTCCTCAAACCACTTTTATGACTTTTCAATTAGTTGCCCATCTTGTTCACACAGGATGGGACATTGTGGCTTTGTTATTTTTTTTAAATTATAAAATCTATGACAATATAATGGAAAACATAAGATAAATTTACAAAGAAGGTAAATCCAAAGTGTTAGCGTGGAAAGCTTGCAAATTATATGCTTAAAATGCATCCCAAGGATCTGAAATTATAACTATTATCTTATTTGTAAATGAATCCAAGGTCCACTTACATAATAAGTCTTGGAGTTTGGTCGAATGTCTAATTGCAGAAATGGATTAGGGAATGGATTTGTAAATAAATGCACTGACATCATTAAATAGGCTGAAAGCAGGAAATAAGAAAGAAATTAAGTCATTGAACCACAAATCAAACACTCCCCAATTATTTTATAAAACATTATAATAGAGGAAGAACATGCAGAGTTTCTAATTTCCAGGAAAGCGTGTTTTTCTTTAGGTTGACTTATCAAATAATGCCAACCACACTTATCAAATAGTGCAAGGCTGAAAATAATTACTACCCACGTGGCCAGACATCACAATCAATCACACTGGAAAATAATGCTAACTTATGTGACTTGATCGTATAGATCTACAAATCAACTGCTATTGTTTTTATAGCAGTGAAACAAATGGACTAAAAAAAAAAAAAAAAAAAAAATAGAGAATGCTACATTTGACAGTAAACCTGCATTTTCTCTAATTAATTAATTGCTTACACCGTCATCTTTGAATGAGGAGAAAAAATGTTGCAAGTGTGGTAAAACTTTAGTAAAAACTAGCTAGCATGACATAGTTTTTATTACATATTACTACTATTTAACAAAACTTTTTATAGTTTATTGTGGTCCCGGTTCTTATGCCCACCCGTAGTTATACTAAGGGTAAGACGTCAATTCAAAGTCTTCTGTAACATATATGTGTGGAAAAATGGACTAGCATCCAATAAATATAAAATTTTGATCACTTTCATTGGGACAATGATATGTCTACCGAATACTATTGCTTGACTTCGTCAATCCAATTGTTTTCAATAGAAACTTATCTCTATTTATCAGTTCAAAATCATCCATAGCCACATAACTTTAAGTGATATATATGGATTTAGATCCTCTACTGATCTCATCTTTTTCCTGACTTTTTTAAAGCATGTGATTAGTTACTGTTAAAGTGGTTGTGGAAACCAATCATATCTTAACTATACATTCATTGCAATGCTTATGTGTCATAAGATTATGTGAGATCAGGAAAAAGACCAGATCAGTAAAGGATCCAAATTCGACATATATACTACATAAGCCAGATATTTGTTTTAGTAGATATAACCACACTCCGTTAATTTGAGAATCATTAAGCTCAAAAAATATTGAGAAATAAGATAAATGAAGGGATTAATGTTTCATAAAAAAAAAAAAGGATAAATGAAGGGATTAGAAAAGGATATATAGCAATAATTAGGAGCTGAATTAATTGTTCATTATACAATTTTCATTTAGAAAAGAAAAAAAAAAAACAATATTATATAATAATTTGTTCTTCAATTGAATAAAAGAAGAGAAATCATAAACAGTTAAAAGGGCAGTAAGAAGTATTTGAGATGATGAGACGTTGATGACTTAATGTGCGGCAATTAAAATGCAATAACTTTCAAGAAGTATATGTCCTTTAATCGATATCTAGAGTCTTCATGCTTGACTTTGCCCAGCCAAGCACTACGATTAATCCTCAAATAAATCAAGGTTACTTCAATATATGATAGAGTTAAAATGGAAATCATAAATTAATAATCACATTCATATTATGAGGATAATTATGTCATTATAACAAATATGACATGAAAAATCAGTTTAAGAACTTAGGAACAATTTAATAGAAATTAATAAAATGTAATATGTAAGATTAATTTTTCATTTTTTTATATTTATTTATATAAACCACTTTTATATCAAAGATGCTCTAAGTTAAGTGCGAGATGTTCTAAGTGTGAAATGTGTGTACAAGAGAAGAACATGTAGACTTTCCAATTTCCAAGAAAGCGTGTTTTTTTTTTTTGTTGACTTGGAGTCAACCACACTTATCAAATAATGCAAGGCTGAAAATAATTACAACCCAAGTGGCCGGACATCACAATCCATCACACTGGAAAATAATGCCAACTTATGTGACTTGATCGTATATATCTACAAAACAACTGCTACTGTTTTCTAGTAGTGATATAATTAAATGGACATTAAACAAAAAAGAAAAAAGAAAAGAAAAATAAAGAATGCCCAAACATAAATCTGCATATTTCTCTAATTAATTAATTGCTTACACCATAACTTTTAAGTGATTAAGATTATAAATCTTGTATTTATTATTATCTTTTTGGGGTTGATCAAAATGGACAGAACAATGCCCAAGTATCAATAATCAATAATATTTAGGCAGAGGAAACTGCAGAGAGATTAAAGATATTTTTTAGGTTGACTCCAGGTCAAGCACAAGTGGTCCTGAAATAAAGAAAAGTTTTTTTTTGAACAGCCAATTTTATTAAGCCAAAAGAGGCAAAGAACAAAAGCACCCCCCAGGCGGGAGGGAAAAGCCACAGCCCCCCAAACAGGAGGGCAGAAAACACAGAGGAAAAAAAACAGGGGAAAACAGGGACCCCAACTCAATGTACATCCCATTGCACCATATCACCCACCGAGCAAGAGCCTTTCTTAGCCAAGAAAAGTTAATACAATCTAAATGTACATCACATGCACAATTTTATATTTAAATAATTATTAATGCTGAGCCTTTGAAAAGAGAATAGTCAATTATATGTCATTTTTAAAATTGAGTTTAACTAATAGAAGAAGTCATCCATGTGATTATAAATAGTCTCTCTTGTTAATTGTAAAGGTAGTAGATTCTACCTGGAAAATAGTAAAGTGGGTATTGAGATGGGTTTAAAGCAGCAGCCATGGATGTGGGTATTTGTAATTGTATTGATTACTATTGTATCATTAGAAAGTCGGTGGAGTGAGGGGTGTCTGGAACAAGAGAGATTTGCTCTCTTGCAACTTAAACCTTTCTTCAATTCTTCTTACCTTCTTCAAAATTGGGTTGAGGGAGATCACGGTTCAGATTGTTGTCAATGGGATAGGGTTGAGTGCAACCATACCACCGGCATAGTCATCTCACTCGATCTTGAATTTACAAGGAATTGGGAAATGGAAGAATGGTATCTAAATGCTTCTTTGTTTTCTCCCTTCCAACAACTACAGTTGCTTGACTTATCTTTCAATCAAATAGCCGGTTGTGTTGAGAATGAAGGTCTCTTGCCTTTGCCTTTAATCCTTGTCTAATTCTTAATTTAAAATATTAATTAATGAATAATTTATTACACTCTCCTAAGCACTTGTCTAGATATTTTAAACAATTTCCTTGCATGTTTTGATCAAATATTACTCTTCTATAGTCAGGAGTTCATGAAACACTACTTTCTTCAAGAAAGTATAGATAATAATATAATTAGTTTGATACTTTGATTTACTAATTAATTGATATACCTAATGAAACTGTTTTTTCTCATGTTACAGGTTTTGATAAGTTGTCAACATTGAGCAACTTGGAAGCGCTCTATTTAAGTGGAAATAGCTTCAACAATAGCATTTTGTCATCTCTAAATACTCTTTCATCATTAAAAAATTTATCTCTATCTTATAACAATTTGAATGGAGATCTTCAAGGTAATCTTCATTTTTACCTATTCTCTCTTTCTCTCAAAACAATAAGGCTCTAAATTTGAAGAAAATGGATTTTATCTGACCTTTAATGAAGCTAAAAGTTTAAAATTGGATTTTTTGAGAAAATCATTTTACCCCCTCAAATTGTTGGTAGAGACAAAAAAAAAAAATCTATTATTTACATGTGATGCTTCTTACCCGACTTTCTTTGCACCCATTTTAGAATAAGACTCTTATAACAAATTACTGTTTTTGGAATCAAGCAGAAATTAATGAGATTTGTGAAATTGTGTTTCCCAAAGATATTGACGAAAGCAAATTTTGATTGTTTAATTTCTAGAGGTCATTCATTCATTCCATCACTAAAGGACTCATTAAATCTTTTAATAATTAAATTAATGTTAATAATTAGGAAAATATAACTTTTAACTTGTTATTGGAGAAAAATAGAAGCAAGGGATCGTGCTTTTGCTGATTAATTTCAGCGGCTGTTTCAGAGATTGTTTAGATTGATACAATTAGTTCAGTTTTCAAATTAATTCTTGAATTAATAGTTTATGTAATAGCTGATTCTCTTTTTACAGGTTTAAGATTGAGTAATTTGGAGTTTCTGGATTTACATGGTAACAACTTCAACAATAGTATCTTATCATCTCTAAGCTCATTTTCATCATTAAAAACATTATATTTTTTTTTGAACAGGATAGCTTTATTAACGAAAACACCCAACCAGCAGAGGGTACAACCGCACAAAAACAACCCAAGGCTCAACACGAAACAGAGCCAAAACAGAGACGGAAGAAGCACCCAAAAAAACAACCCAACCGACAAGCAGACAAAAAAAACAAAACGGAAAAAAGAAAAAACAGCCAAACATATTAATGAACATCCCACAGGATCGAATCCCCCTCCATGTTCGAGCCTTTCTTAGCCAGCGAATCAGCAAAGCTGTTGGAAGATCTTGGATTGAAACAAACCACCGCTTGGCCCATAGAACTCAACATCTCACGAATATCAAAAATCAGGTTGAAGTGCTTAATGCTGCCTATACCCGTACCATTATCTCTATGATGTTGGGTTGAAAGGATGTGTTGATTTATCAGGTTATTAAACTCATTTCTCCTCTTCTTTATCTTCATGTATATATTTACTTTGTTTTTAATAGCAGGATGGCAAAATAATTGTTATGCTTCATTTTCTTTTATTATTATTTTATTATTTTGTGCTTTTTCACGGACTTTGTTTAACTTTTACCAGAAATATCTGATTCCTTGAGCAATTTAGAGAAGTTGAGCATGGGCTACAATCAGATAAACAAATTAGTGGTCACGAAAGGTACAAATTAAAGCAAAATTTCATTACTTAAAAATGGAGGTTTAGCGCCCAAGGTAAGTTGTTGGTAAAAAGTGCTTAGACCATCTCCAATGGTTCTCTAAATATTTCTCCATTTTGGAGACTCAAAATGGAATATTCTAGGAATATTCTATCTCCATAAATTTACAACTCCAACCATTCTCCATTTTACAATCTCCAAATAATAAATTATTATAATTTTACTTTATAATTACTATTTCAAACTTTCTTTAACAAAATTATTTTGTTTTAATTATTTACGATAATAATTTACTCACTTTTATTTAATGGTGACCATGGTTCGAACCGAACCATACTGATTGTTCCAGACCGGTTCCCTCCTTATATATATATATTTTAAATCGTTGGAGCCAATATTCCAATAAACTTAGTTAACATATCTTTTTTAGTTTTTTAATATTTTTTTAATTTATAATTTTAAATTTAATTTTTAAAAAAGAATCGAACAATAGGAACTGGAACCGAAACCGGTGCCCTACAGTTCAGGGTTCCTTGCGGTTTCGGTTCCGATTCACGTTTAGATTCCCTAAGGAACTGGAACCAAACCGAACCATGGACATCATATTTTTAATTTTCAATGTACTTTTTTTGTTATATTTTTGTGGTAATATTTTAAGGAAATTGTTTGAGTACTAACCCCACCAATGGGGTGTTACCACGTGGTTTTTTTCTTTTAACTTTTTACATTTATCTTCTTACATTTTTCACAAATGGGCCACGTGGCAAAACCTTATTGGTTGGTCAGTACCCAAGCATTGTCCATATTTTAATTTGAAGATATTAATGTTATTATTTTGCTTTACTGAATTATTTAAAGTTAATTATTATGATATATGTTAATTACATACAAAAATTGATGATTTGAAAACATTTGTTTTAAATTAAAATATCTATTGGTTTATTGATTAATATTAATAATAAAAAGTGTAATAAATGAAAAATTATAAAATTATTAAAATATAGTCAATATTAGACTCTGTTGAAAGGTCTCAACAAAATATTTTCAATGGTATAATTTTTATAGTAATTAGATTTACGAATAAAGAGTTATAATAGATTATTTGATTTTTGTTAAAAATGTAAAAAGGAAATTAAGGGTAAGATAGGAATAAAAAAGAAGTGAATAGTGAATCGGAGATTTGCTTTTTGGGTTTCCAAATTTGGAGAACCAAAATTGAGTCTCCATTTTTATTGCATGGGGAAATGTGAATTGGAGACCCATTGGAGTTCCCACGGTCTCCATTTTGGGTTTTTAGAGACCCATTGGAAATAGTCAATCTGACAATATCCCTAAAATTTGTATAAAAAAAAAATGGTTTAGTACCTACAATCAATTTCTATAACTAGCACATTAAAGATAAATTTGTTTACATCTTTCCATTTGTAGGAAACCGTACAAGTTTGAGGAACTTACAATGGCTTTCTCTACAAAATGTCAGCATTCATAATGGAAGCGCCCTATTGCAGTCTTTAGGGTCGTTTTCATCATTGAAGACACTTTACCTTGGCTATAATAATTTTAGTGGAATTATAATGAGTACTCAAGGTAAGTCTGCTTGCTCCTTTTGATTTCCATTAACTTTTACTAGAATCTTCCAAATATAGCTTCATTTTATTTAAGTTACTATTCTTTGTTAATCAGATTAACAAATTTTTGGTCACGAGAAAGGTACTAATTAAAACAAATTTTGATTACTTTAATAGGGTTGTTTTTTATTTTCAATTTGTTTCATAAATCACACATGTTTCCACAAGCGCAAATATAATCTTATTCATTAATTCAATTTAATAAACATTAAAAGGGTGATTTTGTCCCAACAATTAATTTCTATAACCAGTACATTTGTTTATATCTTTCCACTTACAAGTAAAAGTGAAGGTTTGAGGAATTAGCAATCACTTTATTTTCGGAATGTCAAAATTGATGATGTAAGCACCCTATTGTAGTCATTAGGATCGTTGCTATCTTTAAAAAGCCTTGACCTGAGCTATAATAATTTTAGTGGAATTCTAATGAATACTCAAGGTAATTCTGCTATAGCTCCTCTCAATTTCCATTAACTTTTCCCTTGAATCTTCCATATATAGCTTCATTTTAGTTAAGTTACTCATTTTAATTTGTTCAATAATAGAGTTGCATAATTTTACCAATCTGGAAGAGTTGCACATGATGGAATCTTCTCTCCATACAAGTTTTCTTCAAAGCATCGCAACTTTCACTTCCTTTAAAAGATTGATCATGTGGGATTGTCAAATCAACGGCATCTTAGGCATGAAAGGTAAACTCATTGCTGAATATTTCAATATTATACCCATATATTATATATATTAGATTTCTTTTACTGTTTATTTCAGAAAAAAAAAATTTCTTTTACGGTGACCCAATACATAAATTTAATTATATATTACAACTATTTTTTTATTATTTTTTAAAATTACAATACTTTTATAATAAAAACAAAGAGAATAAGAAATTTTCAAAACTTTCATTTGAGTTTATATATCTTACTCGTACTGTCATACACAGAGTCACATATACACTATCTCTTCTATTGTGGTTTAGGAATGTAATTGCAAAGCTTACGTTTTTTTTAATATAAATTTTAACAATTATATTATTAAATTATTTTGCCATAGCTTACGTTTAGGAATGTAATTCTGCCATAGCTCCTCTCAATTTCCATTAACTTTTCCCTTGAATCTTCCATATATAGCTTCATTTTAGTTAAGTTACTCATTTTTGTTCAATAATATAGTTACATGTTTACATCACAGCTTTCACTTCCCTTGAAAGATTGACCATGTACTATTGTCAACTCAACGGCATCAAAGGTAAATTACTCGTTGCTGAATATTTTAATATTATACCCATTATTATATATATTAGATTTCTTTAAAGGTGTATTTCAGAAAAAAAAAAAAAAGATTTCTTTTACGGTGACCCAATATATAGATTTAATTATATATTACGACTATTTTATTATTTCAAAAAAAATAAAAATTACAATACTTTTATAGTAAAAACGGAGAGAATAAGAAATTTTCAATACTTCGTTTGAGTTTATATATCTTACTCGTACTGTCATACATAGAGTCACAGATACACTATCTCTTCCATTGTGATTGGGAATGTAATTGCAAAGCTATTTTTTTTTTTTTTTAATATAAATTTTCACAATTATATTATTAAATTATTTTTATAAAAAAAATGGAGTTAATTACTAATCAGATAAATGGGACATTTAAAGCTCAATCTATAACCAATCTATTTACACGGTTGATGTTAGTAAATAACGATATATATAATTCACATTTTTGTTATCATCCAATTTAATTAGCTTAAATAAATATATATTGTTGAATAATATTAATGTAAATTTGGTTTTGTGGTGGTAGATTTGTCTAATTTGAAGAATTTGAAATCTTTGTCTATGGTTGGAACTAATCTCGACACCAGCGATCTACAAAGCATTGAACAATTGACTTCTCTTGAGTTCTTATCATTGGATGACTGTATTATTGAAGGCACATTTCCTAACCCAGGTTAATAACCTCAGTCTCTCATTTTTAATACATTTATATTATTTAATTATTTTTTTGGAAAAAAAAAAAAAAAACTGAGTTAATTATAAGATAAATGTTCCAACTAAGGGCGTTCAATTTAAAACCAATCGATCTTATCGCTAGATAATAGTAATTTACAATAGTATTTCGCATTTGGATTATCATCCAATTTAACTTGTATAAATATTGTTGAATATTGACGTATATTTGGTTTTTGTGTTGCTTCAATTTTTTTTAATTTTTTTTAATTATGTTTGTAGATTTGTATAATTGGAAGAATTTAAAACATTTGAGCATGGGGGGATTTAATCTGAACATCATTATTCTTCGAAGAATTGGATGGTTGACTTCTTTAGAGTTCTTATCGTTGTGGGACTGTAATCTTGAAGGCATATTTCCGGATCAAGGTTAAATGACCTTTTCTCTCTTTAAAGTAAATTTGTTAGAGCTCATATTCTCTATAATTGAACCCCCTCCATTTTTTTTTTCTTATCTAAACTCTATAATTGACATTAACTAGTCATCTCTATAACTTCTAAAACTACTATCCACTGTTGAATGAAAATGACGAAACACTCACTGAATATATGTTATCAGTAAGTAAAAAAAAAAAAAAAAAAAAAAAAAAAAAAAATTGTATTTAGATATTGAATGGAAATCGGAGAAAAGCGAGAAGAATGAGAATTTATGGTGCGGGATTTCTAGTACGGAATCGTCGATTGCTACCGGTACTTATTGGATTGTTACCGGTACATATTAGATTACCACAAGTAGCAATCTAATAACTACCGGTAGCAATCAACGATTCCGTATAGGAAATCTTGCACTTGAAAATTTTCGTGTATATATATATAAATTGAAGACCTATATTTATTAATTATGAATACATATATTAATTGTATTTCAGGTCTTTGTGAGTTGAAGCATCTACAACAGCTAGATCTCTCCTATAATGACATAAGGGGTAGCTTGCCTTGGTGTTTTGGAAATTTGACATCCCTTGAAGTCTTAGATCTCTCTTCCAATCAATTTTCTGGAAACATCTCTTCCCTTAGACCTCTTACATCCATCCAATACTTATATCTTTCGGATAATCACTTCCAAATCCCAATTTCACTTGAACCCTTTTTCAATCACTCCAAACTCAAGTCTTTTTACGGTGACAACAACCAAATATATGCAGACACAATTGAGTCACATTTTTCAATCACCCCAAAATTCCAATTAAATTCACTCACCTTGTCTGGTTGCAGAGATTGTGTCACATTTCCCAAATTCCTCTACCATCAACGTGACTTGGAAGAAGTTGATCTTTCTCACAATAACTTGACGGGAGAGTTTCCAAATTGGTTGTTAGATAACAACACCAACTTATATCAACTTGTTCTAGTCAACAATTCTCTTACAGGACCTTTACATTTGCCTACCCATTCTCACCAGAATTTACGGTCATTAGATATCTCCAAAAATTCCTTCACTGGAAATATTCCAATACAAGTGGGAGCATATCTGCCACGGTTGTTGACTCTAAACATTTCCATAAATCATTTTGACGGTCGCATTCCCTCTTCAATCGGTGATATGAAAGAACTGGATACTTTGGACTTATCCTACAATAATTTGTCAGGCGGAATACCAGAGCACTTGGCCAAGAGCTGCATCTATTTACGATACCTTGTGTTATCAAACAATAGATTGGAAGGTCAGATATTCTCTGCTGCAAATTTTAACTTAAAATACTTGTGGAGGCTACAGTTGGATGGAAATAACTTCACTGGAAAGATCCCAGAATGCTTGTCCAACTCCTCCAATTTGGAGGGATTATATCTGAGTGATAATCATCTATCTGGTAGGATTCCCAATTGGTTGGGGAATATGTCAGAGTTGGTAGATCTTATAATGCCCAATAATCATCTACAAGGTCCAATTCCACCTGAGTTTTGTCAACTGCAAAGTCTTCAAGTTCTGAACCTTGCAGAGAACAATATTTCTGGTAATTTACCATCTTGTTTCAATCCTCCACAAATCCAACAAGTTCACATATCCAGAAACAAGTTGCAAGGACAACTGAAAGATGCATTCTTCAATAGTTCTTCACTGGTGACACTAGATCTTGGCTATAATGGCTTCAATGGTAGGATCCCAAATTGGATTGGCCAACTTTCTAACTTGAGCTACCTTATATTGTCTCATAATAATCTTGAAGGTGAAGTGCCGCATCTATTGTGCCATTTGGAACAATTACGCTTGATAGATCTTTCTCGTAACAATCTCTCTGGAAAAATTCCTCCTTGCCTAGATATGACAGCACTCCACGGTGATTACGATGTTGCTTTTAATACCACATCTTCTTCCATTGCTATTGTGCCAGGTGCTTCTCCGACTAAGGAAGATACTGTGGAGTTCACAACAAAAAATATATCCTACTCTTATCGAGGAAGAGATCTTACTTATATGTCCGGAATTGATCTTTCATGCAATAAATTAACAGGTGAGATCCCTTATCAAATTGGAAACCTTACAAGGATCCATACATTGAATCTTTCGTACAACAATTTGATTGGATTGATCCCGTCGACATTTTCAAACCTGGAGCAAATTGAGAGCTTGGATCTTTCCCACAACAACTTAAATGGAAAGATCCCTCCTCAAATTATTGAGCTACATTATATAAATTTTTTTAGTGTGGCTTACAATAACTTGTCTGGCAAAACTCCAGAGAGGGTTGCACAGTTTAGTACCTTTGAGGAGAGTAGCTATCGGGGAAATCCTCTTTTATGTGGCATTCCATTGCCGAAATGTTGTGATGCAAATTGTTCACCAGCCTTGGCACCAAAAGCTTCAACTGATACTGAAGAAGACAGCAATTTCATGGACATGGACATCTTTTACATCAGTTTTACTGCGAGTTATATAGTTGTGGTCTTAGCGATTGCTACAATTTTGTACGTGAATCCTTATTGGCGACGAACATGGTTCTATCTTGTCGAAACTTGGATGACCTCCTGCTACTATTTCATTATCGACCATCTCCCTAAGAGATTCCGTCATTGAACTATGCACCGGCGTAGCCATAAATACATAGTAATGAATTTTCTGTTGTAGTGTTGATCTATATGTAAGGAAATCGTATGGTAAATGGCAATAGCCTTTTTTTTAATAAGATGTAACTAAATTTTGGAGTACAGCCCAATAATATTGTTAAGTGCAAATTATCCAGTAGCTCTAAACTATATGTAATTTTAATTATTTTGAAGTTCATGTGTTTAATCAAATTCTCAAGATGCTGGCAGAGAATTTGAAATTCTTCTCCCTGTTTCAACCTAACTCTTTGGATTTTGCTTGAAGCATGCACAATCTCCAAATATGAAAGCTCATCAGAACAGTTGAACAAAAGTACACTGATTTAAATTGATTCTCCTTTTGCAAATTATTTTGTGTGTCTTTGGGTAATGAATAATCTAATAATGGTCCTTGTTTTTTCATGTATTGTAATTTACATGCTGTCGAATGGAACATTCAAGTTTTGAGATGCTCATTCATCTAATTTTTGTTAAAGATAACTCTCATTTATCAACATCTGCTCACTTGGTGTTCAGCTGCAGTAGCTCTAAAAGGATTTCAAGCAATAAGAGTTGTGATCGTCCAACATACCAAGCTGGCCTTGCTCTGTGCACAGCTGGTATTGCTCCTAATCAGAATTGTGCTGATGCTCATCTCAAGCTCAGCAAAAGTCAAGTAGGTTACAAAGTTAGTTAGAGATTCGTATGACGTGGCAATTTGTTATAGAGTTAGTTAGAAGTTCATTTAGTGTGACTGAAGACTGTAATTATTCTCGGGACTTAAACAATTAGTTAAGAATTTGTTAGAATCGTTTTAGAAGAGAATCCATGTAATATAAAATAGTGGCTCTATCTTGTAAATTCATTATCTGAAATATAATGAAAATCTGAAGCTATGAAAAGCCTCTCCGATGGCTTCTTCTCTCTCGTTTCTCTTTGTGACCTTTTATCAAACACTTTGTGGTAAATATCAAACACTTTCTCTTTAGTCACAACTTTCACACTTGATTTAAATTTTGAATAAAAACATGATCGTACGATGATACGAGTAGTGACCGTAAAATATGAGAAAAATAAGGTGAAAAATTGATAATAAATTTGTTTGAGTGTTTTAATACGTGTCATTATTTAATTGGACCCTCTCACAGTAGTGAGACTGATCATGATTCATGGAAGATTTTTTTATTTTTTATTTTTTATTTTTTTAAATAAAAAAATTGGAGATTGCTTCAACTTGTGTGATTCATGAGCACCTCTGTCATCTGTTTTTTATAAAGAAAAGAAAAATGTTAAGAGACTCAAAGCTCTCTTGTTATGTTATCTGATTAAAGAGACAAGCAGTGATGGGATGGAATAGTGACGAAGTCGGGTTGGATCTTGAAGAGGAAGTCTGTATTGAGCTACCGGAGATCCGGAAGAACTAGCTTACGGCATTTACAGGTTAGGTGATTTATTCCGGATTTTTCTTCAGTTCTTTGAATTCATTTGTAGACTATCTGCAATTTGACTGATTTTAAGCTGAAAATACTAAAAGTGTGGTTTCTGGATCGACATGAATTGTCTGGTCTCCTGAAAAAAAAATTGTTTACTTTCAGATGTACACATCACTGGATAAGATTTTCCTCCACCATTTCTATTATTAAATTATTGAATGATGTCAACTTGAGACAGAGAACTGAAGAGTTTGGTTAGATGTCATTTTACGAGGAAAAATAAATGCATTGAGGGTCTAAAAAATGTTGTTTATAAGAAGCTATGATATCCCCAGGTCCATTATAATATCCCACTAGTGTCTTGCCGGTTGTGGATGTATTAGCTATTAGCTAGATTCTGTCAAGTACTTTGTTAAGATGGGATCAAAATGGTTGTGGGTGGTATTGATGTTTGTTTCATTAGGTGGGTGGTGTAGTGAGGGGTGTTTGGAGCAAGAGAGATTTGCAACTTAAACTTTTCCTTAATGGTTCTTACAGTCCTCAAACGTCAAAACTAGGTGGAGGGAGAGAAGAATTCTGACTGTTGCCAATGGGAATAGGTTGAGTGCAACAAAAGGTTGAGGTGGGTGGGGGGTTTGGGCTGTGATCTTAATTTAGAAGAGGGACAATTTCAAAGCCCTATGGAAGGTGGTTGTCCAAATGAGGTTTTAATGGAGTTGCCAATAGCTTCAAATTTGGTCACTGTTCCGGTGATGTGGGATGGCAGCGTTAGCTGTTAGGAAATTTCGTTTTGCGGTTAAGGGTCATGGAATTAAAACTAGGAGTTTCAAGAATAATTTCAAGATGTTGTGGATCTTAGAGGAGTTTTCTTAGTTCAAGGAAGTGGGGATGTTTGAATTCCTAGCAGCCACGAAGAAGAGAAAATTAAGTAGCTTATTTGTTTTGTTGTCTAGAGCAGTGTGTTACTGTGTTTGGGGTTTCTCTAGAATGATGGCTTGAGTGTGTTGTGTTTTTGGGTTGTTTGTGGTTGCTAGCTCATTTGGCGTCTTTGAAGAGAAAATTAAGTAGCTTATTTGTTTTGTTGTCTAGAGCAGTGTGTTTGGGGTTTCTCTAGAATGATGGCTTGAGTGTGTTGTGTTTTTGGGTTGTTTGTGGTTGCTAGCTCGTTTGGCATCTTTGTTGTGGGCTGTTTTGTTTGGCTTCCCTTAAGGCTCTAACATCCATCTAGGAATTAATACTTTCCGACAATCACTTACGAATACCTATTTCACTTGAACCATTTTTCAATCATTCCAAACTCAAGAGCTTCGTTTGTATGATTAACGACCTATTTGCAGAAACGGAGCTACATTCTTTGGCCCCAACATTCCAATTAAACTCCATCCTATTGTTTGGTTGTAAAGATTGTGGCACATTTCCCAAATTCCTCTACCATCAACATGACTTGTGGAAAGTTGGTTTCTCACACAATAACTTGTCTGGAGAGTTTCCAAATTGGTTGTTAGAGAATAATCCAAATTTAAGTTCACTTCTTCTTGTCAACAATTCACTTTCAGGACCTTTCCTGTTGCCAATTCATTCTCATATGAGTGTACTGATGTTAGATGTCTCTAACAATCTCATCAGTGGACACATTCCAAAAGAAATGGGAACTTATCTGCCAAGTTAAACAAATCTAAACATTTCCGCAAATGCTTTCAACGGTAGCATTCCTCTTCAATTGGTGATATGAGGTCACTGGAATCCTTGGATTTATCCAACAATCAACTGTCTGGTGAGATACCTGAGCACTTGGTGGAGGGCTGCATCTCTTTAGCATTCCTAGTATTATCAAACAATAGCCTGCAAGGTCAAATATTCTCAAAAAATTTCAAATTTGAGAGCTTAGATCTTTCCTACAACTACTTGAATGGAAAAATCCCCACTTTGCCACCCAGCTTGTTGAGCTATACAATTTGGCTGTTTTCTGTGTGGCCAATAATAACTGGAAATCTGCTTCTCTATGGACTGCCGTTGCCAAAAAGCTCTGACACAACTGAATCGCCATCATCAATCCCTGGAGCTTCAACCGAGGATGGAGAAAATAGCAATTTCATGGACATGGACATCTTCTATATCAGTTTCAAAATATCTTATGTAACTGTACTCTTAGTGATTGGCAGCAGTTTTATGTATAAATCCTTATTGGAGAAGAACATGGTTCTATCTTATTGAAATGTGGTTCTATCTTACTGTCTACCTAAGCAATTCTGTAACAGAAATATATAGAGGCATTATCATGCTTACCTCTCTAATAATTTTTTCTGTCTGATGTTCTGTGTCTATAATAAATTTATACATTTTCTTGAACTTCACTGAAGAAGTCCAAAATTATATGATGGAAATAAACCATACCAAGTATGAACCATACACGATCAATGATACCGTTCTGTAGTAGAAAATCTCTCTTGAGCAACTTTTAAGATGCTGATAGAATTAAAATGTATACTGTAATAATGCATGGATGATTCCACTGTAAGGTCTCCCTATATAATTCTTGCTTTTTTAAACCAAACTAAAAACTCTGGGATTTGCTTTCAAGCTTTACTAGTTATGAAACTATCTGTGAACATGGTAAGGGCTGGATTACAATATGTGTGTAGTGTACCATGCATAGTCTTCAGATTTTAAACCTTATCGATTAGGACCGAGTATTGTATTTCAGTGATTAATACTTGTTCTAGGAGTTGTCATTTGCCAAACCAATCTAATTGAATTTTTGTATTCCATCTTGTAGGTAGGTAATCTCTAATTGCAGAGCTATGAAAGCCAATTAATTGAATTTTGTTCCGAAGCTGGTTTTGAATGGCAGGACAACACCTGGTTTCTTGTAGAGCTATGGCCCTTGGTGAGCTTTCCTGTGATATTGTAACGACAACAACACATAAGGTATGGGTTAAATGTTAGAACTACTTGTATTGTGCTTAATATTTCCAATTTCTCTTGATAATTTCTTGTTGCATATGGCATACAATGCTGTGGCATGATCGTCTTCAAGAAAGATCCTGGCCAGGTTTACAGGTTAGTTAGAGTTGTCTCTTTGACTCTTTTGGCTTTTTTGAGTTCTGCTTTTAGATTTTTAGTTCATGAAGATTCAGGAGACATAATAAAGGATTACACGTGACCCTGCATAACCATACAATTGGGGGCCCTGCAGTTTGTTTGAAGCATGCGCAGTCCCTGGAATTTAAGAATTACGCCAGGACAAGGTATTGTACTTGCATTATTAAGCCTGTTCCAAGGGGTGTCCCAACCTGTCTAACTGAATTTAATTATTCTGCCCTATAGGTGGTTTCTAATTGCAGAGTTCTTGCAAGCCGAGTGATTGAATTAGGTTCCAAGCTGGTTTCTGGTAGCAGCAATTGAGGCCATTGGTGAGTTTTTCAGTTGTTGATTAGATTTTGATTTTCACACGCTGCAGGTTTCTTCTCATTGCCTTGTCAGTTGGTACCATTCAGTATTCCTAAAGAATTAGCATTGTTTCTACATTGTGATATGTTTTTACACACCAATGAGGTTGTTTGTTTTCTTTGTCTAAAAAATGAATAGGCATGAATTTTAGTGAAGACTTCTTATTTTAATCCCTTATAATCAACACTTTTGTGGCAGTAATTTGTATTGCTCTTCTTTGACATGTAAAACATATGCTCCATTTATTTTACAGGCATTGATGGGGGCTCGTATGGAGAAAATTCTGGACATGGCCTCTTATCACCCTCAACAAGAATTCAGTGCCAGGTGAGTATTGCTTTGTTCGAACTTTGATCTAATTGTATTTCTTAACTCCATTCCACTTATTCCAGTTAATGATAAATTATGAAGGTGATAAGAGTGTGCTAGTGCCAGGCGGCATTCGCATAGGATCACCTGCTATGACAGCAAGAGGATTTACAGAAAGAATTCATAACAGTTGCAGATTTCATCCACGAGGGTGTGCAAAAAACTCTTGAAGCTAAACAACCGGTTAAAGGATCAAAGCTTCAAGATTTCATGAAATATGTCACATGACCCAATTTCTCCTTGATGGATAAGGTGTTGGATCTTCGTGGAAGGGTTGAAGCTCTTACAACTAAGTTTACGATACCTGGAGTATAAGTTGTGTAATAGTATAACTATACAGGTTGCAGAGCTTATATTACTGAAAATTATATCCAAAAATATGTAACAGGCTGAGGTTGAATGTTGATGGTGTGATCCTTTTTTATTTTATTTTTATTTTTTATGTATATAACTATTTTCTTTCTTCTCTTCCACTTATTTTCTCACCCTCCAAGCTTCAACGAAGTCATCTCTCTTCAAGGAAAAAGGCAAACTCTCACATTTGCACTCCAACTAATATTTTTTTGTCACATTTTGTGATGCTTCATATTCAACAAAACCGAGAGAAAAAATAATTGTAAATGAATCCAAGGGCCAATAGTTGAAAACTGACCCATATATCTCACGTCTGACTGTAGAAACTGATTAGGGAAACTGAATATGGATTTGTAAATAAATTTGCTCTAAAGAATATTCTTTAACTTGATATTGTACTGACAGCATTAAATATAGTGGTTGGCTGAAAGCAGGAAACAAGAAAGAAATTATACAGACTTTGAATCAACCAGATTCAAAGTCTTTGAATCACAAATCAAACAGTTACCAATAACAGTACTGATAAATAGGAAAGAATTGAAGGGATTGATCCAATTCAAATTCTTTGCAAATTGCAATCCAGTTTCCTTGAATAGAACTCTCTTGCGAATGGGAAAGGTAGTAGATTGTAGCTGGAAATAGTAAAGTGTGTATTGAGATGGTTTCAAAGAAGTCATGTATGTGGGTGTGGCTAGTATTGATTCTTGTATCATTAGAAAGTAGATGGAGAGAGGGGTGTCTGGAACAGGAGAGATTTGCTCTCTTGCAACTTAAACGTTTCTTCAATACTCTTTCAGATTGTTGTCAATGGGATGGTGTTGGGTGCAATGATACCACCGGTAGAGTCATCTCACTCCATCTTGAATATACAAGGAATAGAGAAATGGGAGAATGGTATCTAAATGCGTCTTTGTTTTCTCCCTTCCAACAACTCCAGTGGCTTTACTTAAATGATAATTTGATAGCCGGTTGCATTGAGAATGAAGGTCTCTTGCCTTTGCCTTTCATCCTTGTCTAATTCAGTTATATATTCAATCAATAATATATGTGAAATTGCTTTCCGAATCAAGTATAGAGAATAATATTATAATTAGTTTGATTTTCTAATTAATTGAGATGGTTAATGAATCTGTTTCTTTTCATGTTAATACAGGTTTTGATAAATTGTCAACATTGAGCAACTTGGAGACGTTCTATTTTAATAGTTAGGAAAATTCTCTTTCAAAAAAATAAAAATGTTATTGGCCAAAAACTGAAGTAAATATATGAATATATGATCATGTTTTGTTAATTGTTTAGTATGTATTTTCCATTGACTTTTTTTTTCTTCTAACAGAAATAATTATTGGTTTGTTTAATCGTTTTTTTAACGATGAGGACCAACAACTGTTTTACGGGAAACAAAATCTTAATTTTTTTTAAAGACAATCTTAAATCTGAAAATGAATGTTTGTGGACTATGGAACCTTTTTGTTGCTTTTGGAAATAAGAGGTTTTCTTCAATTCTAAATTAAACAACAGTATGAAAATATGTGATAAATATTTTTATTTATTTTTTCTCTCACAACCTTTTATATTAAAAATCTCCACACAAAATAAAAAATAAAAAATCATCGTCATATTTTTCCTCTTCTATATTCACTCCAAATTAAAAACTTATAAATTATGAAGAATTTTCTTATAAAGTTTGAAAATATTATTATCTAATGATTAGGTCCTCGATCTCTGTAACAATATACATAGTAGAAATGATGGGAAATAACACTCTTTTTATGATGAATTTTGAGAGTATCACTAGTTTAATAAGTTAAGTTTAAATGACACTAATGGACTAAAATACTCTCATTTCCTTCTTTTATTACTTTTGTGCCATTTTTAGTTTTTTTTTTTTCTTTTCAAAAACCTCCATTGATGGAGTACCAATAGAGGTCCTCTATCAATGGAGATAACGACCTCCATTGGAGGTTTCAATGAAGAAGATGAGAAAAAAAATTGAAAATTTTCATTTTTGCCCAATAAGTCTCGGAAATTACAAATATACTTAATAAGTCTCGGAAACTACCTGATAGGTCTCGGTAACTACGTGATAAGTCTCGGAAAAAGTGTGAGACTTATTTGTGTGAGTGTGTTTTAAGGGTATTTTTGTCAGATCCACACTTTGAGTTCTATTAAAACTTAAGTTAAGTTGATAATAGTATTAAAACTCACTCTTTAAAGAGTGTTATTAAATTTTCGAACCCCATATTGGTGACCGTCATATTTTATCAACTTTAGATGGGTTATTTATCTGTCAAAGTTTCTATGCAATTTAATGGACTAAACTTTATTGATAGTAAAATTACTTCAAAAGACATCGATCTCATTTATTTTGGCGGTTGTTTACTTGTTTTAGAGAATTTAGAGAATGATATAATTAGTTTAAATTTCAAAATAATTGAGATAGTTTATGAAAATAAGTTATTCTCATGTTACTTGGAATTCTTGGATTTAAGTGGTAACATCTTCAACAATAACATCTTATCATTTCTAAGTGCACTTTCATCGTTAAAAGAATTATATCTAAATGATGTTCAGTTGAGAGGATCCATTGATCTATCAAGTTATTAAACTCACTTCTCCTTACCACCGGTGTATATATATAATTAACTCACTTCTCCTCTTTTTTATCTTTCTTTATAGCAACCAACTTTGATTTGCTTTGCTTTCAATAGCTTATTTTGTAATTTTTCATCAACTCCGTTTAACTCTTATCAGAAATTTTTGATTCTCTAAGCAATTTAGAGACATTGGACATGAGCCACAATCAAATAAATAAATTAGTGGTCACACAAGGTACTGATTAAACAAAATTTGATTACTTCAAAAGTGGTGGTTTTGTCTATCCAATTAATTAGTTCCATAAATCACAACTGTTTCCTGCAGGTTTGAAGAACTTGCAATCCCTTCATCTAAGCAATGTCAGCATTGATGATGGAAGTGCCCTATTGCAATCATTAGGGTCGTTGCCATCTTTGAAGAAACTTGATCTTAGCTTTAATAATTTTAGTGGAATAATGAGTACTCGAGGTATGTATGCTAGCTTGTGTCAACTTCCATTATTAATTCCTAAAATCTTCCATATATATAAGTAAAGTTATTGCTCTTTTTCAATTATAGAGTTGCATAATCTTACCAACCTGAAAGAGTTGACCATGTGGGGTTCTTCTGTCCATATAAGCCTTCTTCAAAGTATTGCAGCTTTCACTTCCCTTGAAGAATAGTTCATGCCGGCTTATCAAGTGAATGGCATCTTGGGCACAAAAGGTAAAAATAATCATCACCGAATGTTTTAATATTATACCCATACATATTATGAGTTAGATTTCTTTTACGAAGAGGCAACAAATATATTTTCAATTGTGTTTCTTATTTCTATTAACCAGCTGGTCTACTAATAGTGGTTTTCCCTCTTTTATTAATAAATCTCTCTTAAGTAGCTAGTGTATTATACTCTTATAGCTTTGATTTATTTAATAAAAAAAAATTACGAGTATTTTATTACTTTAAAATCTTATAATAATTTTATAACAGTGATAGGGAGAATAATATATATTATATGTTAAATTGAAATTTTCAACCAACGGCCCAATGTGGCTTGGTTAATTATTGACATAAAATGGGCAAATTAAAGTTCATTACATTTAAAAGCCAGATGTTAGCAATTAACAATAATATTTGGCATTTGGGTTATCGTCCAATTTAGCGTAAATTTAATTTTGTGGCTGTAGAATTGTCTAATTTGAAGAATTTGAAATATCTGAACATGGATTATACTAATCTTAACATCAACATTCTACGTAACATTGAACCATTGGACCATTAACTTCTCTTAAGTTCTTATCATTAGGAAGTTGTAAATTGGAAGACACGTTACCTGATCAAGGTTAATAATCTCTCTCTCTTTGATGACGTAAATTATACAGTAAAACTCTAATTTGTGATTGAAAATTCCTTCTAAGCAACTTATGAGGTCCTGACAGAGTTTAAAAGTTTTTTGCAATAATGCCAGACTAACTCCATTCTTACTATGTCATGATTTCCTGTTGTGCGGGAGTAGAATTTAGAAATGGCTAAAAATCTCAATAGGAGATTGTCGGAGTTAGCAAAAATGTCTTTTTAGAGGGATTGGATTGAAAATGTACTCAGTTGAAATAAATTGGCAGAAGTGCCCCTAAATGACATATTAGTATTTCCGCAATGAACACATACAGCACAACGGGAGAAAACCCCAAATTCTATGTCCTAACCCGAAACCATCCCGAGAACCTACCCAACCCGAAGCCATCACGATTGTGGCCGTCCGCTCGTCAGCAACCGGCGACCGTCCACACCCATCTCCAGCACCAACTATTTCTTCACTTCCTACTCAAAGGTAAATCTTTCTCATTTTCATGCTCCAGTTCATTCTTCATGCTAGTATTCAGTATATTATATTGTTTGTTTTTTCATATATGTGGATTTTTTGTGATCAAAGATGATGATTTTGGTTTTGTTTTAGTTGTATTGTGTAAGCTTTTGGTGGGTTTGTGATATAATCATGGTATCAGATGAAGAGTTGTCAGATTTCATTTGATCTTAGCTCTTGTGACTGTTTATATGCTTGATTTCGTTCATATTTATACACCATTAATTTAAAGGCTATTTGAAAGGGAAATTTAAAGGCTATTTGAAAGGGAAATTTGGTTCAAAAGTACCATTTTTTTTGGTTTGATGTTGTAGTATAATATTCTGACCATATGATGAACTCTTCCATATATGTCTTCTTCCTTAGATTGTGTTTATATCTGTCAATGGGACCTCAAAGTATTTCTACAATAGTGACATATGTTTTTGTTTTATGATATCATTATGTGACACATGCTTTTGTTTTATGGGACCTCAATGAATTGCTGGTAAAAAGAGGAAGAAACCTTGAGGAAAAAAGACCCACAAGTCCAATAAAAATGAACCTGGAACCAAAATTGACGAAGGAGAAGTAGAAATAGAAAGAAAAGAAGAAAACTAAAAGAACATATAATGGCCATATTAATCTCTTGTAAACTGCAACATTAGTAGCTTCTAGATAGAAAGTAGTCAAGTGTATTAAGATGGATCGCATTGCATTTTGTAACATTTCAAATTCTTGTGCAAATTTGTGTGGAAAAATGGACTAGCATCCAAAAAACAATCACTTTCCAGTGGACATATCATAAATTGATATATGTCTACTAAATAGTATTTTACTCTTGACTTTGTCAATCTGGTTTCACAACCCACATAATGTGACTTACCATATATTATTATGGGCTGATGAAGATTTATGGTCGTCTCTAAATTTAAAAAAGAGTACTAAAGAAATTTTAGAATGAATTACATTATTCTTTTCATTTGATACCTTTTTTTTTTTTTACTTTTTAGCATTTGACATGAAATCCATATCAATGAGACTGTAAATTGGAATCGTGTCCTCCTCCATACCCAATTTACTGGAACATTAATTGTTGAGGAAAGCAAGTGTACTGCTTCACTTTATTTGTTAATATATTGTCCAAAATGTTCGATATATCAACAAAACAACGGCTGTTGTTTTCCTTTATCAGTGATATATCAACAAAGAAGGTTAATTTGTTGAAGAATCCATCCATCATCCATGTGATTATAAATAATATACTAGCTACTCTCTTGCGTGTTACAGCATAGGAGATTCCTGGTGGAAAATAGTCAAGTGTGTAAAGATGGTATCAAAGCAGCCATGGATGTGGGTATGGCTACTATTGGTTCTTGTTTCATTAGAAACAAGGTGGAGTGAGGGATGTTTGCAATAAGAGAGATTTGCTCTCTTGCATCTTAAACCTTTCTTCAATGACCCTTACGGTCTTCTAAATTGGGTTGAGGGAGATCACTGTTCAGATTGTCATCAGTGGGATAGGGTTGAGTGCAACCATACCACTGGAAAACAAGGAACTATTTATAGAAATTTCAAACTGAATAAATCATTACTTTCATAGGTTTGTGGACATAAATCTGCTCTGATGACTTGGTCTACTCTAATCTGCGTGCAACTTACATACATATGCTCCTATAGCTTAGATTAGGCCTGCTCTAATCTGTTGTGCAACTTACACACACTTGCTCTTGTTGGTTAGGCCTGTTCTACTATGCTGTGCAACTTACACATACACACTTGCTCTTGCTCTTGTTGGTTAGGCATGCTCTACTTTGCTGTGCAACTTGCCAATAAAAAAAGAAAAAGAAAAATGGTCTTACATAGTTTCAAAAAAATAATAATAATAAAGAAAATTTGTTGAAGAAGAGATTCAAGTTTGTTATAAATAGTCTAGAGCCATTAATCTCTTGTAAACTGCAACATCAATTAGTAGCTTCTAGCTAGATAAAGTAGTCAAGTGTATTAAGATGGGGTCAAAGAGGTTGTTGACTTGTTGGTTTGGGTCGTATTATTTTTTATTACATTACAAGGGAAGTGGAGTAAAGGGTGTTTGGAACAAGAGATATTTGCTCTCTTGCAACTTAAGCCTTTCTTCAATATTCTTTATTATCTTCAAAATTGGGTTGAGGGAGATCACGATTCAGATTGTTGTCAGACTTGAGAGTAACCATACCACTGGTAGACTCATCTCACTCAATCTTGTTTATACAAGGAATGAGAAATTGGGAGAATGGTATCGAAATGCTTCTTTGTTTTCTCCCTTCCAACAACTAGAGAAGCTATACTTATATGGCAATTCTATTGCTTCTTGTGTTGAGAACCAAGGTCTATTGCCTCTCATGCGTCCTTATAAATATTGCAGTATTATTTTAGTGGAAACTTTAGTTCAATATTTCTGATTCTCTTAAATATTACATGAATCATTTGTGACACAAGCCTCTCATACTTGTGTTATATATATTATGAACAATTTCCTTGCAGGTTTTGAGAGTTCAGCACCCTGTCTGCAATCTCGAGTTCTTTGGCATAATCTGAGATGACATACCAGTCTCTCAAGTCTCATATGTTCATGTTGATTTATTAGGAGGATTTAACCATAATAATTCATTATTATTTTTAAATGGCTGCTTTGAAGAATGTTTAGAAAACTATAATAATGGGTTGATTGGTTAGCAAAATATTCTGATGTTTAGAAATTTGGAACTAATGGATTTAAGTCTTAATATGTTTAACAATAGCATCTTATTGTCTCTAGGTGCTATTTCCTCACTGAAAAGTTTATCTCTGTCAGATAATAGATTGAAAGAAACTGTTAATATGTCAGGTAGTTAAGCTTGCTTCTGTTCTCTCTCTCTCTCTCTCTCTCTCTCTCTCTCTCTATCTAGTTTTTTTGTGATATTTTTTCAGTAACCTCTGTTTAACACTTCCCAGGATTAAACTCTTTAAGCAATTTAGAGTTTCTGGACATGAGTCACAATGAGATTGACAAATTTGTGTTTCCTGAAGGTACTTGTGTTAACAAATTTAATTTGCAGTTGCTTGAAAAGGTACTTGAAGATAGATTTGTTTCTATGTATGTTTTCACTTATTGTGGTAATACAGGCTTGAGCAAATTGAACACTTATAATCTAGAGTGTCAGCATTGACTACGGAAGCACCCTATTACAGTCACTGGGGTCGTTCCCATTGTTGGAGACACTTGAGCTATAATAATTTTAGTGGAAAAAAAAAAAAGTACCAGAGGTAAAAGTCTTTGACTTTGAATTTCCATAATTTCCTATAATTCTCCATATAACTTCATTTATATATAGTTCGATTTTTGAACAGAGTGCTTGCGTAAATTGACCAACATAAAGGAATTGATCTTGGAAGAATATTCTCTCCATATAAGCCTTCTTGAAAGCATTGCAGCTCACATTCCCGCGAAAGTTTGAAGATACTGAATTGTGAAGTCAATGTCATCTTAAGTATTCAAGGTAATTATCTCTATTGTGTTTTGTGTAAGCAAGTAATTGTAAAAGTGACATTAAACATTGATTACTAAGATTAATGGGTCAATTCAATTCCAATCTGTTTTCACATAAACAACAAGATATGAAATAAAATTTCCTTTTGTTATAATCTTATTCAGCTTAAAATATCATTTCTTGAATTCAATGTATTTTCATGTTTGTAGATTTACCCAATTTCCAGAATTTGAAATATTTCATTGTATTCAAGAAGTACTCTCAATATCAGCTTTCTTCATATAGTTGGACTGATGCCTTCTGTTGAGTTCTTATCATTACATAATTGTTGGACTGATGCCTTCCCTTTTTGTAGTAAATTAAATATTTTTAATTAGAATAATTTTTCATTGAAGAATGTACTGTATTTTTCAGGCCTATGTGAGTTGGTGCATCTCAAAGAGTTATATATTGACTCTAATGATCTAAGGGGTACATTACCTTTGTGTTTTGCAAATTTGACTTCGCTTCAAGTATTAGATATCTCTTCCAATAATTTACTGGGAACATCTCATCGTCTCCAGTAAAGGCTTTGACATCCATCCAAGTACCCGGACTTTCAAATAATCACTTCCAAATCCCAATTTCACAAACCGATTTTCTATCATTCCAAACTCAATCATTTCCATGCTTAGAATAACAGAATATATGCAGACACAGAGTCTCATTCTTTGTCCCCAAAATTCCAATTAAATTTTGTCATTCTATTTTCCTGTGGAGATGGTGGTCCAATTCCCAAATTCCTCTACCATCAACATGACTTGCATTTCGTTGATCTCTCCCAAATTCCAATTAAATTTTGTCATTCTATTTTCTAAATTGGTTGTCAGAGAACAACTTAGAATCAAAAGAACTTGTTCTAATCAGTAATTCGCTTTCAGGACCTTATCGGTTGACAAATTCACACTTGTTTTTGTTTACATTCCAAAAGAAGTGGGAGGATTTCTACCAAGCTTTAATAACTTTAAACCTCTCCAGAAATAATTTTGATTGGTACCATTCCCTTTTCAATAGGTGATATGGATCATTGGTGAGTTTGGACTTATCCAACAATAGATTGTCTGGTGAAATACCTGAACACTTGGTAGAGGGTTGCTTCTCCTTACAACTCCTATTGTCAAACAATAGTCTACAGGGTCACATATTCTCAGGACATGTTAATTTGACAAACCTGTCGAAGTTACAACTTGATGGAAATATAACTTTATCGGAAAGACCCCAAATAGCTTGTCTATCATCTCCTTAACAAGATTGTTCCTTAGCGATAACAATCTCTCTGGTAGGATTCCAGGTTGGTTGGGAAATATGTCAAATTTGGTGGATATTATAATGCCCAATAATTAATCATCTTTAAGGTCCAATTACATCAAAGTTTTTCCAACTTGACAAGCTTGAAATTCTGAATATTGCAGGAAATGACATCTCAGGTAGTTTACCTTCTTGTTTTAGTCCTTTTTCAATCAAACAAGTTCACTGCGAGATGCATTTTGAAACAGTCCTTTGGTTATAACACATAAATGGAAGCATAGCAAGCAGGATTGGAAGGCTTTTTAAGCTGACCTTCCTTATCTTGAACAATAATAATCTTCAAGGCAAATTAACAACTCAGTTATGCCAATTGGACCGACCGGTTCTGCTTGATAGATCTTTCTCATAATAATCTTTCTGGTCGTATTCCTCCTTGGCTAAACATGACATCGCTACATAAGAGAGATTATGAAGTTGCAGGTCCAACCGCAGCACTACATAAGAGGGATTATGAAGTTGCTGGTCCAAATATAAATTACTCCGTGTATAAGAATTCTACAAATAATTCTCAAATTAGAAAGGAAGAAACTATAGAATTCACAACAAAGACTATATCTTACTTTTACCGAGGAAAAATTCTAACCTACATATAGACCATCTTATAAATTAAGAACAGTTCTTTTTATAAATCCTTATTTACGATGAACATTATAGTTTGATATGGTTGAAAAATGGATGTCATCCTTCTACTATTTTGTTGTAGACCATCTTCCTAAGGGATTCTGCAGCTGCTAGCTGAAATGTAGTTTTATAATATTTTTTAATTTTTAATGATTTATCTGTTTCTAAGTTGTGTTTTATACATAAACTTTTCTTGAGTTGAGTTATTTGATGGTGTCAAAAAGAGGTTGGTCTTGGCTTATTAAACAGGCCCAAACCAACTCCTTCAAAACGCACAGCATCACTAATTGACGTGGCAGCTGGCGAATTTGCATGGCAAATTATGAAACAGCTCTTGTATTATTCCTTAACATCTTCAATCTTGAATCTAAAGTTGCTCTTTTACCCCTGATTTCTCCATAATTATGCAATCTTTCAGAAACTTTCCAATTCACCTGAAATACTCATTTACAACATTAAAAACCCAGTTTTACCCTAGAAATAAAAACAAAATAATAGGAAATGAAGGCCTAAAACAAGTATAAAAATAGTGTGATCACACACCTCTTCGGCTTTAAATAGGGAGGATTTGAAATTTGCATTTGTTGGGTATCTGATGAATTCAAGCCCAATTATATTGTGTAGAAAACCAAACAAACAAGGTCCATTAAAGATGAACCACAACACTCAACTTCACTGAGCAGAGGCCCACTCAACCATGTTATTGAATCTGATATATATAGCCCCCGTGAATCATGATTAATGTCAACTGTGATATGAGTGTTTTTTTTTTTTTTTTTAAAGTATTACAAGTTACAACTATTACAATATAACGGGACAACACATATGTGCCCTGGATAACTATTCTCACAAATCGGGAGAAAACTCCTCACACATGTTTATAAAATGCATATTGTGGGACTCAAACCCCTCACCACCACCGGAAGAGAGGTGCACTACCATTTTTGCTAAAAAGTGATGTGCAAGTGATTTATATTTTAACTCATTTATATTACTTTCAAATTTATAATTAAGTTTTCTTTATTTTCTATTTTTTTTTTTAAACAGTTTACTTTATTAAAATTTATAGTTTAGGTACTTACTCATAGGAAAAATATAGGAAAACGTTTAAGAAATATTTCCTAGAAGCAAAGTCTCTTAAAACCTCTGTGGAAAAAAATGCAAACTAAATTCCAAGAAATCAAAAAAAAAAAAAAAAAAAAACTTTGAACACTTTCTTCCTAGACTTAAATAGTATAAAAGCTTAAACCGTGTTATATGCTTTCAGAAAAATGAATTTGTACAAGTAATGGCATGCCAGACTTGTCAATTAAGATTGCTAGCTGTTAAATGTTAATCAAGTCCTTTTTTTTAAAAAAAAAATGTTAATCAAGTCAAACTTTTTCTTCGATATCATTTCCAACTCCGACAATACGTTAGACACTACAACATCATGAGAAAACCAAACAAATTCATATAACTTACAAGAAATTTCAGAATAGAAAATTTGATCATCTTTTTCCTAGAGTTGCCAATAGAATAGATTCTACATACCGTGTTATATCTTTTTGGAAAATTGAATTTCTACAAGTTGTGACATGCTTTACTTGTCAAACTTGTTACTATCAATCCAAACTTTTTCCTTGATAACAAGTTAGAATCATCCTCAACTCCAATAAATCAATAATACATTAGACACAAATTCAAAGTAGGGATAGTTTTTGGGGTAGATGCAAATTCAAAGTCTCATCTAAATTGGAAAATAGTACTAAACAAACTTTAAATCCATTTGATCACCTATCACTGATAGAGCTTGAAACCCCATTATTTGCTCTCATGAATTGGAATGGAAGCTACATATCATTAAATAAAAACATGATCTTTTAATGTGGAGAAAAAACGTTGTAATTGCGGTAAAACTTTTTCATTGAATATTGACTAATCAAGAAAATTTGGTAACATAACTTGAATATTCAATATTCAATATTCAATAAAACGTTGTCAATAAAGCTTGCTGTTAATCAAGTCAAACTTTTTCTTCGATATCATTATCAAGTCAGAATCATTTCTAACTCCGAGAATACGTTAGACACTAAACATCATGAGATAACCAAACTAATTCAAATAACTTACAATAAATTTCAGAATAGAAAATTTGATCATTTTTTTTTCCTAAACGTCTACATACCGTGTTATATCTTTTTGGAAAATTGAGTTACTACAACTACAAGTGGTGCCATGCTTGACTTGTCAAGCTTGTTGCTATCAATCCAAACTAATTTTCTTTGATAACAAGTTGGAATCATCCTCAACTCCAATAATATATTAGACACAAATTCAAAGTCTCATCTAAATTGGAAAAGAGTACTAAACAAACTTTAGATCTATTTAATCACCTATCACTGGAAGAGCTTGAAACTGCATTATTTGCTCTCATGAATTGGAATGGAAGCTACATATCACTAAAAAAATATGATCGTTTAATATGGAGAAAAAATGTTGTAAGCTAAGTGCGGTAAAACTTTTGCAAAAACTAGCTAGCAGACATAGTTTTTATTATAGATTACTACTATTTCACACAACTTTTTGCTACACAATCATCGGCAAATAATCTAAATTTCAGGCAAAAAAAAAAAAAACATAATTTTTAAAAATATTTTTCATAGTTTATTCCGGTCCGGTTCTTCTGCCGACCCCTAGTTATACGTAAGGGTAAGACGCCAATTCAAAGTCTTCTACAACATGCATGTGTGGAAAAATGGACTAGCATCCAATAAATACAAAATTGTGATCACTTTCATTGGGACAATGATATGTTTACCGAATAGTATTGCTTGACTTCTTCAATCCAATTGCAATCAATAAAAACTTATCTCTCTTTATCAGTTCAAAATCATCTATAGCCACATAACTTTAAGTGACATATATATACTTCATAAGAGAGATATTTGTTTATTAGATATAACCACACTCCATTAATTTGAGAATCATTAAGTTCAAAAATATATTGAGAAATAAGATAAATTAAGGGATTAGAAAAGGATATATAGCAATAATTAAGAGTTGAATTAATTGTTCAATATACAATTTTCATTTAGAAAAGAAAAGAAAAAACACAATATTATCTAATAACTTGTTCCTCAATTGAATAAAAGAAGAGAAATCATAAACGGTTAAAAGGGTAGTAAGAAGTATTTGAGATGATGAGACATTGATGTGCGGAAAAATGCAATAACTTCCAAGAAATTGGAAATTTTGATACATTTTCTATGGACATCGTTTAATTGATATCTATTAGTGTCTTTATGCTTGACTTTGTTCAGGTCAAGTACCACAATTAATCCTCAAATAAATCAAGGTTACTGCAATATATGGTAGAGTCAAAATGGACATCACAAATTAACAATCGCATTCAGATTACAAGGATAATTATGTCATTATAACAAATATGACAAGAAAAATCAGCTTAAAAACTTAGGAACAAATTAATTGAAATTAATAAAAGGTAATAAGGTTGGTTAATTTTTCAACTTTTTCTTATTTATATAAACCACTTTTACACCGGAGATACTCTAAAGTGTGATATGTTCTAAGTTAAGTGTGCTTGGTCCCTTTTTGTTTTTGGTTTTCGTTTGTGGTCTTCTTGTTTATGTGCTAGCCTTTGTTTTGTTCCGTTTTCCTGGGTGGCAGCTGTTTTTGTTTCGGGTCCTGTTCTCTTCTATTTTTGGCTTTGGTCTTTTGTTGGACTGTGAGGCTGTTTGCAGCTTCCTTTGGTGTTTTCTTTTGGCTTTCTAGGTTCTCTTGAATAAACTTGCTTTTCAAAAAAAAAAAAGTTAGTGTGAAATGTGTGTGCGAGAGAAGAACATGTATGGTTTCCAATTTCCAGGAAAGCGTGTTTTTCTTTTGGTTGAATGCAAGGCTGAAAATAATTACAAATTAATAATCGCATTCAGATTATGAGGATAATTATGTCATTATAACAAATATGATAAGAAAAATCAGCTTAAAAACTTAGGAACAAATTAATAGAAATTAATAAAAGGTAATACGTAAGGTTAATTTTTCATCTTTTTTATTTATTTATATAAATCACTTTTAGATCGGAGATGTTCTAAGTCAAGTGTGATCACTTTCTTCCTAGACTTAAATAGTAGAAAAGTTCAAACCGTGTTACATGATTTTAGAAAAATGAATTTGTACAAGCAGTGGCATGCCTGACTTGTTAATTAAGCTTGTTGTTAATCAAGTCAAACTTTTCCTTCGATATCAATATCAAGTCAGAATCATTTCCAACTCCAAAAATAATACGTTAGACACTAAAACATCATGAGATTACCAAACTAATTCATATAACTTACAAGAAATTTCATATTAGAAAATTTGATCATTTTTTTCCTAGACTTACCAATAGAATAGCTTCTACATACCGTGTTATATCATTTTGGAAAATTGAATTTCTACAAGTGGAGACATGCTTGACTTGTCAAGCTTGTTGCTATCTATCCAAACTTTTTCTTTGATAACAAGTCGGAATCATCCTCAACTCCAATAATACATTTGAAACAAATTCAAAGTAGGGACAGTTTTGGGGTTAATGCAAATTCAAGGTCTCATCTAATTAGTTGGAAAAGAGTACTAAACAAACATCATTTTTTCAAAAAATATTTTTCCATAGTTTATTCTAGTCTCGGTTCTTTTGCCCACCCCTAGTTATACATAAGGGTAGGACGCCAATTCAAAATCTTCTGCAACATGTGTGGAAAAATGGACTAGCATCCAATAAATACAATTTTCATTTAGAAAAGAAAAAGAAAAAAACAATATTATCTAATAATTTGTTATTCGATGGAATAAAAGAAGAGAAATCATAAACTATTAAAAAGGTAGTAAGAAGTATTTGAGATGATGAGACATTGATGTGTGGAAAAATGCAATAACTTCCAAGAAATTTGAAATTTTGATACCTTTTCTATGGACATCGTTTAATTGATATCTGTGATAGTCTTTATGCTTGACTTTGCTTGGGTCAATCAGTGCAATTAATCCTCAAATAAATCAAGGTTACTACAATATATGACAGAGTTAAAATGGACATCACAAATTAACAATCGCATTCAGACTATGAGAATAAAAATCAGCTTAAAAACTTAGGAACAAATTATTAGAAATGAATAGAAGGTAATATGTAAGGTTAATTTTTCTTATTTATGTTTAAATGCTGAGACTTTGGAAAGTGAACAGTTAAT
This sequence comes from Acer campestre, assembly GCA_954870605.1. Lineage (NCBI taxonomy): Eukaryota > Viridiplantae > Streptophyta > Magnoliopsida > Sapindales > Sapindaceae > Acer > Acer campestre. Next base: position 35,203,619 of record OX940804.1, on the reverse strand, counting down.
TATATGTCATTCTTCCAATTGAATTTAAGGGCATTTAAAATGAAAAAGTTATTTAAATGCTGGAACAAAATGAAGTGTATTTAGAATTTTTTAAAATTTAAGATTTTTGGATGGAGTTTCTTTAGAAAAAGGAGTGTTAAATGATAAATTTGGATTGTAAGGAGAAAAATATAAGAGTGGCCCTAACGGTCTATTTCTATCCCACTTTTTAAAATTTTGATTTAATTAAATAAAACTAAATGTTTTTATTAATTTTTTTGATTTATTTCCAAAACTACACTGTCTACTTTTTTTTTATTTTTTTAAAGGATAATTACCCCGGTAGCCATTAATTTTGGTCACCACTATCAAAATAACCATTTGTATATACCCTTATGTTAGGGGGGTTTGTAGGTGAGAAAGATTATAATATATATATATATATGATGGTTCTCTAGTAATGACGTCCTGAAATTATAAGTTAAGGACGTCCAACCACAGCCACACGTTCACATTGGGTATGGGTATTTTTTAATGTGGGGCTGTGGGCCCAATGTGAATGTGGGGTTGTGGTTAGACGTTTTGAAATTATAAAGTCATGACGTCCTTACTAAAGAACCACCGTGTGTGTGTGTATATATGGCCCGCGAATCATGATTAATGTCCAACTATGATATGAGTGATTTACATTTTTTTTAAAAGTATTATAAGTTAGAACTATTACAATACGACTATCAAGATCTACTAAAATCAAACAATATATATACGGCTCAGAAAACTACTCCCACAAACCGGGAGAAAACTCCTCACACATACTTATAAAATGCATATGGTGGCACTCAAACCCTTCATCACCACCGGAAGTGAGGTGTACTACCATCTCTGCTAAGAAGTGATGTGCTAGTAATTTACATTTTAACTCATTTATTATTACATTCAAATTTATAATTAAGTTTATTTTATTTTCTTATTTTTTTTAAACAGTTTAGTTTATTAAAATTTGTAGTTTAGTGTACCTACTCATAGGAAAAATATAGGAAAACGTTTAAGAAATATTTTCCTAGATGCAAAGTCTTCTAAAACCTCTGTGGAAAAAATGCAAACTAAATTCCAAGAAATCAAAAAACTTTGATCACTTTCTTCCTAGACTTAAATAGTAGAAAATTAAAACTCAAACCATGTTATAAGCTTTCAGAAAAATGAATTTGTACAAGTAGTGGCATGCCAAACTTATCAATTAAGCTTGATGCTAATCAAGTCAAACTTTTTTTTCGATATCATTATCAAGTCGGAATCATTTCCAACTATGACAATACATTAGACACTAACACATCATAAGATAACAAAACTAATTCATATAACTTACAAGAAATTTTAGAATAGAAAATTGGATCATTTTTTTCCTAGACTTGCCAGTAGAATAGCTTCTATGCGTATTGTGTTATATCTTTTTGGAAAGTTGAATTTCTACAAGTGGTGACATGCTTGACTTGTCAAGCTTGTTGCTATCAATCCAAACTTTTTTTTTGATAACAAGACGGAATCATCCTCAGCTCCAATAATACATTTAAAACAAATTCAAAGTAGGGACAGTTTTTGAAGTTAATGCAAATTCAAAGTCTCATCTAAATTGGAAAAGAGTACAAAACAAACATAATTTTTTTTAATATTTTCCATAATTTATTCTGGTCCCAATTCTTCTACCCACCCTTAGTTATACATAAGGGTAAGACGCCAATTCAAAGTCTTCTGCAACATGTGTGGAAAAATGGACTAGCATCCAATAAATACAATTTTCATTTAGAAAAGAAAAAAAAAATCAATATTATCTAATAATTTGTTCTTCAATTGAATAAAAGAAGAGAAATCATAAACTATTAAAAGGGTAGTAAGAAGTATTTGAGATGATGAGACATTGATGTGCGGAAAAATGCAATAACTTCCAAGAAATTTGAAACTTTGATACCTTTTCTATGGACATCGTTTAATTGGTATCTATTAGAGTCTTTATGCTTGACTTTGCCTGAGTCAATCACTACGATTAATCCTCAAGTAAATCAAGGTTACTACAGTATATGACAGTTAAAATGGACATCACAAATTAACAATCGTATTCAGATTATGAGAATAATTATAACAAATATGACAAGAAAAATCAACTTAAAAACTTAGGAACAAATTAGTAGAAATGAATATAAGGTAATATGTAAGGTTAATTTTTCTTATTTATGTTTAAATGCTGAGACTTTGGAAAGTGAATAGTTAATTATATATACCATTCTTCCAATTGAATTTAAGGGTATTTAAAATGAAAAATGTATTTAAATGCTGGAACAAAATGAAGTGTATTTAGAATTTTTTTAAAATTTAAGATTTTTGGATGGAGTTTGTTTAGAAAAAGAGTGTTAAAAGATAAATTTGGATTGTAAGGAGAAAAATAAAAGAGTGGCCCTAACGGTCTATCTATGTCCTACTTTTTAAAATTTTCATTTAATTAAATAAAACTAAATGTTTTTAGAGAGCTTCTTCTTATAATCCACAAATTATCTATTTATACTCCAATTTTTTATTTTTTTTTATTAATGACAAGTTAAGCCTGAATAAAAATTACTAAACAAGACAAAAAAATTCTAAAGACACTCCAAACTAATTAAATTATTAACAAATGAAATTCTCTCTCCTAAATCGTTAGATTAAATATTATGTATTAAACTCTCATTTCTAAATCTGTTATTACCATATTAAACACTCTCTTAATTACTCTCTCTCTCTCTCTCTCTCTCTCTCTCTCTCTCTCTCTCTTTTCAAAAAAAAAATCATATCTCCATACTTTCTCTATCAATCTCTGATTAATAGTTAAAGAAGAGTAGGAAGAAGAAAATCTTCCTTGGTGGCCTTGGTGGTCCAAGGCTTGGGATGAAAATCTCAAATCCTTGGTTCTACTCTTGACAATTATATTGTGGCCAGCCATCATGGCGCTAGCTCAGCTAATGGAAGGACAGGCTTGGAGCACGGATAATTCTCAGGTCAGCGGTTCAAATCCTACCCAGATAAAGGCGAGTTCTGATTTACCCGCTTGCATCTTAATATGGCCGAGGGTGTGAACCGAGGTTTCCTATCTGTCCTACTCCATAACATCCAACAAATAGACCGTTAGAATCAACAAGTTGGTTATGGGTGTGTCACGCAATTGGGGGGGACAGGTAGATAGGTGCCTAGACAAAGTCCGGGATCCTCAATACTAAAAAAAAAAGTTAAAGAAAAAAAAAACTTATGAATTTTTTAGTTTTTTACTAATAGTAATATATATATATATTAAAAAGTCAATACAAATACCTTGTTTTTCAATATATACATATATATATATATATATATATGAAAACTTGATTTGTTTCAACTATATTCAATTAAACTCAGAATCTCTAAGACTAATGAAAGAATTAAAATTCTATAGACAATCATATACCTACAAAAGTAACAAAAAACATTTTTATATTTCGAATTTTTTTTAATAGGGTGCTTTTTTTATTTATTTTTTTAGATACATATATACGATTCCTAAAAATCAAGCTCATTCATAAGTTTTTTTTCTTTAACTGTTAGTTTTGCTTAAGAAAGAATGGAGATAAGAAGTTAGAGATATGTATTGGAGGAGAGAGTGTTTAATATGTAATATTTAATCTAATGATTTAAGAAAGATAATTTCTTTTTTTAATAATTTAATTCAAACAAAATTACTCATCGGATGAATCCAAAGGCTACGATGGTTCGTCCTAACCTTTATTAAAATAAAATGGGGAGTCTTTAGAAATTTATTTTTTAAAACTGAGTGTCTTTAGAATAGGAATGTCAAAAGATAGAAAGGATAATCTTAGAACAAAAGGAAGTGTCTTTAGAATTTTTTTAAAATTTAAATTTAAAGAATGAAGTGTCTTTAGAAAATAAGTGTAAAAAGAAAAAATTGGATTATCAAAAGAAGCTCTCATGTTTTTATTAATTTTTTTGATTTATTTCCAAAACTACCCTGTTTATTTATTTTTTAAACTTAATACACCCCATTTTTGATCTCTCTATCTCTAATCTCTGTATACGTCTCTCTCACCTCTATTGAACGATTTATTTCTTCATCTTTTTTTTTTTAATTTATTTTTTATAAAAAAAAAAAAATTCTTCTTCTTATTTCATGTTGGAAAAGAAAAAAGAAAAAAGAAAAAATAACAGGTTACTTCAACACAACGACAGCTTGATATCATTCTAAAGAAAAAATTAACTTCAAACTTACTTCTTGAGAAGAAATTATTTCCAGATGCTTAATATCATTCTCAGACAATTCTTGTAGATGCTTGATATTATTGTCGGACAATTCTTGCAGATATTTGATTTCATTCTCAGGCTCTTCCATAATATTTTGTATATGTGTAAGAAGCAAATTTTATGGTTTAAGAGTTCAGAATTTTATTTTTTCAAGAAATGGATTAGAAGAACGTGGGGTTTTTTTTTTTTTTTTAGAAAAGGAATGTGGGGTTTTAATAAATTTACTTTGTAGAAGATTTTTTTTTCTTTCTTTCTAAAATTGTATGTCTCTTTAATAATTTTGGTAAATGAAAAAAAAAATACTATATAATAAAAAGTGGAGCATAAATAGACCGGTATTGTGTGCTAATAGCACCACTCAAAATAAAATCTTTTTTTTTTTTTTGTTGGCAAAAGTGCCACTTAATTGCCCTTAATACTAAATGACTTACTTGCCCTTGAAGAACAGATACTAGTATACAATTATACAACACAACAGGAGAAAACCCCAAATTCTATGCCGTAACCCGAAACCATCCCGATAACCCACCCAACCCGAAGCCATTCTGATTGTCGTCATCCGCTCGTCAGCAACCGACGACCGTCAACACCCATCTCCAACACAACTCCAGTTCCGCTATTTCTTCACTTTCTGCTCAAACGTGTAAATCTTTCTCATTTTCATACTCTAGTTCACTCTTCATGCAAGTATCCAGTTTATTATATTGTTTGTTTTTCTTAATTTTCGTATATCAAACAACATGATTTATGTTTTCTTTCAGTTTATTAATCTTTTGGTGGGTTTGTGATATAATCATGGTTTCAGATGAAAAGTTGTCAGATTTCATTTGATGTTATCTGGTTAACTCTTGTGACAGTTTATATGCTTCGATTTTAAATAATTATAATTATAGTTTGGTAATTCACATCTGTTTATATATTTTAAGTGTTCTTGGTTATTTTGTATGTATGCTAATTTTTTCTAGATAATTTCCCATATTAGTTAAATTGACAAGAATATAACAATCTTGTACGTAATTGGGTTTGATTGATCTTTGATGTTGTGGATTGTGGTTGAGTTTTGATGTTGAAAACTGAACTCAACTTGAGTTGGGAATCCGCTTTGGATCTAGATTTAGGTGGCATATGTTCCAACCAATAACTGAACTTTAAATTGATACTCTTGAATAGTCTTGATATGTTGAATATTCCAAGTTTATAGTATTTGTCTCCAGTGCCGTTTGTTGTGTTTTGACTTGTTCTTTGTAAACTATAATAAAAGATAAGATTCTTGTGCATGTTGAGCATGTAAGATATATGTAATAAATTGGTGTGGGATTTTAAAGTTTCATTCAATTCTTGCTGTCTATTTCTTAGATACAAAGGGAAATAGTCATGGCCTTATTGCGACCTATAGTCTGGTAGAAGATAAAGTTTATGGTAACAAAGAAAGCAAACCAGAAAGATTCAGAGATTTTATTAATGTTCTAAAGAGTTTTGATTACCTACTTACTTTAAATACAACTTGGGCTTTTAGGTTTCTTAACCAACTTCAGTAACCAAATTTACTCTATTTTAAATACGATTTCTTAAAAGTTTTTTTTTTTTTTTTTTTTTTTTTTTTTTTTTTTTTTTTTTTTTTTTTTTTTTTTTTATATACCATTTGAAGGCTATTTGAAAATGAAATTTAGTCCGAAAGTGCCATCTTTTTTAGCTTGATATTGTAGTAGAATATTCTGACCCCATGTGATGAACTCTTCTATACATCTTCTTCCTTAAATTGTGTTTAAATCTGTCCATGGGACCCCAGAGTAGTTCTAAAATCAGTAACATTTTTTTGTTTTATGATATAATTAATTGATATTAGTTTGTTGTTGTTAAAGTTTTGAAGATAGCATAATGCATTCTCTAATTACCTTCCTTAGATTGTTGAAGATATCATGGAGTTGTTCCTAAAAGGTGGTTGGTACCATAGCCAACATTTTTTCTTGCGTACCATAGCCAATTCCTCAAACCGCGTTATTTGTGTTTCTTGATGATGATTTTTATGACTTTTCAATTAGTTGTCCATCTTGTTCACGCAGGATGGGACATTGTGGCCTTGTTATGTTTTTTTTTAGGGAGAATCGCAAATACCCCCCCGACTTTTAAGCTAATGGCAAATCAAACCCTCTGGTTTGAACAATCAGCAAACAACCCCCTACAAATTTGAACAATCAGCAAATAACCCCCTACAAATCAGCAAATAACCCCCTACATGCAGCAAATAATGCAAGGGTTACTTAACGGTAGGGGGTTGTTTGCTGATTGTTCAAACCAGAGGGTTTGATTTGCCATTAGCTTAAAAGTCGGGGGGGTATTTGCGATTCTCCCTTTTTTTTAATTATAAAATCTTTGACAATATAATGGAAAACATAAGATAAATTTACAAATAAGGTAAATCCAAAGTCTTAGCGTGGAAAGTTTGCAAACTTAATGCTTAAAATGCATCCCAAGAATCTGAAATTATAACTACTATCTTATTTGTAAATGAATCCAAGGTCCACTTACATAACAAGTCTTAGAGTTTGGTCCAATGTCCGATTGCAGAAACGGATTAGGGAATGGATTTATAAATAAATGCACTAACAGCATTAAATAGGCTGAAAGCAGGAAATAAGAAAGAAATTAAGTCTTTGAACCACAAATCATACACTCCCCAATTATTTTATAAAACATTATAATAGAGGAAGAACATGTAGAGTTTCTAATTTCCAGGAAAGCGTGTTTTTCTTTAGGTTGACTTTTGCACGGTGCAGGTAAAGGAAGAATCTGATTGACTGACCCAGTTTCAAATCAAATCTTGGCCCTGTTTGATTTTTCCACTTAACACTGAATGGTACCTAATGTGTTCCATTCAGTTATTTTGTTTAATTTTTCAAGTGTTAAAATCACTTAATAAACCCTTTAAAACCACCTGTTTTGAAAAGTGAAAATTTTTCACTTTTCAATTAACACAATCCGGTAGAATTTAATGCAAATTTTTACTTCCGGAACTATCTTCATTAATTTAATATATTTTCAAAACTAACCACTTGTTCTATAATTGGTTTTTTTTTTTAACATGAAATCTATAAATTATATAATTATCCAAGTTTATTTCAAATCATTTAAAGAATAAATTATACACATGAAGTAGATTGCTAATAAGAACATATTGATAAACTTCATTTTGTCTGTAATATGCACATGAAGTAGCCTATTTATTATTATTATTATTATTATTATTATTATGTCACTAGTTAAGAGCTTAGTAATTATTAGATTCTATACAATAATATAAATTTGAAATATTATTAATAACTAAATAAATTTATTTTAGAATTAATTTATAGATTAGAGTTGTCCGTAATATATTAAAATGTAAATATATAACAAATAATAATTAGAAGGGTATATATGTAAAAGTATTTATTTTTATATATTTATAACTTTAAAAAAAAAAAAAAAAAAAAAAAAAACTTATAACTTATATTCAGTTTTAAGTGAAAAAAAACAAACATGTTTTTATAAAACATTATAATAGAGGAAGAACATGCTGAGTTTCTAATTTCCAGGAAAGCGTGTTTTTCTTTAGGTTATCGAATAATGCCAACCACACTTATCAAATAATGCAAGGCTGAAAATAATTATAGCCCAAGTGGCCGGACATCACAATCAATCACACTGGAAAATAAAGCCAACTTATGTGACTTGATTGTATATATCTACAAAACAACTGCTATTGTTTTCTAGCAGTGATATAATTAAATGGACATTAAACCAAAAAAAAAAGGAAAAATAGAGAATGCTGCTACATTAAAAAGGAAAAATAGAGAATGCTGCTACATTTGACAGTAAACCTGCATATTTCTCTAATTAATTAATTGCTTACACCATAACTTTTAAGAGATTAAGATTATAAATCATGTATTTATTATTATCTTTTCGTGGCTGATCAAAATGGACAGAACAATGCCCAAGCATCAATACTCAATAATATTTAGGCAGAGGAAACTACAGAGAGATTAAAGATATTTTTTAGGTTGACTCCGGCCGGGTCAAGCACAAGTGGTCCTCAAATAAAGAAAAGTTAATACAATCTAAATGGACATCATATGCACAATTTTATATTTAAATAATTATTAATGCTGAGCCTTTGAAAAGAGAATAGTCAATTATATGTCATTTTAAAAATTGAGTTTAACTAATAGAAGAAGCCATCCATGTGATTATAAATAGTCTCTCTTGTTAATTGCAAAGGTAGTAGATTCTACCTGGAAAATAGTAAAGTGTGTGTTGAGATGGGTTTAACGCAGCAACTATGGAGGTGGGTATTTGTAGTAGTATTGACTCTTGTATCATTAGAAACTTGGTGGAGTGAGGGTTGTTTGGAACAAGAGAGATTTGCTCTCTTGCAACTTAAACCTTTCTTCAATACTTTTCACGAACTTGACAGTTGGGTTGAGGGAGATCTCAATTCAGATTGTTGTCAATGGGATGGGCGGGTTGAGTGCAACGATACCACCGGCAGGGTCATCTCACTCGATCTTCTTGATACAAGGGGACTAAATTCGGAAATGGAAGAATGGTATCTAAATGCTTCTTTGTTTTCTCCCTTCCAACAACTACAGACCCTTTACTTAGGTTACAATGGGATAGCCGGTTGTGTTGAGAATGAAGGTCTCTTGCTTTTGCTTTTAATCCTTGTCTAATTCTTAATTTTAAATACTAATTAATGAATAATTTGTTTCACTATCCTACACACTTGTCAATATATTTTAAACAATTTCCCTGCATGTTTTGATCAAATATTACTCTTATATAGTCATGGAGTTCATGAAACACTACTTTCTTCATAGATAATAATATAATTAGTTTGATACTTTGATTTACTAATTAATTGATACACCTAATGAAACTGTTTTTTCTCATGTTACAGGTTTTGATAAGTTGTCAACATTGAGCAACTTGGAAGCGCTCTATTTAAATGGAAATAACTTCAACAATAGCATTTTATCATCTCTAAATACTCTTTCATCGTTAAAAAATTTATCTCTATCTTATAACAAATTGAATGGAATAGTTGATATTCAAGGTAATCTTTATTTTTACCTATTCTCTCTCTCTCTCAAAACAATAAGGCTCTAAGTTTGAAGAAAATGGATTTTATCTGACCTTTAACGAAGCTAAAAGTTTGGAATTGGATTCTTTAAGCAAATCATTTCACCACCTCAAATTGTTGGTAGAGAAAAAAAAATCTATTATTTAAATGTGATGCTTCTTACCCGACTTTCTTTGCACCCATTTTAGAATAAGACTCTTATAACAAATTACTGTTTTTGGAATCAAGCAGAAATTAATGAGATTAATGAAATTGTGTTTCCCAAAGATATTGACGAAAGCAAAATTTTATTGTTTAATTTCCAGAGGTCATTCATTCATTCCATCACTAAGGGACCCATTAAATATTTTAATAATTAAATTAATGTTAATAATTAGGAAAATATAACTTTTAACTTGTTATTGGAGAAAAATAGAAGCAAGGGATCGTGCCTTTGTTCATTATCATTATTATTTTCTTGACAACTGCTAATTTGTTGATTAATTTCAGCGGCTGTTTCAGAGATTGTTTAGATTGATACAATTAGTTTAGTTTTCAAATTAATTCTTGAATTAATAGTTTATGTGATAGCTGATTCTCTTCTTACAGGTTTAAGATCGAATAATTTAGAGTATCTGGGTTTAAGTGGTAACATCTTCAACAACAGCATCTTATCATCTCTAAGCTCATTTTCATCATTAAAAACATTATATCTCTCAGAAGTTGGGTTGAAAGGATGTGTTGATTTATCAGGTTATTAAACTCATTTCTCCTCTTCTTTATCTTCATGCATATATTTACTTTGTTTGTAATAGCTGGATGAGGCAAAACAATTGTTATGCTTCATCTTCTTATATTATTATTATTTTGCTGCTTAATATCTGTTTTAGTATGCTTCATCTTCATTTCTCCTCTGTTTTATCTTCATATATATATATATATATATACACTACTGGAGAATGCATGTGTCAAATCTGTAGTATTACACCTTAAATATAATATATGCATATATATATATATATATTTTATATACGAATATAAATATATTTACGATTTACAATAAAAAATTGTTAGTATTTCTAATGTTGCAATTGAACTTGGAGTTCTTAGATCTGTCTATTAAAGTTACTTTATTTTTATATATTATAACATAATGCCCTTTTCTTTTTTACTTTAAATATATGAGAAAATATTAAACAGCATGGTCTTATTGTCACTTGGTGAGATCCTTACAATTAGATTGCACCAAATTATAGTTTAATAATATATATTTTTGTTCTTGAGATAAATTATGCAATCTCATTGGACGGTCTCACCAAGTGGAAATGAGACCGTCCCATTAAAGATTTTCTTCAAATATATATAATAGCATGATATTTAAAGTTAATAATTTTTATTTTTTAAAAAATAAATAAAAGTCGTTTAACCTATAATTAATTAACTCATACCCATCTTGAATTTTGAATTAAAAGAGTTAACATAATCTTTGTCTTCTTTATCCCCCACGATTAACCTCACTTAGAAATTATTAAACTAAATAAAATATGCTTCGATTTAGAAGAAGATGTTATTTATAAATTCTCATTTTAATCTTATATATTTTAGTGGTCCTCTCTTGTGGGGTTTGTTTATAATTTTTTTTTCAACTCTTGCCAAGTTTCCAAGAATCCAACGGCAAAGGCAAAAAAAAAATTAAAAATTAAAAAATACCACACACACTGTCCAAAAAGTACACTCTGCCCAATTTATCCCTCTGTCCTCCTTCTATCTCACTCACTCACGTTTTCTCTACAAACTCTATCTCTTCCTCCATCTCCATTTTTGCAGCAGAGATGGGTCTTGAGCTTTCACCATTTTTGGACTACATAGATCTCAAGCAAACTTTGGGCTCTCTCCATCCACAAACACCCAGAAAATCAGATCCCAGAAACATTTAATGTTGTTTTTTTTTTCTTCCATCTGAAAAAAGAAATCATCTTCTTCGTCAAACGACTCAAACCCACTCGATTGATGGACCAGGTCGATGCATCTAGTCCTCCATTGATGGACCATGTCGCTCCACCAGATCCTTTCCTCTGCCTCGCCATCACCGCCGTCAGCGCAGAGAATATTACAGCTCCTCCACCGAGAATATCCCCATCAACGTTCCATCTCATACACCTTCATCTGCCTCGCCATCAATGCCCCCATCTGCATCGCATCCTTTCCGCTGTTCTTCATCTCTCCATTAGAATTTTTTTTTTTTTTTTTTTTTAAATTGATGATGGCTGGATACTTGGATGATATTTGAAGAATGTGGGATTTTTATGGGGTTTTCAATGTGTGTGTTGTGTTAGATTTTGCTGTGAGTAGTTGATTTTTAATTTTTTTTTTTTTTAACTTTAATTGAATCTGGGTTGCTGAGTTTAGCCTCTTTTATATATAAAGAATATATATATTTACTTTGTTTTTAATAGCTGGATGGCAAAATAATTGTTATGCTTCATCTTCTTTTATTATTATTTTATTATTATTTTGTGCTTTTTCACTAACTCTGTTTAACTATTATCAGAAATATTTGATTCTTTGAGCAATTTAGAGGAGTTGGACCTGAGCAATAATCAGATAAACAAATTAGTGACCACGAAAGGTATTAATTAAAGAAAAATTGATTACTTCGAATATGGTGGTTTTGTCTATCCAATTAGTTCAATAAATCACAAATGTTTCCTTTAAACTAAATATAATCTAATTCTTAAATTTAAATTAATAAACATTAAAAAAGTGTGGTTTTGTTGCAACAATCAATTTTTATAGTTAACACATTGAAGATAGTTTTTTTTTATATCTTTCCAGGTAACGGTGTAAGTTCGAGGAACTTGCGAACTCTTAGTCTAGTGAATGTCAGCATTCATGATGGAAAAACCCTGTTGCAATCATTAGGGTCGTTCCCATCTTTGAAGACACTTGACCTTTACTATAATAATTTTAGTGGAATAATGAGCAGTCGAGGTAAGTATGTTAGATTATGTTAACTTCCATTATATATGTAGTGAGAGAATTCTCAAGTACAAACCATTCATACCATGATGAAATGTAATGAATTTTGATGAGATTTTTTACATGCATGATAAAAAAAAATCTCATCAAAATTCATAAATTTCATCAAGATTTTATCATGATATGGATAAATTTGGACATTAGATGGTTTGCACCATAGAAGTCCTATATATCTTCATTTAAGTGATCTTCATTTAAGTAATGTTACTGCTCTTTTTCAATTATAGAGTTGCACAATTTTACCAACCTGAAAGAGTTGTACATGAGCAGCTCTTCTGTCCATATAAGCTTTCTTCAAAGTATTACAGCTTTCACTTCTCTTGAAATATTGTACATGCCGAATTGTCAACTCAATGGCATCTTAGACATAACAGGTGAAAATACACATTCATGAATGTTTTAATATTATACCCATATATTATGATTTATAAATTAGATTTCTTTTACCAAGAGATCCAAGACCCGGCACATATATTTTCAATTGTGTTTCTTTTTTCTATTAACCATATCTACTGATGTATGTTTTACCTTTTTTATAAATAAATTTCTGTTAATTGACTAGTGTCTTATAGCTTAGGTTTATTCAGTAAAAAAAATAAAAGTACAAATATTTTATTATTTAACAATCTTAAAATAATAATAGATCGAGAAAATAATATATATGTTAAATTGAAAACATCAAAACTTATATTTGAATTTATATATCTCAGTCTCATAAAGTCATACACTATCTTTTCTTGTACATTCGGTTTAGCTTAAATAACTTTGCATTTGGGTTATCATCCAATTTAGCTTAAATAAATCTTGTTAAACATTAATGTATATTCGGTTTTGTGTTTGTAGATTTGTCTAATTTGAAATTTTTGTACATGTATGATAACCCAAATGCATATTTATAAAAAGGTTAACTACACAGAAAGTCCCTACGGTTTGACAATATTATAAGGATATAATATTTTTATCTAAATTTAATACAACATAAATAATTTGTTGATCAAAGTAAGTTGTAAAATACACATAATATTATGGCTTCTAACATTATAGAATTAAATCATTTGCAACTTTAAATAAAAAATATTTAGAATTGTAAATTTAAATAATTGTTTATACATAAATTTTAACATGTATTTTATATTATTGAATAGTTCATTATTGAATTGATGTCATCTTATTATTAAAAAAAACAAACAAATACTTTTATCAAGAATTATATAAAAAGGCTTTTTTTAATTCTTAATTAATGGCTCACATGTCTTGCATTGACTTTTTTATATCGATATGCATTAAGGAAGAAAATCACAAGAGTTTTCTTTGGGAGTGGTGCTATTGGCACACCCCCTACTGATCTATTTATGCCTCACTTTTTAAAATTTTGATTTAATTAAATAAAGTTAAATGGTTTTATTAATTTATTTTATTTATTTCCAAAACTACCATTTTACTTATTTTTCAAACTTAATACACCACATCTCTAATCTCTCTATTTACTGGTCTCGTCTTTCTCTCACCTCCTAGGAACAAATTTATTTTTTCTCTACTGCTATATATATCTCTCTCTATTATAACACACGCAAAACCAACATTTTTTATTTTATTTTAAACAGTAAACTTTATTCTCAAAGAAGAAAGGCAAGAAGAGCAAAAACAAACAGCATCCAATGAAAAAACAAAGCAAAAGAAATAGACAACAAAAACACTGTTTTTTTTTCAATTGAATATAAAAGTATAATTTATATTTTTTAATTGTTCGTAGAATTTTTAATATTGATTAGAAGAACGTTTGGGTTTTTTTTTTTTAAAAAAAAAAATGAATGTGGGGTTTTATTAGATTTACTTTATAGAATATATATTTTTCTTAAATTGTGTCTCTTTCGGTAATTTTGATGAAGGAAAAAAAAAATACAAAATAATTAAAGAAGTGGGGCATAAATAGACCAGTAGGGGGTGTGCCAATAGCACCACTCTTTCTTCGGTGCATACTGAATTTAATAAATTTAATGTGCGAGTTTGTGAGTTATTAATTAAACATTATAATATATTGACTAAATAAAAGTTATAAATCTAACTATAGATAGTTAAGGAGCTGACTTTAAATGTTAATGCATATTGAGGGAAAAAAATAATACTATATATAGATATATATATTTATATTTATAGTTTAGCCGGATGATAAATATTTATTGGGTTATATAAAATTTAGCTGGATGATAAATATTTATTGGGTTCACCTTTGAATGAAACTAATCTCAACATTAGCATTCTACAAAGTATTGGATTGTTGACTTCTATTGAGATCTTTTATCATTACAAAGTGGTAATTTGGAAGTCACATTTCCTAATCAAATATATATTTTTCATTGGAATATTTTTGAGAATTTCCTCAAGTATATATTAATTTTAAGAGTTATATATTTCCTCAAATAAATATTAATGTATATTTGGTTTTGTTTTTATAGATTTGTCTAATTTAAAGAATTTGAAAAATTTATTCATAGGTGGAACTAATCTCAACATCAGTGTTCTACAAAGCATCGGACGTTTGACATCTCTTAACACTTTATCATTGTCGAATTGTAATTTGGAAGGCACATTACCTGATCAAGGTTAATAAACTTCTCTCTCTCTGTGTGATTAAATCATTTTAATTATCAATTAAAAATTCAACCTAAACCTTTTATGAAAGGATATATTTCAGGCGGTCTTTGTGAGCTGATGCATCTGCGAGAGCTGTATCTTTCTGGTAATAATCTAAAGGGTGCCCTGCCGTCTTGTTTTGGAAATTTGACATCCCTTCAAGTATTATATCTCTCTTCAAATCAATTTTCTGGGAACATCTCCTTGTCTCCTCTTATGGCTTTGATATCCATCCAAGAACTCTATCTTTCAAATAATCACTTCCAAATCCCAATTTCACTCGAACCATTTTTCAATCATTCCAAACTCAAGAGTTTCACCTGTAAGAACAACGACCTATATGCTGAAACAGAGTTATATTCTTTGGCCCCAAAATTCCAGTTAAATTCCATTAGAATGTCTGGTTGCAAAGGCACATTCCCCAAATTCCTGTACCATCAACATGACTTGCAAGAAGTTGATCTGTCTCACAATAACTTCACAGTGTTTCCAGATTGGTTGTTTGAGAATAATACACAATTACTACATCTTGTTCTACTCAATAATTCTCTAACGGGACCTCTCCCGTTGCCAATTCTTTCTCATGTGAATTTAATGACGTTAGACATCTCCATGAATAACTTCAACGGACACATTCCAGCAGAAGTTGGAGCATATCTTCCAGGATTAACAATTTTAAATATCTCCGGAAATGCTTTAGAGGGGAACATACCTTCTTCAATTGGTGATATGAAGTCGTTGATAAGTTTGGACTTATCCCACAATCACTTGTCGGGCGAAATACCAGAGCACTTGGCCGAGGGTTGCTTCTTTTTACAATTCCTTGTTTTATCAAACAATAGCCTTCAAGGTCAGATTTTCTCTTCAAATTTCAAATTGACAAACTTGTTGAGTTTACAATTGGATGGCAATAACTTTTCCGGAAAGATCCCTGATAGCTTATCCAACACCTCCTTATATGGACTATATCTCAGTGATAACCAACTCTCTGGTAAGATTCCAGGTTGGTTGGGAAATATGTCAAGATTGATAGAGCTTGTAATGCCTAATAATCATCTCGAAGGTCCAATTCCACCAGAGTTTTGTCAATTGGAAAATCTTCAAGTTTTGAACCTTGCTGGAAATAATATCTCGGATGTACCATCTTGTTTTAGTCCTTCCTCACTTAAACAAGTTCACTTGTCTAGAAATATGTTACAGGGAGAATTACAAGATTCATTCTGTAATAGTTCTTCTCTAGTAACTCTAGATCTTGGCTATAACCATATAAATGGTAGCATCCCAAATTGGATTGGTAGGCTTTTTAACTTGACCTACCTTATCTTGAATAATAACAATCTTCAAGGTAGAGTGCCAATTCAGTTATGCCAATTGGATCGGTTACGGTTGTTAGATCTTTCCAATAACAATCTTTTTGGGCATATTCCCCCTTGCCTTTTGACTAGACTACGTGACACAGATTTTCTTGTGCCACCTTCAAGTTACTATGACTCAAGTATAAATCAGACAGCTTCTTATTTCATGGGAAAGGAAGAGTTTGTAGTGTTTAGAACGAAGACCATATCCTACTTGTACCATGGGAAAATTCTCACCAAAATGTCTGGAATTGATCTCTCATGCAATAAACTAACGGGCGGCATTCCTCCTCAAATTGGAAACCTTGCCATGATCCATACATTAAATCTGTCCCACAACAATTTGACCGGATCAATCCCGTCAACATTTTCGAATCTCAAACAAATTGAGAGCTTGGATTTTTCCTACAACAATTTGAATGGGATAATCCCTCATCAACTTGTTGAACTATCTTTCCTGGCAGTTTTCAGTGTGGCATATAATAATTTATCTGGAAGGACCCTTGGGCTGGTTGCACAATTTTCTACCTTTAATGCAAGTAGCTACGAGGGAAATCCTCTTCTATGTGGTCTGCCACTGCCAAAAAGTTGTGATCCAATTGAATCACCGACATTGTTGCCAACAAATTCAAGTGACATCGGAGAAGAAAATGATTTCATAGACATGGACATCTTCTACATCAGTTTTACGGTGTCTTATGCAATTGTGCTCTTGACAATTGTTTCTGTTTTGTTTATAAATCCTTACTGGCGACGAACATGGTTCTATGTTATTGAAACATGGATGACTTCATTTTACTATTTCATTGTAGATCATCTCCCCGAGTGTCATTACATCTAACTTTCTTGTTTAATTATTATTATTATTATTTTATAGCATTCTGGTTGTAATAAAATCATATTGTATGTTGCTGATTTTCACAAATACAGCGCAATAATTACTATATGTTGAAAATTATTAACTCTAATTTGTGATAGAAAATATCTTCGAGGCAACTAATGAGGTCCAGGCAGAGTTCAAAATTCTTTTGCAATAATGCAGGACTTATTCCATTTTTACTGTCATTGATTTCCTGCTGTGCGGGATTAGAAATAGCTAAAATAAACCTAGTTAAAAAAAATTATTTTTAGAAAGATATCAGGTTGATCCTTGAATCAATTTAGAACAGAACTTCGACTCAAGTTATTAAGCAGTGTTAAGTATTGTATTGTTTGTAAGAACCCTAGAGTCTTCTGCGATGCAGCTTGATCAGAACCGAGACTCAAATCAGATCTATCTTTTGCTGGTTATTATCTCATGGAATCTGCAAAATAATAATAAAACAGAAGTCACAGAGCAATTACAAGGACACAATATTTGGTAGGGAAAGAAGGATAGATGTCTAATTGCTGATCAACAATCTAAAATGCAAAACAAATTTCTTATTCCGGCAAATTTCTATCGTGTAATGAGTATGAAAGTGAAAGAAAGTATAGGTTAAAAAGCAGAAAAACTCAAGGGATGAAAAAAACTGTAGCCAAAAATTGTAGCATGAAAAAAACATGTGTAGTTCAAGCTATCTTATTCCGGCAAATTTCTATTGGCTCTAAGCGGCAGACAAGGCACCATGAACTGGCTCTTGCTGTTGACTCTGATATATAGAGCCTAAACTAAGTGTTTCCTCACCCAAACCGATCCCCTTAGTCGATGAGCTATATATACCCCACTCCGTCACCGACTATAAACTCAAAATCTAACCCAATGATCCACAAATAATTGCAGAAAGATGATAGAATTATGAATGTAGCTCCTTTAAATTTGAAGGGAAACCATATAGAATTGACTCCCTCCAATCGTGTCAGTAGCTAAGTTTAGGCACCATGCAAAAGGTGGCTTGTCTTAGATTGATAAACAATCACCCGTGTCTGACTGAGTGCCATTAACCATTTATCATACTTTTTTTTTCTCAGATAACTAACTGAGATTTTTAAAAGAAATCTACATTGAAACATTTTAAAAGAACACAAATATAAATGTGGATCAATGTAACCAAGTAATTGTATCTTGAAACAACAATGAGTCTCAAGGATCTTCTTCCGGTAAAATTAATATGGGCTCCAAGCGGCAGACGGGTTGCCATTAATGGGCACCTGCTGCTGACTCAGATGTGGAGCCACACAGCAACATACATATATGCTTATGCTCTAATAATGTTTCTAGATCAAAACAATAACACTTTCACTTTTGTAACAATCATGTAAACAAAAAAAATCTTATTTATAAATAAACATGTACATAAAGAGATTAAAAGAAAACACTAGCTTGTAACACCATCGTTACCTGAGCGAAGGCAGCTTCGGCCATCAAAGTAAATCTACGAAAGAAATTTCGCAGATCGACTTAACCCCATGTCGCATCTGTCAGTTAAAGTCGATTTTATGTTAGATAAACATCAAATGAACGCCATTAACAGATTTCTAAAGCCAAAATACACGAAAAAGAAAGAGTAAATCCAGTTACCTGAGTTATTGCGTACTATATCACCGCACAAACGTGTGAGGCCGTATCATAGGAGTAGTCAAAAGAACAGAAGTGGTTTTTGTTAAAGAAAAGGGTCGCCATATTAGACAACAGTGAAATGCAGGCAAGTGAAATGATGGAGAAGATAAGAGAAGCGGAGGCAAAGCAGGAGTAGATATATAGAGTGGTTTTTGTTAGGGAGAATCGCAAATACCCCCCGACTTTTAACCAAATGGCAAATCAAACCCTCTGGTTTGAACAATCAGCAAACAACCCCCTACCGTTAAGAACCCTTGCATTTTTTTCTGCATGTAGGGGGTTATTTGCTGATTTGTAGGGGGTTATTTGCTGATTGTTCAAATTTATAGGGGGTTGTTTGCTGATTGTTCAAACCAGAGGGTTCGATTTGCCATTAGCTTAAAAGTCGGGGAGGTATTTGCGATTCTCCCTTTTTGTTAAAACCCTAACTAGTTCGAAAGCTTAGATTACTGAAATAGACAACGAGTTTTGAAGTTTGATTGGTGGGTACTTGCGTGAGCCAATGATGACTAGACTCGTTTAGGGCCATTTACGTAATTTTATTTTTGGTTCCTTTTAACTCCATGTATCATGTAGCCGTGCAGGTTCGAACCTCTGACTTTGTTTTCTTCTTTTTACTTTAAGTAGTCTAAGATTTGTTTTGCGAATTTCATTTCTGAAAATGGTACAATAATTTGTTGATGTATTTATCACTTATCAGCCAAAAAAATTTATTTAAGAAAAAATATATATTATTATTTGAAGTATCTTAATGTTTATTTATTTTATTTTATTTTATTTATTTAAAGAAATGATGATATAAATGAGAGCTGGCTAGACAATTGTGATTTCTAGGCTTACCAATTACCATTAAGTTAAGAAATTTTAAATTCAACTGGATGAGGTTTGGATTCTGGGTTCAAATTCTGTCTCATTTTCCTAAATTTCGAAATTGTAAATCCTTTAATTTTTTTATTTTTTTAAAAAAATAATATAATAATTATTACAATAGGATTGTCAGGATCAAACAATACATGTGCATTTCGGATATCTACTCAGGAGATAACTACTTCCATAACCCTATAAGAAACTCATCACACATGCTTGTAAAATACGCATGATGAGATTTGAACCCTTCACCACATATGTGGAAGGGAGGTGCAGTACCAGTTCTGCTAAGAGATGATGTGCAATTTAAAGGTAATTAGTTTGCTAGAGATTTGACAATTTCATATTTAGATAATCTAAAATCTATTTTCTCAATTTCAAAAACAAATAGATTATTCTTATTTTTGCAACAAAATAAAAAGTCATATTTTTAAAATCTGACCATAAAAGACGGTGATCATCACGATGACTCCTACGCAATAGCATATTTGTAGATAATATATACACTGAGCCGTGAAGATTGGAGGCCAAACAAACAAACTTGAATACTCCCTAAAAATCAAATACAAGGCTCAGAAACATGCAAACACTTGGGTTTTCTGTTTATTTTTGTGTCAAGAATATGAACCTGCAATTTCTTTATGAATAAAAGTCATAAAAAAATTGGTAAGAAATACAATGCACACTATTTTCATAAAAGAGTCCCACTCCACCCTATAGAATTTTTACCACTTGAACTATTAATGATTTAGTGGATGCATGATGGAACCATGGCTGATAAGTTTCTAAACTTTTAACAGTTTTAGACTGGTTGGGTGGAGTTGTCTTTAACTTATCAGAATTTGGAACATTTGTACTTGAAGGCCACAACTGGGTTTCTCCCAACCACTGGGTTGATGTACTCTTAGAAGGTTTCTATCATTCCCAGATAACATACTCATGAGTAACTCCACAGGGTTAGAGACTTCCTTTTTGTGTATTGAATGAGAGATTTCTCAGTCCATTTCGAACTAATACATCTTCAAGAGCTGGTTATCGGCGAATTAGACATCACTTCATCTATTCAAACCTCTCTGCTCATGACTTTGTAGAAACATTTCCTTGTCTCCCCTCAACAGTTTAACATCAATTCAGTACTAAAAACTTTCAGGTAACCACTTCCCACTTCTAAATCCCAATCTCACAGTCACAGAGCCATTCAAAACGCACAATAATGATATATGCCAAGGCAAAGCCAGTATTTTGACCCCCACAATTTTGGTTCATTTCGTCTGGTAACAGGAGATGGTGAAGCATATCGCAAATTTCTCTCCCTACTAAAATTTCAAACTACAATCAGTTGATATCTCTCACTTTGATTTGTGGGGATAGTTTCCAAATCGGTTTGTCAAGAACAGCACAAAACCAGCTATAATTGAATAACAGTAATCTAGATGGAACGATTTTAAATCAATTCCGCTCTCTAACTCTGACCAATTAAGATTTGATTAACTCTTTCTCACAATAATCATTCAACAAAATATTGGAAAATTATACTCCAGTTAACACTACCAATATATGACTGATAATATATGCAAACATCTAAGCAGTTCATCTATGGCCGCAGCCTACAACTTTAATCTTCCTACCTCCCCTAGACCAGAGTCAATACAGTCTACCGAGTCCGATAATGTAGAGCCTACTCTCACCAGGGAAGGATTCTAACATACAAGTCAGAGATCCACAAGTTGTAAATGGAAAACTGTAACCAACAAAAATCGAACTCTATCGTGAAATATGCAATTTATTATATATAGAATGCAGTTAAAGCATAACATTTCAAAACTAGAACTTTTTGCACGGCTGATACATACAGCATTCAACTAAACACTGAAGGGAACCTACAACAACTAAAACTACAAGCATATAATCACAACATTTCATCTTCTCAAACTCACCCGACTCAAGTGCTCAGCAAGGAAATCCCTGATCCCACGCCCGGTCTCATCCACCTCTCCTTCAAAAATCGGAAACTCCTCTTCTTTTAAGCACCCCAAATCATCATCCGGCATTGGCTCGCTAAACTTTATCAGAAAATTATGCAACAAACACCCTGTAACAATTACAAAAGGCAAGAATTCAATACACTCCTCCTTCCACCTCCTCCCCAAAAGCTGCCACCGCGATTTAACCCTTGCGAAAGCAGTGTCAACCAACCCCATTGCACGACTGTGCACGACATTGAACTCCTTTTCAGCTGAACTAAAGCTATCCTCTTCGTTGTTTCGCACATAAGGTGTTATAAGCCAAGGCATGAGAGGGAAACAGGAATCTCCCAATATATATTGAGGAATAAAATTGCCATCACCAAGTTCATAAGCAGGTCCATTCAACAACTCTCTAGACTCCTCCACGCCTATAAACAACTTCGTTTGATACAAAATCGACTCCGGTTTCATTGTACAAGGCCAACCAGCAGAGATATCAAGAAATCTACCTTCAGAGTCCACTAAAGCTTGAACCAACAACGACCCATTTCGTCCCAATAGTTCACCATCAACATTAAATTTTCCAAACCCTAGAACCCCACAACAATTGGGTAACGAAATCCAGCCAAAACCCACAACAATCCTCTCTAAATTCTCTCTAAACTCGACCAAATTTCCCAACTTGTCGTTTATAGCCTTGCAGACTGTGTAAAAAACGCGACAAGCGTCAGCGGAGGAAGGGAAACCGAAGCGACGGGCGAGGGATTTGTAGGAGGCGCCGTGGGAGAGGCGGAAGAGGGTGGCGGCGAGAGCGGAGTCGGGAGGAAACGACGGGAGAGAAGAGGAGAGAGCGGGGAAGAGGGTGTGAAGGAGGTGGGTGAAGGTCTGTTGAGACATGCGGAAGAAGCGGAGCCAGTGTGGGTCCAACGGAGCGGAGAACGAGGAGATAAAGGAGGGGAAGAAGGGAGTAGAAGGAGAAGGGAGTGGGCGTGGAGGGGATGGGAAGCGGGAGGAGATGGAGGAGAGGAGGGACTCGAGAGAGAAGATTTGAGAAGGATGGAGGTGGATTTCGTGGCGGAGGAGGAAGGAGTAGGCGGCGGAGGTGGACGTGGAGAGGAGAGATAGGAGTTCTGGGGTTGGGTGTTTGGATGTTTTGGTGGTTTTTCGTTTCTTGGTGGTGGTGGTGGGAGCGGTTTTGGGTGTTTTAGGGGTGGTTTTGGGTCCTTTGCCACCGTCTGCCATGGCTGATTCAGCAACGATCACAATGACTTCGCTTATCAGTTAGGACTCTCACTTTTGCAGGTTTTTTTTATTTATTATTATTTTTTTTTATAAGGAAACAAGCATAACATTACAGACCTCGACACTCGGCCGAAATCAAAGAATTGATACAATGAGGACAATCATCTAGCCAAAACATGTCTTCAGCACAGGAATGAGGACAATCCTCTAGCCAAAACATGTCTTCAGCACAGGAGAGACCGTTTTTAGCTAATACATGGGTTACACAATTAGCCTTTCGTGGAACGAAATTAACCGAATTACAACACAACTGATGAAGCAAGACATGAATATGACAAATAATATTACCAATCTCAAAACAAAAAGAACCATGAGGATTGATCCAGCCCACCACAACTCTGCATCAGAGTCTATTCTACAGGGATACAAACCTGAGTCCTTTGCCAGCTGAAGGCCTCTAAAAATAGCTTCCGCTTCCGCAACTTGCAGAGAAAAGGTTGCTTCAATTTTTTGAGAGCTAGAAGCCATAACCAACCCCTTTGAATCACGAATCACAACTCCAAAACCCACAATACGTTCTGCTGCATTAATGGCTGCATCACAATTGATTTTATAGCATCCAGGGTCAGGAGGGATCCAATTCGGATTTCTGAAAAGAACCCTCCCATTCATCCTATCACTACCAGAACCTGCAGCCTGAAAATCACCAATATATTGCCTAGCCCACTCAATCACTGCAACCTCCTTATCCTTTACAGATTCATGAACAAAATCATTTCTGGTAGACCATATCTTCCACAGACAAACACACAACAAACTCAAATCCACCATACTTAGACGATCAAAGCAATCCATAATAAACTCAAAAAAATGCACTTTACCTTTATAGTTATCCTGCAATTTTGAAAACCAACCAACCCTTACCACCTTTAAATTTCGACAGCTCCATAAGCTGTGAAGAGTGGTTTCAACACTACATTTGCAAATTGGACATAGCTTATTAACCGGCATTCTACGATGAGCCAACATATCATTAGACGGAAGCATATTATTACATGCTCTCCAAACAAAAATTTAATTTTAGTTGGGAAATACATTTTCCACAGCGATTTCCACCAAGAAAAAGAAGACAAAGATAAATAGCTGGAATTGGAAGAACCAACCTCCAAGAGAAGAGAGCATCCTAGCCAATAACCACTCTTCACAGTGAAGGAACCTTTCTGATCGTAATGCCATTGGATAGTATCCTTAGACAATTGAGTTCCAACTGGAATGCTCAGTATAGCAGTGATATCTTCTTCACAAAAAATAGCCTTCAGAAGCTCCAAATTCCACAAACTCGAAGGAGTAAGCAGCTGACTAACGGTAGAATTTTCACCCAAAGTTGAACTAGACATAGGCCTAAAAGTAGAGGGCCTCGGGATCCATCGATCCTTATAAATGCGAATATCCGTACCATCTCCAACCCTCCATCGAGTTCCAGCCACAATAATTTTCTTCCCCCACATCAAACTCTTCCAAAGTAATGAAGCTGAAGACTTTGCTATAGCATCAATAAAATTTGTGTCGGGAAAATAGCAAGCTTTTAGAATTTTAGCAACCAAAGAATTTTGCCTAGACATAATTCTCCAACATTGAGTTGCTAGAAGAGATTAGTTAAAAATTTCTAAGTTCCTAAACCCCAAACCTCCTCTTTCTTTTGCTTCACACAATGTTAACCACTTACACCAATGTATCTTCCTAACATTTCCGGTACTTCCCCACCAAAAACGAGCACAAAGACGATAAACCTCTTGTATAATACACTTAGGAAGCTGAAAAAGATTCATGGAGTAAGAAGGAATTTGCCTGAATTACAACTTTATTAAGACTTCTTTACCTCATGTAGATAAGAATTTATCATGCCATCCCTTCAGCTTGTCCCAAATCCTACTAATAATACCAGCAAACAACTCATTTTTCTTCCTTCCAGTATAACAGGGTAGACCTAAATACTACTCATGGCACTCCACTAATTGAATACCCAAAACTGCAGCCAACTGCGCCCCATCTTGAGAAGAAACAGAAGGACTCACGCATAGAGCAGACTTACCACAATTAATTATTTGTCTTGATGCCTTAGCATAACTGTCCAGTAGACCTTTTAACTGTAAACAATTAGAAATCGAGGCTCTACCAAAGATCATACAATCATCTGCAAAGAGAAAGTGAGCAATAACCGGACTCTCACGGCTGCACTTAAACCCCTGAAAATCCCCATTACTAACTGCACCATTAACCATTCTTGAAAAACCCTCTCCACATAAAAGAAACAAATAAGGAGAGATCAGATCTCCTTGTCTAAGACCCCTAGAGGGCTTTATATTACCCAAAACTTCACCATTAAGAACAAAAGCATACGACACCGAAGAGATGCATCGTAAAATAAGAGCTATCCATTTTTTCGAAAACCCCAGACTCCTCATCATACTCTTAATGTAGACCCACTCCACTCGGTCAAACGCTTTCGACATATCAAGCTTGACCGCCATGGATCCATGCTTCCTCTTCCTCCTCTTAATACGATGCACACACTCAAAACCAATCAAAATATTATCGGATATAATTCTGCCAGGAATAAAAGCACCTTGCTCTTCGGAAACTACCCCATCTAAAACCAGACGAAATCTATTAGCTATTATTTTGTATAATACGTTACACAAACTAATAGGCCTAAATTCTGTCATCCTAACTGAGACTTTCAATTTAGGAATAAGAGTAATAATGGTATCATTAATATCAGACATCGAAGCCACATTATTAAGACACTCCAAGCAAGCTTTAACAACACTAGGACCCACTATATCCCAAAAACGTTGATAAAATAAAGCAGGGAAACCGTCCCTACCAGGAGCTTTCGTAGCACCCATCTCAAACACAGCTTTCCTAATTTCATCTGCTGTAAAAACCAAATCCAATAAACCAGACATGGAAGGAGAAATTTTTGGCTGAACCCCCTCTAAGACCAAACCAATATCAGCTGGAGATGGATTACTAGACTTATAATGCTCACCAAAATAATCCCTAATAATTCGCTCCATATCATTTCTTGAACTATACCACTTGTCATCCAAACCCCACAGCCCCTGAATTTTATTGCGAGCCTTTCTAACCGTAGCCTTTATATAAAAAAACCACATATTGCGATCTCCACATTTTAGCTAATCAATCCTTGAACGTTGTCGCCAATAACGTTCCTCCACCTCTAACACTTCATCCAACTGCGATTCAATCAGCTGAATATTTCTCCAAGAACCTGAACCAATATTTCTATAAGCAGCACGCAGCTCCATTTTTTTATTAATAATAACTTCTTTTTGCCTTCGCCTACATTGGATGTTCCAACAATCTAAACTGGTAGAACAATTTCTAATATTGTTCAAAACCCCTGCAATGACAGCCTGCCCACTGCAATCTACCCAATCCTTCTCTATCAGCTCTTTGCATTCGACATTATCAATCCAGCATTCCTCAAAAAAGAAGCGATATTTCCTTCTTACAAATCCACTATCCATCGAGATGTCATGCAAATCCAAGAGGATCGGACGATGGTCCGAACGCCAGAAATCAAGATGATAAACCATAGAATTGGGGAATAAACTTTTCCATCCCAAATTTCCAGTACACCCATCAAGCCGTTCAAAAATCAAATTATCCCCATCTATCTTATTACTCCAAGTAAATGGAGGACCTAAAAAACCTAAATCATCAAGGCCACTATCATCAAGAGCCTTACGAAAATCAGATAACAACTTTCAATCTTTCGGTAAGCCACCCATCTTCTCAAAACCACTCAACACCTCATTAAAATCCCCTATACAAACCCAAGGCAAATGAGATAAACCAGCAAGCCTTCTCAGTAAATTCCAGGAGTGAATCCTCTGATTCCCCTCTAGACTCCCATAGAACCTAGTAAATCTCCACCATTTACCCCCAACAGATTCAACACTCACATCAATATGAGCAATAGAAAAACTCAAAAGACTCACTTGCACAATGTCATTCCAAAATAAACATAAACCTCCTGAATTGCCACGGCTATTGACAACCAATTTACCTGTAAAACCAAGCTTCAAACGCAAAAGCTCCATCCTAGCTTGATTAGCTTTTGTTTCCATCAGAAACATCATATCTGGCTTCTCCACCTGCTTTTGAGAAAGCAGAGAATTGAATGCTCGGGAGCTACCCAAACCCCGAGCATTCCACGACATTATCTTCATTGAGTTCAGCGGACTGCCAAGGGACAGCCGGCCGGAGCAGTTGCTTCCAAAGCTTCCACCTCTGAAGACAAACCGAAATTACTGGTAACATCAACAGAAGGCAAACCCTCAATCTTTCCTTCTTCATCACCAAACTTCCTACATTTTTTACTTGCCAATAAAACATTGCTATCCACCATCTCAAATTTCTGTTTCCCTTTCAGAATCTCTGTATCTGTTTCCCCAATTCCCAACTTACCAAATCTAGAATACCTAACATTTTTATCCCCAATTTTAACTTTTCGGATCCGACAATGACTTGGACCCGGATTTTCAGTAACCAAATGTGCAGACCCGGGCTGAATGCCAACATGACTTATCTCAGGCCCAAAAACCACATCTTCTATTACATTCAAACCTACCTAATTAACTATTGGCCCATCTTCATGAAATATATGGTTAGGCCCAACAGATATAGAGCTATCAACCAACGTTGATGACCTCAGCCCATCCAACTGATCACTCTGACCAAAATTACTCTGGTTACCCTGTTTTTCCTCCACCTCCTTAGCATTAATTGCCCCGTTTTCTGTCCCGTTACTCATTAAAACGCCGATATCTGCACCTTGCTTTATAGAGACACAAACAACAGGCAATACAACAGACCCGCCACATTCCCCTGACTCCATCAGATCATCATTTCTTAAATCCCGAGCTAGAGAGCCACTAGAGTCCACCATTAAAGTGCTTGCATCATGTATGACCCTCTCATCACTCACAGCCTCCATTGTCATCTTTATCTTCCCCTCTCGTTCTCTGTCATATTTTCTGAAACCAACCTCATTCTGAGGAGAAAAAGTTGAGCTTCTTTGATTATGGAAATTGAAATTCTTATGAGGAAACGATGCTTTAAGCCATTTTCCAAAAGGAAAATTAGCTTTCCCATCTACCATTGGAACAGATTCAATCTATGTGCATTCCTGAGTATTGTAATTGACCATACCACACATAAAACAATAGCTTGGGAGTCTCTCATATCTGAGAAGCATTGTAGTAATAACACCATCCCCCAGAATATCAACACGAAGGCATCTAGTTAAAGATTTTGCAATATTTACTCTAACTCTTACCCGCATAAATTTTCCAACAAAGTCACCGGAAGCCCCACCATCCACATCAAGAACCTCTCCAATCATACCCCCAAGAATCGCCCAATATCTCTTGTCATACAAAGGAGAGGTACCTGGTGTATTTGTACCCAAAAGTTTGCTCTACTAAAACTTAATGACTCAATAGTTCCCTTACCTACAAGTCTTTCCATGGCCAACAGAGCATTGTCGAAACTCCACGGACTACCCGACAAAACTCTTTCCAGATCATACGCATCCCTGAAATGAAAAGAAAAAGTATTACCTGTAATCGATTCTATATCCGTACCCTTTCTCACCTGCCAAATCTTCCCTATAACATGCATAAAACCTTCTCTATTAACTCTCTTATTTGATAAAACCTTCCCCACAACACTTAACAATAATCTTTGTTTTGCCTCAGACATAAGATTTTCATGAAGAGACTAAACATGACCATCTCGACTATCAATAGACAGAGAAGCACACAAAGCTGATAAATCTTCAGAATCCATAACGTAAAAAACGAAGTAAACAAACAGAAGACTTGAAAAAATGGAATAGAAAAGAAACACCCAAACTACTCTTACTCGGTTTTCAGAGAAAAAAGAGAAGAGACTTTCACTTTTGCAATTTGCTTAGCGGTACTTTTGTTTTTGATAAATTTTTTTTATTTTTTTTTAAGATATAATAACAATAATAATATAGTGTGATTTTTTTATTTTTTTTTATTTTAATTTGACACCAGAACTATAAAATAAAACACTATATAGTATATATATTGTTCAAATAATAATATAGTGGGATTTTTATTTTTATTTTGAAATTTAACATAGCTCCGGATCTACAAAATAAAAATAAAACAGCATGGTTCAAATATCTACTCAACAATCCCCAGAACCGATTAACCATGGCTACAGGAAGAAAATTCCAAAACTCTCCACACATGTGCTTATGGTGGATCTTGAGCTCCACTAATGTGTAAAATTTTAGGGTCTAAGGTGCAAAACTAGGGATGGCAAAAACCCGGGTCCGGGCCGGGTATACCCGGACCCGGTCGGGTACCCGGGTTTTAACAGTCCGGGTACCCGGCCGGGAAATACCCGGATTTTCGAATCCGGGTACCCGGTCCGGAAAAACCCGGCCGGGTTTCCGGGTATCCATACCCGGATTTTACCCGGGGTTTTACCCGTTTTTTTTTTTTTGAGGAGAAATAATTTTGATTCTTGTTGCAATAAAATAATAAAAATTCCAGTTCGTTATTATTGTATATTTGGAAGTCATCCACATCGACATGCATAAACAAAGTTCACATAGGTAGAACATCAAATTAGAATTTCCAGTGGCCACCAAGTATATTATTATTGTTTATTGTTTTTTTTATTTAAATAATTTAAGAAAATTGTACTGAACCCACCTGAAATCTTTGAATTTTCTTTACTGTTGTTGACGGTGATTTTTGGTGGTCACCGAGTCAATGATTTACCTTATGAATTGTTATGATTTATAAACTTGGATGATTGAAAACAAAAGAAATAAACTAGAAATCACAAGCAATTACGTGGTAAAACTCCAAGGGTTGGAGAAACATCCACGGTTTGTTGCCTAAGCAACGAAGCCAAATTCACTATGAAGAAGAATTACAAGAATGCTGTGCTACAATCTCTCTCTAGCTATTTCTCTCATGTCCCCTTCTTTTTGCGTAAAGAAGGGGTATTTATACATGTTTAATTAGGGTTTTGGTATGTGGTGCCCTAATTGTGTGTTGTAATCCTTAACGGATTCGGACTCTCTTTCTTTTGTATATTTCCTGATTTGGTTGAATCCGAGTCTGATTCTGATTCTTCCTTCTTTATTTACGAAAAATCTATCTGTTTCCTTATTTGAACTCTGCAGTCATTGTTGCTTATCATGGAGTTGCTTGCTGCTGATTGCGCCCAGAGTTTTGAATATTGGTGCTGTTGTCTATCTGTTTTCATTGATTCCCGACTACACCGAGCATTTTCCCGAGTAAGGTTTATTGCCCGAGCAACTTGTCTTTGCCGGTGGTCGGGCAGCTTCCTCTTTTCCCGAACAGGTTCTCATGGGGGAATTCTTGCTTCGTTAGTTGACTTTCCTTTGATCCTGCCTACGTGGCTGTGTATGGTGATAACGTGTCTGCCACGACTATTTTTACCTATAACAATACCCCCTTAAATATTTGTGCCGATCATGCTGAGTTAGTTCCACTCGGGTCAGATATTTAACCTCACGCTCTTTTGCAACTAGTCTTTGTTTGTCTTTTTCTGTATTAATGTATCCTCGTTTGCTTCAAAGCTCTTTAAATGACGTGTCTTAATTACGACCGCATACATTCGATTTATCAATCATTTCAGAAATCTTTTGATAGTGACGTTTCTGCTCACTGGCGGTTCAAGGCTTTCTTCGGTCGCCACTTGTCCTTCCTTATTTGGCTGTGGTACAGCGGTGGTACGACGCATTTATGGGACATGACCTTTCTGTTCGCTCGAGTGCGAATTACATCATCACCCACGCCCCTCTGTTTTCCCGCTTCTTTGTGTTTCTCCTAGGGTTTCGTGTTTTTTGAAATTAATGTGCTGCCTATATAAACTGGCAGTGGTGGTGCTTCTCCTTTTTACTTTATTTTTCGCAATTTTTTGTGCATTCTCTGAAGGACTCGCTTGCATTTTCTGTTTTACTGGGTTCATCTGCTGCAACCTGATCTTCATCTGCTTCAACTGCACCTCCTGCCTCATTGTGCTCTTCTGCTTCCACCCCCAGGCCTCCTCTTGGGGATTTTCTGCAGTTTCCATCGTCTCCAGTTCTCTATATCGAGGTTAGTTCTCATGGATTCTGCAACTAGGTACCGCCTTTACACTGTTGGTATGATAGCTATTGAGCAACATGATGCACGCACTGCATCCGTAGTCCATAATTTATTGAAACCACCTATCTTTGATCAGCCGCATTTCATTGACGCTGACGTTTCTGCAGTTTACCGAGAAGGCTTTGTTCCTCCTGAGGCTCTACCTTCTCCCGAAGTTCATTCAGTTTCCTCGGATTCATCGCCTCCCGACTATCAGCCTGCAGCCTAGTCGGATTCTTCTTCTTCTATAGCTGACACTCGGCCTTGGAGACGACCGGGAAAAAAGATGAGCACTCGCAAGGTTTACAAAGACTCTCACTCGCTGGAGAGCCGAGTCGGGACCCAGAGGGTTGTCGAGAACGACGTCGAAGAAGAGCATAGGGCTGCTCGCATTCCCTTCTCTCCCGAGCGCATATGCGCTTATGATGTAGAGCCGAATGTGGTCGGCCCTGAGGAGGTAAGCAAGTATATGCGGCGGTTCGATCTGGATGGCGACGTGATTTCGCTAATCCCCGCTGAAGGTCGGGCTGCCTGGAACCCTCCTCCTGGCCACGTGGCGATTTACGGGGCGATGCTCGCCTGCGGTGTCACTCTTCCTCTCCAGCCATTCATCACTTGGTTTTTGGCTGAGGCCCGAATTGCTCCGGCTCAGCTAACTCCGAACAGCTATCGGATTTTGATGTGCATGTGGCACATGTGGCACAGGATGAAGCGGCCACCTCCCACTCCTCGCGAAATCCGACACTTCTACTCCTTGAGGCCCGTAGGGAAGTCTGGGGTCTATTTCCTTCAATCGGCTCAGCCCGAGTTCTGGATCCCGAAAGACGTTGTGGTCAAAGGCGAGATCGAGCCGACTACAGAGGAGAAGATGAAGGGATTTGTTTGGGGCTTCCCCACCTCAAACAAATTTTGGAAGAACAGCTGGTTCTTTGTGGGTGGACAATGGGGCCAATCAATTAGTTTTGATTTGGATGGCTCCCGAATGACCTGCAGGGTTCCTCGGTATTTCTGTTCGCCCCAATGGAACCATGTAACTTCCGCCTTTACAGACGAGGAGCTGAAGACTTTGGCTCGGGCCGCCGTCCGCCCCTTGGAGAAGAGGGGTAGACCCTATCTATATAATGAGGGGAAGATGATTACCGCTCGCCTTTTTCCTCAAATTTCTGCACGCCGTAGACGCCGTAAGTTGTGTTGTAGTTTTTATTCTGTCTTTTATCTTTCATTTGTCTTGGTATGTCTACTGACTCGGGCTCCTTTTTACAGTATATGACGTAGACGTGGTCTGCGATGCCCTGGCACACCGGATGAAAGGAATCGCGGAAGCCAGCAGGAAAGAAGCTCTCCGCCAGCGAGATGCAGGGGTAGCTCCTCCCGATGATAAGTCTGAGGGGAGTGCTCCCGAGGACCTTCCCGAGGATAATGATGAAGGGGGGGTGCCCGAGTATATGCCTGAAGAGATCCATGGTCAAGAAACAATCGCATGTTCGAATGAGACCACGGCTGATCTGGAAAGCTTTGGAGTAAGTAGGACCGAAGCTGATCTGGACAGCCGAAAGGGTCCTTCAAATGGCAAAGAGAGAGTGGGGCACCCCTCTGATTCCGATCAAGCTACTCTCGCTGATGCGATCAGCTCTCTCATTTCTGCTGTTCCTTCTGCTCCCGAGGGCAGCAATGCTGAGACGGGGCAGCTTGGAAAGAGGAAGGCCTCGTTTTCTTCTGGCCGGGCTACCCATAAGATTCCCAGGGTAGTTGCCTATGTCGACTCGTCTTCAGGCGACGAGGAGGGTAATGTCGGGAAAAACGTGGGAATCTCTCCTCCGACGGTCCAGTCAAAAGGTGATACGGGAGGTTCAACTGCTACTCCTCGGGCAGCCCCGTCCGCCGAGCTTCCTGAGACCGATGCTGGCGGTTCGGGTTCCTCGCCCAGTATTGATGGTCCTGCCCCTGAATCCATGTTGAGGGCCATGGCTTCTGGCCGAGCCTACATTGGGGAGGATCACTGGAGCCACCTCAGGACCGGGTCCGTGTCTGACCGACTCTGTAATTTTTTCAATAGTGCTTCTTACGTAAGTGGTGCCTTAGTTACATGCGGTACTTAGTATTCCTTTTTCGTTCTTTCGTTATTTTTATTTACTGTTGACTTGCTGCAGATGGTGGCCGAGATGTTGGGGCTTGTCAAGCCGGTGAAGCCCAGGCAGAAAGAATAAAACGGCTAGAAGCCCAGTTAAAGGAGAGTGAGGACCGCTACTCTTGGGCCGAGCTAGCTTGCCGGGAGGGGGCTAAGTCGAGCCAGGTGCTTTTAGACCAATGCCTGGCTCGGCAACTAGAGGCTGATCAGCGAGCATCTTCCGCTGCCGAGAAGGTCCAAATTTTGAAAGATCAGCTATCATCCACTCAGGGCGCTTTGCTCCAGGCTGAGCAGGCTGCTGAAGACGCCAAGTCCGCTTACGAACACCGAATTGAAGACTTGGAGCGTCAGGCTCTGACAATCAGGTCCCTATCGAAGGAAGCTAGGTTGGAACTGGAACTACAGAGCGTTGATCGCTTCAAGAGGTCTCCAGCCTATGATGCTTTGCTTCTGCGCGAGTTCCAGCGGGGGATGGTCTCGGCTGGGGAGTTCTTCAAGCAGAAGAATAGGGCGACTGATCGAGCTCGGGCCAACTGGAGCCTCTCAATCAGAAAGCATGTGGATACCTCTCTGGAATCTCTTCGGGTCCAGATGAGAGAGTGGCGGGCGTATTGTAGAAGTAAGGGTAAAGCGCCACATCCCATGCACCTTGAGGTTCCCTCTGCTGACTCCTTCTCCACTTTTTATGCCTGCGAGAAGGCGGGGATTGACAATGAGACTCCTGACTTGGGACTCGTCCCCGAGATCGATTATACCGACTGGATGGTCGACGAGGAGGAGGATGTCATTGTTTGGCCCTCGGATGATAGCCTGTTAAGTGAGTATGTGATGGAGCCTGACCCGGATATTGGCGGAAGCAGCTCCCGACCCCCAGCGCCTCCCTCTTAAATATTTAATCTCCACATCTGCTTGTAACTATACTCAGATTTGTAACTACTTACATTTGTAATTATACAACTGTATTCTTTCTTTTTATATATAGACACGGATTCTTTCTCAAGAGTTTTCTATGAATGAGTGAACGAGATTATCTAAATTCTCTTTTTACCTCGGCCGAGTGCTTCGTTTGATTAGTAACTAATTTTAGCCGAGTATCTTATGTAACTGGCTTTTCAATAATTTTAGACTGTGTATCTCGTTTAACCGGTGACTAGTTTATGCCGAGTGTCTCATATAACTGGCTTTTAAACAGTTTGAACCGCGTATCTTATTTAACTGGTAACCAGTTTTGGCCAAGTATCTTATGCAACTGGCCTTTATTGTTGATTTTGCTTTGCCTCAACGTTACGCCGAGGCTCGCCACGACCATACGTCAAGGTCCTTGCACAAGTTACCTAGGACGTCTCCCGGTTTTATCTGTGCAAGGCTTCGCCGAATCGTTGGGGCGCATCGCACCGGCCAACACGGCTGCGCATCTCACTAGCCTTTCTAGCGGCGCTCCGAGCAGTTTTCCAGTTTATTCTGGTGCCTCGGTTTTGCCTTTTGCTAAGGGATACATTCTTATCGTTTTAGCTAGGCGGGCATGCTACTACAGCTTTTCTGCCCTTCGGGCACTACTCGTCCGCTCTTTCGCGGGTTTATGGCGCCCGAATTTTCTGGTGTTTAGTCTATGCCGAGTATCTCATGTAACTGGCCTTTAGACAGTTCGAACCGCGTATCTTATTAAACTGGTAATTAGCTTTGACCGAGTATCTCATGCAACTGGACTTTATTGAATGATCAACACGAATTTCATTAGATAAGACATGTTTATGAAACCAAAAACTAAACTTGAAATAAATAAAGGTGGAAACTGAAAACTGGTCTAAAGCAGAATTATAAAAATATGGTCGGATCCCTCAAGGATAGAAGATCTTTAAATATTGTGCGTTGCATGGTCGGGGCACTAAACTGCCCTCTGGTCGGGCTATCATGTATGCCCCGTGTCCTACAGTTCCTTTGATGATGTACGGCCCTTCCCATTTGTCGGCAAGAGATCCCGAAGATTTATCTTTGGTGTTTGGGGATACTCTTCTTAGCACCAAGTCTCCGAGTTGGAATCTTCGTTCCCAAACATGGGAATTGTAGTACCTCGCAGCCCTTTGCTGGTACGCGGAATTTCTGACCTGTGCTGTATCTCTGATTTCCTCAAGTTCATCTAAATTCTGCTGCAACATATTCATATTGTGTTCGGGACTGTATAACTGTACTCTCGGGGATGTAAAAGTTGTTTCTGCTGGGATGACAGCTTCTGTTCCAAACGCCAGCGCAAAAGGGGTCTCCCCAGTGGACGACCTCATCGTTGTTCGGTACGCCCACAACACCTCGGGCAGCTTGTCCGCCCAACCACCTTTCTTTGCCTCTAGCTTTGCTTTCAGTGTATGCTTGATCACTTTATTCACAGCCTCTGTCTGGCCATTGGTTTGAGGGTGAACTGGTGACGCGTAATAGTTCGCGATCTTGAATTCTTCACACATTTCTCTGAACTTTTTGTTGTCGAACTGGGTTCCATTGTCAGTTATAATGATGCTCGGGACCCCAAACCTATATATGATGTTTTTCTTGACAAAGCTGGTGGTGTTTGCTTCTGTTATGTGTACTAGTGCTTCCGCTTCTGCCCATTTGGTGAAATAGTCCACTACCACAATGGCGTGCTTTGCTCCTCCCTTTGTTCTCGTGGGCATTGGTCCTATTAGGTCGAGTCCCCACATGGCGAAGGGCCACGGCGAGGTTAGACTTCTGAGTAGTTCTGGGGGTTGCCGAATATCGTTTGCTATTCTTTGGCATGTTTCACAGCTCTCGGCGAATCGCTGCGCCTCTGCGAACAGGGTCGGCCAGTAGAAACCTTGCCTAAGTACTTTGTGTGCTAGGCTTTTACCCCCAGTATGGTTCCCACACACTCCGCTGTGGACACTTTTTAGGATTTTTTCGGTTTCTTCACCGGCCACACATCGTTGCAGTACTTTCGAGAATCCTCTCCTGTATAATTCTCCCTTTAAGATTGTATACCGGGTTGACCTGTATCTAATGCGTTTTGCTTCTACTGCATCCTCTGGTAGTATGTTCTCCTCCAAGTACTTCCTGAGTTTGTATGTCCAGTCGCTTGGGCTTGGCCGGATCTCTGCTACCATGATTTCCTCTGATTCTGCTGTACTTGGCTTAGTCAGATGTGCTACTGGTATTGCTTTGGATATGATGTTCGTGGTGGCTGAAGCTAACTTGGACAAAGCATCTGCTTTCTCGTTTTCTTCCCGAGGGATCTGAGAGATTTTGTACACTCTGAACTTTCTAAGTAGCCTTTTTGCAATGTCCAAATAAATTATCATGTGCTCTTCCCTTGCCTGGTATTCATCCAGCACTTGATTTACCACGACTTGTGAATCGCTGTAAATTTCCAGCTCATCTGCCCCTAATGCTATGCAAACCCTTAGGCCGGCCAACAAGGCTTCATACTCTGCTTGATTGTTGGTTGCTTTGAAATCGAACCTCATGGCACACTCCACGGTATCCCCCTCGGGGGTTGTTATGACTATTCCTGCCCCGCTGCCGTGTGTGTTTGATGACCCGTCTACATGCAACTTCCATTGTAATTTACCAGTCTGTTCATCTTCCATTGCCCTCCTTACCTCGGCATCTGGCTCGGTAAATTCTGTTATAAAATCTGATACCGCCTGCCCTTTAATCGCCGCTTTAGGTGTGTATCTGATGTCATATTCGCTCAGCTCCACTGCCCATTTGGTCAGCCTTCCCGACACCTCCGGCTTTTGGAGAATTAGTTTCAATGGGCAGTCAGTGTACACTTCTATTGTATGCGCTTGGAAATATGGCCTCAGTTTCCTGGCCGATGTGATTAGTGCTAGCGCTATTTTTTCTGCCAGAGAATACCTGGTTTCTGCTGGTAACAATGTCTTGCTCGTGTAATACACTGATTTTTGTATCCCTTCTTCTAACCGGATTAACACCGAACTTGTTGCCATCTTCGTGACCGACAGGTATAAGTACAATGTTTCTCCCACCATCGGTTTTGAGAGGGTGGGTGCTTTCCCCAAATATTCTTTCAACTTCTGAAAGGCCTCTTCACATTCTGTATTCCATTCGAGCCCTTTCCCTTTTTTTATTGCCCTGAAGAACGGTGCGCACTTATCTGTTGACTTGGCAATGAACCGATTGAGTGACGCAAGACACCCCGTCAGCCTTTGTACATCTTTCAATGTCTTTGGTGAAGTCATTCCTTCTAGTGCTCTGATCTTCTCGGGATTCACTTCAATTCCTCTTTGGTGAACCTGAAAGCCTAAAAACCTCCCCGAGGGTACTCCGAACACACATTTACTGGGATTAAGTTTCATTTTATATCTCCTCAGAACATCGAAGGTTTCCTTCAAATCCTCCGAATGTTTTTCTGCTGTAGTGCTCTTGGTTAGCATGTCATCCACATAGACTTCCATGTTTCTCCCAATCTGCCGAGCAAACATCCGGTTCACCAACCTTTGGTACGTTGCTCCAGCATTTTTCAACCCGAATGGCATCACTTTGTAGCAATACAGGCCTTGATCCGTAGTGAAAGATGTTTTTTCTTCGTCTGCTTTGTTCATTCGGATCTGATTGTATCCCGAGTAGGCATCCATGAAACTTAGCAACTCGTATCCTGCCGTTGCATCTACTAACTGGTCAATCCTCGGTAGAGGGAAACTGTCTTTTGGGCAGGCTTTGTTTAGGTCAGTGAAATCGACACACATCCTCCATTGGTTATTCTTTTTCTTGACCAACACTACATTGGCTACCCACTCCGGGTATCTGACTTCCCTTATTGATCCTGCGGAAAGTAGCTTCTCCACTTCTTTCTTAATTGCGACGCTTCTTTCTGGATTGAACAATCTTCTCTTTTGTACCACTGGTCGGGATTCTGGGTTGATGGATAGGCAATGTGATATCACTTTCGGGTCTACTCCCAGCATATCCTCGTGACCCCAAGCAAAAACATCCTCATATTTTCTTAGCAACGTGATAAGTTGAGTTTTGACGTGTATATTTAAACTTGCCCCCACCTTTACTGTCTTACTCGGGTCTACTGGATTCAGCGCTACTTCTTCGGTCGGCTCATCCTTTCTGACTTCCGGTTCTTCTCTGGGGTCTAACTCAAATTCTTTTGGTACTTCTGCCTGCTCTTCCGGCTCTTCCCCCTTTTGCTTGGCCGTCACTGCGTACACTTGGTGCACTTCCCTATTTTTGTATACTGACAAGTTTGCTCTTCGGGCCATCTCTTGTGACCCCTTAACCACCCCTACCCCGTATTCTGTCGGGAATTTCATCATGAGGGCATATGTTGCTGTCACTGCTTTGGTTTTGTTCAAGAATGGTCGGCCCAATAAAGCGTTGTACGGCCAGTTCTCTGTATCCACTACCACAAAGTCGAGTAACACAGTTTTTTGGCAAGGTATCTGTTATCCGAAAATCGTTAGAAGGACGATAATCCAAATAACCACTTTAAAAGGGTCAAGATCGAGATTGATCCTGGCCGGAGGGGTATCAAGTAGTTCGATACCAACTAGGTCCCTGCCAATGCATGCATAATCAAGAATACGTGAAATCGAATAAGAACTCGTTTTATTGATCACTCTTTTTTAATACATGAATACATCGACCATGAACTTCTTAGATCATCACGTTTACACAAGAGTTTTAATCGGTAATAAGGGTGATGAAGGCGGTGGTGAATTTGTGCCTGTCGATCAGTAGTCCCCTTTTCTCGGTAAATTAGCTGTTATATATATAGAGGTCCTGTTTGCTTGTCATGCACTCCTACAATTTCGGATTAGGGTTTGGCAGCTTGCAGGATCCTCCATCTTTAGGAGATAATCTCGGAGATTTTATGCGCTGAATCCAATCTTTCCTTCCTAGGAGGAGTCAATCACTTACCTTCCTAGTAGGATTCAAAATGTGCTGTCCTGCTCAAATTAGGACTCTCTGATGGGAAGGAGTGTACCTCCTTTGTACGGCAGTGTTTTAGTGTGTTTCTTGCGAAGCTTTCAATTTCTGTTTCGAGAATCTTGCTGCCTGATATCTTCTTGCTCTGGCAGGCTAACTATATCAGGAAACGTTACCTAGCAGGTATCGTGCTGATGAAGTAAGTAGGAATCTGGCTGGTATTATAGCGGGATGTGGCGTGGAACCCCATATCGAGACGCTGCGGGGTTCATATAGTAGTAGGAATCCGTCTCGGGGTGCTGCGAGGTCCTTAGAAGACAGTGACGGGGCACTACGGGGTCCATAGGAAGCCCGGCCATAATCGGTCTGGATCCTGCTATGAGTTATAGTGAGCACTTTGGCTCTTGACCACTTTGTTGAGCTAAGAGGCTTAGCGGGGTGGACCCCGCTGAAGGAGGTATGTGTGGGGATCAATCGGGGTCCACTCTGATGCGGTGGCCGGGTTGCGTACTGTTATGCCCTTCTTATGTCGAGGTGGAAAATTCTTCTTTGGTCCTTCGCCAATTTTGGCGGTTAACAGTATCGTCCCAATCTTCACGGGCAATTTTACTGTTCCTAACGACCTTACCTCGACTCCCCCAAATCCTCTAAGGGGTGTGGGAAACGGCTGTAGGTCTTTTCTATCTAGCCTCAGCTGGTCATATACTTCTGCACTCAGAATATCCGCCGAACTCCCATTGTCAATCAAAATTCGATGAACCTCTCTATGACCAATCCTTGCACTGATTACCAGTGCGTCATTTGGCTTAACATCTACTCCATGTGAGTCAGCTTCTGTAAATATGATCGGGTCCCATCCCTCTTTGATTCTTTTCGGGTCGGGTTCAATGGAATTGACATCCAGGTCTCTCCGTGCCTCCATGGCCTCCCGAATTTCTTGGGTCCTTTCCCTGTTGCTCCTGCCAGTTGCCGGTCCTCCAAAGATGGTGTTAATTGCTCCTTCATCCTCAGCTTTCTTTGGACTGAATTT
Source organism: Acer campestre (assembly GCA_954870605.1). Classification (NCBI taxonomy): domain Eukaryota; kingdom Viridiplantae; phylum Streptophyta; class Magnoliopsida; order Sapindales; family Sapindaceae; genus Acer; species Acer campestre. The sequence goes on along the minus strand of OX940804.1, from coordinate 35,163,289 downwards.
TCTTGCCCGCCCGTCCTGCCGGCTATCCTTTTGTCCATCCGTCTTGTCCACCTTCTTGAGGACGATGTCTTTCAGGTGTCCTTCCCTGATGAGGGTTTCAATATGGTCCCTTAATTGGAAACACTTGGATGTCTCGTGCCCGTTCTCCTTATGGAAACGGCAATACTTGGTGGTGTCCCTCCGGGCATATGTTGACTGCCTAGGAGGTTCTTTTGACATGTTCTTCTCCTCTAGGATTGCCAAGATTTCACCTTGGTCTTTTTTCAAGGGGGTGTAGTTTGTATATCTACCTTGGAACTTCTGCCGTGGCTGATCGGTTCTTGGGTCGTATGCTCGCCGTCCATCCCGACCATCCCGTGCTTTGTTCTTCTGTTTGTCTCCTTTGGCGTCGGGCGCCTTTGTTTGGTCTTTGGTCTTGGACCCTTCTGGGCGACCGCCATGCACGAAGTAACCTCCTGTGGCAATTTCTTCCTCTTCAGCCAGGGCGTATCCCCCTGCCATGTCCATCATATCAGCGTAGCTGGTTAGTCGGGCTCTTCTGAGGTCGAATGACAATTGGCCATTCTGTAGGTTGTTGATGAACGCAGCAATTATTGCTTCGTCATTCGCGCTTCCGATCTCGGATACTTCCTGACCAAATCTCCCCAGATACTTCTTTAGCGACTCATCCTTTCCCTGTCTGAGTTGGGATAAGTGAGCTACCGATTTCTTCCTATGCACATTCCCGAGGAACTGCCTTGAGAAAGCTTTGCTCAGTTCGCCAAAGCTGCTTATGCTTGCTGCTGGTAATCTACCAAACCACCGGGAACCTAGATCCCCTAGAGTCTGAGGAAAATTCAAACATAGCAGTGCGTCATTATGGATGTATTGTGCCATAGCGCTCCTATATCTCCGGACATGTTCTTTTGGATCGGTATCTTTCTTGAACAGCTCCACGTGTGGCATCCTGAATCTCTCCGGGAAGGATGTTCTCAGGACCCCACTAGTGAAAGGGCTCCCGGATTCGTCATCCGACAGCTCGTTACGCCTGTATCGCCTGACTAAAGCATCCATTTGTCGACGATTGTTCTGAACCTCCCGGGTTAGACTCTGTATGAGTATATCCCTGTCTCCTTCTGATTCCCCTATCGCATTGAAATTTTGACTTATGGTCAATTTTTGACCCCTTTCCTCCGGATTCAACTCTCTGCGATCTCGGTTTAGGCCATGCAGCCGTACTATGCCCCTTTGGCGCTTGCGATGACGATTCTGCTCACTCCCTTCCGAGGATGAAGATCGGTTTCTCCGGTGGCTGTGCCTCCTGGGGTGATCTTGATTTACAACTATTCGATCTTGATCGTACCCCTTGTTAGAATCATTCCCCTCTCTACGCTCCCCATTCCTCCTATCCACCCTTTCGGATAGTATTTCTGGCCTGCCTATAGGATCTCGTCTCGCTTTTAGGGGTGCATCAGGCGTTGGTATCACCACCGCAGAACGCAGCCTCGCTGCCTGCTGGTTTGGGGCGGACAGACTGTGAGGCGACATCAAACTTCCTGTGGTGGAAAGGTCAATTCCTTGCTTTGCTGCGTCTGATATAAGCAATTGCAGGGAAGCATGAAATCGTTGCGCGATTTCTTCATTAGTTGTGGGGAAACGCTGAATACCAGCCAAGGCGGCTGACTGGTCTGCTGTCGTTAGGGTGGCATCCGCTGTATTGAGCGTGGTGTCATCCTCCAGCTCATTACTTGGCACGCCTTGACTGTATCTGGAATCGCTACCATCTCCTTCGCCAGCCATTGTTGTCACAAACTTCTGGGTCCCCCTCCTTCTAGCGCCAATTGTTGACGGTGATTTTTGGTGGTCACCGAGTCAATGATTTACCTTATGAATTGTTATGATTTATAAACTTGGATGATTGAAAACAAAAGAAATAAACTAGAAATCACAAGCAATTACGTGGTAAAACTCCAAGGGTTGGAGAAACATCCACGGTTTGTTGCCTAAGCAACGAAGCCAAATTCACTATGAAGAAGAATTACAAGAATGTTGTGCTACAATCTCTCTCTAGCTATTTCTCTCATGTCCCCTTCTTTTTGCGTAAAGAAGGGGTATTTATACATGTTTAATTAGGGTTTTGGTATGTGGTGCCCTAATTGTGTGTTGTAATCCTTAACGGATTCGGACTCTCTTTCTTTTGTATATTTCCTGATTTGGTTGAATCCGAGTCTGATTCTGATTCTTCCTCCTTTATTTACGAAAAATCTATCTGTTTCCTTATTTGAACTCTGCAGTCATTGTTGCTTATCATGGAGTTGCTTGCTGCTGATTGCGCCCAGAGTTTTGAATATTTGTGCTGTTGTCTATCTGTTTTCATTGATTCCCGACTACACCGAGCATTTTCCCGAGTAAGGTTTATTGCCCGAGCAACTTGTCTTTGCCGGTGGTCGGGCAGCTTCCTCTTTTCCCGAACAGGTTCTCATGGGGGAATTCTTGCTTCGTTAGTTGACTTTCCTTTGATCCTGCCTACGTGGCTGTGTATAGTGATAACGTGTCTGCCACGACTATTTTTACCTATAACAACTGTAAAGTGAGAGTCCTTACCAGATAAGAAGTGGAACTGTCCTATTAAAAAAAAAATTAAAAAAAAAATTAAAACCGGGTTCAAAACCGGGTACCCGGCCGGGTATCCGGGTATACCCCGACCCGGGCCGGAACACAACCGACCCGGGTACCCGGACAACCCTTACCCGGTGCCGGGTAAGGCATGTCCGGGTTTTACCCGGGATTTCCGGCCGGGGTAAAACCGGGTACCCAGCCCGGCCGGCTAATTTGCCATCCCTATGCAAAACCAAAGATGTATTAATACAGTGAGACTTTAGGGCTCGTTTGACACACCGTATTGTATTATATAATACTATATTGGATTGTATTGTCTTGGACTATACAAACCTGCGTTTAGTGATACACCGTATTATATTGTATTGAGTTACTCCTATAATAATATAGTGGGATTTTTATTTTTATTTTGAAATTTAACATAGCTCCGGATCTACAAAATAAAAATAAAACAGCATGGTTCAAATATCTGCTCAACAATCCCCAGAACCGATTAACCATGGCTACAAGAAGAAAATTCCAAAACTCTCCACACATGTGCTTATGATGGATCTTGAGCTCCACTAATGTGTAAAATGTTAGTGTCTAAGGTGCAAAACCGAAGATGTATTAATACAGTGAGACTTTAGGGCTTGTTTGACACACCGTATTGTATTATATAATACTATATTGGATTGTATTGTCTTGGACTATACAAACTTGCGTTTAGTGATACACCGTATTATATTGTATTGAGTTACTCCTATATGATTTTATTGTATTTTATTATATTATAAAAATATAATATTTAAAAAAAGTTAATAATTAATTTTAAATATCCTTATCATAAATAAATCAATAAATATTTTTATATTAAAAATCAATAAATATTTATTTTAATTGAAACAAATAATATTTTTATAAATAAAATAAATATTTCCTATATAATTTTGAAATTATTAAAAAAATATTAACATCATAACACATATTTTATCAATATTCAATATTTATTAAAAAAAAAAATGTTTTGTCTAACACAATACAACTTAATACCACAAAATATTATGTATTAGCTAAAACAGTGTTTACTTATTAAACAATTAAAATATACTTTTTAATATTACAATATATACATAGCCTTAAAGTAATTTTTTTATTGCATTAATTAAATAACTTTTCATACATCATGAGAGACTCGAATTCAATCTTTTTACCATCGAGTAACGTTGTGGGGTGATAATAACTTTTTATTGATATCAAAAATTACAAATTACATTGAGGGAAAATATTACAATAACTTGACTTTTAGAAAGGGAAATGACTCGAAATCACACTCTCATCCTCATATATGCATTTTTATTTTTTTATTTTTTTAGAAACACAACCTCATATTAAACGTCTCATTGTTGTTGGATAATTTATACCTAAGTTTTTAATTATTCCAATTTTTTTATAAAGGTTTTTTTTTAATAAACTTATCCTTTCCAAAATGTACTAATAAATTAATAATTATATAAATAAATAATGATAATAATATATTATATATGTCCTTTTGACACGACACAAACAACATAGAAGTTTGCAAGTGATTTAAAAGCCAAAACTTAGTAACCAAGTAAATCATCCCGTCACGTCGTCTTTTATAATCATCCCGTCAGTTGTTAATCAGAATTAGTTAGCAATTAGTTGGAAGCTGATGTGGCCTATCGCATCAGGTTAGCAGAAGATTCCCTGATTTCCAGAAAATACCTTTGTTAGAATCCTAGTTGAATATATACCTTGTCACTAATTGGATATTGTAAGAGCTCTCTTAATATAGTAGAATTACTGTTTTCTCCTCTCTTATCTCCATTAATGGAGCTCTCTCAAGTTTTTCATTTACAAAAATAAAACTTCTCATTGAACTTTTATTTGATCTTGAATGACTTTTTTTTTTTTTTTTTTTTTTTCTCACATTGAATGTATTGTTAACATGTTTGTTTTTTAAAAGTAAAATTGTCTAAAAATAAGTAATTTTACATGTATACTTATGTTAAATAATTATACATATAATATGGAATAAAAGCAATACAAAAATAATAATTATATAGAACACATATGATCATGATCTTCTTCTTCGACTGCAAACAAACTTCATTTTTACTAAAGAAAAGAAAAGGTTTTTTTTTTTAAATTTTTTTTAAAAAATAAAGGGGGTAGGAAAACTCACACAAAACACTCTAAAAATAAATAATATATAAATACATCATCCTAATATCATAATAAAGTATTGATATTAAACACCGAAATGAGAAGTGATTGAGGTTCTTTTTTATTTTTAAAACTATTTAAAATAATTAATATATTAAAATAAAGATTTCTATACCATATATAATTATGATGAAATTGAAAATATGTTATATATGGGGATAATATCGGAAGAAAAGATCTTGGATTGCATTTAATGCAATTCAGTTATTTTCAATTAAGTGAAACGTCATGATTTTTTACTTTTTATTTTAAGTTTTTTTTTTTTTGTATTTTTAAGTTGTTAGACTAATTTAAAAAACAAATAAAACAACTTAATAATTATGATTTAGACCCATTAAATTTTAAATGGAAAAAACAAACTACCCCTTACTCTAATTAATGATAAATTAGGAAGGTAATAAGAGTGCGCTAGTGCCAGGCAGCATTCGCATAGGATCACCTGCCATGAATATCAGAGGATTTGCAGAGAAAGAATTTTATTTTATTTATTTATTTATTTTTATTTTTTTTTTACTTTACCTGAAACCAAAACATCATCAATATGACTTTCACTCTTCATTCTTTAAAATCTTTCATTTCCCTTTCTTTTTTCTTTCTATTTCATTGGATTAGCATCAACTAATTTTATTATCTTCAAAAATGTTAAAAAACTTGTAATTGGAAGACTTAGCACCTCATGCTCTTGGTCTATCTATAGTTTTTGTTCTATTCTTCAAATTTTTATATTTATTTAATTGTTTTTGTTATCTTGTATCCTTTTGTTTTCTGGTTAATAATGATAAAAAAAAGATTGACAAAACAAAAATTTTGGTATAGATTAATTCATATATGATGTTGCTGTTCAACTTTGCAAATACATTAATAAAACCAGTACAAGTGAAAATAATTTTATTGTACAACTTTGCAACATTACACCACATAAGCTAATGAAAGAAGAAATGATAAAAGAAAATAAAAGAGGAGAGTGAAAAGGAGCAAGTGATTAAGAATGGTAAAAAAAAAAAAAAAAAAAAAAAAAAAGATTTTAAAATTAAATATTATCACATATACAATAATTTATTATTATATATATACATATATTATTGTATGAATGCTTTAAGTTTGAGTTGAAAGTAAATTATTCTGGAATATATATAAGAGGGGTACTTTGGTCATTTGAACCTATTGTCACGTTCTGTTCCAGCTATACCAAACGTATAACAGTATATTTAACGATTCTGTCCCAGAAATTTCAAACATAATACAAAATAATTGTCATGTCTTATTCTGTTCCACCTTATTTGATACACCTGATTGGACAGGATAAATGGACCAGACAATATAAATTTAACACTACCCGATGTTTGGCGATAATTTTTAACTGAATTACTTAATACGGTGTATTGTTTTATCCAGTTCACACCAGACTAAATAGTCCGGTCAGTAACACAGCCCGACTTGGGCTTTATGTTACGCAACTCACGCGTTTCATTTGCATTTTTACGTTCAAAAAGCTGACTAATGCGGGTTCCACTAATTTCCATTAAAGTGTTTCCATTAACATTTTATTTTAATTTATTTTTTCAATTAAATTTAACTCCTTTGCAGCAAAACAATAACTAAAGTGGGTTCCACTAATTTTTTTTAAAATTTGTTTCTATAATTTAATTTAATATATTTATAAATGTTTAATTTTAAATAAATACACATATTAGCCATTTTAATACGGTTCAATACTGGCCCGTACCAAACATTGTAGAGTACTAAATTTAATCTAATACTATTTAGTCTAATCCAGTACAATCCTATATAATTTAGTCCAATCCAATATTGTATGTTGTGCCAAACATACCCTTATGGAATAGGTGACGAAGTCGGGTCGGATCTTGAAGAGGAAGCCTCTATATTGAGCTACTGGAGATCCGGAAGAAGCATCAAATTAGAACTAGCTTACGGTATTGACAGGTTAGGTGATTGATTCCAGATTTTATTTTTTCTTTGAATTCATTTATATACTATCTGCAATGTCCTATTTGACTGATTTTAAAGCTTAAAATATTAAGCAACAATATAAAAGTGTAGTTTCTGGATCGACATGAAATTGTTTGGTCTCCTAAAAAAAAAAATTGTTTACTATCAGACGTACACATCAATGGATGAGTTCAAACCGCGTTATTTGTGTTTCTTGATAATGATTTCTATGAATTTTCAATTTAGTTGCCATCAATTGAACTTTTTTTTTTTACCCATCTTGTTCACGCAAGATGGGACATTCTGGCCTTGTTATTTTTTAATTATAATATCTATGACAATATAACAAATAGAAATTGAAAGTAAGAGGAAGGTAGGGGGCAATTTTCCGATAACAAATAGTTGGTTGATAGCAGGAAATAATTAGAAAGAAATTAAGGAGCATCAACCAGATTCAAAGTCTTTGAATCACAAATCAAACACTCCCCAATTATTTTATAAAACATTAAAATATAGGAAGAATGAAGAAACGACATATTGATTGACCGACCCCAGTTTCAAATTAAATTCTCCTAATTAATCAAGTGTGAGAGAAGAATGTGTAGAGTTTGCAATTTCCAGGAAAGCAGTATTTAGTATTTAAGCAGAGGAAACTGCAGAGAGATTAAAGATATTTTTTTTTAAGTTGACTCCGGGTCAAGAACAAGTGGTCCTCAAAAAAGAAAAGTTAATACAAAATTTTATGTTTAAATAATAATTAATGTTGAGCCTTTGAAAAGAGAATAGTTAATTATATATCATTTTTGGGTACGGATATTGACACCCATAAATATAATAAGCACACCCATATTTATAAGTACACACATGTCTAAAATTTAAAATTAAAACATAACTATAAACACTCATCTTAATGCCAATAATACCCTTATTTAAATGAATGTTTTCATTTTAATACAATTTGTTTATAAACCCTCTTAAAGTTATTAATACATCCAATTTCTCTATAATTAACATCTAGAGATGAATAAGATTCTGAATGGTCACCTGAAACCATATTTTGATATTATTATTTTCGAAAACAAGACTGTAAAAGTAAGAATCATGGTATTTAGGCTAAGCAACAGAGGAAGCAGAAATGATAGAGAAATATGGACCATCAATTTAGAGTATTCAGTTGTTAATCAGAATTAGTTAGCAATTAGTTGGCAGCTGATGTGGCCTATCGCATCAGGTTATTAGAAGTTAGTTGAAGATTCCCTGATTTCCAGAAAATACCTTTGTTAGAATCCTAGTTGAATATATGCCTTGTAATTGGATATTGTAAGAGCTCTCTTAATATAGTAGAATAACTGTTTATCTCCATTAATGGAGCTCTCTCAAGTTTTTCATTTACAGAGATAAAACTTCTCATTGAACTTTTATCAAACACCTTATAGTGTCATTACTTACTCCAGTAAATAATAAATTATGAAGGTAATAAGAGTGCGCTAGTGCCAGGCGGCATTGGCATAGGATCACCTGCCATGACTACCAGATGATTTGCAGAGAAAGAATTTGTAGCAGTTGCCGACTTAATCCATGAGGGTGTGCAAATAAGTCTCGAAGCTAAACAATCGGTTAAAGGATCAAAGCTCCAAGATTTCATGAAATTTGTCACAATTTCTCCTTGATGGATAAATTGTCAGATCTTCGCTGAAGAGTTGAAGCTCTTACAACCCAGTTTCCGATTCCTGGAGTATGAGAGTGTAGTAAAACAATCTGTCACAGTGCCCATGTTACTGAAAGTTCTATCTGATAATACGTAACAATGTGATGAAAGATTTTGAAGTCTGCGAGGTTGAATGTCGATCCTATGATCTTTTTTATGTATATTAAAAATAAATTAATGCTTTATTTGCAACAAGAGGAATAGGTGTGCCAAACATACCCTTATGGAATAGGTGATGAAGTTGGGTCGGATCTTGAAGAGGAAGCCTCTATATTGAGCTACTGGAGATCCGGAAGAAGCATCAAATTAGAATTAGCATATGGCATTTACAGGTTAGGTGATTGATTCCGGATTTTGTTTTTTCTTTGAAGTCATTTGTAGACTATCTGCAACGTCTTCTATTTGACTGATTTTAAGCTTAAAATATTAAGCAACAATGTAAGAGGGTAGTTTTTGGATCGACATGAAATTGTTTGGTCTCCTGACAAAAAAAAAAAAAAAATTGTTTATTTTCAGATGTACACATCAATGGACGAATTCAAACCGTGTTATTTGTGTTTCTTGATAATGATTTCTATTACTTTTCAATTTAGTTAACATCAATTGAATTTATTTTTTTTTACCGATCTTCTTCTCGTAAGATGGGACATTTTGGCCTTATTATTTTTTAATTATAATATCTATGACAATATAATGGACAAGAATCAAGATAACAAATAGAAATTGAAAGTAAGGGGAAGGTAGGGGCAATTTTCCGATAAATTAATAGTCATAGCGTGGAAAGCTCGCTAACTATAAGCCTAAAATACATCCTGAAGATCTGAAATTATAACTATTATAATATCTTATAGCCGGCAACTGAACCTGCATTTCTCTGACAGCATTAAATATAGTGGGGGTAGTTGGCTGATAGGCTGATAGCAGGAAATAAGAAAGAAATTAAACAGATGCAAAGTCTTTGAAGTTTGAATGACAAACCAACCACTCCCCAGTTATTTTATAAAACATACATTATAATAGAGGAAGAAAAGACATATTGATTGGCTGACAGCATTAAATATAGTGGGGGAAATTAAAGTTTCCTAATTAATCAAGTGTGAGAGAAGAATATGTGACTTGATCGTATCTTTGACTGTAAACCTGCATTTCTCTAATTAATTAATTGTTTACACCATAACTTTTAAGAGATTAAGATTATAAATCTTGTATTTATTATTATCTTTTCGGGGCTGATCAAAATGTACAAAACAATGCCCAAGCATCAATACTCAATAATATTTAGGCAGAGGAAACTGCAGAGAGATTAAAGATATTTTTTAGGTTGACTCCGGGTCAAGCACAAGTGGTCCTCAAATAAAGAAATGTTAATACAATCTAAATGGACATCATATGCACAATTTTATATTTAAATAATTATTAATGCTGAGCCTTTGAAAAGAGAATAGTCAATTATATGTCATTTTTTAAATTGAGTTTAACTAATAGAAGAAGCCATCCATGTGATTATAAATAGCCTCTCTTGTTAATTGCAAAGGCACGTAGTAGATTCTATCTGGAAAATAGTAAAGTGTTCATTGAGATGGGCTTAACGCAGCAGCTATGGATGTGGGTATTTATACTAGTATTGATTATTATTGTATCATTAGAAAGTAGGTGGAGTGAGGGGTGTCTAGAACAAGAGAGATTTGCTCTCTTGCAACTTAAACCTTTCTTCAATGATCCTTACAGTCTTCAAAATTGGGTTGAGGGAGATCTCAATTCAAATTGTTGTCTGTGGGATAGGGTTGAGTGTAACAATACCAGCGGCATGGTCATCTCACTAGATCTTGAATTTACAAGGAATTGGGTAATGAGAGAATGGTATCTAAATGCCTCTTTGTTTTCTCCTTTCCAACAACTACACAACCTTGATTTAAGTGATAATGGGATAGCCGGTTGTGTTGAGAATGAAGGTATCTTGCCTTTACCTTTAATCCTTGCCTAATTCTTAATTTTAAATATTAATTAATGAATAATTTATTACACTCTCCTACGCACTTGTCTATATATTTTAAACAATTTCCTTGCATGTTTTGATCAAATATTACTCTTCCGTAGTCATGGAGTTCATGAAACACTACTTTCTTCAAGAAAGTATAGATAATAATATAATTAGTTTGATACTTTGATTTACTAATTAATTGATATACCTAATGAAACTGTTTTTTTTCATGTTACAGGTTTTGATAAGTTGTCAACATTGAGCAACTTCGAAGCGTTATATTTAGATGATAATAGCTTCAACAATAGCATTTTATCATCTCTAAATACTCTTTCATCATTAAAAAATTTATCTCTATCTGATAACAATTTGAATGGAGATCTTCAAGGTAATCTTTATTTTTACCTATTCTCTCTCTCTCAAAACAATAAGGCTCTACGTTTGAAGGAAATGGATTTTATCTGACGTTTAATGAAGCTAAAAGTTTGGAATTGGATTTTTTGAGCAAATCATTTTACCCCCTCAAATTGTTGGTAAAGACATAAAAAATCTATTATTTACATGTGATACTTCTTACCGACTTTCTTTGCACCCATTTTACTGTTTTCTTATTAAAAAATAAAATAAAATAAAAATTGTACAAGGGATCGTGCTTTGTACAATTTTATTTTATTTTTTTATTTTATTTTACAACTACTTTGTTCATTAATTTCAACGGTTGTTTAGATTGATACAGTTAGTTTAGTTTTCAAATTAATTCTTGAAATAGTTTATGTAATAGCTGATTCTCTTCTTACAGGTTTAAGATTGAGTAATTTGGAGTTTCTGGATTTGAGTGTTAACAACTTCAACAATAGCATCTTATCATCTCTAAGCTCACTTTCATCATTAAAAACATTATATCTCTATAGAGTTGGGTTGAAAGGATGTATTGATTTATCAGGTTATTAAACTAATTTCTCCTCTTCTTTATCTTCATGTATATATTTACTTTGTTTTTAATAGCTGGATGAGGCAAAACAATTGTTATGCTTCATCTTCTTATATTATTATTATTTTGCTGCTTAATATCTGTTTTATTATGCTTCATCTTCATTTCTCCTCTGTTTTATCTTCATATATATATATATACACTACTGGAGAATGCATTTGCCAAATCTGTAGCATTACACCTTAAATATAATATATGCATATATATATATATATATATTTTATATACAAATATAAATATATTTACGATTTACAATAAAAAATTGTTAGTATTTCTAATGTTGCAATTGAACTTGGAGTTCTTACCAAGATCTATCTATTAAAGTTACTTTATTTTCATATATTATAACATAATGCCCTTTTCTTTTTTACTTTAAATATATGAGAAAATATTAAACGGCACGGTCTTATTGTCACTTGGTGAGATCCGTACAATTAGATTGCACCAAATTATAGTTTAATAATATATATATTTTTGTTCTTGAGATAAACTATGCAATCTCATTGGACGGTCTCACTAAGTGGAAATGAGACCGTCCTATTAAAGATTTTCTTCAAATATATATAATAGCATGATATTTAAAGTTAATAATTTTTATTTTTAAAAAAATAAATAAAAGTCATTTAACCTATAATTAATTAACTCATACCCATCTTGAATTTTGAATTAAAAGAGTTAACATAATCTGCCAAGTTTCCAACGGCAAAGGCAAAAAAAAAAATTAAAAATTAAAAAATACCACACACACTGTCCAAAAAGTACACTCTGCCCAATTTATCTCTCTGTCCTCCTTTTATCTCACTCACTCACGTTTTCTCTACAAACTCTCTCTTCCTCCATCTCCATTTTTGCAGCAGAGATGGGTCTTGAGCTTTCATCATTTTTGGACTACATAGATCTCAAACAAACTTTGGGATCTCTCCATCCACAAACACCCAGAAAATCAGATCCCAGAAACATTAAATATTGTTTTTTTTTTCTTCCATCTGAAAAAAGAAATCATCTTCTTCGTCAAACGACTCAAACCCACTCGATTGATGGACCAGGTCGATGCATCTAGTCCTCCATTGATGGACCATGTCGCTCCACCAGATCCTTTCCTCTGCCTCGCCATCACCGCCGTCAGCGCAGAGAATGTTACGGCTCCTCCACCGAGAATATCCCCATCAACGTTCCATCTCATACACCTTCATCTGCCTCGCCATCAATACCCCATCTGCATCGAATCCTTTCCGCTGTTCTTCATCTCTCCATCAGATTTTTTGTTTTTCTTTTGTTTTTTAAATTGATGATGGCTGGATACTTTGATGATATTTGAAGATTGTGGGATTTTTATGGGGTTTTCAATGTGTGTGTTGTGTTAGATTTTGCTGTGTAGTTGATTTTTAAGTTTTTTATATATAAAGAATATATATATTTACTTTGTTTTTAATAGCTGGATGGCAAAATAATTGTTATGCTTCATCTTCTTTTATTATTATTTTATTATTATTTTGTACTTTTTCACTAACTCTGTTTATCAGAAATATTTGATTCTTTGAGCAATTTAGAGGCGTTGGGCCTGGGCGATAATCAAATAAACAAATTAGTGACCACGAAAGGTATTAATTAAAGAAAAATTGATTACTTCGAATATGGTGGTTTTGTCTATCCAATTAGTTCAATAAATCACAAATGTTTCCTTTAAACTAAATATAATCTAATTCTTAAATTTAAATTAATAAACATTAAAAAAGTGTGGCTTTGTTAACACATTGAAGATTATATCTTTCCACTTACAGGTAACGGTGTAAGTTCGAGGAACTTGCGAACTCTTGGTCTAGGGAATGTCAGCATTCATGATGGAAAAACCCTGTTGCAATCATTAGGGTCGTTCCCATCTTTGAAGACACTTAGCCTTCAGTATAATAATTTTAGTGGAATAATGAGCAGTCGAGGTAAGTATGTTAGATTATGTTAACTTCCATTATATATAAACCATCCATACTATGATAAAATGTAATGAATTTTGATGAGATTTTTTACATGCATGATAAAAAAAAATCTCATCAAAATTCATAAATTTCATAAAGATTTTATCATGATATGGATAAATTTGGACATTAGATGGTTTGCACCATAGAAGTCCTATATATCTTCATTTAAGTGATCTTCATTTAAGTAATGTTACTGCTCTTTTTCAATTATAGAGTTGCACAATTTTACCAACCTGAAAGAGTTGTACATGAGGGGCTCTTCTATCCATATAAGCTTTCTTCAAAGCATTGCAGCTTCCACTTCTCTTGAAACATTGTACATGTTTAATTGTCAACTCAATGGCATCTTAGACATAACAGGTGAAAACACACATTCATGAATGTTTTAATATTATACCCATATATTATGATTTATAAATTAGATTTCTTTTACCAAGAGATCCAAGACCCGGCACATATATTTTCAATAGTGTTTCATTTTTCTATCAACCATATCTATTGATGTTTGTTTTACCTTTTTTATAAATAAATTTCTGTTAATTGACTAGTGTCTTATAGCTTAGGTTTATTCAGTAAAAAAATAAAAGTACAAATATTTTATTATTTAACAATCTTAAAATAATAATAGATCGAGAAAATAATATATATGTTAAATTGAAAATATCAATACTTATATTTGAATTTATATATCTCAGTCTCATAAAGTCATACACTACCTTTTCCGTACATTCAGTTTAGCTTAAATAAATTTGTATTTAGGTTATCATCCAATTTAGCTTAAATAAATCTTGTTAAACATTAATGTACATTCGGTTTTGTGTTTGTAGATTTGTCTAATTTGAAATTTTTGTACATGTATGATAACCCAAATGCATATTTATAAAAAGGTTAATTACACAAAAAGTCCCTATGGTTTGACAATATTATAAGTATGTAATATTTTTATCTAAATTTAATACAACATAAATATTTTGTTGATCAAAGTAAGTTGTAAAATACACATAATATTATGGCTTCTAACATTATAGAATTAAATCATTTGCAAGTTTAAATAAAAAAAATATTTAGAACTGTAAATTTAATAATTGTTTATACATAAATTTTAACATGTATTTTATATTATTGAATAGTTCATTATTGAACTGATGTCATCTTATTATTAAAACAAACAAACAAACAAATACTTTCATCAAAAATTATATGAAAAGTATTTTTTTATTCTTAATTAATGGCTCGTATGTCTTACATTGACTTTTTTTATATCAATGTGCATTAAGGAAGAAAATCACAAGAGTTTTCTCCGGTGCATACCAAATTTAATAAATTTAATGTGAGAGTTTGAGAGCTATTAATTAGACATTATAATATATTGACTAAACAAAAGTTATAAATCCAACTATTGATAGTTGAGGGGAAAAAAGACTCTATATATATATAATATTTAGCCGGATGATAAATATTTTTGGGTTCACCTTTGAATGAAACTAATCTCAACATTAGCATTCTACAAAGTATTGGATTGTTGACTTCTATTGAGATCTTTATCATTACAAAGTTGTAATCTGGAAGGCACATTTCCTAATCAAATATATATTTTTCATTGGAATATTTTTGAGAATTTCCTCAAGTATATATTAATTTTAAGAGTTATATATTTCCTCAAATAAATATTAATGTATATTTGGTTTTGTTTTTATAGATCTGTCTAATTTGAAGAATTTGAAAAATTTATTCATGGATGGAACTAATCTCAACATCAGTGTTCTACAAAGCATCAGACGTTTGACATCTCTTGACACTTTATCATTGCCGAATTGTAATTTAGAAGGCACATTACTTGATCAAGGTTAATAAACCTCTCTCTCTCTCTCTCTTTGATTAAATCATTTTAATTATCAATTAAAAATTCAACCTAAACCTTTTATGAAAGGATATATTTCAGGCGGTCTTTGTGAGCTGGTGCATCTGCGAGAGCTGTATCTTTATGGTAATAATCTAAAGGGTGCCCTGCCGTTTTGTTTTGGAAATTTGACATCCCTTCAAGTATTACATCTCTCTTCCAATCAATTTTCTGGGAACATCTCCTTGTCTCCTCTTATGGCTTTGATATCCATCCAACATCTCTATCTTTCGTATAATCACTTCCAAATCCCAATTTCACTCGAACCATTTTTCAATCATTCCAAACTCAAGAGTTTCACCTGTAAGAACAACGACCTATATGCTGAAACAGAGTTATATTCTTTGGCCCCAAAATTCCAATTAAATTCCATCACAATGTCTGGTTGCAGAGGCACATTCCCCAAATTCCTGTACCATCAACATGAATTGCAAGCAGTTGATCTGTCTCACAATAACTTCACAGGGGTGTTTCCAGATTGGTTGTTAGAGAATAATACACAATTACTACATCTTGTTCTACTCAATAATTCTCTAACGGGACCTCTCCCGTTGCCAATTCATTTTCATGTGAATTTAATGACGTTAGACATCTCCATGAATAACTTCAACGGACACATTCCAGAAGAAGTTGGAGCATATCTTCCAGGATTAACAATTTTAAATATCTCCGGAAATGCTTTAGAGGGGAACATACCTTCTTCAATTGGTGATATGAAGTCGTTGATAAGTTTGGACTTATCCCACAATCACTTGTCGGGCGAAATACCAGAGCACTTGGCCGAGGGTTGCTTCTTTTTACAATTCCTTGTTTTATCAAACAATAGCCTTCAAGGTCAGATTTTCTCTTCAAATTTCAATTTGATATACTTGAGGAGTTTACAATTGGATGGCAATAACTTTTCTGGAAACATCCCTGATAACTTATCCAACACCTCCTTATATGGACTATATCTCAGTGATAACCAACTCTCTGGTAAGATTCCAGGTTGGCTAGGAAATCTGACATCTTTGAGAGAGCTTGTAATGCCTAATAATCATCTCGAAGGTCCAATTCCACCAGAGTTTTGTCAATTGGAAAATCTTCAAGTTTTGAACCTTGCTGGAAATAGTATCTCGGATATACCATCTTGTTTTAGTCCTTCATCACTCAAACAAGTTCACTTGTCTAGAAATATGATACAAGGAGAATTACAAGATTCATTTCGTAATAGTTCTTCTCTACTGACTCTAGATCTTGGCTATAACCACATAAATGGTAGCATCCCAAATTGGATTGGTAGGCTTTTTAATTTGACCTACCTTATCTTGAATAATAACAATCTTCAAGGTAGAGTGTCAATTCAGTTATGCCAATTAGATCGGTTACGGTTGATAGATCTTTCCCATAATAATCTTTTCGGGAATATTCCTCATTGTCTTATGACTGCACTTCATGAAAGAGATTTTGCCATGCCAACTTCAAGTTACTATGAATCGGATATAAATCAGACAGCTTCTTTTTTCATGGAAAAGGAAGAGATTGTAGAGTTTAGAACGAAGACCATATCCTACTTTTACCATGGGAAAATTCTCACCCAAATGTCTGGAATTGATCTCTCATGCAATAAACTAACGGGCGGCATTCCTTCACAAATTGGAAACCTTTCCATGATCCATACGTTGAATTTGTCCCACAACAATTTAACCGGATCAATCCCGTCAACATTTTCAAATCTCAAACAAATTGAGAGCTTGGATCTTTCCTGCAACAATTTGAGTGGGACAATCCCTCATCAACTTGTTGAACTATCTTTCTTGGCAGTTTTCAGTGTGGCATATAATAATTTATCAGGAAGGACCCTTGGATTGGTTGCACAATTTGCTACCTTTAATGCTAGTAGCTACGAGGGAAATCCTCTTCTTTGTGGTCTACCACTGCCAAGTTGTGATGAAATTGAATCACCGACTTTATTGCCAACTAATTCAAGCAACATCGGAGATGAAAATGATTTCATGGACATGGACATCTTCTACATCAGTTTCACAGTGTCTTATGCAATTGTACTCTTGACAATCGTTGCTGTTTTGTTTATAAATCCTTACTGGCGACGAACATGGTTCTATGTTGTTGAAACATGGATGACTTTGTTTTACTATTTCATTGTAGATCATCTTCCCAAGTGTCATTACATCTAACTTTCTTGTGTAATTATTATTATTTTATAGCTTTCTGGTTGTAATAAAATCATATTGTATGTTGCTGATTTTCACAAATACAGCCCAATAATACTATATGTTGAAAATTATTAACTCTAATTTGTGATAGAAAATATCTTCTAGGCAACTTATGAGGTCCAGGCTGAGTTCAAAATTCTTTTGCAATAATGCATGACTAATTCCATTTTTATTGTCATTGATTTTCTGCTGTGCGGGATTAGAAATAGCTAAAAATACACATTTTCTTTTTAGAAACATTTTAGAAACATTTTAGAACAGAACTTCGACTCAAGTTATTAAGTATGTATTGTTTGTAAGCACCAAACATGTTTTATAGAACCCCTATAGTCTTGTGCGAAGCTCCTTGATCAGAACCGAGCCTCAAATCAGCTCTATTTTTTGCTGGTTATTATATCATGGAATCTGCAAAATAATAATAAAACAGAAGTCAGAAAGCAATTACAAGGACACAATATTTGGCAGGGAGAGATGGATAGATGTCTAATTGCTGATCAACAATCTAAAATGCAAAACAAATTTCTTATTCCGGCAAAATTTCTATCACGTAATGAGTATGAAAGAAAGTATAGGTTAAAAAGCAGAAAAACTCGAGGGATGAAAAAACTGTAGCCAAAAATTAACATGAAAAAAAAAACGTGTAGTTCAAGTCTTATTCTGGCAAATTTCTATTGGCTCTAAGCGGCAGACAAGGCACCATGAACTAGCTCTTGCTGTTGACTCTGATATATGGAGCCTAAACTAAGTGTTTCCTCACCCAAACCAATCCCCATAGTCGATGAGCTATATATACCCCACTCAGTCACCGACTACAAACTCAAAATCTAACACAATGATCCACAAATGATTGCAGAAATATGATAGAATTATGAATGTAGCTCCTTTAAATTTGAAGGAAACCATTTAGAATCGGCTCCCTCCAATCGTGTCAGTAGCTAAGTTTAGGCACCATGCAAAAGGTGGCTTGTCTTAGATTGATAAACAATCACCCGTGTCTGACTGAGTGCCATTAACCATTTATCTGATAATGGAGATTTTTCTATCAAAAACATTGTTCCATCATGAAATTTGATAGTATGCTAAATGATGATTGTCCTAGAATGAATGAAAATACCAAAAGTGGCCTAATCAAAATACAGTACAAATCTACATTGAAACATTTTAAAAGAAAACAGATATAAAATGTGGATCAATGTAACCAAGTAATTGTATCTTGAAACAACAATGAGTCAAGGATCTTCTTCCGGTAAAATTAATATGGGCTCCAAGCGGCAGACGGGTTGCCATTAATGGGCACCTGCTGCTGACTCAGATGTGGAGCCACACAGCAACATACATATATGCTTAAGCCCTAATAATGTTTCTAGATCAAAACAATAACACTTTCACTTTTGTAACAATCATGTAAACAAAAAAATCCTATTTATAAATAAACATGTCCATAAAGAGATTAAAAAAACACTTGCTTGTAACACGATGATTACCTGAGCGAAGGCAGCTTCGGCCAATCAAAGTAAATCTACGAAAGAAATTTCGCAGATCGACTTAACCCCATATCGCATCTGTCAATTAAAGCTGATTTTGAATCAGATAAACATCAAATGAATGCCATTAACAGATCTCTAAAAGCCAAAACACAGGAAAAAGAAAGAAAAACAGAGTAAATCCAGTTACCTGAGTTATTGCGTACTATATCACCGCACACACGTGTGAGGCCGTATCATCGGAGTAGTCAAAAGAACAGATGTGGTTTTTGTTAAAGAAAAGGGTCGCCATATTAGACAACAGTGAAATGCAGGCAAGTGAAATGATGGAGAAGATAAGAGAGCAGAGAAGCGAAGGCAAAGCAGGAGTAGATAGTTTGTTTAAGTAATGAAGCACAAGTATATATATATAGTGGTTTTTGTTAAAACCCTAACTAGTTCGAAAGCTTAGATTACTGAAATAGACAACGAGTTTTGAAGTTTGATTGGTGGGTACTTGCGTGAGCCAATGATGACTAGACTCGTTTAGGGCCATTTAAGTAATTTTACTTTTGGTTCCTTTTAACTCCATGTATCATGCACCCGTGCAGGTTCGAACCACTGACTTTGTTTTCTTCTTTTTACTTTAAGTAGTCTAAGATTTGTTTTGCGAATTTCATTTCTGAAAATGGTACAATAATTTGTTGATGTAATTAATACTTAGCAGCCAAATTTTTTTTTATTTTTTTAGGAAAAAAATTATTATTATTATTTGAAGTATCTTAATGTTTTTTTTTTTATTGTTTTTTTATTGTTTTTTTTTTATTATTTTTAAGAAATGATGATATAAATGAGAGCTGACTAGACAATTGTGATTTCTAGGCTTATTATTAAGTTAAGAAATTTCAAATTCAACGAGATGAGGTTTGGATTGTGGGTTCAGAATTATGTCCTAATTTCCTAAATTTCGAATTTATAGTAAATTAAAGGTTTTTTTTTTTTTTTAAGTATTATAAAAATTATTACAATAGAACTGTTGAGATCTACTCATATAATGAGAGATAACTACTCCCACAATTTAGGAAGAAACTCCTTACATGTGTTTGTAAAATACATATGGTGAGATTTGAACCCCTCACAACTTATGTGGATGGGAGGTGCCTTACAAGCTCTACTAAGATGGGATGTGCAATTTAAAGGTAATTACTTTGCTAGAGATTTGACAATCTAAAATCTATTTTCTGAATTTCAAAAACAAATAGATTATTCTTATTTTTGCAACAAACAAAAAAGAAGTCATATTTTTAAAATCTGACCATAAAAGACGGAGATCATCATGATGACTCCTACGCAATAGCATATTCGTTAATATATACACTGAGCCGTGAAGATTGGAGGCCAAAGTGCCAAACAAACAAACTTGTATACTCCCTAAAATATAAAACTAAAAATCAAATACAAGGCTCAGAAACATGTCAAGAATATGAACCTGCAATTTCTTTATGAATAATAGTCATAAAAAAATTGGTAAGAAATACAATGCACACTATTTTCATAAAAGAGTCCCACTCCACCCTATAGAATTTTTACCACTTGAACTATTAATGATTTAGTGGTTGCATGATGGAACCATGGCTGATAAGTTTCTAAACTTTTAACAGTTTTTGACTGGTTGGGTGCAGTTGTCTGTAACTTATCAGAATTTGGAACATTTGTACTTGAAGGCCATAACAGTTGTCTTAGAAGGTTTCTATCATTCCCAGATAACAGACTCATGAGTAACTCCACAGGGTTAGAGACTTCCTTTTTGTGTATTGAATGAGAGATTTCTCAGTCCATTTCAAACTAATACATCTTCAAGAGCTGGTTATCGGCAAATTAGACATCACTTCATCTATTCAAATCTCTCTGCTCATGATTTTGTAGAAACATTTCCTTGTCTCCCCTTAAAAGTTTAACATCTATTCAGTACTCAAAACTTTCAGGTAACCACTTCCCACTTCTAAATCCCAATCTCAGTCAGAGAGCCATTCAAAACTCACAATAATGATATATGCCAAGGCAAAGCCAGTATTTTGACCCCCACAATTTTGGTTCATTTCGTCTGGTAACAGGAGATGGTGAAGCATATCGCAAATTTCTCTCCCTACTAAAATTTCAAACTACAATCAGTTGATATCTCTCACTTTGATTTGTGGGGATAGTTTCCAAATCGGTTTGTCAAGAACAGCACAAAACCAGCTATAATTGAATAACAGTAATCTAGATGGAACGATTTTAAATCAATTCTGCTCTCTAACTCTGACCAATTAAGATTTGATTAACTCTTTCTCACAATAATCATTCAACAAAATATTAGAAAATTATACTCCAGTTAACACATACCAATATATGACTGATAATATATGCAAACATCTAAGCGGTTCATCTATGGCCGCAGCCTACAACGTTAATCTTCCTACCTCCCCTAGACCAGAGTCAATACAGTCTACCGAGTCCGATAATGTAGAGCCTACTCTCACCAGGGAAGGATTCTAACATACAAGTCAGAGATCCACAAGTTGTAAATGGAAAACTGTAACCAACAAAAATCGAACTCTGTCGTGAAATATGCAATTTATTATATATAGAAATTAGAATGCAGTTAAAGCATAACATTTCAAAACTAGAGCTTTTTGCATGGCTGATACATACAGCATTCAACTAAACACTGAAGGGAACCCACAACAACTAAAACTACAAGCATATAATCACAACATTTCATCTTCTCAAACTCACCCGACTCAAGTGCTCAGCAAGGAAATCCCTGATCCCACGCCCGGTCTCATCCACCTCTCCTTCAAAAATCGGAAACTCCTCTTCTTTTAAGCACCCCAAATCATCATCCGGCATTGGCTCGCTAAACTTTATCAGAAAATTATGCAACAAACACCCTGTAACAATTACAAAAGGCAAGAATTCAATACACTCCTCCTTCCACCTCCTCCCCAAAAGCTGCCACCGCGATTTAACCCTTGCGAAAGCAGTGTCAACCAATCCCATTGCACGACTGTGCACGACATTGAACTCCTTTTCAGCTGAACTAAAGCTATCCTCTTCGTTGTTTCGCACGTAAGGTGTTATAAGCCAAGGCATGAGAGGGAAACAAGAATCTCCCAATATATATTGAGGAATAAAATTGCCATCACCAAGTTCATAAGCAGGTCCGTTCAACAACTCTCTAGACTCCTCCACGCCTATAAACAACTTCGTTTGATACAAAATCGACTCCGGTTTCATTGTACAAGGCCAACCAGCAGAGATATCAAGAAATCTACCTTCAGAGTCCACTAAAGCTTGAACCAACAACGACCCATTTCGTCCCAATAGTTCACCATCAACGTTAAATTTTCCAAACCCTAGAACCCCACAACAATTGGGCAACGAAATCCAGCCAAAACCCACAACAATCCTCTCTAAATTCTCTCTAAACTCGACCAAATTTCCCAACTTGTCGTTTATAGCCTTGCAGACTGTGTAAAAAACGCGACAAGCGTCAGCGGAGGAAGGGAAACCGAAGCGATGGGCGAGGGATTTGTAGGAGGCGCCGTGGGAGAGGCGGAAGAGGGTGGCGACGAGAGCGGAGTCGGGAGGAAACGACGGGAGAGAAGAGGAGAGAGCGGGGAAGAGGGTGTGAAGGAGGTGGGTGAAGGTCTGTTGAGACATGCGGAAGAAGCGGAGCCAGTGTGGGTCCAACGGAGCGGAGAACGAGGAGATGAAGGAGGGGAAGAAGGGAGTAGAAGGAGAAGGGAGTGGGCGTGGAGGGGATGGGAAGCGGAAGGAGATGGAGGAGAGGAGGGACTCGAGAGAGAAGATTTGAGAAGGATGGAGGTGGATTTCGTGGCGGAGGAGGAAGGAGTAGGCGGCGGAGGTGGACGTGGAGAGGAGAGATAGAAGTTCTGGGGTTGGGTGTTTGGATGTTTTGGTGGTTTTTCGTTTCTTGGTGGTGGTGGTGGGAGCGGTTTTGGGTGTTTTAGGGGTGGTTTTGGGTCCTTTGCCACCGGCTGCCATGGCTGATTCAGCAACGATCACAATGACTTCGCTTATCAGTTAGGACTCTCACTTTTGCAGTTTGCTTAGCGGTACTTTCGTTTTTGATAATTTTTTTTTTTTTTTTTTTTTTTTTTTTTAAGATATAATAACAATAATAATATAGTGTGATTTTTTTTTTATTTTTTTTATTTTTTATTTTAATTTGACACCGGATTACCGGAACTATAAAATAAAACACCATATAGTATATATATTGTTCAAATAATAATATAGTGAGATTTTTATTTTTATTTTGAAATTTAACATAGCTCCGGATAGAGGTGACCATGGTTCGGTTAAACCGTCGGTTTTGTCCGCGGTTTAACCGGAACTGGATTGGCCAAAACAGAACTGGAAACCGAAACCGAAACCAAAACCGCCGGTTTGGAAACCAGATGGAAACCAGTGGTTCCGGTTTCGGTTCCGGTTCCGGTTCCGGTTTGGGAGTCCTCCAAACCATCCGAAACCGGTGGTTTAACAGTCTGAAACCGACGGTTTAACCATCTGAAACCGACAGTTTAACCGTCTGAAACCGACAGTTTAAACCGCCGGTTTATTAAAAAAAAAAATCAACCAATTAAACGCTGCCACGTGGCAGCGTTTTTTTTTTTTTTTTTTTTTTTTTAAAGTTACCGTTTACTTTTTACAAATTAAAAAAAAAAAAATCAATAATCAAACCGTTCTGACAGATTTCAAAAAATTATAATAGTCCACCAATCAGACGCTGCCACGTGACAGCGTCTGATTTAATTTTGACCATTCTAACCGGTTCAAAAAAAAAATATATATATATCCACCAATCACACGCTGCCACGTGGCAGCATGTAAAAAAAAAGTGACTGTTATGATTTTTCTGACTAGGCAATGGCCAAAATTTTTTTTTTTCTTACCCCTTCATTTCTCTTATTTGCATAATCACCCCTCTCTTGGCAGCATGTAAAAAAAAAGTGACCGTTCTGATTTTTCTGACTGGGCAACGGCCAAAATTTTTTTTTTTCTCACCCCTTCATTTCTCTTATTTGCATAATCACCCCTCTCCCCCCCCCCCCCCCCCCCCCCCCCCCCACACACACACACACACACACACACACACACACACACACACACACCATATTTCATTATTCTTCACACCACTTTCATTCTCTCAACTTCTCTCAACTCCATATTTCATTATTCTTCACACCACTTTCATTCTCTCAACTTCTCTCAACTCCTCTCAATCTCAATTCTCTCTACAATTTTATTTAATTCTCATTCATATATAAATTATTTCTTATATTTTTTACTATCTACTATTTTTTCAATCATCAAATTGATTTACAATATTTATTTCAACAATATAATTTTTTCTATATATATTTTTCCAACAATATAATTTTTTCTCTCATATATATATATATATATTTTTTCAAAAATATTTTTTTTTCAATCATCTTTTTTTTTTTACTCTATATTTTATTATTTATATTTATTTATTATAATAAATATTTATTATTATTTTTTACTTGTTTACTCTATATTTTTTACTCATATTTTTCAATGACAAGTGGGGGAGATAGTTCAAGAAATGTGAACAAAGGAAAGGGTCCAATACGAAACTTGTTGGAATATATTGGTGAAGCTGTCAGTTACGACGATTTAAATTTTCACCAATTCCTTCAAGATCGGTTTGGATCCGATCCCCCTTCTGCTCCTAATCCTCCTGTAACAATTCCCGAGTTCAACGAACTCGACCCCGCTCAGAATACCCCCCCTGAAAATCTATCTAATTCTAACCCCACAGCCTCTTCGGATGCTTTTTTTGCAGGTGAAGGTGAAGGTGAAGAAGAAAAGCCGATGAAGTCCGAACTCTTCAAAATGCATATGAAGAAAACTAAGGTAGATAATGGTTTCCAAATCCAGTGCAATCACTGCGGCAGAAAATATAAGGTTGGAAGAAACTTCGGATATGGCACGTTTTGGTCCCATATCAAAAAAAATCACCCATCTGAATACACGGTAGCGAGTAACCAATCCCAAATCTCCAAGTACGCAGCCCCTTCTAATCAATTATTTCATTACACAACTGAAAACAATAGAGAACAATTAGCATTAATGGTTGCAACTGAACACTTACCTTTTGGTTTTGGTGAGAAAGTAGGTTTTATTAATTATTGTTAAAATGCATTAAATCCTGCAATGCAACGTGTTCCTAGATCCACTCTCACACGTACACTAAATAGCATTTACAGAAGAGAAAAAAACAATTTGAAAACATATTTTTCTGAATTTCAAGGTCGCATTTCTGTATGTGCCGACATATGGAGTGACAATTTTGGTAGTCATTCATATTTAGGTGTCACATGTCATTATATGGACAATAACTGGGACATGCAAAAAAGAATTCTTGCATTTCGTGTTTTTGATGACTCGCATTCAGCTTAAAATATTTTTCAACTCCTTAAAATCATTTTTCAAGAGTATAATATCCTAAACAAAATTTTTGCTATTGGCTTTGATAATACTGCAAGCAATACTGCATCTATTCCTATGTTACAAAAATTGTGCAATCCCTATTTTGGGGATAAATTATTTCATCAACGTTGTGCATGTCATGTTTTAAATTTGTGTGTTCAAGCTAGATTAGCAGAGCTTTCTACTTTTATTAGACCAATTAGAGATAGTATTAACTATATTTGGAGGCATAACAAAATCCAGAAACAATGATTAAAATATTGCTCTATGAATAATATGCATCCCAAAAAATTTTCTCGAGATATTAGCACTCGTTGGAATTCAACTTATAAGTTGCTTTGTGAAAGTGTTGAATATAAGGAATTATTAGTTTCTTTTATTACTTATAATGTTTCTTCAATTTCTCTTCAATTGAACCATTGGGATGTATGTATAAAAATTCTTGAATTGTTACGTGTTTTTAATGATGCTACCGTCGCTTTATCTGGTGTTTACTATCCCACTACTCATTCATTTCTTATTCAATGTGTTAATATTATTGGTGCATTCAATGATTGTGATGTTGATCTTCAATTGAATCCATGTGTTGATGCCATGAAGAGAAAATGGTTACAGTATTATGGGCAGATTCCAAATATTTACTTGCTTACACCATGTTTAGATCCACGCTTTAAATTTGAATGTTTGCAGGATTATTTAGCTAATTATTACAAATGTTTAGATTTCGAAGTTGATGTTCTTCAGTATTGTGATTCCGTTAAGAAATTGCTTTATGAATTATACAATGAATATCTTAGAATATATGGTCCGTCTTTGAATGTGCCGGTTTCATAACCCCAACCCACATCTGGTGGTACTAGTAATTCTGAAAAATTTACATTAAGGGGTTTAGGGGATCGATTGTTTTCTGAAAGAACCTAAAAATTACGAACATCTTCTTCATCCTCAATGGAATCCGAGGTTGACTGGTATTTACAAGACACTCATAAATTTAAAGATGAAGAATTTAGTATCTAGGCTTGGTGGAAGAGTCATCAACAAGATTATCCAATTTTGGCAATTATTGCCAAACAAATTCTTGGAACGTCGGTTTCTACAGTTGCTGTGGAACAAGAATTTAGTGCAGGTGGAAATATTTTGGACCCAAGACGATCATCTATATGTCCACAATCACTTAAAATGCAGGCGTGTGTTGATGATTGGACAAAGGCCAAATATAGACAACAAGAACTTCAGCCGGAGATAGTGAACGACTTCTTCGAAGATGAACAAACGACAGGAACAGAAGGCAGTGAATAGATTCCGTTCCAACATCCAACCTCTAACACCGAGCAACTAATTAAAGGTAAAAGAACTACGTGGCCTTTGATTCAACTACGTGGCCTTTGATTCCTCTACATTGATGGAGGATACGTAGGCAGCTTAATTATGGTAAAAAATTAAGTGCAAGGCCGATATATATATTTTTTTTAATTTTAACTTTATTACATTATAATATTGTATATTTGAATTCAAGCCTTCAAGGTCAATTTCTAATTTTATTTTATTTTTTGTGAAATTGTAAAGTTGTATTTATTAATAAATGTCAATTTATTTTTTTCTAAACATTGTGAACTACTTAAATACTTCAATGGAAAATGTTTGTAAATATATTGATTGGGATTTAGGAAAAAAAAATTGAAAAAAAATAAAAAAAATGGTTGTAAATGTATATTTGTTCATTGGAAATTTGGAATTATGATTGGGAAGAATTAATATTGATTGGGATTTGAAAAAAAAAATTGAAAAAAAAGAAAAAATGGTTGTAAATATATTTTTATTTAATAATTTTTTCATTGGAAATTGGAATTATGATTGGGAAGAATTAAAATATTGATTATTTGATTGGGATTAAAAAAATAAAAAAAACGGAACCGGCCAAAACCGGAACCACCAAACCGATGGTTTGAAACTGGTAACAAACCGGTTTTTCTGGTTTCGGTTTCGGTTTTTGGTGCCCTACAAACCGAAACCGGTGGTTTGGAACCAAACCGAACCGGTGCCACCTCTAGCTCCGGATCTACAAAATAAAAATAAAATAGCATGATTCAAATATCTACTTAACAATCCCCAGAACCGATTAACCATGGCTATAGGAAGAAAATTCCAAAACTCTCCACACATACGCTTGTGGTGGATCTTGAGCTCCACTAATGTGTAAAATGTTAGGGTCTAAGGTGCAAAACCGAAGATGTATTAATACAGTGAGACTTTAGGGCTTGTTTGACACACCGTATTGTATTATATAATACTATATTGGATTGTATTGTCTTAGACTATACAAACCTGCGTTTAGTGATACACCGTATTATATTGTATTGAGTTACTCCTATATGATTTTATTGTATTTTATTATATTATAAAAATATAATATTTAAAAAAGTTAATAATTAATTTTAAATATCCTTACCATAAATAAATCTGTAAATATTTTTATATTAAAAATCAATAAATATTTATTTTAATTGAAACAAATAATATTTTTATAAATAAAATAAATATTTCCTATATAATTTTGAAATTATTAAAAAAATATTAACATCATAACACATATTTTATCAATATTCAATATTTATTAAAAAAAAAAAATGTTTTGTCTAACACAATACAACTTAATACCACAAAATATTATGTATTAGCTAAAACCAGTGTTTACTTATTAAACAATTATAATATACTTTTTAATATTACAATATATAGTAATATACATAGCCTTAAAGTAATTTTTTTATTGCATTAATTAAATAACTTTTCATATATCACGAGAGACTCGAATTCAATCTTTTTACCATCGAGTAACGTTGTGGGGTGATAATAACTTTTTATTGATATCAAAAATTACAAATTACATTGAGGGAAAATATTACAATAACTTGACGTTTGGAAAGAGATATGACTCAAAATCACACCCTCATCCTCATATATGCATTTTTTTAAAAAAAAAAAATTTTAGAAACACAACCTCATATTAAACGTCTCATTGTTGTTGGATAATTTATACCTAAGTTTTTTATTATTCCAATTTTTTTATAAAGGTATTTTTTTAATAAACTTATCCTTTCCAAAATGTACTATATTATATATCTCCTTTTGACACGACACAAACAACATAGCAGTTTGCAAGTGATTTAAAAGCCAAAACTTAGTAACCAAGTAAATCATCCCGTCACGTCGTCTTTTATAATTGTCGATCCTGGTCAATATATTCTTCTTCTTCAAGTCCCCCTCCAACCCAGTTCTCTCTCACTCTCCCCATCAGTTACTGTGTGTAAAAATCGAGTCTTTCAATGGCCAAACTGAAGATAGCAGGCACATGGTCGGGCGATTTACAGGTAGAATTGGAGCAATGGACCGTACCCATGTTGAGAGAAGAAGAGGCAAAGCAATCAAGCATGCTTCCTGAGACGATCAACTTGATATGTGCTGGAAAAGTCTTGAAAGATGGTGATGGCTCTGAAAAGCTGAGCCAATTGGGTATCAAAAACAAAGCCAAGATTCTTGCCACTCGTGTCTCTGTTGATGAGGGCAAGTCCTTGGTGGCTGAAGAAGAACGTTCTCGTAGATTGACTCGAGTGAAGTGAGTCTTTGCACACTTTGTTTTTATTACTTTTTACTTTTCTTAATTTTTTGGGGTTGGTTGCCTTTGATCAAAGTTTGGATTTATTTTTTGTCAATGTTTTGATCACTATGTTGAATTTTGTAGTTCTTTGATTTTGGTATATATATACACACACACTTCTATAAGAACTGTGCTTGCTATGCAGAATTAAGAGAAAATTGGATATTTTATTGGCTGAGTTTTCTGTTTTTAGATTATGTATGTCCTTACAGTGTTGAATAGTCTTAGAAGTATCAAATTCTCTAGTTCTTTTAAGTGGATTATGGTTTGTTGGTTTTGATTAAACTATGTTTACCGTATCCGATTGAGTGGGACAATTTTTATTTTTTGTTCTATATTTCTGTTTTTGTAGGGTTCTGGCTCTATCTCATTGTGTACCTCTTTCATTTGTAATTTGTATGTAGATTTTGACCGATATCTTAGTATTTCAGTAGCATTGTGTTAATAGAGTGAGAAGAATGATTATATTTCTTGCTTTATGCGGGTTCTAAAGTTCCTCTCTTCATAATTTCTTGTTTGTTTTGGTGTTTTTGGGTCATAGTTTGACTGTTGAACTGAATAAGCAATTTGAATTATCTTGGCCTGTGCATTTTTTTCTCATCCACACTGTTCTCAGAGAGTTGTTAAAAGCAACATTAATTTGATCTTCATACAAATTATGGAACTTACAATAACTGAGCTAAATTCTAGACTCGGTTGAGAGAATTTTTCTTTTTCTGTTTCTGTTTCGTTTACTTATGCTATTTAACAATTTTAAATGAGTCAAATACATATCGTTTAATGAGAAAATAATTCACTGGCTTGTTGTGTTGTCCACTGTCCAACAGTGCTAAGATTTTTAGATTCATATTGGTGAGGAATTTATATGAAACTTTTCCCTTTTCTGGTCAATTGATGTTGATGTCCATCATCATTTAATTTATTTACATATCTTTTTTCTTCAAATTCACTGGTTAGTGACTTCTTAATGTTTACATTCAATAGACGCCCTTGTTGAGAGACATGCAGATGGTTCATTACCACTTGAGGACTTCAATATAGAACTTGAAGATCATAATGGGGAGACAATAAGATTTGGAACTGAGACTGATCGGCGGTATGATAGATGAATAGAGATTTTGTTCATATATTGTTTTTTATTGCATTTTATTCGACTAGCAATAATTTCCTACTATTTAAGGGTCTTTGTCTAAAGTTGAGATCTAAATTGTCATTTGACAGGGCAATGATCGATGATGGGTCTGATGCTTCATGCAAATGCAAAGAAACTTATTAGGAGGCAATTGTATAAGGATGCACTGGAAGTGCTCACCATGGGGGAGGTCAATTGTTATTACTGCTTCTTTCTCTCTTTCTTTTTCTAAAGGAAGAAAAAATATATATTATATTTTCTAAGAGAATGTCACCGTGTTGAGGAGGGAATTATTCACAAATCTTATGGAATTATTCACACACACGTTAGATAATAATTAAGGTTGTAGTTTATCAAGTTACAGAAGGAGGGGCGGAGATTTAAAATTTTGTTTGGGGTCAATATACTAATATAAAATATTTAGGGGGCTGAAATAAATTTTTATAATATTAATTTTTATTTTTTTAAAAGAATATATATTTTTTGTTTGGGCCTTGCATCCGCCACTGATCAAATACAAACAAATAACTTTTCTTTTTTGAAATATCAAATACAAATAACTGGGTACAAAAAAGTACAAAATCAGTGAGAAAATCATTTTTAAAAATTTCATTTTCTGTTTTGTCGAATTAAATTTATTATTATCTTAGAAACACAAAGAACACAGGATATTTTATATTAGACATAATTCAAGTCTCCTCTAATTAAGTGTGAAAAGAGTACTAACTTCCCAGAAATTTTGTATTTTTGTTATAAAAGTTTTGGTCATTTTTCTGATCAAACCGCATTGCTTTGTTTCTTTTTTTATTTATATTCCAAAAGAGCACTGTCATTGGTGTATGTCAAAAGAATGTTTTTTGTATTTTTACCTTACAAGCACATTAGTCAAAATGGCAAGTATAGTAGCAAGCAACAAGCAAGGGTCGTCCACAGAGAGAGATCGGGAAGTGTATTGATTAAGAAGTAACTAAATTGGTTACAAATCAAGATAACAAACACTAATTTAATTAAATAAACTAATACTCAATTAAGGTCAAACAAGGGTAGTGAAATAAGAGATGTGGGTATGGAATGGAAATGCTAAGGGATAAATGTAATATGAGCAAACACCCAATTCACTAGTCAATCACAATTACGAACTATTGTCTCAACCACATAATCAACTATTACCACCTAAGGTCATAGAATAACAATAACAAAAACTTGGAAGCTCAAGAACACAAGATCTAGCTAGATCAAGCAAGGTTATGCAATAATCAAGCAAATCTACTTTAATTGAGATTGGAAATCAAGACCCATGCACAAATGTTCATCCATACAATATGCTTGCATGCCAATAATTTGTCAACCACCAACATGCATGCACGAAATTAAGCTCACATCAACTCCAATAATACATTTGAAACAAATTCTAAGTAGGGACATTTTTGGGATTAATGCAAATTCAAAGTCTCATCTAATTAGTTGGAAAAGAGTACTAAACAAACATAATTTTTTTTAAAAAATATTTTTCCATAGTTTATTCTGGTCCCGGTTCTTCTGCCCACCTCTAGTTATACGTAAGGGTAAAAGACGCCAATTCAAAGTCTTCTGCAACATGTGTGGAAAAATGGACTAGCATCCAATAAATACAATTTTCATTTAGAAAAGAAAAAAGAAAAAAAAAACAATATTATCTAATAATTTGTTCTTCAATTGAATAAATAAGAGAAATAATAAACTATTAAAAAGGTAGTAAATAAGAAGTATTTGAGATGATGAGACATTGATGTGCGAAAAAATGCAATAACTTCTAGGAAATTTGAAATTTTGATACCTTTTCTATGGGCATTGTTTAATTGATATCCATTAGTGTCTTTATAATTGACTTTGCCAGGGTCAATCACTACGATTAATACTCAAATAAATGAAAGTTGTTACAATATATGATAGTTAAAATGGACATCACAAATTAACAATCGCATTTAGATTATGAGGATAATTATGTCATTATAACAAATATGAAAAGAAAAATCAGCTTAAAAACTTAGGAACAAATTAATAGAAATGAATAGAAGGTAATATGTTAGGTTTATTTTTCTTATTTATGTTATTGTCAAAAAAATAATTTTTATTTATGTTTAAATGTTGAGACTTTGGAAAGTGAATAGTTAATTATATATGACATTCTTCCAATTGAATTTAAGGGTATTTAAAATGAAAAAGGTATTTAAATGCGGGAACAAAATGAAGTATATTTAGAATTTTTTAAAATTTAAGATTTTTGGATGGAGTTTCTTTAGAAAAAGAGTGTTAAAAGATAAAATTGGATTGTAAGGAAAAAGTTAAAAGAGTGGCTCCAACAGTCTATTTATGTCCCACTTTTTAAAATTTTGATTTAATTAAATAAAATTAAATGTTCTTATTAATTTTATTTATTTATTTCCAAAACTACTTTGTTTACTTATTTTTTTCAAACTTAATACACCCCATCTCTAATCTCTCAATCTTTGATCTCTGTATCCCTGATCTCTGTATACGTCTCTCACATCTCTATTGAACGATTTATTTCTTATTATTATTATTATTATTATTATTATTATTATTGAGTTTTTTTCTTCTTCTTATTTCATGGTGGAAAAGAAAAAAAAAAATAACGGGTTGCTTCAACACAACGATAGCTTGATATCATTCAAAAGAAAAAATAAACTTCAAACTTACTTCTAGAGAAGGAATTGTTTCTCAATGCTTGATATCATTTTCAGACAATTCTTATAGATGTTTAATATCATTGTCGGACAATTCTTGCAGATGTTTGATATCGTTCTCAGACAATTCTTCCATATGTTTGATATCTTTCTTAGACTCTTTCATAATATTTTATATGTGTGTAAGAAGAAAATTTTAGGGTTTAAGAGTTAAGAATATATTTTTTTCAAAAAATGGATTACAAGAATGTGAGTTTTTTTTTTTTTTTTTTTTTGAAAAGGAATGTGTAGTTTTAATAGATTTACTTTGTAGAAGTTTTTTTTTTTTTTTTTTCCTCTTCTCTTCTCTTTCTCTCTGTCTTTTTTAATAATTTTGGTAAGGGGTATTGTCACTAAAGTCAATACTTTTTCATAAATTGTCACATTTTTAAACGTCTTTGTTATATTAATCGCTTTTGTCTCTTATTTTTTCAAAATATATCACTTTAGTCCATTTGATCAAAAAACAATGTGTAAAAATATAATTGTACTCTTTATTGTTATTTTTTAATTTTTAAAAGGCCTCCAATAGGAATGGAACCTTAAAACTTAAGGTTAAAAGCCACAACTTTAACCAAATAAGCTACTCTAGCTCATCATTGATGGTTTGTTGATTTAAATATATATAGTTATATAATTTGTTTAACTAATTTAAATATGTTTATATAATTTAAAATAAACTCATATTTAATAGTAATATGAAAAAGAAAATAACAAAACAAAATGAAACCTAGAAAATCCATAAAATCAAAACTCGTAAATTTGTATCTTTCTTTCTTTTTTTGGAATTTTTTCCTTTTCAAAAAATATATTATTTCAATTTGATAAAAAAAAAAACCCCAGAAAATCAAATCCCATAAATTAAAAAGGGAAAAAAATTAACAAAAAGAAAATAAAAAAAAACTCATATTTATATAATTTAAAATAAACTCATATTTAATAATAATATACAAAAACATATTTATGAAAATAAAAAAGAAAATAATAATAATAATAATAATAATAATAATAATAATAATAATAATAATGAAACCTAGAAAATCCAAAAAATCAAAACCTGTAATTTTTTTTCCTTTTTTTTTTGGATTTTTTTCTTTTCGAAAAATATATTATTTCAATTTGATAAAAATAAAAAATAAAAAACCCAGAAAATCAAATCTCATAAATTGAAATTTTCCTTTTTTTTTCCTTTTGTTTTGTTATTTTTTTCCCTTTTCAATTTATGGGATTTGATTTTCTTGGTTTTTTTTTTTTTTTTTTTATCAAATTGAAATAATATATATTTTTTAAAGGAAAAAAAATCCAAAAAAGGAAAGAAAAAAAAAATTATGGGTTTTGATTTTTTGGATTTTCTAGGTTTCATTTTGTTTTGTTATTTTCTTTTTCATTTTCCTAAACATGTTTTTTTGTATATTATTATTAAATATGAGTTTATTGTAAATTATATAAATATATTTAAATTAGTTTAAACAAATTATATAACTGTATATATATATATTTAAATCAATAAACTATCAACAACGAGCTAAAGTAGCTCAGATGGTTACAACTTGTGGCTTTTAACCTTATGGTTAAGGGTTTGATTCTTATTAGGGGCATTTTAATTTTTTTCAGGGTTAACTAGCTATTATTGAAATTAGAGGGATTACAAGAAAAAAATTAAAAAATAATAATAAAAGGTAAAATTGTATTTTTACACATTCTGTTATAATTGACTGTTGATTTTTTTTGTCAAATAGACTAAAGTCATGTATTTTAAAAAAATAAGGGATTAAATTGACTAATATGGTAAAGACGTTTAAAAATGTGACAATTCATGAAAATTTAGAGACTTTAATAATAATACCCTCTCTTGGTAAATGAAAAATAAAAATAATACTATATAATAAAAAGTGGGGGCATAAATAGACCGGTAGAGGTATCACAATATAGCATCACTCAAAATAAACTCTTTTTTTTTTTTTTTTTTTTTTTTTGGGGGTGGGCAAAGGTGCCTCTAAATGACTTAATTGCCCTTAAAGAACAGATACTAGTATGCAATTATACATTAGGAGAAAACCCCAAATTCTGTGCCGTAACCCGAAACCATCCCGATAACCCGCCCAACTCGAAGGCCGAAGCCATTCCTATTGTCGCCGTCCGCTCGTCAGCAACCGGCGACCGTCGACACCCATCTCCAGCACAACTCCAGTTCCGCTATTTCTTCACCTTCTGCTCAAAGGTAAATCTTTCTCATTTTCATGCTCTAGTTCACTCTTCATGCAAGTATTCAGCTTATTATATTGTTTTTTTTTTTTTTTTTTCGTATGTGCATTTTTTTTTAATTTATCAAACATCATGATTTATGTTTTCTTTTAGTTGTAGTGTGATATTTTGTTGGGTTTGTGATATAATCATGATTTCAGATGAAAAGTTGTCAAATTTTTTTTGATGCTTGATTTTGAAGAGTTCTAGTTAACTCTTGTGACAGTTTATATGCTTGATTTTGAATAATTGTAATTACAGTTTGGTAATTCACATCTGTTTATATATTTTAAGTGTTCTTGGTTATTTTGTATGTATGCTAAATTTTTCCAGATAATTTCCCATATTAGTTAAATTGATAAGAATATAACAGTCTTGTACTTAATTGGGTTTGATTGGTCTTTGATGCTGTGGATTGTGGTTGAGTTTTGATGTTGCAACCAGATTTTCCCGGTTGAAAATTGAACTCAAGTTGAGTAGGGAATCCACTTTGGATCTAGATTTAGGTGGCATATGTTCCAATTAATAACTGAACTTTAAATTGATACTCTGATATGTTGAATGTTTCAAGTTTATAGTATTTGTCTCCAGTGCCGTTTGTTGTATTTTGACTTGTTCTTTGTAAACTATAATAAAGGATAAGATTCGTGTGCCTGTTGAGCACGTAATTAATTGGTGTGGGATTTTAAAGTTTTGTTCAATTCTTGCTGTCTATTTCTTAGATACAAAGGGAAATAGTCATGGCCCAATCGTTACCGGTAGTCTGGTAGAAGATAAAGTTTATGGTAACACAGAAAGCAAACTAGAAAGATTCAGAGGATTTACGAATGCCCTAAAGAGTTTTGATTACCAACCTACTTTAAATACAAGTCACTTAACTTACCTACAAAACTTGGGCTCTTAGGATTCTTAACCAAACTTCAGTAGCCAAATTTACTCTATTTTTCAATATGATTTCTCAGAAGTAGGTTTTTTTTTTTGCTTGTTCATATTTATATACCATTTAAAGGCTATTTGAAAGGGAAATTTAGTCCGAAAGTGCCATTTTTTTTAGCTTGATATTGTAGCAGAATATTCTGACCATGTGATGAACTCTTCCATACATCTTCTTCCTCAAATTGTGTTTAAATCTGTCTATGGGACCCCAAAGTAGTTGTTAAATCAGTGACATGTTTTTGTGTTATGATATAGTTAATTGTTATTAAAATCGATAAGTCATCTCAATTCTCAAACTTGACTAACTTTCTGCCATTCATTATTGAGCCTAAATTTGATATGAAGTCTAATAAATTATAGTAAATTATCATTCCCTTTAACATTTTAGTTTTTTTCTCTGAAAGTCTTATAATATAAATTACTATGCAGTTGTCAGCTGTCATTTCATCATTATCTCTTTGAAGACAAAACCCTGCGCTACTGGATTGGAACTTGTTCTATAATAGATTGATATTTATCTTTATATTTCTTGGCTTCTCTTATTGCAGTGGACCATGACATTGTAGTGTTTATGCAGAATTAATGAGGACGAACTCCGAAGATTTTATACTGCTGCAGATGGTGATCTTTCATGCTTGCTAGCTTCAATTAAAACGACAATTCGTTGGAGGGAGACTTACAGAATTCTTTCAGAGGAAGAACTTGAGATTGGGTCAAACATGGTCTTCTGGCATGAATTTGACATGGAGCATCGACCATGCCAAATAGTACGCCTTGGGATAGCTTGCTTGAACTTACCATCTCATGACAGGGCTTGGTTTTCTCAAGCAGTTAGTATGTTTCTTTTCTCTATAAATTTTGGGTCAATTGCTATGTAGCCCTAGAAGGCGAAACTGCAGGGCTTGCTGCCTATCAGATATGTTTATATTCTCCTCCATAAATTTTTGAGTCAATTGCCATGTAGCCCCTGGGTTTGCTACTGTGCAAACTGCATGCTTTCTGCCCATCAAATATGTTTCCTTTTGCCTCTACTTTTTTGGGTCAACTGCCATGTAGCCCCTGGGGTTGCTAGTATGTGAAATGAAGGGCTCTGTCCATCAAATGATGTAATTAGCAAGCTCTTTATTTTTATTTTTTTTGTCAGTTTTGGAGTCAAACTGCTTTTTGGGAGAATAATAAAAAACCTGAAACCATTGACCTCTCGAATGGTTACCAATTCATCCTTGAAAAACTTCTATCTTATGACCCTAGTTTCTCTGACCAAGGACAAATTATTTTCCATTAGATGTTTTACGTGGATCTAGGTGTTTGTTTATAGATAAGTTATAATTTAATTTACTGATCAATGGATGATAGGAGTTCCTTTTTTAATTAACTTAGTTCATCAAATGATGGCATACAGATTCTGTATTAGTATGTTATTGTTTTAGCCTAAGCAATAGGCAATAGCAAGCCCCTTAGCATCACCAATCAAATTCACATAGAATGAGATTATAAAATGCAGACTTTAGGAAATTATATTGCATGTGGCGCAGTCTTAGTCAAATGATCAACTACAAAGTCAAGCATAGTAATGATGTCAAATATTTGCCCTGTTAAAGGCATAAATGGTTCATAATAGCATGATGTTTTATCTTCAAGTACTAAATGTAATTTGTGAACAATTATTTCATCATGTGAAAGGTTACCTTACATTAAGAATAATAATTCCCTTTTGCGCCTAGATAAGGAACTCAAATTGAGATAATCTGTCTTCATTCTTGATATGGGTGGGTGTAAACTTTTTTTTTTTTTTTCTGACATA
Organism: Acer campestre; assembly: GCA_954870605.1. Classification (NCBI taxonomy): domain Eukaryota; kingdom Viridiplantae; phylum Streptophyta; class Magnoliopsida; order Sapindales; family Sapindaceae; genus Acer; species Acer campestre. The sequence goes on along the minus strand of OX940804.1, from coordinate 35,125,252 downwards.
GATATGGATGTAAACTTTGAAGTGGTATATAAAATATTAGTAATAAATAGTTAATTTTTGTGTTATTATGTTTTTCCATTTGATATATGACATCAATGAATGTTTGCAAATGCAGTATCGCATGTAGAACATGGAGTTCTCCATTTAGTTGACCATGCAACCAACATCGTAGGAGCAAGTAAATCGCTAAATTTTATTCAACATTAGGTTTGGCTACACGTGCCTTGCACGTGTTTCTATATATATATATATATAATTATAGTTTTAGAAACGAAAAGAAGTTAGATCCCAAAGTGAAGAAAATGTAGGACTTCTAAAAGTCTCCAACTCTTAACATTTGAAGAATTTAACAGAAATGATAGTCAAATTTTAGGTGGGGTTGAAATATTGAAGTGAAATGGTAAATTACCAATCAAACTTCAGAAACCTCCCATGATTCAACTAAGAAAAAGACGTTCTCACCCTTTTACATATCTTTTTATATGTATGTTTTCTGTAATTTTTAAATTTATCAAGGATGCAATTGTCTTTTTCAAATTACAATTAATTGTAAGAGAAATAAAAATTGTCAAATGACATATTTATCCGTCCTCTTATAAACAATGTGTACCCTTTTTTTGTGTGTAATATTTAAGTATCTTGAAGGATTCAAAAGTCATTTTCATTTCAAACAAAATAAATGGAGTTATGATTCTGAAAAAGATTTATCTTATGAATTCAAGCCCAATTATATTGTGTAGAGAACCAAACAAACAAGGTCCATTAAAGATGAACCACAACACCCAGCTTCACTGAGTAGAGGCCCACTCAACCATGTTACCGAATCTGATATATGACCCCCGTGAATCATGATTAATGTCAATTGTGATATAAGTGATTTTTTAATATTTTTTTTTAAGTATTACGAGTTATAACTATTACAATATAACGAGACAACACATATGCGCCTTGGATAACTACTCCTACAAATCGGGAGAAAACTACTCATACATGCTTATAAAATACACATTGTGGGACTCAAATACCTCACCATCACTTGAAGAGAGGTGCACTACCATTTTTACTAAGAAGTGATATGCAAGTGATTTACATTTTAACTCATTTATTATTACTTTCAAATTTATAATTAAGTTTACTTTATTTTCTATTTTTTTAAAACAGTTTACTTTATTAAAATTTATAGTTTAGGTACTTACTCATAGGAAAAATATAGGAAAGAGAGCTTTTCCTTACAATCCACAAATTATCTATTTATACTCAAATTTAATTTTTTTAATGACAATTTTAACCTGAATTAAAATTACTAAACACGACAAAAAAATTCTCTAAAGACACTCCAAACTAATTAAATTATTAAAAAAAATTCTCTCTCCTAAAGCAGTAGATTAAATATTACGTATTAAACTTTGTCTCCTAAATCTGTTATTACCAGCATATCACCTCTTAGCAGAGCTGGTAGTGCATCTCTCTTCCACATATGTGGTGAGGGGTTCAAATCTCAACATCCGCATTTTACAAGCATATGTGGGGAGTTTTCTTCCCGGGTTGTGGGAAGTAGTTATCTCCCGTTATGGGAGTAGATATCCGAACCGCATATGTATTGTTTGATTAGATCTCAGTAGGTCCCGACAGTCCTATTGTAATAGTTCTTGTAATATTTCAAAAAAATAAAATAAAAAATCTTACCTCCATATTTTCTCGATCAATCTTTGACTAATAGTTAAAGAAAAAAAATTATGAATATTTTTGTTTTTCCCTAACATTAATATATATATATATATATATTAAAAAGTCAATACAAATACCTTATTTTTTTAATTAAAAAAAAATAGACATATGAAAACTTGATTTTTTACAACTATATCCGATTAAATTTTAAGACTAATAAAAGAATTAAAGTTCTATAGGTAATCACATACCTACAAAAGTAACAAAAAACTTTTTCATATTTTGAATTTTTTTTTTTTTTAATATATACATAAATAATGTTCCTAAAAATCAAGGCTTATTCGTAAGTTTTTTTTTTCTTAACTATTAGTCTTGCTTGAGAAAGAATGAAAACATAAAATTAGAGATATGCATTGGAGGAGAAAGAGTTTAATATACTAATTAAAAATTTAGGAGAGAGTGTTTAATATGTAATATTTAATCTAATAATTTAGGAGAGATAATTTCTTTTTCTTTTTTTTTAATAATTTAATTCAATAAAGATTACTCCTAGATGAATCCAAAGGCTATGATGGTTTGTTCTAACTTTTATTAAAATAAAGTGGAGTGTCTTTAGAAATTTATTTTTTAAAATGGAGTGTCTTTAGAATAAGAGTGTCAAAAGATAAAAATGATAATCTTGAAACAAAAGGAAGTGTCATTAAAAAAAAAATTAAATTTAAATTTTGAAAATGAAGTGTCTTGAGAAAAGAAATGTAAAAAGAAAAAATTAGATTGTCAAAAGAAGCTCTCTATAGGAAAACGTTTAAGAAATATTTCCTAGACGCAAAGTCTCTTGAAACCTCCATGGAAAAAAATACAAACTAAATTCCAAGAATAATAAATAAATAAAACTTTGATCACTTTCTTCCTAGACTTAAATAGTAGAAAAGCTCAAACCGTGTTATATGATTTCAAAAAAATGAATTTGTACAAGTAGTGGCATGCCTGACTTGTCAATTAAACTTGTGTTCAAACTTTTTCTTCGATATCATTATCAAGTCGGAATCATTTCCAACTCCAAACAATACATTAGACACTAAAACATCATGAGATTGCCAAACTAATTCATATAACTTACTAGAAATTTCATATTAGAAATCATTTTTTTTTTTTTTGCAGACTTACCAATAGAATAGATTCTACATACCGTGTTATATCTTTTTGGAAAATTGAATTTCTACAAGTGGTGACATACTTGACTTGTCAAGCTTGTTGCTATCAATCCAAACTTTTTCTTTGATAACAAGTCGGAATCATCATCAACTCCAATAATACATTTGAAACAAATTCAAAGTAGGGATAGTTTTGGGGTTAATGCAAATTCAAAGTCTCATCTAATTAGTTGGAAAAGAGTACTAAACAAACATATTTTTAAAAAAAAAAAAATTTTCCATAGTTTATTCTAGTTCCGATTCTTCTGCCCACCCCTAGTTATACGTAAGGGTAGGACACCAATTCAAAATCTTCTGCCACATGTGTGGAAAAATGGACTAGCATCTAATAAATACAATTTTCATTTAGAAAAGAAAAAAAAAACAGTATTATCTAATAATTTGTTATTCAATTGAATAAAAGAAGAGAAATTATAAACTATGAAAAAGGTAGTAAGAAGTATTTGATATGATGAGACATTGATGTGCGGAAAAATGCAATAACTTCCAAGAAATTTGAAATTTTGATACCTTTTCTATGGACATCGTTTAATTGATATCTGTTAGAGTTTTTATGCGTGACTTTGCCTTGGTCAATCACCGCAATTAATTCTCAAATAAATCAAGGTTACTACAATATATGACAAAGTTGAAATGGACATTACAAATTAACAATCGTATTCAGATTAAGAGAATAAAAATCAGCTTAAAAACTTAGGAACAAATTAATAGAAATGAATAGAAGGTAATATGTAAGGTTAATTTTTCTTATTTATGTTTAAATGTTGAGACTTTGGAAAGTGAACAGTTAATTATATGCCATTCTTCCAATTGAATTTAAGGGCATTTAAAATGAAAAAGTTATTTAAATGCTGGAACAAAATGAAGTGTATTTAGAATTTTTTTAAATTTAAGTTTTTTGGATGGAGTTTTTTTACAAAAAACTTTTTCATATTTCAAATTTTTTTTTTTTTTTTTTTTTAAAAATATATATTTTTAATATATACATATATACTGTTCCTAAAAATCAAGCTTATTCGTAAGTTTTTTTTTTCTTAACTATTAGTCTTGCTTGAGAAAGAATGGAAACATAAAATTAGAGATATGTATTGGAGGAGAGAGGGTTTAATATGGTAATTAAAAATTTAGGAGAGAGTGTTTAATATGTAATATTGAATCTAATAATTTATGAGAGATAATTTCTTTCTTTTTAATAATTTAATTCAATAAAGATTACTCCTAAATGAATCCAAAGACTATGTTTGTCCTAACTTTTATTAAAATAAGGGAGAATCGCAAATACCCCCCCGAATTTTAAGCTAATGGCAAATCAAACCCTCTGGTTTGAACAATCAGCAAACAACCCCCTACAAATTTGAACAATCAGCAAATAACCCCCTACAAATCAGCAAATAACCCCCTACATGCAGCAAAAACTGCAAGGGTTCTTAACGGTAGGGGGTTGTTTGCTGATTGTTCAAACCAGAGGGTTTGATTTGCCATTTGGTTAAAAGTCGGGGGGGTATTTGCGATTCTCCCATAAAATAAAGTAGAGTATCTTTAGAAATTTATTTTTTCAAATGGAGTGGCTTTATAATAGGAGTGTCAAAAGATAAAAGGATAATCTTGGAACAAAAGAAAGTGTCATTAAAAAAATTTCAAATTTAAATTTTGAAAATGAAGTGTCTTGAGAAAATAAGTGTAAAAAAAAAAAATAGATTGTCAAAAAAAGCTCTCTATAGGAAAACGTTTAAGAAATATTTTCTAGACGCAAAGTTTCTTAAAACCTCCGTGGAAAAAAAAATACAAACTAAATTCCAAGAATAATAAATAAATAAATAAATAAATAAAAACTTTGATCACTTTCTTCCTAGACTTAAATAGTAGAAAAGCTCAAACCGTGTTATATGATTTCAGAAAAATGAATTTGTACAAGTAGTGGCATACCTGACTTGTCAATTAAGCGTGTTGTTAATCAAGTCAAACTTTTCTTTCGATATCGTTATCAAGTTGGAATCATTTCCAACTCCAAACAATACGTTAGACACTAAAACATCATGAGATTACCAAACTAATTTATATAACTTACAAAAAATTTCAGATTAGAAAATTTGAACATTTTTTTCCTAGACTTACCAATAGAATAGCTTCTACATACCGTGTTATATCTTTTTGGAAAATTGAATTTCTACAAGTGGTGACATGCTTGACTTGTCAAACTTGTTGCTATCAATCCAAACTTTTTCTTTGATAACAAGTCAGAATCATCCTCAACTCCAATAATACATTTGAAACAAATTCAAAGTAGGGACAATTTTGGGGTTAATGCAAATTCAAAGTCTCATCTAATTAGTTGGAAAAGAGTACTAAACAAACATAATTTTTTTTAAAAATATTTTTCCATAGTTTATTCTAGTCCCGGTTCTTCTGCCCACCCCTAGTTATACATAAGGGTCGGACGCCAATGCAAAATCTTCTGCAACATGTGTGGAAAAATGGACTAGCATCCAATAAATACAATTTTCATTTAGAAAAAAAAAAAACAATATTATCTAATAATTTGTTATTCAATTGAATAAAAGAAGAAAAATCATAAACTATTAAAAAGGTAGTAAGAAGTATTTGAGATGATGAGACATTGATGTGCGGAAAAATGCAATAACTTCCAAGAAATTTGAAATTTTGATACCTTTTCTATGGACATCGTTTAATTGATATCTATTAGAATCTTTATGCGTGACTTTGCCTGGGTCAATCACCGCAATTAATCCTCAAATAAATCAAGGTTACTACAATATATGACAAAGTAGAAATGGACATCACAAATAAACAATCGCATTCAGATTAAGAGAATAAAAATCAGCTTAAAAACTTAGGAACAAATTAATAGAAATGAATAGAAGGTAATATGTAAGGTTAATTTTTCTTATTTATGTTTAAATGCAGAGACTTTGGGAAGTGAATAGTTAATTATATGCCATTCTTCCAATTGAATTTAAGGGCATTTAAAATGAAAAAGTTATTTAAATGCTGGAACAAAATGAAGTGTATTTAGAATTTTTTTTTTAAATTTAAGATTTTTGGATGGAGTTTCTTTAGAAAAAGAGTGTTAGATTATAAATTTGGATTGTAAGGAGAAAAATATAAGAGTGGCCCTAACGGTCTATTTCTATCCCACTTTTTAAAATTTTGATTTAATTAAATAAAACTAAATGTTTTTATTAATTTTTTTGATTTATTTCCAAAACTACATTGTTTACTTATTTTTTTAAAAAGGATAATTACCCCGGTAGCCATTAATTTGAGTCACCACTATCAAAATAGTCATTTGTATATACCTTTATGTTAGGGGGGTTTGTAGGTGAGAAAGATTATAATATATATATATATATATAATGGTTCTCTAGTAATGACGTCCTAAAATTATGAGTTAAGAACGTCCAACCACAACCACATATTCACATTGGGTATGGGTATTTTTTTAATGTGGGGTTGTGGGCCCAATGTGAATGTGAGGTTGTGGTTAAACATCTTGAAATTATAAAGTCAGGACATCCTTACTAAAGAACCATCGTGTGAGATATATATATATATAATACTTTTCTAATTAGGACCGTCCTGACTCTATAATTTCTTTTTTTTGAACTGTAAGTCTTATTCCAAATGCCACAAACAACAGCAGAAACAATCAACAAGCACAACGGCAAGCACCAGAAAACAGAGGACAAAACAAACAAAGAACTCCAGACAGATACAGGGAACAAATTAGTGAACCTCCCAAACTAAACTATCCCCACCCAAAGCAGGCCCCTTTTTTGCCAGAGAATCAGCAAAGGAATTTGTAGACCTTTGATTGAAAACAACAGCCGCATTACCCAAACAGCAAAGGAAACCTCTTATATCATAGATAAAATTAACATGATTTAAACTACCCAAGCCCTCACCATTGACCCAGGACACCGCTACCTTCGAGTCACTCACGATGGTAATATCTTTTCCAATTAAACCCAAAGAACCTGCACACAACTCACAAACTTTGTGAAAGGCCAGAATTTCCGCCGTATTAGAATCCAAGACCCCCACATAAAAGGAGAACATGCCTCTAACCTTTCCTGCACCATCTCTCAAAACCCCTCCTATCCCTGCTTGACCAGGTTTGCCCCTAGCGGAACCGTCCTGACTCTATAATTTCAAGACATCCAACCATAGTCACATATTCACAGTGGGCCTACAGCCCTACATTAACAAATACTCACACTTAATATAAATGTGTGGCTGTGGTTGGACAGATGTCCTTAACTTATAATTTCAGGACATCCTTACTAGATAATCATCATATATATACAATATATATATATATATATATATTAATCTTTTGTTAGGTTTTGACTTGTATTCCTAAGCGAACTAAATGTGAACCAAACAAGACTCAACTGATGTGGAGCTTCCTGGAGACGTGGGATACGTTTGGAAGTTGAATGGTGGTGTTTTAGGGAGATTGAAGATTAAAGATTGAAGAAGAACAGAAGAAACGAACCAATAGCTCAAATCGCTGCCACTACCGCTGTGGCTTCGGCAGCGGTAGGGGCAGCGGTTATCGCTGTGAAGAACGTTGTGGGTTTCGGCAGCGGTAGGGCAGCGGTCGTGGTGACAGCGGCTAGATTTGTTTCAGCATATGGATCGCGGTTTTCTAAGCGATATAATTTAAGGTGTCTTGTAATGATTTAGGAAGCGGGTGTACAACCGTGACCCGAATCGTAGTCAATCATAAACATACGTGAAACGGAAAATCTTCAGCGGAAAATGAAGTAGTTTGTTTCTGGAAGTTCTTGTACTTGAAGGAAAATGATTTACTCCCTACAAGAAGACTTGTCATAAAATGAAATAGTATTTATGTGGAACAAGTAAGTCTTGTATGTTTAAGAGTAGGATTTCCTTTTATCTTAAACTCCCTATAACTAGTATAAATAGAACCTTATAATTAGGTTGAAAGTGGAGCAAAAAGAACACCATGTAACATCAGAGAGAGTGTGGTGAGATCCGAGGAGACCCAAGAGAATATCCGATGAGGGATCCAAGGGAATATCGGCGGATCAAGTTAGAGATCCGTGGGTGATATTTAGGGGATACCTAGGGGATATTGTGAGGTTCTTGGTGAGGATCTTGTGAGTGGAGTTTGGGTTAGGTGTGAGAGAGAATCCTGGAATATATGGTTGTAACAATTTATCATATAGTGGAACTTTCTCTGTCGTCCTGACGGCCCGAGGTTTTTTACCCGTTTTGGGTTTTCCACGTATATTTTGTGTTGTGATTGTTTTATTCTCTCTCATCTATTTTTCTGCTTATTGACGTTATTATTTGTTATGAGTTATGGGCGTATATTAGGCACGGCATTTCCGTGTTCATCGGTTTATAGAAATTATCCCCAACATCTTTCTCACCTTCAAACCACCTGACATAATGGTATATATAATTATACAAACCAAATTTTTGTACCTTTGGATTATGTATTCTCTCTCCTAGCCCATAGTTTATTCCATCTCGGTTCTTCTGCCCACCCCTAGTTATACATGTAAGGGTAAGACGCCAATTCAAAGTCTTCTGCAACATGTATGTGTGGAAAAATGGATCATAAATACAAAATTTTGATCACTTACATTGATATGTCTATTGAATAGTATTGTTTGACTTCGTCAATCCAATTATTTTCAATAGAAACTTATCTCTCTTTTTCATTTCAAAATCGCTTTTCAAAAAAAAATGTAATGAAATGAATTTTAGTATTGTATTCTAATTGGGTTGCTTATTAAATTAATTGAATATGCATATTTTATTTTTTAAAACATTACAATTAATTTGGGGCTTGGGGGAGAGGAATGACTCGAACTCACAACCTCAAGGGTTTAAGTGTGAGGGGTATTTTATTGGTCCAACTAAGATCAAACAATACATATACGGCTCAGATAATTACTCCCACAAACCGAGAGAAAACTCCTCACACCTACTTATAAAATGCATATGGGGGCACTCAAACCTTTCATCACCAACGGAAGTGAGGTGCACTACCGTCTCTGCTAAGAAGTGATGTGCTAGTGATTTACATTTTAACTCATTTATTATTACGTTCAAATTTATAATTAATTTTATTATATTTTCTTATTTTTTTAAACAGTTTAGTTTATTAAAATTTGTAGTTTAGTGTACCTACTCATAGGAAAAATATAGGAAAACGTTTAAGAAATATTTTCCTAGATGCAAAATCTTCTAAAACCTCTGTGGAAAAATGCAAACTAAATTCCAAGAAATCAAAAAACTTTGATCACTTTCTTCCTAGATTTAAATAGTAGAAAATTAAAACTCAAACCGTGTTATAAGCTTTCAGAAAAATGAATTTGTACAAGTAGTGGCGTGCCTAACTTATCAATTAAACTTAATGCTAATCAAGTCAAACTTTTTTTTCGATATCATTATCAAGTCGGAATCATTTCCAACTATGACAATACGTTAGACACTAACACATCATGAGATAACAAAACTAATTCATATAACTTACAAGAAATTTCAGAATAGAAAATTTGATCATTTTTTTCCTAGACTTGCCAGTAGAATAGCTTCTATGCATACCATGTTATATCTTTTTGGAAAATTGAATTTCTACAAGTGGTGACATGCTTGACTTGTCAAGCTTGTTGCTATCAATCCAAACTTTTTCTTTGATAACAAGACGAAATCATCCTCAACTCCAATAATACATTTAAAACAAATTCAAAGTAGGGACAGTTTTTGGGGTTAATGCAAATTCAAAGTCTTATCTAAATTGGAAAAGAGTACAAAACAAACATAATTTTTTTTTTTTAATATTTTCCATAGTTTATTCTGGTCCCGGTTCTTCTACCCACCCTTAGTTATACGTAAAGGTAAGACGCCAATTCAAAGTCTTCTGCAACATGTGTGGAAAAATGGACTAGCATCCAATAAATACAATTTTCATTTAGAAAAGAAAAAAAAAAACAATATTATCTAATAATTTGTTCTTCAATTGAATAAAAGAAGAGAAATCATAAGCTATTAAAAGGGTAGTAAGAAGTATTTGAGATGATGAGACATTAATGTGCGGAAAATGCAATAACTTCCAAGAAATTTGAAAATTTGATACCTTTTCTATGGACATCATTTAATTGGTATCTATTAGAGTCTTTATGCTTGACTTTGCCCGAGTCAATCACTACGATTAATCCTCAAGTAAATCAAGGTTACTACAATATATGACAGTTAAAATGGGCATCACAAATTAACAATCGTATAAAGATTATGAGGATAATTATAACAAATATGACAAGAAAAATCAGCTTAAAAACTTAGGAACAAATTAGTAGAAATGAATATAAGGTAATATGTGAGGTTAATTTTTCTTATTTATGTTTAAATGCTCAGACATTGGAAAGTGAATAGTTAATTATATATACCATTCTTCCAATTGAATTTAAGGGTATTTAAAATGAAAAATGTATTTAAATGCTGGAACAAAATGAAGTGTATTTAGAATTTTTTTTAAATTTAAGATTTTTGGATGGAGTTTGTTTAGAAAAAGAGAGTTAAAAGATAAATTTGGATTGTAAGGAGAAAAATAAAAGAGAGGTCCTAACGGTCTATTTATGTCCTACTTTTTAAATTTTCATTTAATTAAATAAAACTAAATGTTTTTAGAGAGTTTCTCCTTACAATCCATAAATTATCTATTTACACTCCAATTTAATTTATTTTTTTATTAATGACAATTTAAACCTGAATAAAAATTACTAAATAAGACAAAAAAAATTCTAAATACACTCCAAATTAATTAAATTATTAACAAATGAAATTCTCTCTCCTAAATTGTTAGATTAAATATTACGTATTAAACTCTCTTTTCTAAATATGTTATTACCATATTAAACACACTCTTAATTACTCTCTCTCCCTCTCTCCATTTTTCAAAAAAAAAATTCATATCCCCATACTTTCTCGATCAATCTCTGATTAATAGTTAAAGAAGAGTAGGAAGAAGAAAATCTTCCTTGGTGGCCTTGGTGGTCCAAGGCTTGGGATGAAAATCTCAAGTCCTTGGTTCTACTCCTGGCAATTACATTGTGGCCCACCATTATGGTGCTAGTTTAGTTGGTGGAAGGACGGGCTTGGGGCACGGATAATTCTCGGGTTAACGGTTCAAATCCTACCCAGGCAAATGCGAATTCTGATTTACCCATTTGCATCTTTATGTGGCCGGGGGTGTGGCCCGAGGTTTTCTATTTGTCCTACTCCATAACATCCAATAAATAGACCGTCAGAATCAACAAGTTGGCTATGGGTGTGTCACGTAGTTGGGGAGGACAGGTGGATGGGTGCCTGAACGAAGTCCGGGATCCTTGATACAAAAAAAAAAAAAGTAAAAGAAAAAAAAACTTATGAATATTTCAATTTTTTACTAACAGTAATATATATATATATTAAAAAATCAATACAAATACTTTGTTTTTCAATATATATATATATACAGATTTTCTATTATTAGTTCGTCCTGACAATAAATATATCAGGACGAAGAATGTGGACCACTAGATTTACATACTTTGACTCAAAGTGTATGCACATATCAAAACTCCTCCATAATCTGTGGTCCACATTCTTTGTCCTGATATATTTATTATCAGGACGAACTGATAATAGAAAGACTATATATATATGAAAACTTGATTTGTTTCAACTATATTCAACTAAACTCAGAATCTTTAAGACTAATGAAAGAATTAAATTTCTATAGGCAATCATATACCTACAAAAGTAACAAAAAACATTTTTATAATTCAAATTTTTTTTAATAGGGTGCTTTATATATATATATATATACATAAATACGGTTTCTAAAAATCAAGCTCATTCATAAGTTTTTTTTTTTTTCCTTAACTGTTTGAGTGTTTAATATGTAATATTTAATCTAATGATTTAGGAGAGATAATTTTTTTTTTTAATAATTTAATTCAAAAAAGATTACTCTTCGGATGAATCCAAAGGCTATGATGATTCGTCCTAACTTTTAGTAAAATAAATAGAGTGTCTTTAGAAATTTATTTTTTAAAATGGAATGTCTTTAGAATATGAGTGTCAAAAGATAAAAAAGATAATCTTAGAACAAAAGGAAGTGTCTTTAGAATTTTTTTTAAAAATTTAAATTTAAAGAATGGAGTGTATTTAGAAAATAAGTGTAAAAAGAAAAAATTGTATTGTCAAAAGAAGCTCTCATGTTTTTATTAATTTTTTTGATTTATTTCCAAAACTACCCTGTTTATTTATTTTTTAAACTTAATACACCTCATTTCTGATCTCTCTATCTCTAATCTTTGTATACGTCTCTCTCACCTTTATTGAATGATTTATTTCTTCATCTTTTATTTATATTTATATTTTTTAATTTTTTCTTCTTCTTCTTATTTCATGTTGGAAAAGAAAAAAGAAAAAATAATGGGTTGCTTCAACACAACGACAGCTTGATATCATTCTAAAGAAAAAATTAACTTCAAACTTACTTCTTGAGAAGAAATTGTTTCCAGATGCTTGATATCATTCTCAGGCAATTCTTGCAGATGCTTGATATTATTTTCGGACAATTCTTGCAGATGTTTGATTTCATTCTCAGACAATTCTTCTATATGCTTGATATCTTTCTCAAACTCTTCCATAATATTTTGTATGTGTGTAAGAAGCAAATTTTATGGTTTAAGAGTTAAGAATTTTATTCAAGAAACGGATTAAAAGAATGTGGGTTTTTTTTTTTTTTTTTTTTTTTTTTTGAAAAAGGAATGTGGGGTTTTAATAAATTTACTTTGTAGATTTTTTTTTTCTTTCTTTAATTGTACGTCTCTTTAATATTTTTGGTAAATAAAAAAAAAAAAACTATATAATAAAAGTGGAGTATAAATAGACCGGTATGGTGTGCTAATAGCACAACTCAAAATAAAATCTTTTGATAGTGTGTGTAATATTTTGGTGGGTTTGTGATATAATCATGGTTTCAGATGAAAAATTGTCAGATTTCATTTGATGTTATCTGGTTTATATGCTTGATTTTAAATAATTGTAATTATAGTTTGGTAATTCACATCTGTTTATATATTTTAAGTGTTCTTGGTTATTTTGTATGTATGCTAAATTTTTCTAGATAATTTCCCATATTAGTTAAATTAACAAGAATATAGCAATCTTGTACGTAATTGGGTTTGATTGATCTTTGATGTTGTGGATTGTGGTTGAGTTTTGATGTTGAAAATTGAACTCAACTTGAGTTGGGAATCCGCTTTGGATCTAGATTTAGGTGGCATATGTTCCAAACAATTACTGAACTTTAAATTGATACTCTTGATATGTTGAACATTCCAAGTTTATAGTATTTGTCTCCAGTGCCGTTTGTTGTGTTTTGACTTGTTCTTTGTAAACTATAATATAGGATAAGATTTTTGTGCCTGTTGAGCATGTATGATGTATGTAATAAATTGGTGTGGGATTTTAAAGTTCCATTCAATTCTTGCTGTCTATTTCTTAGGTACAAAGGGAAATAGTCATGGTCTAATTGTGACCAATAGTCTGGTAGAAGATAAAGTTTATGGTAACAAAGAAAGCAAACTAAAAAGATTAAGAGGTTTTACCTACCTACTTTAAATACAAGTCACTTAACTTACCTACAAAACTTGGGCGAACTCTTCTGTACGTCTTCTTCCTCAAATTGTGTTTAAATCTATCCCAAGGATCTGAAATTATGACTATTATCTTATTTGTAAATGAATACAAGGTCCACTTACATAACAAGTCTTGGAGTTTGGTCCAATGTCTAATTGCAGAAATGGATTTGTAAATAAATGCACTGACAACATTAAATAGGCTGAAAGTAGGAAATAAGAAAGAAATTAAGTCTTTGAACCACGAATCAAACACTCCCCAATTATTTTATAAAACATTATAATAGGAGAAAAACTTGGATGCACCCGGTGCACCAATCATCACTGGTGATTGGTGTACCGAGCCATTCATAATGAGACATATGGTAATTTTTATTTAAAAAAATATTTAAAAATACTGAAAGGAGAGAGAAAATATTATATTTAATTTCAAAGTTAACACATATCAATGTTTTAGTGGCCCGGCACAACACTCAACTGTTGCACCGGGTGCACCCAAGATTTTCTCTTATAATAGAGGAAGAACATGCAGAGTTTCTAATTTTCAGGAAAGCATGTTTTTCTTTAGGTTGACTTATCAAATAATTCCAACTTATAATGCCAACCACAATTTTCAAATAATGCAAGGTTGAAAATAATTACTACCCAAGTGGCCGGACATCACAATCAATCACCCCCCAATTAGTAGTGCTTGGACGGTGTAGGCACCAGTCCCATCAAATCAATCACCCCACAATTAGCAGTGCCTGCACGGTGCAGGTAAAGGAAGAATCGACATATTGATTGACTGACCTAGTTTCAAATCAAATCTTTTAAGAGCATCCACAATGGTTGGTCTAAAAAAAACAAGACCCATTTATTGCCACATCATCATAAATAGGTCTTGTTTTTAAAAAATGGATCTTGCCATTTGGATCCACTTCATTTGGGTTTCTTTTTCCCACAATGGGACTAAATTGGAAAAGTAAAAGTTGATCAACTTTTTTAACTTTTTTTCTGAATAATCATTACTCTTCTTTAAAATATTATATATATTATAATAAATAAATTATATAATATATTTAAAATATCAAAACTATCAATAATTATTTAACAAATTATAATTAATTTTAAATAAAAAAAATATTAATTTAAAATTATTACAACCAAATTACATCAACAATAAAAATAAATATGTAAAACAAAATATTGTATACGATTAGACATGGCGTCGGTTTCGGTTATGTTCGGTTCGTTTCGGTTCCGGTTTCATTTCCAAACCTTCAAAACAGGTTTCGATTCCCATTCCGGTTTTGAAGGTTCGGTTTTGGTTCGGGTTCCTCGGTTCCGGTCCGGTTTTGGTGGTTCCGAGGGTTCGGGTCTGGCGAGTCCGACGGTTTGGTTTCAGTTTTGGTCCGATTTTCGTCGGTTCCAACGGTTCAGTTCCGATTCGGTTTCGATTCCGGTCCAGTTTTTGACAGTTCTGACGGTTCAGTTCTGGTTCCAGTTCCGGTTCCGACAGTTCCGGTTCCGATTCTGACAATTTAATAATTGAAATTAAAATTATTTATATTTTTTCATTATATATATAATTATTGAAATTAATAATAATATATTTAAATTATAATAATTTAAATATATATATTAAATTTATTTATATTTTGTCATTATATATATAATTATTGAAATTAATAATAATATATTTAAATTTAAATAATTGAAATATATATATTAAAATTTTATATATATATATATAAACTCAACCCAGTGATTGGAGAGGGTTGGGAACCCAACTCCAATCATTGGGTAAGACCCAAATGGAGTTCCATATTTGGAACCCAATTTGGGTTTAGTTAGGTGGAGCTTACTTTTGGGTCTCTTTTTTTGGATCCACTTTTCATCCATTGTGGCACATTGGACCTAAATACAAGTGGGTCTTATAAAAGTGGGTCTCATTTTACCACCATTGTGGATGCTCTAAGTCAAGTGTGAAATTTGTGTCCAATTTCCAATTTCCAATTTCCAAGAAAGTTTGGTTGACTTGGATTTAGACCTGGCAAATTTAACACGACCCAAACCCATTCGAAAATAGCGATTGGTGGGTCAAGTTTATCGGATCGGGTTGTTAATGGGTCAATCCATTAAGACACGAAATATAATGGGTCGGTTTTGGGTCAACCATTAAAAAAAAAACCATTAATTCGATAACCCATTAATATAAAGATTTTTTTAAGGTGTTTATGAAAGTTATTAAAAAAATCTTTTTATAGTCACATTATGAAATTTGTATAAAAAAAATCTCTATAATTATGGTTAGAATATATTTTACTAATTAATTTTTAAAAAATTTCTAATTTTTTTCTATTTTTGAAAGAGGAAAAATTTCTAAATTAAAAACTCTAAAACTATAAATCAATTATTTCACAATATTACAACCCTAACCCTAACCCTAAAACTCTAAAAGTAGCTAGTGGTCTTCAACTTTCTTGAAATCAATTATTGTCAATTCGATTCTAGTAAATTCAATCAGGTATGTTTTCTTTCTTGCATTTTGATTTTTGTATTACTATTGTCTATGGTGGCACCATTTCATGCAATGTAATTTTAGGACTTTAATTTTGTTTGACAATTGATATTTGATATTCTAAAAGACTAAAACCAACTTGTTTCGTGACAAATTTTTCTAAAGGTATATATTTTTTGTTTTTTTACAAAATATATTCTCTTCAATTCAAGAGGAAGATTAATGGAAGATCTCATTTTGATTTTTTTTTTTTGGACTTGTTTATTTTTCAAATTAGATGTTTTCGATTGATTGTTGGTGCCTATGGTTTTTATTTATTTATTTATTTATTTATTTAAGTTTTAGGTGCCTATGGTAAACTTGATTGCATGAGTTTGATCATGCTTCAGTACTATTTATTTTTAACTTTTTAATAAATCTCAAATATAATATTTTATAACAGGCCGGGTCGGGTTATTCATTAATTTAATAAATGGTTTTGGGTTTGTATAATTCAACCCATTAAGCTAACGGATCGGGTTCGGGTGGAGCAATTTTAACACGACCCAAACACGAAACGACACGAATTCGCAATAACACGACCCATTGCCAGGTCTACTCGGAGTCAACCACACTTGTCAAATAATGCAAGGCTGATAATAATTACAACCCAAGTGGCCAGACATCACAATCAATCACACTGGAAAAAATGCCAACTTATGTGACTTGATCGTATCTTCCTTCTTTATACAATTATACTTAATTTATTTGAGAAATATTGCTAAATACATTATCTTGCAAGTGTGCCGCTTAACATTATTTGCTAACATATGTCCAAAAAAAATTATATATCTACAAAACAACTGCTATTGTTTTTCTAGCAGTGATATAATTAAATGGACATTAAACAAAAAAAAAAAGAAGAAGGAAAAATAGAGAATTGCTGATACATTTAACAGTAAACCTGCATATTTCTCTAATTAATTAATTGTTTACACTATAACTTTTAAGAGATTAAGATCATAAATCTTTTATTTATTATTATCTTTTTGAGACCGATCAAAATGGACAGAACAATGCCCAGGTATCGATACTCAATAATATTTAGGCAGAGGAAACTGCAGAGAGATTGAAGATATTTTTTAGGTTGACTCTGGCCGGGTCAAGCACAAGTGGTCCTCAAATAAAGAAAAGTTAATACAATCTAAATGGACATCATATACACAATTTTATATTTAAATAATTATTAATGCTGAGCCTTTGAAAAGAGAATAGTCAATTATATGTCATTTTTAAAATTGAGTTTAACTAATAGAAGAAGCCATCCATGTGATTATAAATAGTCTCTCTTGTTAATTGCAAAGGTACGTAATATATTCTACCTGGAAAATAGTAAAGTGTGTATTGAGATGGGTTTAAAGCAGCAGCCATGGAGGTGGGTATTTGTAGTAGTATTGAGTACTCTTGTATCTTTAGAAAGTAGGTGGAGTGAGGGTTGTTTGGAACAAGAGAGATTTGCTCTCTTGCAACTTAAACCTTTCTTCAATTCTCCTTACTACCTTCAAAATTGGGTTGAGGGAGATCACAATTCAGATTGTTGTCAATGGGATAGGGTTGAGTGCAACAATGATACCACCGGTAGAGTCACCTCACTCTATCTTGAATTTACAAGGGATTGGGAAATGGGAGAATGGTATCTAAATTCTTCTTTGTTTTCTCCCTTCCAACAACTGCAGAAGCTTTACTTAATGGACAATCAAATAGCCGGTTGTATTGAGAATGAAGGTCTCTTGCCATTGCCTTTAATCCTTGTCTAATTCTTAATTTTAAATATTAATTAATGAGTAATTTATTTCACTCTCCTACGCACTTGTCTATATATTTTAAACAATTTCCTTGCATGTTTTGATCAAATATTACTACTTTGGAGTTCATGAAACACTACTTTCTTCAAGAAAGTATAGATAATAATATAATTAGTTTGATACTTTGATTTACTAATTAATTGATATGCCTAATGAAACTGTTTCTTCTCATGTTATAGGTTTTGATAAGTTGTCAACATTGAGCAATTTGGAGGCGCTCTATCTAGATGATAATAGCTTCAACAATAGCATTTTGTCATCTCTGAATACTCTTTCATCATTAAAAAAATTTATCTCTATTTTATAACAATTTGAATGGAGATCTTCAAGGTAATCTTTATTTTTACCTATTCTTTCTCTCTCTCAAAACAATAAGGCTCTAAATTTGAAGAAAATGGATTTTATCTGACCTTTAATGAAGCTAAAAGTTTAAAATTGGATTTTTTGAGAAAATCATTTTACCCCCTCAAATTGTTGGTAGAGACAAAAAAAATATATATTATTTACATGTGATGCTTCTTACCCGACTTTCTTTGCACCCATTTTAGAATAAGACTCTTTTAACAAATTACTGTTTTTGGAATCAAGCAGAAATTAATGAGATTAGTGAAATTGTGTTTCCCAAAGATATTGACGAAAGCAAATTTTGATTGTTTAATTTCTAGAGGTCATTCATTCATTCCATCACTAAAGGACTCATTAAATCTTTTAATAATTAAATTAATGTTAATAATTAGGAAAATATAACTTTTAACTTGGTTATTGGAGAATAATAGAAGCAAGGGATCGTGCTTTGTTCAATTTTTTTTTTTTTTTTTGACAACTGCTTTGTTCATTAATTTCAATGGTTGTTTAGATTGATACAATTAGTTTTGTTTATGTAATAGTTGATTCTCTTTTTACAGGTTTGAGATTGAGTAATTTGGAGTTTTTGGATTTAAGTGATAACAACTTCAACAACAGCATCTTATCATCTCTAAGTGCACTTTCATCATTAAAAATATTATATCTCTGTGATGTTGGGTTGAAAGGATGTGTTGATTTATCAGGTTATTAAACTCATTTCTCCTCTTCTTTATCTTCATTTATATATTTACTTTGTTTTTAATAGCTGGATGGCAAAATAATTGTTATGCTTCATTTTCTTTTATTATTATTTTATTATTTTGTGCTTTTTCACGGACTTTGTTTAACTTTTACTAGAAATATCTGATTCCTTGAGCAATTTAGAGAAGTTGGACATGAGCTACAATTAGATAAACAAATTAGTGGTCACGAAAGGTACAAATTAAAGCAAAATTTCATTACTTAAAAATGGAGGTTTAGCGCCCAAGGTAAGTTGGTGGTAAAAAGTGCTTAGACCATCTCCAATGGTTCTCTAAATATTTCTCCATTTTGGAGACTCAAAATGGAATATTCTATCTCCATAAATTTACAACTCCAACCATTCTCCATTTTACAATCTCCAAATAATAAATTATTATAATTTTACTTTATAATTACTATTTCAAACTTTCTTTAACAAAATTATTTTGTTTTAATTATTTACGATAATAATTTACTCACTTTTATTTAATGGTGACCATGGTTCGAACCGGAACCGGGGGGTGGGGAACCGAACCATACCAATTGTTCCAGACCGGTTCCCTCTGTATATATATATATATTTTAAATCGTTGGAGCCAATATTCCAATAAACTTAGTTAACATATCTTTTTTAGTTTTTTTAATATTTTTTTAATTTATAATTTTAAATTTAATTTTTAAAAAAGAATCGAACAATAGGAACCGGAACCAAAACCGGTGCTTGCAGTTTGGGGTTCCTTGCGGTTCCGGTTCCGATTCACGTTTAGATTCCCTAAGGAACTGGAACCAAACCGAACCATGGACATCATATTTTTAATTTTCAATGTACTTTTTTTTGTTATATTTTTGTGGTAATATTTTAAGGAAATTGTTTGAGTACTAACCCCACCAATGGGGTGTTACCACGTGGTTTTTTTCTTTTAACTTTTTACATTTATCTTCTTACATTTTTCACAAATGGGCCACGTGGCAAAACCTTATTGGTTGGTCAGTACCCAAGCATTGTCCATATTTTAATTTGAAGATATTAATGTTATTATTTTGCTTTACTGAATTATTTAAAGTTAATTATTATGATATATGTTAATCAACCTGCAGTTGATTCTCTTTTTACAGGTTTGAGATTGAGTAATTTGGAGTTTTTGGATTTAAGTGATAACAACTTCAACAACAGCATCTTATCATCTCTAAGTGCACTTTCATCATTAAAAATATTATATCTCCGTGATGTTGGGTTGAAAGGATGTGTTGATTTATCAGGTTATTAAACTCATTTCTCCTCTTCTTTATCTTCATGTATATATTTACTTTGTTTTTAATAGCTGGATGGCAAAATAATTGTTATGCTTCATTTTCTTTTATTATTATTTTATTATTTTGTGCTTTTTCACTGACTTTGTTTAACTTTTACCAGAAGTATCTGATTCCTTGAGCAATTTAGAGGAGTTGAACATGGGCTACAATCAGATAAACAAATTAGTGGTCACGAAAGGTACAAATTAAAGCAAAATTTCATTACTTAAAAATGGAGGTTTAGCGCCCAAGGTAAGTTGGTGGTAAAAAGTGCTTAGACCATCTCCAATGGTTCTCTAAATATTTCTCCATTTTGGAGACTCAAAATGGAATATTTTAGAAATATTTTATCTCCATAAATTTACAACTCCAACCATTCTCCATTTTACAATCTCCAAATAATAAATTATTATAATTTTACTTTATAATTACTATTTCAAACTTTCTTTAACAAAATTATTTTGTTTTAATTATTTACGATAATAATTTACTCACTTTTATTTAATGGTGACCATGGTTCGAACCGGAACCGGGGGGTGGGGAACCAAACCATACCAATTGTTCCAGACCGGTTCCCTCCGTATATATATATATATATTTTAAATCGTTGGAGCCAATATTCCAATAAACTTAGTTAACATATCTTTTTTAGTTTTTTTTAATATTTTTTTAATTTATAATTTTAAATTTAATTTTTAAAAAAGAATCGAACAATAGGAACCGGAACCAAAACCGGTGCCTGCAGTTTGGGGTTCCTTGCGGTTCCGGTTCCGGTTCCGATTCACGTTTAGATTCCCTAAGGAACTGGAACCAAACCGAACCATGGACATCATATTTTTAATTTTCAATGTACTTTTTTTTGTTATATTTTTGTGGTAATATTTTAAGGAAATTGTTTGAGTACTAACCCCACCAATGGGGTGTTACCACGTGGTTTTTTTCTTTTAACTTTTTACATTTATCTTCTTACATTTTTCACAAATGGGCCACGTGGCAAAACCTTATTGGTTGGTCAGTACCCAAGCATTGTCCATATTTTAATTTGAAGATATTAATGTTATTATTTTGCTTTACTGAATTATTTAAAGTTAATTATTATGATATATGTTAATTACATACAAAAATTGATGATTTGAAAACATTTGTTTTAAATTAAAATATCTATTGGTTTATTGATTAATATTAATAATAAAAAGTGTAATAAATGAAAAATTATAAAATTATTAAAATATAGTCAATATTAGACTCTGTTGAAAGATCTCAACAAAATATTTTCAATGGTATAATTTTTATAGTAATTAGATTTACGAATAAAGAGTTATAATAGATTATTTGATTTTTGTTAAAAATGTAAAAAGGAAATTAAGGGTAAGATAGGAATAAAAAAAGAAGAAGTGAATAGTGAATTGGAGATTTGCTTTTTGGGTCTCCAAATTTGGTAAGATAGGGTAAGTCTGCTTGCTCCTTTCGATTTCCATTAACTTTTCCTATAGTCTTCCAAATATAGCTTCATTTTATTTAAGTTACTATTCTTTTTTAATCAGATTAACAAATTTTTGGTCACGAGAAAGGTACTAATTAAAACAAATTTTGATTACTTTAATAGGGGTTGTTTTTTATTTTCAATTTGTTTCATAAATCACACATGTTTCCACAAACTTAAATATAATCTTATTCATTAATTGAATTTAATAAACATTAAAAGGGTGATTTTGTCCCACCAATTAATTTCTATAACCAGCACATTTGTTTATATCTTTCCACTTACAAGTAAAAGTGCAGGTTTGAGGAACTTGCAATCACTTTATTTACAGAATGTCAAAGTTGATGATGTAAGCACCCTATTGCAATCATTAGGGTCGTTGCCATCTTTAAAAAGCCTTGACCTGAGCTTTAATAATTTTAGTGGAATTATAATGAATACTCAAGGTAATTCTGCTATAGCTCCTCTCAATTTCCATTAGCTTTTCCCTTGAATCTTTCATATATAGCTTCATTTTAGTTAAGTTACTCATTTTAATTTGTTCAATAATAGAGTTGCATAATTTTACCAATCTGGAAGAGTTGTACATGGACTATTGTCAACTCAATGGCATCAAAGGTAAATTACTCATTGCTGAATATTTTAATATTATACCCATATATTATATATATTAGATTTCTTTTAAGGTGTATTTCAGAAAAAAAAAAAAGATTTCTTTTACGGTGACCCAATACATAAATTTAATTATATATTACGACTATTTTATTATTTCAAAAAAAATAAAAAATTACAATACTTTTGTAGTAAAAACGGAGAGAATAAGAAATTTTCAATACTTCGTTTGAGTTTATATATCTTACTCGTACTGTCATACATAGAGTCAGAGATACACTATCTCTTCCATTGTGATTGGGAATGTAATTGCAAAGCTATTTTTTTTTTTAATATAAATTTTCACAATTATATTATTAAATTATTTTTATAAAAAAAATGGAGTTAATTACTAATCAAATAAATGGGACATTTAAAGCTCAATCTATAACCAATCTATTTACACGGTTGATGTTAGTAAATAACGATATATATAATTAACATTTTTGTTATCATCCAATTTAATTAGCTTAAATAAATATATATTGTTGAATAATATTAATGTAAATTTGGTTTTGTGGTGGTAGATTTGTCTAATTTGAAGAATTTGAAATCTTTGTCTATGAATGGAACTAATCTCGACACCAGCGATCTACAAAGCATTGAACAATTGACTTCTCTTGAGTTCTTATCATTGGATTACTGTATTATTGAAGGCACATTTCCTAACCCAGGTTAATAACCTCAGTCTCTCATTTTTAATACATTTATATTATTTAATTATTTTTTTGGAAAAAAAAAAACTGAGTTAATTATAAGATAAACGTTCCAACTAAGGACGTTCAATTTAAAACCAATCGAACTTATCGCTAGATAATAGTAATTTACAATAGTATTTCGCATTTGGATTATCATCCAATTTAACTTGTATAAATATTGTTGAATATTGATGTATATTTGGTTTTTGTGTTGCTTCAATTTTTTTTAATTTTTTTTTAATTATGTTTGTAGATTTGTATAATTGGAAGAATTTAAAACATTTGAGCATGGGGGGATTTAATCTGAACATCATTATTCTTCGAAGAATTGGATGGTTGACTTCTTTAGAGTTCTTATCGTTGCGGGACTGTAATCTTGAAGGCATATTTCCGGATCAAGGTTAAATGACCTTTTCTCTCTTTAAATTAAATTTGTTAGAGCTCATATTCTCTATAATTGAACCCCCTCCATTTTTTTTTTCTTATCTACACTCTATAATTGACATTAACTAGTCATCTCTATAACTTCTAAAACTACTGTCCACTGTTGAATGAAAATGACGAAACACTCACTGAATATATGTTATCAGTAAGTAAAAATAATAATAATAAATAAAATAAAATTGTATTTAGATATTGAATGGAAATCGGAGAAAAGCGAGAAGAATGAGAATTTATGGTGCGGGATTTTCGGTACGGAATCGTCGATTGCTACCGGTACTTATTGGATTGTTACCGGTACATATTAGATTACCACAAGTAGCAATCTAATAACTACCAGTAGCAATCAACGATTCCGTATAGGAAATCTTGCACTTGAAAATTTTCGTGTATATATATATAAATTGAAGACCTATATTTATTAATTATGAATACATATATTAATTGTATTTCAGGCCTTTGTGAGTTGAAGCATCTACAACAGCTAGATCTCTCCTATAATGACATAAGGGGTAGCTTGCCTTGGTGTTTTGGAAATTTGACATCCCTTGAAGTCTTAGATCTCTCTTCCAATCAATTTTCTGGAAACATCTCTCCCCTTAGAGCTCTTACATCCATCCAATACTTATGTCTTTCGGATAATGACTTCCAAATCCCAATTTCACTTGAACCCTTTTTCAATCACTCCAAACTCAAGTATTTTTACGGTCTCAACAACCAAATATATGCAGACACAGCTGAGTCACATTTTTCAATCACTCCAAAATTTCAATTAGATATACTCGCGTTATCTGGTTGCAGAGATTGTGTCACATTTCCCAAATTCCTCTACCATCAACGTGACTTGAATTACGTTTATCTTTCTCACAATAACTTGACGGGAGAGTTTCCAAATTGGTTGTTAGATAACAACACCAACTTAAGTATACTTGATCTAGTCAACAATTCTCTTACAGGACCTTTACATTTGCCTACCCATTCTCACCAGAATTTAAGGTCATTAGATATCTCCAAAAATTTCTTCACTGGAAATATTCCAATACAAGTGGGAGCATATCTGCCATGGTTGTCGACTCTAAACATTTCCATAAATCATTTTGACGGTCGCATTCCCTCTTCAATCGGTGATATGAAAGATCTGCATACTTTGGACTTATCCTACAATAATTTGTCAGGCGGAATACCAGAGCACTTGGCCAAGAGCTGCATTTTTTTACAATACCTTGTGTTATCAAACAATAGATTGGAAGGTCAGATATTCTCTGCTGCAAATTTTAACTTAAAATACTTGTGGATGCTACAGTTGGATGGAAATAACTTCATTGGAAAGATCCCAGAATGCTTGTCCAACTCCTCCGATTTGGAGGGATTATATCTGAGTGATAATCATCTATCTGGTAGGATTCCCAATTGGTTGGGGAATATGTCAGAGTTGGTAGATCTTATAATGCCCAATAATCATCTACAAGGTCCAATTCCACCTGAGTTTTGTCAACTGCAAAGTCTTCAAGTTCTGAACCTTGCAGAGAACAATATTTCCGGTAATTTACCATCTTGTTTCAATCCTCCACAAATCCAACAAGTTCACGTATCCAGAAACAAGTTGCAAGGACAACTGAAAGATGCATTCTTCAATAGTTCTTCACTGGTGACACTAGATCTTGGCTATAATCGCTTCAATGGTAGGATCCCAAATTGGATTGGCCAACTTTCTAACTTGAGCTACCTTATATTGACGCATAATAATCTTGAAGGTGATGTGCCGCATCTATTGTGCCATTTGGAACAATTACGCTTGATAGATCTTTCTCGTAACAATCTCTCTGGACAAATTCCTCCTTGCCTAGATATGACTGCACTCCACGGCGATTACCATGTTGCTTTTAATACCACATCTTCTTCCATTGCCATTGTGCCAGGTGCTTCTCCGAGTAAGGAAGATACTGTGGAGTTCACAACAAAAAGTATATCCTACTCTTATCGAGGAAGAGTTCTTACTTATATGTCCGGAGTTGATCTTTCATGCAATAAATTAACAGGTGAGATCCCTCGTCAAATTGGAAACCTTACAAGGATCCATACATTGAATCTTTCGTACAACAATTTGATTGGATTGATCCCGTCGACATTTTCAAACCTGGAGCAAATTGAGAGCTTGGATCTTTCCCACAACAACTTAAATGGAAAGATCCCTCCTCAAATTATTGAGCTACATTATATAACTTTTTTTAGTGTGGCTTACAATAACTTGTCTGGCAAAACTCCAGAGAGGAAGGATCAGTTTGGTACCTTTGAGGAGAGTAGCTATCGGGGAAATCATCTTTTATGTGGCCTTCCGTTGACGAAAAGTTGTGATGCAAATGGATCACCACCCTTGGCGCCAAAAGCTGCGACTGATATCGAAGAAGACAACAATTTCATGGACATGGACATCTTTTACATTAGTTTTGCTGCGAGTTATATAGTTGTGGTCTTAGCGATTGCTATAATTTTGTACGTGAATCCTTATTGGCGACGAACATGGTTCTATCTTGTCGAAACTTGGATGACCTCCTGCTACTATTTCATTATCGACCATCTCCCTAAGGGATTCCGTCATTGAACTATGCACGGGCGTAGTCATAAATACATATTAATGAATTTTCAGTTGTAGTGTTGATCTATATGTAAGGAAATCGTGTGGTAAATGGCAATAGCCTTTTTTTAATAAGATGCAACTCAATTTTGGAGTACAGCCCAATAATATAGTTAAGTGCAAATTATCCAGTAGCTCTAAACTATATGTAATTTTAATTATTTTGAAGATCATGTCTATAATAAATTCTCAAGATGCTGGCAGAGAGTTTGAAATTCTTCTCACTGTTTCAACCTAACTCTTTGGATTTTGCTTGAAGCATGCACAATCTCTAAATATGAAAGCTCATCAGAACAGTTGAACAAAAGTACACTGATTTAAATTGATTCTCCTTTTGCTTAATTTCTCAACTAGCAAATTATTTTGTGTCTTTTGGTAATGAAAAATCTAATAATGGTCCTTGTTTTTTCATGTATTGTAATTTACATGCTGTCGAATGGAACATTCAGGTTTTGAGATCATTCATCTAATTTTTGTTAAAGATAACTCTCATTTATCAACATCTGCTCACTTGGTGTTCAACTGCAGTAGCTTTAAAAGGATTTCAAGCAATAAGAGTTGTGATCGTCTAAGCAGAGGTCCAACATACCAAGCTGGCCTTGCTCTGTGCACAGCTGGTATTGCTCCTAATCAGAATTGTGCTGATGCTCATCTCCAGCTCAGCAAAAGTCAAGTAGGTTATAAAGTTAGTTAGAGATTCGTATGACGTGGCAATTTGTTATAGAGTTAGTTAGAAGTTCATTTAGTGTGACCGAAGATTGTAATTATTCTCAGGACTTAAACAATTAGTTAAGAGTTTGTTAGAATCGTTTTAGAAGAGAATCCATGTAATCTTGTAAATTCATTTTCTGAAATATAATGAAAATCTGAAGCTATGAAAAGCCTCTCCGATGGCTTCTTCTCTCTCATTTCTCTTTGTGACCTTTTATCAAACACTTTGTGTTAAATATCAAACACTTTCTCTTTAGTCACAACTTTCACAATTTTGAGATATGAACTTAAAACAGAGCTCCGATTTGAAGCTTTGCCGAAAAAGCACAAAGCCATGATCAAACGATATATTGTTTCAGGATCTAAACGAAACAGCTAAAGATTATGATGATAACAACTAAAGAAGATATAACTAACAATGAATTAGATACATTCTAAAAAAAAAAAATGAACTAGATAGAATAAATCCAAAACCTAATCTTTTTTAACACGTGTCATTATTTAATTGGACCATCCCACAGTAGAGAGACTGATCATGGAAGATTTTTATTTTTATTTTTTTTAAATAAAAAAATTGGAGATGGCTTCAACTTGTGTGATTCATGAGCACCTCTGTCATCTGTTTTTTATAAAGACAAGAAAATTGTTAAGAGACTCAAAGCTCTCTTGTTATGTTATCTGATTAAAGAGACAAGCAGTGATGGGATGGAATAGTGACGAAGTCGGGTCGGACCTTGAAGAGGAAGTCTGTATTGAGCTACCGGAGATCCAGAAGAAGCATCAAATTAGAACTAGCTTACGGCATTTACAGGTTAGGTGATTGATTCCGGATTTTTCTTCTTCTTTGAATTCATTTGTAGACTATCAAAAAATTGTTTACTTTCAGATATACACATCACTGGATGAGTTCAAACCGCGTTATTTGTGTTTCTTGATAATATGATTTCTATGACTTTTCAATTTAGTTACCCATCTTGTTCACGCAAGATGGGACATTGTGGCCTTGTTATTTTTTAATTATAATATCCCACTAGTGTCTTGCCGGTTGTGGATGTATTAGCTATTAGCTAGATTCTGTAAAGTACTGTATTAAGATGGGATCAAAATGGTTGTGGGTGGTATTGATGTTTATTTCATTAGGTGGGTGGTGTAGTGAGGGGTGTTTGGAGCAAGAGAGATTTGCAACTTAAACTTTTCCTTAATGGTTCTTACAGTCCTCAGAAGTCAAAACTGGGTGGAGGGAGAGAAGAATTCTGACTGTTGTCAATGGGAATAGGTTGAGGTGGGTGGGGGGTTTGGGCCGTGATCTTAATTTAGAAGAGGGACAATTTCAAAGCCCTATGGAAGGTGGTTGTCCAGATGAGGTTTCAATGGAGTTGCCAATAGCTTCAAATTTGGTCATTGTTCTGGTGATGTGGGATGGCAGAGTTAGCTGTTAGGAAATTTCGTTTTGTGGTTAAGGGTCATGGAATGAAAACTAGGAGTTTCAAGAATAATTTCAAGATGTTGTGGATCTTAGAGGAGGAGTTATCTTAGGTCAAGGAAGTGGGGATGTTTGAAATCCTAGCAGCTGCGAAGAAGAGAAAATTAAGTAGCTTATTTGTTTTGTTGTCTGGAGCAGTGTGTTTGGGGTTTCTCTAGAATGATGGCTTGAGTGTGGTGTCTTTTTTAGTTGTTTGTGGTTGCTAGCTCATTTGGCGTCTTTGTTGTGGGCTGTTTTGTTTGGCTGCCCTTAAGGCTCTAACATCCATCTAAGAATTTCATACTTTCCGACAATCACTTCCGAATCCCTATTTCACTTGAACCATTTTTTAATCATTCCAAACTGAAGAGCTTCGTTTGTATGACTAATGACCTATATGCAGAAACGAAGCTACATTCTTTGGCCCCAACATTCCAATTAATCTCCATCCTATTGTCTGGTTGTAAAGATTGTGGCACATTTCCCAAATTCCTCTACCATCAACATGACTTGTGGAAAGTTGATTTCTCACACAATAACTTGTCCTGGGAGTTTCCAAATTGGTTGTTAGAGAATAATCCAAATTTAAGTTCACTTCTTCTTGTCAACAATTCACTTTCAGGACCTTTCCTATTGCCAATTCATTCTCATATGAGTGTACCGACGTTAGATGTCTCTAACAATCTCATCAGTGGACACATTCCAAAAGAAATGGGAACTTATCTGCCAAGTTAAACAAATTTAAACATTTCTGCAAATGCTTTCAACGGTAGCATTCCCTCTTCAATTGGTGATATGAGGTCACTGGAATCCTTGGATTTATCCTACAATCAACTGTTTGGTGAGATACCTGAGCACTTGGTGGAGGGCTGCACCTCTTTAGCATTCCTAGTATTATCAAACAATAGCCTGCAAGGTCAAATATTCTCCAAAAATTTCAACTTGCCAAATTTGTTGAGGTTACAATTTGATGGCAATCACTTCATTGGAAATATACCAGATAGCTTGTTGAACCCCTCCCTTTTAGTAGGATTGTATCTCAGTGACAACCATCCCTCGGGTAGGATTCCGAGTTGGTTGGGAAACATGTCAATTTGTCGGATATTCAGCCGCTTGTGAACCTTCAGGTACTGTCTTATTCAATGTTTGTTCAATTACTCTTTTACCCGCAAATGCAATATAGGCATTATGTTCGGCAATAATGATATCCCCCAACATACCAAAACTAGCTGTTACTCCACCAGTAGTAGGAGATGTAAGAATTGATACATAGAATAACTTTTTATTTGATTGATAATCATATAAAGCAAAAGATATTTTAGCCATTTGCATCAAGCTCAAACTTCCTTCTTGCATGCGTGCCCCTCATAATGCCTAATAATAATTTTGAAGGTCCAATTCCAGTGGAGTTTTGTCTACTTGAATATCTTGAAGTTTTGGACCTTTCAGAAAACAATATCTCTGGTGATTTTCCATCTTGTCTCAACTCTCCTTATATTCAACAAGTTCACTTGTCTAGGAATAAGTTACAAGGACAACTAAAAGAGGCATTCTATAGTAGCTCTTACTTGAAGATACTAGATCTTAGTTATAATCACCTTGATGGTAGCATTCCAAAATGGATTGGCAGGCTTTCTCAACTGAGCTACCTAATTTTGAGTAACAATAATTTTGATGGGGAAATGCTTATTCAATTGTGTTTGTTGGACCAATTATGTTTGATAGTTCTTTCTCGTAATAATCTTTCTGGTCACATAACTCCTTGCCTAGTTATGACTGCACTCCATGACAAAGATTATGATGTAGCTCCAGGTCCAATGCCCACGACTCCAGGTCCGGCTGTTAGTGTGGGCCCAGCTGGGCCCCCAATGAGAAAGGGGGAAACTATAGAATTAACAATCAAGAGTATATCCTACTCTTACAAGGGAAGAATTCTCAACTACTTTTCTGGAATTGATCTCTCATGCAATAAACTAACCGGTGAGATTCCTCATCAAATTGGAAACCTTACCATGATTCATTCCCTAAATCTGTCCCACAACGAGTTGTCAGGACCAATCCCACCATCATTTTCATATCTCAGGCAAATTGAAAGCTTAGATCTTTCCTACAACTACTTGAATGGAAAAATCCCCACTCTGCCACTCAGCTTGTTGAACTATACAATTTGGCTGTTTTCAGTGTGGCCGATAATAACTGGAAATCTGCTTCTCTGTGGACTCCGTTGCCAAAAAGCTCAGACACAACTGAATCACCATCATCAATCCCTGGAGCTTCAACCGAGGATCGAGAAGATAGCAATTTCATGGACATGGACATCTTCTATATCAGTTTCACAATATCTTATGTAACTGTGCTCTTAGTGATTGGCAGCAGTTTTATGTATAAATCCTTATTGGAGAAGAACGTGGTTCTATCTTATTGAAACGTGGATGACCTCCTGCTATTATTTCATTGTAGACTGTCTACCTAAGCAATTCTGTAACAGAAATATATAGAGGCATTATCATGCTTACCTCTCTAATAATTTTTTCTGTCTGATGTTCTCTGTCTATAATAAATTTATACATTTTCTTGAACTTCACTGAAGAAGTCCAAAATTATATGATGGAAATAAACCATACCAAGTATGAACCTTACACGATAAATGACACCATTCTGTAGTAGAAAATCTCCCTTGAGCAAAATGTCTCCCTATATAATTAAAATGTCTACTGTAATAATGCATGGATGATTCCACTGTAAGGTCTCCCTATATAATTCTTGCTTTTTTAAACCAAACTAAAAACTCTGGGATTTGCTTTCAGCTTTACTAGTTATGAAACTATCTGTGAACATGGTAAAGGCTGGATTACAATATGTGTGTTTGCATAGTCTTCAGATTTTAAACCTTATTGATCAGGACCGAGTATAGTATTTCAGTGATTAACACTTGTTCCAGGAGTTGTTATTTGCCAAACCAATCTAATTGAATTTTTGTATTCCATCTTGTAGGTAGGTAATCTCTAATTGCAGAGCTATTAAAGCCAATTAATTGAATTTTGTTCCGAAGCTGGTTTCGAATGGCAGGACAACACCTGGTTTCTTGTAGAGCTATGGCCCTTGGTGAGTTTTCCTGTGATATTGTAACGACAACAACACATAAGGTATGGGTTAAATGTTAGAACTACTTGTATTGTGCTTAATATTTCCAATTTCTCTTGATAATTTCTTGTTACTATGGCATACAATGATGTGGCATGATCTTCTTCAAGAAAGATCATGCCCAGGTTTTCAGGTTAGCTAGAGTTGTCTCTTTGACTCTTTTGGCATTTTTTGAGTTCTGCTTTTAGATTTTTAGTACATGAAGATTCAGGAGACATAATAAAGGATTACACGTGCAGGCTGCCCTGCATAACTGTACAATTGGGGGCCCTGCAGTTTGTTTGAAGCATGCGCAGTCCCCGGAATTTAAGAATTACCCCAGGACAAGGTATTGTACTTGCATTATTAAGCCTGTTCCAAGGGGTGTCCCAACCTGTCTAACTGAATTTAATTATTCTGTCCTATAGGTGGTTTCTAATTGCGGAGTTCTTGCAAGCCGAGGATTGAATTAGGTTCCAAGCTGGTTTCTGGTAGCAGCGATTGAGGCCATTGGTGAGTTTTTCAGTTGTTGATTAGATTTTGAGTTTCACACGCTGCAGGTTTCTTCTCATTGCCTTGTCAATTGGTACCATTCAATATTCCTAAAGAATTAGCATTGTTTCTACATTGTGATATGTTTTTACACACCAATGAGGTTGTTTGTTTTCTTTGTCAAAAAAATGAATAGGCATGAATTTTAGTGAAGACTTCTTATTTTAATCCCTTATAATCAACACTTTTGTGGCAGTAATTTGTATTGCTCTTCTTTGACATGTAAAACATATGCTCCATTTATTTTACAGGCATTGATGGGGGCTCGTATGGAGAAAATTCTGGACATGGCCTCTTATCACCCTCAACAAGAATTCAGTGTCAGGTGAGTATTGCTTTGTTCGAACTTTGATCTAATTGTATTTCTTAACTCCGTTCCACTTATTCCAGTTAATGATAAATTATGAAGGTGATAAGAGTGTACTAGTGCCAGGCGGCATTCGCATAGGATCACCTGCTATGACAGCAAGAGGATTTACAGAAAGAATTCATAGCAGTTGCAGATTTCATCCACGAGGGTGTGCAAAAAACTCTTGAAGCTAAACAACCGGTTAAAGGATCAAAGCTTCAAGATTTCATGAAATATGTCACATGACCCAATTTCTCCTTGATGGATAAGGTGTTGGATCTTCGTGGAAGGGTTGAAGCTCTTACAACTAAGTTTACGATACCTGGAGTATAAGTTGTGTAATAGTATAACTATACAGGTTACAGAGCTTATATTACTGAAAATTCTATCCAAAAATATGTAACAGGCTGAGGTTGAATGTTGATGGTGTGATCCTTTTTTATTTTATTTTTATTTTTTATGTATATAACTATTTTCTTTCTTCTCTTCCACTTATTTTCTCACCCTCCAAGCTTCAACGAAGTCATCTCTCTTCAAGGAAAAAGGCAAACTCTCACATTTGCACTCCAACTAATATTTTTTTGTCACATTTTGTGATGCTTCATATTCAACAAAACCGAGAGAAAAAATAATTGTAAATGAATCTAAGGGCCAATAGTTGAAAACTGACCCATATATCTCACGTCTGACTGTAGAAACTGATTAGGGAAACTGAATATGGATTTGTAAATAAATTTGCTCTAAAGAATATTCTTTAACTTGATATTGTACTGACAGCATTAAATATAGTGGTTGGCTGAAAGCAGGAAACAAGAAAGAAATTATACAGACTTTGAATCAACCAGATTCAATGTCTTTGAATCACAAATCAAACAGTTACCAATAACAGTACTGATAAATAGGAAAGAATTGAAGGGATTGATCCAATTCAAATTCTTTGCAAATTGCAATCCAGTTTCCTTGAATAGAACTCTCTTGCGAATGGGAAAGGTAGTAGATTGTAGCTGGAAATAGTAAAGTGTGTA
Organism: Acer campestre; assembly: GCA_954870605.1. Lineage (NCBI taxonomy): Eukaryota > Viridiplantae > Streptophyta > Magnoliopsida > Sapindales > Sapindaceae > Acer > Acer campestre. The sequence continues at coordinate 35,091,826 of OX940804.1, read as the reverse complement.
TTGAGATGGTTTCAAAGAAGTCATGTATAACAACTTCAACAATAACACCATATCATCTCTAAGTATTCTTTCATCTTTAAAAGTATTATTTCTATCCGATAACAAATTGAAAGAAATAGTTGATCTTCAAGTTGAGTTTCATTTTTACCTTTTCTCACTTTTACCGACTCAATTGACTCTTTTTCAAATTGTTGGTTGTGACCAAAAACAAAATCCATTAGTATTATTATGAACAAAAAATATATTATTTTCATATGATGCTTCTTAGTTCTTACTGACATTCTTTGTATTCATTTCAGAAATAGATTCCCATAACAAATTACTGTCCCTAAACTTGATGAGAAATGAGATTAATAAAATTGTGTTTCCCAAAGGTATTGACAAAAGCAAAACTTGATTATTTCCATCAATGAAGGACCACATTTTAATAATTAGGAAAATTCTCTTTCAAAAAAATAAAAATGTTATTGGCCAAAAACTGAAGTAAATATATGAATATATGATCATGTTTTGTTAATTGTTTAGTATGTATTTTCCATTGACTTTTTTTTCTTCTAACAGAAATAATTTTTGGTTTGTTTAATCGTTTTTTAACGATAAGGACCAACAACTGTTCTACGGGAAACAAAATCTTATTTTTTTTTTAAGACAAATCTTAAATCTGAAAATGAATGTTTGTGGACTGTGGAACCTTTTTGTCGCTTTTGGAAACAAGAGGATTTCTTCAATTCGAAATCAAACAACAGTATGAAAATATGTGATAAATATTTTTATTTATTTTTTCTCTCACAACCTTTTATATTAAAAATCTCCACACAAAATAAAAAATAAAAAATCATCGTCATATTTTTCCTCTTCTATATTCACTCCAAATTAAAAACTTATAAATTATGAAGAATTTTCTTATAAAGTTTGAAAATATTATTATCTAATGATTAGGTCCTCGATCTCTGTAACAATATACATAGTAGAAATGATGGGAAATAACACTCTTTTTATGATGAATTTTGAGAGTATCACTAATTTAATAAGTTAAGTTTAAATGACACTAATGGACTAAAATACCCTCATTTCCTTCTTTTATTACGTTTGTGCCATTTTTAGGTTTTTTTTTCTTTTCAAAAACCTCCATTGATGGAGTACCAATAGAGGTCCTCTATCAATGGAGATAACGACCTCCATTGGAGGTTTCAATGAAGAAGATGAGAAAAAAAATTGAAAATTTTCATTTTTGCCCAATAAGTCTCGGAAATTACAAATATACTTAATAAGTCTCGGAAACTACCTGATAGGTCTCGGTAACCACGTGATAAGTCTCGGAAAAAGTGTTAGACTTATTTGTGTGAGTGTGTTTTAAGGGTATTTTTGTCAGATCCACACTTTGAGTTCTATTAAAACTTAAGTTAAGTTGATAATAGTATTAAAACTCACTCTTTAAAGAGTGTTATTAAATTTTCGAACCCCATATTGGTGACCATCATATTTTATCAACTTTAGATGGGTTATTTATCTGTCAAAGTTTCTATGTAATTTAATGGACTAAACTTTATTGATAGTAAAATTACTTCAAAAGACATCGATCTCATTTATTTTGGCGGTTGTTTATTTGTTTTAGAGAATTTAGAGAATGATATAATTAGTTTAAATTTCAAAATAATTGAGATAGTTTATGAAAATAAGTTATTCTCATGTTACATGTTTGAAGTTGAGTAACTTGGAATTCTTGGATTTAAGTGGTAACATCTTCAACAATAACATCTTATCATTTCTAAGTGCACTTTCATCGTTAAAAGAATTATATCTAAATGATGTTGGGTTGAAAGGATCCACTGGTGTATATATATAATTAACTCACTTCTCCTCTTTTTTATCTTTCTTTATAGCAACCAACTTTGATTTGCTTTGCTTTCAATAGCTTATTTTGGAATTTTTCATTAACTCCATTTAACTCTTATCAGAAATTTTTGATTCTCTAAGCAATTTAGAGATATTGGACATGAGCCACAATCAAATAAATAAATTACTGATTAAACAAAATTTGATTACTTAAAAAATGGTGGTTTTGTCTATCCAATTAATTAGTTCCATAAATCACTACTGTTTCCTGCAGGTTTGAAGAACTTGTAATCCCTTCAACTAAGCAATGTCAGCGTTGATGATGGAAGCGCCCTATTGCAATCATTAGGGTCGTTGCCATCTTTGAAGAAACTTGATCTTAGCTTTAATACTTTTAGTGGAATAATGAGTACTCAAGGTATGTATGCTAGATTGTGTCAACTTCCATTATTAATTCCCAAAATCTTCCATATATTTAAGTAAAGTTATTGCTCTTTTTCAATTATAGAGTTGCATAATCTTACTGACCAACCTGAAAGAGTTGACCATGTGGGGTTCTTCTCTCCATATAAGTCTTCTTCAAAACATTGTAGCTTTCACTTCCCTTGAAGAATTGTTCATGCCGGCTTGTCAAGTGAATGGCATCTTGGGCACAAAAGGTAAAAATAATCATCCCTGAATTTTTTAATATTATACCCATACATATTATGAATTAGATTTCTTTTACGAAGAGGCAACAAATATATTTTCAGTGGTGTTTCTTATTTCTATTAACCAGCTGGTCTACTAATAGTGGTTTTCCCTCTTTTATTAATAAATCTCTCTTAAGTAGCTAGTGTCTTATACTCTTATAGCTTAGATTTTATTTAATAAAAAAAAATTACGAGTATTTTATTACTTTAAAATCTTATAATAATTTTATAACAGTGATAGGGAGAATAATATATATTATATGTTAAATTGAAATTTTCAACCAACGGCCCAATGTGGCTCGGTTAATTATTGAGATAAAATGGGCAAATTAAAGTTCATTACATTTAAAAGCCAGATGTTAGCAATTAACAATAATATTTGGCATTTGGGTTATCGTCCAATTTAGCGTAAATTTAATTTTGTGGCAGTAGAATTGTCTAATTTGAAGAATTTGAAATATCTGAACATGGATTATACTAATCTTAACATCAACATTCTACGTAACATTGAACCATTGGACCATTGACTTCTCTTAAGTTCTTATCATTAGGAAGTTGTAAATTGGAAGGCACATTACCTGATCAAGGTTAATAATCTCTCTTTCTTTGATGACGTAAATTATCCAGTAACTCTAATTTGTGATTGAAAATTCCTTCTAAGCAACTTATGAGGTCCTGACAGAGTTTAAAAGTTTTTTGCAATAATGCCAGACTAACTCCATTCTTACTATGTCATGATTTCCTGTTGTGCGGGAGTAGAATTTAGAAATGGCTAAAAATCTCAATAGTAGATTGTCGGAGTTAGCAAAAATGTCTTTTTAGAGGGATCGGATTGAAAATGTACTCAGTTGAAATAAATTGGCAGAGTGCGACATATTAGTAATTCCGCAATGAACACAACGGGAGAAAACCCCAAATTCTATGTCCTAACCCGAAACCATCCCGAGAACCTACCCAACCCGAAGCCATCACGGTTGTGGCCGTCCGCTCGTCAGCAACCGGCGACCGTCCACACCCATCTCCAGCACCAACTATTTCTTCACTTCCTGCTCAAAGGTAAATCTTTCTCATCTTCATGCTCCAGTTCATTCTTCATGCAAGTATTCAGTTTATTATATTGTTTGTTTTTTCATATATGTGGATTTTTTGTGATCAAAGATGATGATTTTGGTTTTGTTTTAGTTGTATTGTGTAAGCTTTTGGTGGGTTTGTGATATAATCATGGTATCAGATGAAAAGTTGTCAGATTTCATTTGATCTTAGCTCTTGTGACTGTTTATATGCTTGATTTCGTTCATATTTATACACCATTAATTTAAAGGCTATTTGAAAGGGAAATTTAAAGGCTATTTGAAAGGGAAATTTGGTTCAAAAGTGCCATTTTTTTAGTTTGATGTTGTAGTATAATATTCTGACCATATGATGAACTCTTCCATATATGTCTTCTTCCTTAGATTGTGTTTATATCTGTCAATGGGACCTCAAAGTATTTCTACAATAGTGACATATGTTTTTGTTTTATGATATCATTAAGTGACACATGCTTTTGTTTTATGGGACCTCAATGAATTGCTGGTAAAAAGAGGAAGAAACCTTGAGGAAAAAAGACCCACAAGTCCAATAAAAATGAACCTGGAACCAAAATTGACGAAGGAGAAGTAGAAATAGAAAGAAAAGAAGAAAACTAAAAGAACATATAATGGCCATATTAATCTCTTGTAAACTGCAACATTAGTAGCTTCTAGATAGAAAGTAGTCAAGTGTATTAAGATGGATCGCATTGCATTTTGTAACATTTCAAATTCTTGTGCAAATTTGTGTGGAAAAATGGACTAGCATCCAAAAAACAATCACTTTCCAATGGACATATCATAAATTGATATATGTCTACTAAATAGTATTTTACTCTTGACTTTGTCAATCTGGTTTCACAACCCACATAATGTGACTTACCATATATTATTATGGGCTGATGAAGATTTATGGTCGTCTCTAAATTTAAAAAAGAGTACTAAAGAAATTTTAGAATGAATTACATTATTCTTTTCATTTGATACCTTTTTTTTTTTTTTTTTTAACTTTTTAGCATTTGACATGAAATCCATATCAATGAGACTGTAAATTGGAATCGTGTCCTCCTCCATACCCAATTTACTGGAACATTAATTGTTGAGGAAAGCAAGTGTACTGCTTCACTTTATTTGTTAATATATTGTCCAAAATGTTCGATATATCAACAAAACAACGGCTGTTGTTTTCCTTTATCAGTGATATATCAACAAAGAAGGTTAATTTGTTGAAGAATCCATCCATCATCCATGTGATTATAAATAATATACTAGCTACTCTCTTGCGTGTTACAGCATAGGAGATTCCTGGTGGAAAATAGTCAAGTGTGTAAAGATGGTATCAAAGCAACCATGGATGTGGGTATGGCTACTATTGGTTCTTGTTTCATTAGAAACAAGGTGGAGTGAGGGATGTTTGCAATAAGAGAGATTTGCTCTCTTGCATCTTAAACCTTTCTTCAATGACCCTTACGGTCTTCTAAATTGGGTTGAGGGAGATCACTGTTCAGATTGTCGTCAGTGGGATAGGGTTGAGTGCAACCATACCACTGGAAAACAAGGAACTATTTATAGAAATTTCAAACTGAATAAATCATTACTTTCATAGGTTTGTGGACATAAATCTGCTCTGATGACTTGGTCTACTCTAATCTGCGTGCAACTTACATACATATGCTCCTATAGCTTAGATTAGGCCTGCTCTATTCTGTTGTGCAACTTACACACACTTGCTCTTGTTGGTTAGGCCTGTTCTACTATGCTGTGCAACTTACACATACACACTTGCTCTTGCTCTTGTTGGTTAGGCATGCTCTACTTTGCTGTGCAACTTGCCAATAAAAAAAGAAAAAGAAAAATGGTCTTACATAGTTTCAAAAAAATAATAATAATAAAGAAAATTTGTTGAAGAAGAGATTCAAGTTTGTTATAAATACTCTAGAGCCATTAATCTCTTGTAAACTGCAACATCAATTAGTAGCTTCTAGCTAGATAAAGTAGTCAAGTGTATTAAGATGGGGTCAAAGAGGTTGTTGACTTGTTGGTTTGGGTTGTATTATTTTTTATTACATTACAAGGGAAGTGGAGTAAAGGGTGTTTGGAACAAGAGATATTTGCTCTCTTGCAACTTAAGCCTTTCTTCAATATTCTTTATTATCTTCAAAATTGGGTTGAGGGAGATCACGATTCAGATTGTTGTCAGACTTGAGAGTAACCATACCACTGGTAGACTCATCTCACTCAATCTTGTTTATACAAGGAATGAGAAATTGGGAGAATGGTATCGAAATGCTTCTTTGTTTTCTCCCTTCCAACAACTAGAGACGCTATACTTATATGGCAATTCTATTGCTTCTTGTGTTGAGAACCAAGGTCTATTGCCTCTCATGCGTCCTTATAAATATTGCAGTATTATTTTAGTGGAAACTTTAGTTCAATATTTCTGATTCTCTTAAATATTACATGAATCATTTGTGACACAAGCCTCTCATACTTGTGTTATATATATTATGAACAATTTCCTTGCAGGTTTTGAGAGTTCAGCACCCTGTCTGCAATCTCGAGGTCTTTGGCATAATCTGAGATGACATACCAGTCTCTCAAGTCTCATATGTTCATGTTGATTTATTAGGAGGATTTAACCATAATAATTCATTATTATTTTTAAATGGCTGCTTTGAAGAATGTTTAGAAAACTATAATAATGGGCTTGATTGGTTAGCAAAATATTCTGATGTTACAGGTTTTGACAAGCTATCTAGATTGAGAAATTTGGAACTAATGGATTTAAGTCTTAATATGTTTAACAATAGCATCTTATTGTCTCTAGGTGCTATTTCCTCACTGAAAAGTTTATCTCTGTCAGATAATAGATTGAAAGAAACTGTTAATATGTCAGGTAGTTAAGCTAGCTTCTGTTCTCTCTCTCTCTCTCTCTCTCTCTCTCTCTCTATCTAGTTTTTTGTGATATTTTTTCAGTAACCTCTGTTTAACACTTCCCAGGATTAAACTCTTTAAGCAATTTAGAGTTTCTGGACATGAGTCACAATGAGATTGACAAATTTGTGTTTCCTGAAGGTACTTGTGTTAACAAATTTAATTTGCAGTTGCTTGAAAAGGTACTTGAAGATAGATTTGTTTCTATGTATGTTTTCACTTATTGTGGTAATACAGGCTTGAGCAAATTGAACACTTATAATCTAGAGTGTCAGCATTGACTTCGGAAGCACCCTATTACAGTCACTGGGGTCGTTCCCATTGTTGGAGACACTTGAGCTATAATAATTTTAGTGGAAAAAAAAAAAGTACCAGAGGTAAAAGTCTATGACTTTGAATTTCCATAATTTCCTATAATTCTCCATATAACTTCATTTATATATAGTTCGATTTTTGAACAGAGTGCTTGCGTAAATTGACCAACATAAAGGAATTGATCTTGGAAGAATATTCTCTCCATATAAGCCTTCTTGAAAGCATTGCAGCTCACATTCCCGCGAAAGTTTGAAGATACTGAATTGTGAAGTCAATGTCATCTTAAGTATTCAAGGTAATTATCTCTATTGTGTTTTGTGTAAGCAAGTAATTGTAAAAGTGACATTAAACATTGATTACTAAGATTAATGGGTCAATTCAATTCCAATCTGTTTTCACATAAACAACAAGATATGAAATAAAATTTCCTTTTGTTATAATCTTATTCAGCTTAAAATATCATTTCTTGAATTCAATGTATTTTCATGTTTGTAGATTTACCCAATTTCCAGAATTTGAAATATTTCATTGTATTCAAGAAGTACTCTCAATATCAGCTTTCTTCATATAGTTGGACTGATGCCTTCTGTTGAGTTCTTATCATTACATAATTGTTGGACTGATGCCTTCCCTTTTTGTAGTAAATTAAATATTTTTAATTAGAATAATTTTTCATTGAAGAATGTACTGTATTTTTCAGGCCTATATGAGTTGGTGCATCTCAAAGAGTTATATATCGACTCTAATGATCTAAGGGGTACATTACCTTTGTGTTTTGCAAATTTGACTTAGCTTCAAGTATTAGATATCTCTTCCAATAATTTACTGGGAACATCTCATCGTCTCCAGTAAAGGCTTTGACATCCATCCAAGTACTCGGACTTTCAAATAATCACTTCCAAATCCCAATTTCACAAACCGATTTTCTATCATTCCAAACTCAATCATTTCCATGCTTAGAATAACAGAATATATGCAGACACAGAGTCTCATTCTTAAAATTCCAATTAAATTTTGTCATTCTATTTTCCTGTGGAGATGGTGGTCCAATTCCCAAATTCCTCTACCATCAACATGACTTGCATTTCGTTGATCTCTCCCAAATTCCAATTAAATTTTGTCATTCTATTTTCCAAATTGGTTGTCAGAGAACAACGTAGAATCAGAAGAACTTGTTCTAATCAGTAATTCGCTTTCAGGACCTTATCGGTTGACAAATTCACAAATGTTTTTGTTTACATTCCAAAAGAAGTGGGAGGATTTCTACCAAGCTTAACAACTTTAAAACCTCTCCAGAAATAATTTTGATTGGTAACATTCCCTTTTCAATAGGTGATATGGATCATTGGTGAGTTTGGACTTATCCAACAATAGATTGTCTGGTGAAATACCTGAACACTTGGTAGAGGGTTGCTTCTCCTTACAACTCCTATTGTCAAACTATAGCCTACAGGGTCACATATTCTCAGGACATGTTAATTTGACAAACCTGTCGAAGTTACAACTTGATGGAAATATAACTTTATCGGAAAGACCCCAAATAGCTTGTCTATCATCTCCTTAACAAGATTGTACCTTAGCGATAACCATCTCTCTGGTAGGATTCCAGGTTGGTTGGGAAATATGTCAAATTTGGTGGATATTATAATGCCCAATAATTAATCATCTTTAAGGTCCAATTACATCAAAGTTTTTCCAACTTGACAAGCTTGAAATTCTGAATATTGCAGGAAATGACATCTCAGGTAGTTTACCTTCTTGTTTTAGTCCTTTTTCAATCAAACAAGTTCACTGCGAGATGCATTTTGAAACAGTCCTTTGGTTATACCACATAAATGGAAGCATAGCAAGCAGGATTGGAAGGCTTTTTAAGCTGACCTTCCTTATCTTGAACAATAATAATCTTCAAGGCAAATTAACAACTCATGCCAATTGGACCGACCGGTTCCGCTTGATAGATCTTTCTCATAATAATCTTTCTGGACGTATTCCTCCTTGGCTAAACATGACATTGCTACATAAGAGAGATTATGAAGTTGCAGGTCCAACCGCAGCACTACATAAGAGGGATTATGAAGTTGCTGGTCCAAATATAAATTACTCCGTGTATAAGAATTCTACAAATAATTCTCAAATTAGAAAGGAAGAAACTATAGAATTCATAACAAAGACTATATCTTACTTTTACCGAGGAAAAATTCTAACCTACATATAGACCATCTTATAAATTAAGAACAGTTCTTTTTATAAATCCTTATTTACGATGAACATTATAGTTTGATATGGTTGAAAAATGGATGTCATCCTTCTACTATTTTGTTGTAGACCATCTTCCTAAGGGATTCTGCAGCTGCTAGCTGAAATGTAGTTTTATAATATTTTTTAATTTTTAATGATTTTTCTGTTTCTAAAGTTGTGTTTTATACATAAACTTTTCTTGAGTTGAGTTGTCAACCTGGTTGCTACCATTCAAGCAGGAGAAAATGGTATTGTTGAGTTATTTGATGGTGTCATAAAGAGGTTGGTCTTGGCTTATTAAACAGGCCCAAACCAACTCCTTCAAAACGCACAGCATCACTAATTGACGTGGCAGCTGGCGAATTTGCATGGCCAATTATGAAACAGCTCTTGTGAATCTAAAGTGGCTCTTTTACCCCTGATTTCTCCATAATTATGCAATCTTTCAGAAACTTTCCAATTCACCTGAAATACTCGTTTACAACATTAAAAACCCGGTTTTACCCTAGAAATAAAAACAAAATAATAGGAAATGAAGGCCTAAAACAAGTATAAAAATAGTGTGATCACGCACCTCTTCGGCTTTAAATAGGGAGGATTTGAAATTTGCATTTGTTAGGTATCTGATGAATTTAAGCCCAATTATATTGTGTAGAGAACCAAACAAACAAGGTCCATTAAAGATGAACCACAACACTCAACTTCACTGAGCAGAGGCCCACTCAACCATGTTATTGAATCTGATATATATAGCCCTCGTGAATCATGATTAATGTCAACTATGATATGAGTGATTTTTTTTTTATTTTTTTTTTTTTAAGTATTACAAGTTACAACTATTACAATATAACGGGACAACACATATGCGCCCTGGATAACTACTCTCACAAATCGGGAGATAACTCCTCACACATGTTTATAAAATGCATATTGTGGGACACAAACCCCTCACCACCACTGGAAGAGAGGTGCACTACCATTTTTGCTAAGAAGTGATGTGCGAGTGATTTATATTTTAACTCATTTATATTACTTTCAAATTTATAATTAAGTTTTCTTTATTTTCTATTTTTTTTTAAAACAGCCTACTTTATTAAAATTTATAGTTTAGGTACTTACTCATAGGAAAAATATAGGAAAACGTTTAAGAAATATTTTCTAGAAGCAAAGTCTCTTAAAACCTCTGTGGAAAAAAATGCAAACTAAATTCCAAGAAATCAAAAAAAAAAAAAAAAAAACTTTGAACACTTTCTTCCTAGACTTAAATAGTAGAAAAGCTCAAACCGTGTTATATGCTTTCAGAAAAATGAATTTGTACAAGTAATGGCATGCCAGACTTGTCAATTAAGATTGCTAGCTGTTAAATGTTAATCAAGTTAAACTTTTTCTTCGATATCATTTCCAACTCCGACAATACGTTAGACACTACAACATCATGAGAAAACCAAACAAATTCATATAACTTTACAAGAAATTTCAGAATAGAAAATTTGATCATCTTTTTCCTAGAGTTGCCAATAGAATAGATTCTACATACCGTGTTATATCTTTTTGGAAAATTGACTTTCTACAAGTTGTGACATGCTTTACTTGTCAAGCTTGTTACTATCAATCCAAACTTTTTCCTTGATAACAAGTCAGAATCATCCTCAACTCCAATAAATCAATAATACATTAGACACAAATTCAAAGTAGGGATAGTTTTTGGGGTAGATGCAAATTCAAAGTCTCATCTAAATTGGAAAATAGTACTAAACAAACTTTAAATCCATTTGATCCCCTATCACTGGTAGAGCTTGAAACCCCATTATTTGCTCTCATGAATTGGAATGGAAGCTACATATCATTAAATAAAAACATGATCTTTTAATGTGGAGAAAAAACGTTGTAATTGCGGTAAAACTTTTTCATTGAATATTGACTAATCAAGAAAATTTGGTAATATAACTTGAATATTCAATATTCAATATTCAAAATTTGGTAATATAACTTGAATATTCAATATTCAATATTCAATAAAACGTTGTCAATAAAGCTTGCTGTTAATCAAGTCAAACTTTTTCTTCGATATCATTATCAAGTCAGAATCATTTCTAACTCCGAGAATACGTTAGACACTAAACATCATGAGATAACCAAACTAATTCATATAACTTACAATAAATTTCAGAATAGAAAATTTGATCATTTTTTTTCCTAAATGTCTACATACCGTGTTATATCTTTTTGGAAAATTGAGTTAGTACAACTACAAGTGGTGCCATGCTTGACTTGTCAAGCTTGTTGCTATCAATCCAAACTAATTTTCTTTGATAACAAGTTGGAATCATCCTCAACTCCAATAATAAATTAGACACAAATTCAAAGTCTCATCTAAATTGGAAAAGAGTACTAAACAAACTTTAGATCTATTTAATCACCTATCACTGGTAGAGCTTGAAACTGCATTATTTGCTCTCATGAATTGGAATGGAAGCTACATATCACTAAAAAAATATGATCGTTTCATATGGAGAAAAAATGTTGTAAGCTAAGTGCGGTAAAACTTTTGCAAAAGCTAGCTAGCAGACATAGTTTTTATTATAGATTACTACTATTTCACACAACTTTTTGCTACATAATCATCGGCAAATAATCTAAATTTCAGGCAAAAAAAAAAAAAAAACATAATTTTTTAAAATATTTTTCATAGTTTATTCCGGTCCGGTTCTTCTGCCCACCCCTAGTTATACGTAAGGGTAAGACGCCAATTCAAAGTCTTCTACAACATGCATGTGTGGAAAAATGAACTAGCATCCAATAAATACAAAATTGTGATCACTTTCATTGGGAATATGATATGTCTACCGAATAGTATTGCTTGACTTCTTCAATCCAATTGCTATCAATAGAAACTTATCTCTCTTTATCAGTTCAAAATCATCTATAGCCACATAACTTTAAGTGACATATATATACTTCATAAGAAAGATATTTGTTTATTAGATATAACCACACTCCATTAATTTGAGAATCATTAAGTTCAAAAATATATTGAGAAATAAGATAAATTAAGGGATTAGAAAAGGATATATAGCAATAATTAAGAGTTGAATTAATTGTTCAATATACAATTTTCATTTAGAAAAGAAAAGAAAAAACACAATATTATCTAATAACTTGCTCCTCAATTGAATAAAAGAAGAGAAATCATAAACGGTTAAAAGGGTAGTAAGAAGTATTTGAGATGATGAGACATTGATGTGCGGAAAAATGCAATAACTTCCAAGAAATTGGAAATTTTGATACATTTTCTATGGACATCGTTTAATTGATATCTATTAGTGTCTTTATGCTTGACTTTTGTTCGGGTCAAGTACCACAATTAATCCTCAAATAAATCAAGGTTACTGCAATATATGGTAGAGTCAAAATGGACATCACAAATTAACAATCACATTCAAATTACAAGGATAATTATGTTATTATAACAAATATGACAAGAAAAATCAGCTTAAAAACTTAGGAACAAATTAATTGAAATTAATAAAAGGTAATAAGGTTGGTTAATTTTTCAACTTTTTCTTATTTATATAAACCACTTTTACATCGGAGATGCTCTAAAGTGTGAGATGTTCTAAGTTAAGTGTGCTTGGTCCCTTTTTGTTTTTGGTTTTCATTTGTGGTCTTCTTGTTTATGTGCTAGCCTTTGTTTTGTTCTGTTTTCCTGGGTGGCAGCTGTTTCTGTTTCGGGTCCTGTTCTCTTCTGTTTCTGGCTTTGGTCTTTTGTTGGACTGTGAGGCTGTTTGCATCTTCCTTTGGTGTTTTCTTTTGGCTTTCTAGGTTCTCTTGAATAAACTTGCTTTTCAAAAAAAAAAAAAAGTTAGTGTGAAATGTGTGTGCGAGAGAAGAACATGTATGGTTTCCAATTTCCAGGAAAGCGTGTTTTTCTTTTGGTTGAATGCAAGGCTGAAAATAATTACAAATTAATAATCGCATTCAGATTATGAGAATAATTATGTCATTATAACAAATATGATAAGAAAAATCAGCTTAAAAACTTAGGAACAAATTAATAGAAATTAATAAAAGGTAATATGTAAGGTTAATTTTTCATCTTTTTTATTTATTTATATAAATCACTTTTAGATCGGAGATGTTCTAAGTCAAGTGTGATCACTTTCTTCCTAGACTTAAATAGTAGAAAAGCTCAAACCATGTTACATGATTTCAGAAAAATGAATTTGTACAAGTAGTGGCATGCCTGACTTGTTAATTAAGCTTGTTGTTAATCAAGTCAAACTTTTCCTTCGATATCAATATCAAGTCGGAATCATTTCCAACTCCAAATAATACGTTAGACACTAAAACATCATGAGATTACCAAACTAATTCATATAACTTACAAGAAATTTCAAATTAGAAAATTTGATCATTTTTTTCCTAGACTTACCAATAGAATAGCTTCTACATACCGTGTTATATCATTTTGGAAAATTGAATTTCTACAAGTGGAGACATGCTTGACTTGTCAAGCTTGTTGCTATCTATCCAAACTTTTTCTTTGATAACAAGTAGGAATCATCCTCAACTCCAATAATACATTTGAAACAAATTCAAAGTAGGGACAGTTTTGGGGTTAATGCAAATTCAAAGTCTCATATAATTAGTTGGAAAAGAGTACTAAACAAACATCATTTTTTCAAAAAATATTTTTCCATAGTTTATTCCAGTCTCGGTTCTTTCGCCCACCCCTAGTTATACATAAGGGTAGGACGCCAATTCAAAATCTTCTGCAACATGTGTGGAAAAATGGACTAGCATCCAATAAATACAATTTTCATTTAGAAAAGAAAAAAAAAAAGAAAAAAACAATATTATTCAATGGAATAAAAGAAGAGAAATCATAAACTATTAAAAAGGTAGTAAGAAGTATTTGAGATGATGAGACATTGATGTGTGGAAAAATGCAATAACTTCCAAGAAATTTGAAATTTTGATACCTTTTCTATGGACATCGTTTAATTGATAATTTGATATCTATGAGAGTCTTTATGCTTGACTTTGTTTGGGTCATTCACTGCAATTAATCCTCAAATAAATCAAGGTTACTACAATATATGACAGAGTTAAAATGGACATCACAAATTGACAATCACATTCAGATTATGAGAATAAAAATCAGCTTAAAAACTTAGGAACAAATTATTAGAAATGAATAGAAAGTAATATGTAAGGTTAATTTTTCTTATTTATGTTTAAATGCTGAGACTTTGGAAAGTGAACAGTTAATTATATGCCATTCTTCCAATTGAATTTAAGGGCATTTAAAATGAAAAAGTTATTTAAATGCCGGAACAAAATGAAGTGTATTTAGAATTTTTTAAAATTTAAGATTTTTGGACGGAGTTTCTTTAGAAAAAGGAGTGTTAAATGATAAATTTGGATTGTAAGGAGAAAAATATAAGAGTGGCCCTAACGGTCTATTTCTATCCCACTTTTTAAAATTTTGATTTAATTAAATAAAACTAAATGTTTTTATTAATTTTTTTTGATTTATTTCCAAAACTACACTGTTTACTTTTTTTTTTTTTTTTTTTAAAGGATAATTACCTTGGTAGCCATTAATTTTGGTCACCACTATCAAAATAGCCATTTGTATATACCCTTATGTTAGAGGGGTTTGTAGGTGAGAAAGATTATAATATATATATATATTTATATGATGGTTCTCTAGTAATGACGTCATGAAATTATAAGTTAAGGACGTCCAACCACAGCCACATGTTCACATTGGGTATGGGTATTTTTTAATGTGGAGCTGTGGGCCCAATGTGAATGTGAGGTTGTGGTTAGACGTTTTGAAATTATAAAGTCATGACGTCCTTACTAAAGAACCACCGTGTGTGTGTATATATGGCCCGCGAATCATGCTACAGAATCTGATTTATGGCACGCGAATCATGATTAATGTCCAACTATGATATGAGTGATTTACATTTTTTTTTAAGTATTATAAGTTAGAGCTATTACAATACGACTATCAAGATCTACTAAAATCAAACAATATATATACGGCTCAGATAACTACTCCCACAAACCGGGAGAAAACTCCTCACACATACTTGTAAAATGCATATGGTGGCACTCAAACCCTTCATCACCACCGGAAGTGAGGTGTACTACCATCTCTGCTAAGAAGTGATGTGCTAGTGATTTACATTTTAACTCATTTATTATTACGTTCAAATTTATAATTAAGTTTATTTTATTTTCTTATTTTTTTTAAACAGTTTAGTTTATTAAAATTTGTAGTTTAGTGTACCTACTCATAGGAAAAATATAGGAAAACGTTTAAGAAATATTTTCCTAGATGCAAAGTCTTCTAAAACCTCTGTGGAAAAAATGCAAACTAAATTCCAAGAAATCAAAAAACTTTGATCACTTTCTTCCTAGACTTAAATAGTAGAAAATTAAAACTCAAACCGTGTTATAAGCTTTCAGAAAAATGAATTTGTACAAGTAGTGGCATGCCAAACTTATCAATTAAACTTGATGCTAATCAAGTCAAACTTTTTTTTCGATATCATTGTCAAGTCGGAATCATTTCCAACTATGACAATACATTAGACACTAACACATCATGAGATAACAAAACTAATTCATATAACTTACAAGAAATTTTAGAATAGAAAATTTTATCATTTTTTTCCTAGACTTGCCAGTAGAATAGCTTCTATGTGTACTGTGTTATATCTTTTTGGAAAGTTGAATTTCTACAAGTGGTGACATGCTTGACTTGTCAAGTTTGTTGCTATCAATCCAAACTTTTTCTTTGATAACAAGACGGAATCATCCTCAACTCCAATAATACATTTAAAACAAATTCAAAGTAGGGACAGTTTTTGAAGTTAATGCAAATTCAAAGTCTCATCTAAATTGGAAAAGAGTACAAAACAAACATAATTTTTTTTAATATTTTCCACAATTTATTCTGGTCTCGATTCTTCTACCCACCCTTAGTTATACATAAGGGTAAGACGCCAATTCAAAGTCTTTTGCAACATGTGTGGAAAAATAGACTAGCATCCAATAAATACAACTTTCATTTAGAAAAGAAAAAAAAAATCAATATTATCTAATAATTTGTTCTTCAATTGAATAAAAGAAGAGAAATCATAAACTATTAAAAGGGTAGTAAGAAGTATTTGAGATGATGAGACATTGATGTGCGGAAAAATGCAATAACTTCCAAGAAATTTGAAACTTTGATACCTTTTCTATGGACATCGTTTAATTGGTATCTATTAGAGTCTTTATGCTTGACTTTGCCCGAGTCAATCACTACGATTAATCCTCAAGTAAATCAAGGTTACTACAATATATGACAGTTAAAATGGACATCACAAATTAACAATCGTATTCAGATTATGAGAATAATTATAACAAATATGACAAGAAAAATCAACTTAAAAACTTAGGAACAAATTAGTAGAAATGAATATAAGGTAATATGTAAGGTTAATTTTTCTTATTTATGTTTAAATGCTGAGACTTTGGAAAGTGAATAGTTAATTATATATACCATTCTTACAATTGAATTTAAGGGTATTTAAAATGAAAAATGTATTTAAATGCTGGAACAAAATGAAGTGTATTTAGAATTTTTTTTAAATTTAAGATTTTTGGATGGAGTTTGTTTAGAAAAAGAGTCTTAAAAGATAAATTTGGATTGTAAGGAGAAAAATAAAAGAGTGGCCCTAACGGTCTATCTATGTCCTACTTTTTAAAATTTTCATTTAATTAAATAAAACTAAATGTTTTTAGAGAGCTTCTCCTTATAATCCACAAATTATCTATTTATACTCCAATTTTTATTTTTATTTTTATTAATGACAAGTTAAACCTGAATAAAAATTACTAAACAAGACAAAAAAAATTCTAAAAACACTCCAAACTAATTAATTTATTAACAAATGAAATTCTCTCTCCTAAATCGTTAGATTAAATATTATGTATTAAACTCTCTTTTCTAAATCTGTTATTACCATATTAAACACTCTCTTAATTACTCTCTCTCTCTCTCTCTCTCTCTCTCTCTCCCTCTCTCTCTCTCTCTCTCTTTTTTCAAAAAAAAAATCCTATCTCCATACTTTCTCGATCAATCTCTGATTAATAGTTAAAGAAGAGTAGGAAGAAGAAAATCTTCCTTGGTGGCCTTGGTGGTCCAAGGCTTGGGATGAAAATCTCAAGTCCTTGGTTCTACTCTTGGCAATTACATTGTGGCCAGCTATCATGGCGCTAGCTCAGCTAGTGGAAGGACGGGCTTGGAGCACGGATAATTCTCAGGTCAGCGATTCAAATCCTACCCAGATAAAGGTGAGTTCTGATTTACCCGCTTGCATCTTAATGTGGCCGAGGGTAAGCTGAGGTTTCCTATCTGTCCTACTCCATAACATCCAACAAATAGACCGTTAGAATCAACAAGTTGGCTATGGGTGTGTCATGCAATTGGGGGGGACAGGTAGATAGGTGCCTAGACAAAGTCTGGGATCCTCAATACTAAAAAAAAAAGTTAAAGAAAAAAAAAACTTATGAATTTTTTAGTTTTTTACTAATAGTAATATATATATATATATATGTATGTATGAAAACTTGATTTGTTTCAACTATATTCAATTAAACTCAGAATCTCTAAGACTAATGAAAGAATTAAAGTTCTATAGACAATCATATATCTACAAAAGTAACAAAAACCATTTTTATATTTCGATTTTTTTTTTAATAGGGTGCTTTTTTTATTTATTTATTTATATACATATATACGGTTCCTAAAAATCAAGCTCATTCATAAGTTTTTTTTCTTTAACTGTTAGTCTTGCTTGAGAAAGAATGGAGATAAGAAGTTAGAGATATGTATTGGAGGAGAGAGTGTTTAATATGTAATATCTAATCTAATGATTTAGGAAAGATAATTTCTTTTTTTAATAATTTAATTCAAACAAAATTACTCATCGGATGAATCCAAAGGCTACGATGGTTCGTCCTAACCTTTATTAAAATCAAATGGGGAGTCTTTAGAAATTTATTTTTTAAAACTGAGTGTCTTTAGAATAGGAATGTCAAAAGATAAAAAGGATAATCTTATAACAAAAGGAAGTGTCTTTAGAATTTTTTTTTAAATTTAAATATAAAGAATGAAGTGTCTTTAGAAAATAAGTGTAAAAAGAAAAAATTGGATTATCAAAAGAAGCTCTCATGTTTTTATTATTATTTTTTTATTTATTTCCAAAACTACCCTGTTTATTTATTTTTTAAACTTAATACACCCCATTTTTGATCTCTTTATCTCTAATCTCTGTATACGTCTCTCTCACCTCTATTGAACGATTTATTTCTTCATCTTTTTTTTAATTTATTTTAAAAAAAAAATTCTTCTTCTTATTTCATGTTGGAAAAGAAAAAAGAAAAAATAACGGGTTACTTCAACACAACGACAGCTTGATATCATTCTAAAGAAAAAATTAACTTCAAACTTACTTCTTGAGAAGAAATTATTTCCATATGCTTAATATCATTCTCAGACAATTCTTGTAGATGCTTGATATTATTGTCGGACAATTCTTGCAGATGTTTGATTTCATTCTCAGACTCTTCCATAATATTTTGTATGTGTGTAAGAAACAAATTTTATGGTTTAAGAGTTAAGAATTTTATTTTTTCAAGAAATGGATTAGAAGAACGTGGGTTTTTTTTTTTTTTTTTCTAGAAAAGGAATGTGGGGTTTTAATAAATTTACTTTGTAGAAGATTTTTTTTTTCTTTCTTAAATTATGTCTCTTTAATAATTTTGGTAAATGAAAAAAAAAATACTATATAATAAAAAGTGACGCATAAATAGACCGGTATTGTGTGCTAATAGCACCACTTAAAATAAAATCTTTTTTTTTTTTGTTGTTGGCAACAGTGCCACTTAATTGCTCTTAATACTAAATGACTTAATTGCCCTTGAAGAACAGATACTAGTATACAATTATACAACACAACAGGAGAAAACCCCAAATTCTATGCCGTAACCCGAAACCATCCCGATAACCCACCCAACACGAAGCCATTCTGATTGTCGTCATCCGCTCGTCAGCAACCGACGACCGTCAACACCCATCTCCAACACAACTCCAGTTCCGCTATTTCTTCACTTTCTGCTCAAACGTGTAAATCTTTCTCATTTTCATACTCTAGTTCACTCTACATGCAAGTATTCAGTTTATTATATTGTTTGTTTTTCTTAATTTTCGTATATCAAACATCATGATTTATGTTTTCTTTCAGTTTTAGTGTGTAATATTTTGGTGGGTTTGTGATATAATCATGGTTTCAGATGAAAAGTTATCAGATTTCATTTGATGTTATTTGGTTAACTCTTGTGACAGTTTATATGCTTCGATTTTAAATAATTATAATTATAGTTTGGTAATTCACATATGTTTATATATTTTAAGTGTTCTTGGTTATTTTGTATGTATGCTAAATTTTTTCTAGTAATTTCCCATATTAGTTAAATTGACAAGTATATAACAATCTTGTACGTAATTGGGTTTGATTGATCTTTGATGTTGTGGATTGTGGTTGAGTTTTGATGTTGAAAATTGAACTCAAGTTGAGTTGGGAATCCGCTTTGGATCTAGATTTAGGTGGCATATGTTCCAACCAATAACTGAACTTTAAATTGATACTCTTGATATGTTGAATATTCCAAGTTTATAGTATTTGTCTCCAGTGCTGTTTGTTGTGTTTTGACTTGTTCTTTGTAAACTATAATAAAGGATAAGATTCTTGTGCATGTTGAGCATGTAAGATGTATGTAATAAATTGGTGAGGGATTTTAAAGTTTCATTCAATTCTTGCTGTCTATTTCTTAGATACAAAGGGAAATAGTCATGGCCTAATTGCGACCTATAGTCTGGTAGAAGATAAAGTTTATGGTAACAAAGAAAGCAAACCAGAAAGATTCAGATGTTTTAATAATGCTCTAAAGAGTTTTGATTACCTACTTACTTTAAATACAACTTGGGCTTTTAGGTTTCTTAACCAACTTCAATAGCCAAATTTTAAATACGATTTCTTAAAAGTTTTTTTTTTTTTTTTTCATTTTTATATACCATTTAAAGGCTATTTGAAAATGAAATTTAGTCTGAAAGTGCCATCTTTTTTAGCTTGATATTGTAGTAGAATATTTTGACAATGTGATGAACTCTTATGTACGTCTTCTTCCTCAAATTGTGTTTAAATCTGTCCATGGGACCCCAAAGTAGTTCTAAGATCAGTAACATGTTTTTTGTTTTATGATATTATTAATTGATATTAGTTTGATGTTGTTAAAATCTTGAAGATAACATAGTGCTTTCTCTAATTACCTTCCTTAGATTGTTGAAGATACCATGGAGTTGTTTCTAAAAGGTGGTTGGTACCATAGCCAACACTTTTTCTTGCATACCGTAGCCAATTCCTCAAACTGCGTTATTTGTGTTTCTTGATGATGATTTCTATGACTTTTCAATTAGTTGCCCATCTTGTTCACGCAGGATGGGACATTGTGGCCTTGTTATTTTTTTTAATTATAAAATCTTTGACAATATAATGGAAAACATAAGATAAATTTACAAATAAGGTAAATCCAAAGTCTTAGCGTGGAAAGTTTGCAAACTATATGCTTAAAATGCATACCAAGGATCTGAAATTAAAACTATCATCTTATTTGTAAATGAATCCAAGGTCCACTTACATAACAAGTCTTGGAGTTTGGTCCAATGTCTAATTGCAGAAACGGATTAGGGAATGGATTTGTAAATAAATGCACTGACAGCATTAAATAGGCTGAAAGCAGGAAATAAGAAAGAAATTAAGTCTTTGAACCACAAATCAAACACTCCCCAATTATTTTATAAAACATTATAATAGAGGAAGAACATGTAGAGTTTCTAATTTCCAGGAAAGCGTGTTTTTCTTTAGGTTGACTTATCAAAAATGCCAATTTAGAATGCCAACCATACTTATCAAATAATGCAAGGCTAAAAATAATTACTATCCAAGTGGCCGGACATCACAATCAATCACCCCCCAATTAGCGGTGCCAGCATTGCATGGCAGCCAGTCCCATCAAATCAATAACCCCACAATTAGCAGTGCCTGCACGGTGCGGGTAAAGGAAGAATCGACATTGATTGACTGACCCAATTTCAAATCAAATCTTTTAAGGCCTTGTTTGGTTTTTCCACTTAACACTTAATAGTACTTAATGTGTTTTATTCAGTTATTTTGTTTGATTTTTTAAGTGTTAAAATCACTTAATAAACCCCTAAAATCACTTGTTTTGAAAAGTGAAAATTTTCCACTTTTCTTTTCACTTAACACAAATCCAGTAGAATTTAATATAAATTTTTACTTCCAGAACTATCCTCACTAATTTAATCTATTTCCAAAACTAACCACTTGTTCTATAATTGGTTTTTTTTTTTTTTTTTTTTTTTTTTTTTTTTTTAACATGAAATCTATAAATTATATAATTATCAAAGTTTATTCCAAATCATTTAAATAATATATTATACACATGAAGTAGATTGTTAATAAGAACATACTGATAAACTTCATTTTGTCTGTAATATGCACATGAAGTAACCTATTTATTATTATTATTATTATGTCACTAGTTAAGAGCTTAGTAATTATTAGATTCTATACAATAATATAAATTTGAAATATTATTAATAACTAAATAAATTTATTTTAGAATTAATTTATAGATTAGAGTTGTCTGTAATATATTAAAATGTAAATATATAACAAATAATAATTAGAAGGGCATATATGTAAAAGTATTTATTTTCATATATTTATAACTTAAAAATAAATAAATAAAACAAACAAACAACTTATAACTTATATTCAGTTTTCAGTGAAAAAAACAAACATGTTTTTCAATTTTCAGTTTCAGTCACTATTCAGTTTTCAGTAACATTCAGCACTATTCAGTCTTCAGACAAAAAATCAAACGGGACCTAAATCAAATGTGAAATTTGTGTCCAATTTCCAATATCCAAGAAAGTTTGGTTGACTCGGAGACAACCACACTTGTCAAATAATGCAAGGCTGATAATAATTACAACCCAAGTGGCCAGACATCACGATCAATCACATTGGAAAATAATGCCAACTTATGTGACTTGATCGTATCTTCCTTCTTTATACAATTATACTTAATTTATTTGAGAAACATTGCTAAATACATCATCTTGCAAGTGTGCCGCTTAACATTATTTGCTAACATATGTCCAAAAAATTTTATATATCTACAAAACAACTGCTATTGTTTTTCTAGCAGTGATATAATTAAATGGACATTAAACAAAAAATAAAATAAAATAAGGAAAAATAGAGAATGCTGCTACATTTGACAGTAAACCTGCATATTTCTCTAATTAATTAATTGCTTACACCATAACTTTTAAGAGATTAAGATTATAAATCTTGTATTTATTATTATATTTTCAGGGCTGATTAAAATGGACAGAACAATGCCCAAGCATCAATACTTAATAATATTTAGATAGAGGAAACTGCAGAGAGATTAAAGATATTTTTTAGGTTGACTCCGGCCGGGTCAAGCACAAGTGGTCCTCAAATAAAGAAAAGTTAATACAATCTAATTGGACATCATGTGCACAATTTTATATTTAAATAATTATTAATGCTGAGCCTTTGAAAAGAGAATAGTCAATTATATGTCATTTTTAAAATTGAGTTTAACTAATAAAATAAGCCATCCATGTGATTATAAATAGTCTCTCTTGTTAATTGCAAAGGTAGTAGATTCTACTTGGAAAATAGTAAAGTGTGTATTGAGATGGGTTTAACGCAGCAACTATGGAGGTGGGTATTTGTAGTAGTATTGACTCTTGTATCATTAGAAAGTAGGTGGAGTGAGGGGTGTCTGGAACAGGAGAGATTTGCTCTCTTGCAACTTAAACCTTTCTTCAATACTGTTCACGAACTTGACAGTTGGGTTGATCATAACAATTCAGATTGTTGTCAATGGGATTGGCTTGAGTGCAACGATACCACTGGCAAGGTCATCTCACTCGATCTTTTTGATAAAAGGGGACTGAATTCGGAAATGGGAGAATGGTATCTAAATGCTTCTTTGTTTTCTCCCTTCCAACAACTACATAGCCTTGATTTAAGTTATAATGGGATAGCCGGTTGTGTTGAGAATGAAGGTCTCTTACCTTTGCCTTTAATCCTTGTCTAATTCTTAATTTTAAATATTAATTAATGAATAATTTATTACACTCTACTACGCACTTGTCTATATATTTTAAATAATTTCCTTGCATGTTTTGATCAAATATTACTCTTCTGTAGTCATGGAGTTCGTGAAACACTACTTTCTTCAAGAAAGTATAGATAATAATATAATTAGTTTGATACTTTGATTTACTAATTAATTGATATACCTAATGAAACTGTTTTTTCTCATGTTACAGGTTTTGATAAGTTGTCAACATTGAGCAACTTGGAAGTGCTCTATTTAAATGGAAATAGCTTCAACAATAGCATTTTATCATCTCTAAATACTCTTTCATCGTTAAAAAATTTATCTCTATCTTATAACAAATTGAATGGAATAGTTGATATTCAAGGTAATCTTTATTTTTACCTATTCTCTCTCTCTCTCTCAAAACAATAAGGCTCTAAGTTTGAAGGAAATTGATTTTATCTGACCTTTAATGAAGCTAAAAGTTTGGAATTGGATTCTTTGAGCAAATCATTTTACCCCCTCAAATTGTTGGTAAAGGCAAAAAAAAATCTATTATTTACATGTGATACTTCTTACTGACTTTCTTTGCACCCATTTTAGAATAAGACTGTTATAACAAATTACTGTTTTTTGAATCAAGCAGAAATTAATGAGATTAATGAAATTGTGTTTCCCAAACATATTGAGGAAAGCAAAATTTGATTATTTAATTTCCAGAGGTCATTCATTCATTCCATCACCGAAAGACCCATTAAATCTTTTAATAATTAAATTAATGTTAATAATTAGGAAAATATAACTTTTAACTTGTTATTGGAGAAAAATAGAAGCAAGGGATCGTGCTTTTGTTCATTATTATTTTCTTGACAACTGCTAATTTGTTGGTTAATTTCAGCGGCTGTTTCAGAGATTGTTTAGATTGATACAATTAGTTTAGTTTTCAAATTAATTCTTGAATTAATAGTTTATGTAATAGCTGATTCTCTTCTTACAGGTTTAAGATTGAGTAATTTGGAGTTTCTGGGTTTAAGTGGTAACATCTTCAACAACAGCATCTTATCATCTCTAAGCTCACTTTCATCATTAAAAATATTATATCTCTATGAAGTTGGGTTGAAAGGATGTGCTGATTTATCAGGTTATTAAACTCATTTCTCCTCTTCTTTATCTCCATGTATATATTTACTGTGTTTTTAATAGCTGGATGAGGCAAAACAATTGTTATGCTTCATCTTCTTATATTATTATTATTTTGCTGCTTAATATCTGTTTTATTATGCTTCATCTTCATTTCTCCTCTGTTTTATCTTCATATATATATATATATATATACACACTACTGGAGAATGCATGTGCCAAATCTGTAGTATTACACCTTAAATATAATATATGCATATATATATATATATTATATACGAATATAAATATATTTACGATTTACAATAAAAAATTGTTAGTATTTCTAATGTTGCAATTGAACTTGGAGTTCTTACCAAGATCTGTCTATTAAAGTTACTTTATTTTCATATATTATAACATAATGCCCTTTTCTTTTTTACTTTAAATATATGAGAAAATTTTAAATGGCACGGTCTTATTGTTACTTGATGAGATCCATAAAATTAGATTGCACCAAATTATAGTTTAATAATATATATTTTTGTTCTTGAGATAAATTATGCAATCTCATTGGATGGTCTCACCAAGTGGAAATGAGACCGTCCCATTAAAGATTTTCTTCAAATATATATAATAGCATGATATTTAAAGTTAATAATTTTTATTTTTTTTAAAATAAATAAAAGTCGTTTAACCTATAATTAACTAACTCATACCCATCTTGAATTTTGAATTAAAAGAGTTAACATAATCTTTGTCTTCTTTATCCCCCACGTAACAATTCCATGATTGTTACCTAACCTATTAACCTCACTTAGAAATTATTAAACTAAATAAAATATGCTTCAATTTAGAAGATGATGTTATTTATAAATTCCCATTTTAATCTCATATATTTTAGTGGTCCTCTCTTGTGGGGTTTGTTTATAAAAAAAATTTCAACTCTTATTCCAAGTTTCCAACACAATCTGCCAAGTTTCCAAGAATCCAACGGCAAAGGCAAAAAAAAATTAAAAATTAAAAATTAAAAAATACCACACACACTATCCAAAAAGTACACTCTGCCCAATTTATCTCTCTGTCCTCCTTTTATCTCACTCACTCACGTTTTCTCTACAAACTCTCTCTCTTCCTCCATCCCCATTTTTGCAGCAGAGATGGGTCTTGAGCTTTCACCATTTTTGGACTACATAGATCTCATGCAAACTTTGGGATCTATCCATCCACAAACACCCAGAAAATCAGATCCCATAAACATTAATATTGTTTTTTTTTCTTCCATCTGAAAAAAGAAATCATCTTCTTCGTCAAACGACTCAAACCTACTCGATTGATGGACCAGGTCGATGCATCTAGTCCTCCATTGATGGACCATGTCGCTCCACCAGATCCTTTCCTCTGCCTCGCCATCACCGCCGTCAGTGCAGAGAATATTACAGCTCCTCCACCGAGAATAACCCCATCAACGTTCCATCTCATACACCTTCATCTGCCTCGCCATCAATACCCCATCTGCATCGAATCCTTTCCGCTGTTCTTCATCTCTTCATCATAATTTTTTTTTTAATTTTTTTTTAAATTGATGATGGCTGGATACTTGGATGATATTTGAAGATTGTGGGATTTTTATGGGGTTTTCAATGTGTGTGTTGTGTTAGATTTTGTTGTGTAGTTGATTTTTAAGTTTTTTTTTTTTAAACTTTAATTGAATCTGGGTTGCTGAGTTTAGCCTCTTTTATATATAAAGAATATATATATATTTACTTTGTTTTTAATAGCTGGATGGCAAAATAATTGTTATGCTTCATCTTCTTTTATTATTTTTTTATTATTTTGTGCTTTTTCACTAACTCTGTTTAACTATTATCAGAAATATTTGATTCTTTGAGCAATTTAGAGGAGTTGTACCTGGGCGATAATCAGATAAACAAATTAGTGACCACGAAAGGTATTAATTAAAGAAAAATTGATTACTTCGAATATGGTGGTTTTGTCTATCCAATTAGTTCAATAAATCACAAATGTTTCCTTTAAACTAAATATAATCTAATTCTTAAATTTAAATTAATAAACATTAAAAAAGTGTGGTTTTGTTGCAACAATCAATTTCTATAGTTAACACATTGAAGATAGTTTTGTTTATATCTTTCCACTTACAGGTAATGGTGTAAGTTCGAGTAACTTGCGAATTCTTGGTCTAAGGAATGTCAGCATTCATGATGGAAAAACCCTGTTGCAATCATTAGGGTCGTTCCCATCTTTAAAGACACTTTATCTTGACTATAATAACTTTAGTGGAATAATGAGCAGTCGAGGTAAGTATGTTAGATTGTGTAAACTTCCATTATATATATATTGAGAGAGCTCAAGAGAGAGAATTCTCAAGTACAAACCATCCATACCATGATGAAATGTAATGAATTTTGATGAGATTTTTTACATGCTTGATAAAAAAAAATGTCATCAAAATTCATAAATTTCATTAAGATTTTATCATGATATGGATAAATTTGGACATTAGATGGTTTGCACCATAGAAGTCCTATATATCTTCATTTAAGTGATCTTTATTTAAGTAATGTTACTGCTCTTTTTCAATTATAGAGTTGCACAATTTTACCAACCTGAAAGTGTTGACCATGTGGGGCTCTTCGATCCATATAAGCCTTCTTCGAAGCATTGCAGCTTTCACTTCCCTTGAAACATTGGACATGAGGTTTTGTCAACTCAACGGTATCTTAGACATAAAAGGTGAAAATACGTATTCCTGAATGTTTTAATATTGTACTCATATATTATGATTTATAAATTAGATTTCCTTTACCAAGAGATCCAAGACCCGGCACGTATATTTTCAATTGTGTTTCTTTTATCTATTAACCATACCTACTGATGTATGTTTTACCTTTTTTATAAATAAATTTTTGTTAATTGACTAGTGTCTTATAGCTTAGGTTTATTCAGTAAAAAAATAAAAGTACAAATATTTTATTATTTAACAATCTTAAAATAATAATAGATCGAGAAAATAATATATATGTTAAATTGAAAATATCAAAACTTATATTTGAATTTATATATCTCAGTCTCATAAAGTCATACACTACCTTTTCTGTACATTCGGTTTAGCTTAAATAACTTTGCATTTGGGTTATCATCCCGTTTAGCTTAAATAAATCTTGTTAAACATTAATGTATATTCGGTTTTGTGTTTGTAGATTGGTCTAATTTGAAATTTTTGTACATGTATGATAACCCAAATGCATATTTATAAAAAGGTTAATTACACAAAAAGTCCCTACGATTTGACAATATTATAAGGATATAATATTTTTATCTAAATTTAATACAATATAAATATTTTATTGATCAAAGTAAGTTGTAAAATGCACATAATATTATGGCTTCTAACATTATAGAATTAAATCATTTGCAAGTTTAAATAAAAAAAATATTTCGAACTGTAAATTTAAATAATTGTTTATACATAAATTTTAACATGTATTTTATATTATTGAATAGTTCATTATTGAATTGATGTCATCTTATTATTAAAAAAAAAAAAACAAATACTTTCATCAAGAATTATATAAAAAGTTTTTTTTTATTCTTAATTAATGGCTCGCATGTCTTGCATTGACTTTTTTATATTGATGTGCATTAAGGAAGAAAATCACAAGAGTTTTCTCTAGTGCATACCGAATTTAATAAATTTAATGTGAGAGTTTGTGAGCTATTAATTAGACATTATAATATATTGACTAAACAAAAGTTATAAATCCAACCATTGATAGTTAAGGAACTGACTTTATAATGTTAATGCATATTGAGGGAAAAAAAAGACTATATATATATATATATAATTTAGCCGGATGATAAATATTTATTGGGTTCACCTTAATGAAACTAATCTCAACATTAGCATTCTACAAAGTATTGGATTGTTGACTTCTATTGAGATCTTTTATCATTACAAAGTTGTAATTTGGAAGTCACATTTCCTAATCAAATATATATTTTTCATTGGAATATTTTTGAGAATTTCCTCAAGTATATATTAATTTTAAGAGTTATATATTTCCTCAAATAAATATTAATGTATATTTGGTTTTGTTTTTATAGATCTGTCTAATTTGAAGAATTTGAAAAATTTAATCATGGATAGAACTAATCTCAACATCAGTGTTCTACAAAGCATCGGACGTTTGACATCTCTTGACACTTTATCATTGCCGAATTGTAATTTAGAAGGCACATTACCTGATCAAGGTTAATAAACTCTCTCTCTCTCTCTCTCTCTCTCTCTCTCTCTCTCTCTCTCTCTCTCTCTCTCTCTCTCTCTCTCTGATTAAATCATTTTAATTATCAATTAAAAATTCAACCTAAACCTTTTATGAAAGGATATATTTCAGGTGGTCTTTGTGAGCTGGTGCATCTGCGAGAGCTGTATCTTTATGGTAATAATCTAAAGGGTGCCCTGCCGTCTTGTTTTCGAAATTTGACATCCCTTCAAGTATTACATCTCTCTTCCAATCAATTTTCTGGGAACATCTCCTTGTCTCCTCTTATGGCTTTGATATCCATCCAACATCTCTATCTTTCGTATAATCACTTCCAAATCCCAATTTCACTAGAACCATTTTTCAATCATTCCAAACTCAAGAGTTTCGCCTGTAAGAACAACGACCTATATGCTGAAACAGAGTTATATTCTTTGGCCCCAAAATTCCAATTAAATTCCATCACAATGTCTGGTTGCAGAGGTGCATTCCCCAAATTCCTGTACCATCAACGTGAATTGCAAGAAGTTGATCTGTCTCACAATAACTTCACAGGGGTGTTTCCAGATTGGTTGTTAGAGAATAATACACAATTACTACATCTTGTTCTACTCAATAATTCTCTAACGGGACCTCTCCCGTTGCGAATTCTTTCTCATGTGAATTTAATGACGTTAGACATCTCCATGAATAACTTCAATGGACACATTCCAGCAGAAGTTGGAGCATATCTTCCAGGATTAACAATTTTAAATATCTCCGGAAATGCTTTAGAGGGGAACATACCTTCTTCAATTGGTGATATGAAGTCGTTGATAAGTTTGGACTTATCCCACAATCACTTGTCGGGCGAAATACCAGAGCACTTGGGAGAGGGTTGCGTCTTTTTACAATACCTTGTTTTATCAAACAATAGCCTTCAAGGTCAGATTTTCTCTTCAAATTTCAAACTGTCAAACTTGTTGAGTTTACAATTGGATGGCAATAACTTTTCCGGAAAGATCCCTGATAGCTTATCCAACACCTCCTTATATGGACTATATCTCAGTGATAACCAACTCTCTGGTAAGATTCCAGGTTGGTTGGGAAATATGTCAAGATTGATGGAGCTTGTAATGCCTAATAATCATCTTGAAGGTCCAATTCCACCGGAGTTTTGTCAATTGGAAAATCTTCAAGTTTTGATCCTTGATGGAAATAGTATCTCGGATGTACCATCTTGTTTTGGTCCTTCCTCACTTAAACAAGTTCACTTGTCTAGAAATATGTTACAGGGAGAATTACAAGATTCATTCCGTAATAGTTCTTCTCTAGTGACTCTAGATCTAAGCTATAACCACATAAATGGTAGCATCCCAAATTGGATCGGTAGGCTTTTTAACTTGACCTACCTTATCTTGAATAATAACAATCTTCAAGGAAGAATGCCAATTCAGTTATGCCAATTAGATCGGTTACGGTTGTTAGATCTTTCCCATAACAATCTTTTTGGACATATTCCCCCTTGCCTTATGACTAGACTACGTGACAAAGATTTTCTTGTGCCACCTTCAAGTTACTATGAGTTAGGTATGAATCAGACAGCTTCTGTTTTCTTGGGAAAGGAAGAGTTTGTAGTGTTTAGAACGAAGACCATATCCTACTTGTACCATGGGAAAATTCTCACCAAAATGTCTGGAATTGATCTCTCATGCAATAAACTAATGGGCGACATTCCTCCTCAAATTGGAAACCTTGCCATGATCCATACATTGAATCTGTCCCACAACAATTTGACCGGATCGATCCCGTCAACATTTTCGAATCTCAAACAAATTGAGAGCTTGGATCTTTCCTATAATAATTTGAGTGGGAAAATCCCTCATCAACTTGCTGAATTATATACGTTGGAAGTTTTCAGTGTGGCATATAATGATTTATCTGGAAGTACCCTTGGGCTCGTTGCACAATTTGCTACCTTTGATGCGAATAGCTACGAGGGAAATCCTCTTCTATGTGGTCTGCCACTGCCAAAAAGTTGTGATCCAATTGAATCACCAACGTTGCCAACTAATTCAAGCGACATCGGAGATGAAAATGATTTCATGGACATGGACATCTTCTACATCAGTTTTACAGTATCTTATGCAATTGTGCTCTTGACAATTGTTGCTGTTTTGTTTATAAATCCTTACTGGCGACGAAC
Organism: Acer campestre; assembly: GCA_954870605.1. Lineage (NCBI taxonomy): Eukaryota > Viridiplantae > Streptophyta > Magnoliopsida > Sapindales > Sapindaceae > Acer > Acer campestre. Next base: position 35,060,862 of record OX940804.1, on the reverse strand, counting down.
ATGGTTCTATGTTATTGAAACATGGATGACTTCATTTTATTATTTCATTGTAGATCATCTTCCCAAGTGTCATTACATCTAACTTTCTTGTGTAATTATTATTATTTTATAGCATTCTGGTTGTAATAAAATCATATTGTATGTTGCTGATTTTCACAAATACAGCCCAATAATACAGGACTAATTTGTGATAGAAAATATCTTCTAGGCAACTTATGAGGTCCAGACAGAGTTCAAAATTCTTTTGCAATAATACAGGACTAATTCCATTTTTACTGTCATTGATTTCTGATGTGCGGGATTAGAAATAGCTAAAAATAAACCTAGTTGAAAAAATTTCTTTTTAGAAACATTTTAGAACAGAACTTCGACTCAAGTTATTAAGTATGTATTGTTTGTAAGCACCAAACATGTTTTATAGAACCCCTATAGTCTTGTGCGAAGCTCCTTGATCAGAACCTAGCAGCCTCAAATCAGCTCTATTTTTTGCTGGTTATTATATCATGGAATCTGCAAAATAATAATACAACAGAAGTCAGAAAGCAATTACAAGGACACAATATTTGGCAGGGAGAGATGGATAGATGTCTAATTGCTGATCAACAATCTAAAATGCAAAACAAATTTCTTATTCCGGCAAAATTTCTATCGCGTAATGAGTATGAAAGAAAGTATAGGTTAAAAAGCAGAAAAACTCAAGGGATGAAAAAACTGTAGCCAAAAATTAACATGAAAAAAAAAACGTGTAGTTCAAGTCTTATTCTGGCAAATTTCTATTGGCTCTAAGCGGCAGACAAGGCACCATGAACTGGCTCTTGCTGTTGACTCTGATATATGGAGCCTAAACTAAGTGTTTCCTCACCCAAACCGATCCCCTTAGCCGATGAGCTATATATACCCCACTCAGTCACCGACTACAAACTCAAAATCTAACACAATGATTGCAGAAATATGATAGAATTATGAATGTAGCTCCTTTAAATTTGAAGGAAACCATATAGAATCGGCTCCCTCCAATCGTGTCAGTAGCTAAGTTTAGGCACCATGCAAAAGGTGGCTTGTCTTAGATTGATAAACAATCACCCGTGTCTGACTGAGTGCCATTAACCATTTATCTGATAATGGAGATTTTTCTATCAAAAACATTGTTCCAACATGAAATTTGATAGTATGCTAAATGATGATTGTCCTAGAATGAATGAAAATAACAAAAGTGGCCTAATCAAAATACAGTACAAATCTACATTGAAACATTTTAAAAGAAAACAGATATAAAATGTGGATCAATGTAACCAAGTAATTGTATCTTGAAACAACAATGAGTCTCAAGGATCTTCTTCCGGTAAAATTAATATGGGCTCCAAGCGGCAGACGGGTTGCCATTAATGGGCACCTGCTGCTGACTCAGATGTGGAGCCACACAACAACATACATATATGCTTATGCTCTAGTAATGTTTCTAGATCAAAACAATAACACTTTCACTTTTGTAACAATCATGTAAACAAAAAAGATCTTATTTATAAATAAACATGTACATAAAGAGATTAAAAAAAAAAACACTTGCTTGTAACACCATGGTTACCTGAGCGAAGGCAGCTTCGGCCAATCAAAGTAAATCTACGAAAGAAATTTCGCAGATCGACTTAACCCCATATCGCATCTGTCAATTAAAGCTGATTTTGAGTCAGATAAACATCAAATGAATGCCATTAACAGATTTCTAAAAGCCAAAACACACGAAAAAGAAAGAAAAACAGAGTAAATCCAGTTACCTGAGTTATTGCGTACTATATCACCGCACACACGTGTGAGGCCGTATCATCGGAGTGGTCAAACTTGTTAAAGAAAAGGGTCGCCATATTAGACAACAGTGAAATGCAGGCAAGTGAATTGATGGAGAAGATAAGAGAGAAGAGAAGCGGAGGCAAAGCAGGAGTAGAATAGTAGATAGTTGTTTATGCAATGAAGCACAAGTATATATAGAGTGGTATTGTTAAAACCCTAACTAGTACGAAAGCTTAAATTACTGATATACACAACGAGTTTTGAAGTTTGATTGGTGGGTACTTGTGTTAGCCAATGAGGACTAGACTCGTTTAGGGCCATTTAAGTAATTTTATTTTTGGTTCCTTTTAACTCCATGTATTATGCAGCCGTGCAAGTTCGAACCTCTGACTTTGTTTTCTTCTTTTTACTTTAAGTAGTCTAAAGGTAGTTTGATTTTTTTCACTTAAAACTTAATGGGTCTGAATCATAATTATTAAGTTTTTTTTTTTTTTTTAAATGGTCAAACAACTTAAAAATACCAAAAACAACTTAAAATAAAAAGTAAAAAATCATGAATTTTCACTTAATTGCAAATAACTGAATTGCATTAAATGAAATCCAAAATCTTTTCTTCCGATACTTTCCTCCGTATATAGCGTATTTCCAAATTCATCATAATTATATATAGTATAGAAATCTTTATTTTAATATATTCTTTATTTTAAATAACTTAAAAAAAAAAAAAAAAAAAAAAAAAACCCTAATCAATTATCATATTGGTGTTTAATATCAATAATTTTATTATGATATTAGGGTGATGTATATATATATATTATTTTTTTTTAGAGTGTTTTGTGTGAGTTTTCCTACTATCTCTTTTATTTTTAATTTTTTTTTTAAAAAAAACCTTTTCTTTTCTTAGTAAAAATGAAGTTTGTTTGTAATGGAAGAGGAAGATCATAATCATTTGTGTTCATATATAATTATTATTTTTGGATTGTTTTTATTCCATATTATATGTATAATTGTTTAACATATGTATAATTGTAAAATTACTTATTTTCAGACAAATTTATTTTTAAAAAACAAACGTGTTGATAATACATTTAGATACATTTAGATATGAGGGAAAAAAAAAAAACAAACAAACATTTCATTCAATTCAAATTTCAGTCCATATTCAGTATTTAGAAAAATTCAGCACTATTCGGTCTTCAGACAAAAAAACAAACTACCCCTAAGATTTGTTTTGCGAATTTCATTTCTGAAAATGGTACAATAATTTGTTGATGTAATTATCACTTATCAGCCAAAATTTTTATTTTTATTTTTAGGAAAAAAATTATTATTATTATTTGAAGTATCAATGTATCATAATGTTTTATTTATTTATTTATTTATTTATTTATTTTTAAATGATGATATAAATGAGAGCTGACTAGACAATTGTGATTTCTAAGCTTATCATTAAGTTAAGAAATTTTAAATTCAACTGATGAGGTTTGGATTGTGGATTCAAATTGTGTCTCATTTTCCTAAATTTCGAATTTATTGTAAATTCTTATCGAGAAACAAATTTAAAGGTAATTTTTTTGAAGTATTACAAGAACTATTACAATAGGACTGTCGGGATCAAACAATATATGTAAGGTTCGGATATCTACTCGGGAGATAACTACTCCCATAACCCGGGAAGAAACTCCTCACATGTTTGTAAAATGCGTATAATGAGATTTGAACCTCTCACCACATATATTGAAGGGAGGCACAGTACCAGCTCTGCTAAGAGATGATGTGCAATTTAAAGGTAGGGAAATAATCATTTTCCCCCCTACTGTTTACCATATTGTTAAACTGAGGACAAGGTTTCTTGACTTTAGAAAAGTGACCCCCCCAAAACAAACTTATTTAACAAACAGCCCCTTCTGACTAGAAAATCATCCAAAGTGAGGGTTGACCGTCACTGTTGGAGGACAAATTGGTAAACTCCCTATGAGATCAGAAAATCAACAATTCTTCTTCTCTCTCCAAGTCCACGTCATCAATTTATGTGGTCCCAATTCCCAAATCCACCACCATTTATTAATAATAATATCATCAATTCAAGTGGTCCCAAATCCACCACCATTTATTAATAATAATAATAATAATAATAATAATAGTCTCTTCATCAATTCTTTTTCTCTCTCCACAATAATTCTTCTTCTTCTCCACGACTCCAACTTCTTCATCAATTCTTCTTCTCTCTCCAGACCACATCATCTTCAATCATCATCATCAGTTCTTCTTCTCAGAGTGACAAAATAGGCTTTTTGAATCATGTAAGACTTGAAATCGAAAGTGGGTTTTGATTTGTTGCTATTGTCTTCTTCTCGGAGAGTTTCTTCTTCTTTTGTGAGAACTGGAGAGATCGAAATGGGTCTCTTTGTCTTCTTCGACGAAATCAACGACATGGGTACTCTTGTGAAGGGACTAAAACGTCGAGATCTCGATCGAGATGAGCTAGCTTGATTGAAGATTGAGCAAGAGTGAGCCCATGTACCAAGATTCACAGAAGCAATAAAGATATCCGGTGAAATTCAAATTATTTTTTTTATGTATATATATATAAAGAGATATTGGTTGTGTGTGTGAAGTTTGAGCATTGTATTTGTACTCTATGTTAGATTTTGTCGAATTCTCAAATTCTTTACATTTGTTACATTTTTCTATAATTATTTTGCCTATTTTTATTTTTAGTGTTAATTTTGCCACCAGATTAATATTTACATTAATTTTTGTAGTGTTAATTTTTGTAGAGATCCACTTGATTAATATCATGGGGAAAATCTGGGTTTGATTTTTCCCTTTTTTTCTGGGTTTGAATTTGATTTTGGTTGTTGGGTTTGATTTAAGTTTCAAGAAGATGAAGTTTGAACTGATGATCATTGTGATTGACGGTGGGTGTTGATGAATCGAGTTTTGTTGTTTAAGAGATATCAGATGGGTGGAGGAGAGATATTAGATATTGTGTTTAGGATTGAAAGAATATGAATTTAATTTTTTTTTTGTTTGTAATTTGATTGTGGTGTAGAGTTTCATACTTTCATCAGATTTTTTAAAATTTTTAATTCAGTTTCGAAATTTAAATTTTTAATTCAGTTTCGAAATTTAAATAAAAAAATAAAATAAAAAAGAGATATTTCCACCATCCATCTTTGAGATGGACGGTGGATATCATTTTCTTCATTTGTGTTTTTTAATTTTTTTTTCTGTTTTTTTAATATATTTTTATTAAATAAATATCTTAAAGGGTAAAATTGTAATTTCAGTTATTTAATATGTGCTGTCTGGCAAGTAAAGACATAGAAGGGTAATTTCGTCTTTTAACCCACTGAAACCTGTCAGAGTTTGTTTTTCTGTTGAAAAAGTTAACGGAAGGAGTTGTTTGAATATTATTATCATTTTAGGGGGGAGACTGGCTAATTTGGTGAAACCTTGTCCTCAGTTTAACAATATGGTAAACAGTAGGGGGGAAAATGATTATTTCCCTTAAAGGTAATTAGTTTGCTAGAGATTTGACAATTTCATATTTAGATAATCTAAAATCTATTTTCTCAATTTCAAAAACAAATAGATTATTCTTATTTTTGCAACAGAAAAAAAAAGTCATATTTTTAAGGAAATTGTTTGGATACTGACAGGTTAGTACCCAAGATACTGACCCCACCAATGGGATGTTGCCACGTGGCTTTTTTCCTCTTAACTTTTTACATTTATCTCCTTACATTTTTCACAAATAAGCTACATGATAAAACCCCATTAGTTGGTCAGTACCTTGGGTATTGACCAGTCAGTATCCAAGTGTTGTCGTATTTTTAAAATCTGACCATATAAGACAGTGATCATCATGATGACTCCTACACAATAGCATATTCGTTAGATAATATATACACTGAGCCGTGAAGATTGGAGGCCAAACAAACAAACTTGTATATTCCCTAAAATATGATACTAAATATCAAATGAAAGGCTCAGAAACATTCAAAAACTTGGGTTTTCTGTTTATTTTTGTGTCAAGAATATGAACCTGCAATTTCTTACCCATTTTTTTTTTATTTTTTTATGAATAATAGTCACAAAAAAATTGGTAAGAAATACAATGCACACTATTTTCATAAAAGAGTCCCACTCCACCCTATAGAATTTTTAGCACTTGAACTATTAATGATCTAGTGATTGGATGATGAAACCATGGTCCATTGCTGATAAGTTTTTAAACTTTTAACAGTTTTTGACTGGTTTGGTGGAGTTGTCTTTAACTTATCAGTATTTGGAACATTTGTATTTGAAGGCCATAACTGGGTTTCTCCCAACCACTGGGTTGATGACTTAACTCTTTGAAGGTTTCTATCATTCCCAGATAACAGACTCATGAGTAACTCAGAGACTTCCTTTTTGTGTATATTGAATGAAAGAGATTTCTCAGTCCACTTCAAACTAATACATCTTCAAGATCGGCAAATAATGATCTCAAGGGTATGCTCAAATTAGACATCACTTCATCTATTCAAAATCTCTCTGCTCATGCCTTTGTAGAAACATTTCCTTGTCTCCCCTTAAAAGTTTAACATCAATTCAGTACTCAACACTTTCAGGTAACCACTTCCCACTTCTAAATCCCAATCTCACAGTCACAGGGCCATTCAAGACTCACAATAATGATATATGCCAAGGCAAAGCAAGTATTTTGACCCCCAAAATTTGGGTTCATTTCGTCTGGTAACAGGAGATGGTGAAGCATATTGCAAATTTCTCTCCCTACTAAAATTTCAAACTACAATCAGTTGATATCTCTCACTTTGATTTGTGGGGATAGTTTCCAAATCGGTTTGTCAAGAACAGCACAAAACCAGCTATCATTGAATAACAGTGATCTAGATGGAACAATTTTAAATCAATTCTGCTCTCTAACTCTGACCAATTAAGATTTGATTAACTCTTTCTCACAATAATCATTCAACAAAATATTAGAAAATTATACTCCAGTTAACACATACCAATATATGACTGATAATATATGCAAACATCTAAGCAGTTCATCTATGGCCACAGCCTACAACTTTAATCTTCCTACCCCCCCTAGACCAGAGTCAATACAGTCTATGAGTCCGATAATGTAGAGCCTACTCTCACCAGGGAAGGATTCTAACATACAAGTCAGAGATTCACAAGTTGTAAATGGAAAACTGTAACCAACAAAAATCAAACTCTATCGTGAAATATGCAATTTATTATATATAGAATGCAGTTAAAGCATAACATTTCAAAACTAGAACTTTTTGCACGGCTGATACATACAGCATTCAACTAAACACTGAAGGGAACCTACAACAACTAAAACTACAAGCATATAATCACAACATTTCATCTTCTCAAACTCACCCGACTCAAGTGCTCAGCAAGGAAATCCCTGATCCCACGCCCGGTCTCATCCACCTCTCCTTCAAAAATCGGAAACTCCTCTTCTTTTAAGCACCCCAAATCATCATCCGGCATTGGCTCGCTAAACTTTATCAGAAAATTATGCAACAAACACCCTGTAACAATTACAAAAGGCAAGAATTCAATACACTCCTCCTTCCACCTCCTCCCCAAAATCTGCCACCTCGATTTAACCCTTGCGAAAGCAGTGTCAACCAACCCCATTGCACGACTGTGCACGACATTGAACTCCTTTTCAGCTGAACTAAAGCTATCCTCTTCGTTGTTTCGCACATAAGGTGTTATAAGCCAAGGCATGAGAGGGAAACAAGAATCTCCCAATATATATTGAGGAATAAAATTGCCATCACCAAGTTCATAAGCAGGTCCATTCAACAACTCTCTAGACTCCTCCACGCCTATAAACAACTTCGTTTGATACAAAATCGACTCCGGTTTCATTGTACAAGGCCAACCAGCAGAGATATCAAGAAATCTACCTTCAGAGTCCACTAAAGCTTGAACCAACAACGACCCATTTCGTCCCAATAGTTCACCATCAACATTAAATTTTCCAAACCCTAGAACCCCACAACAATTGGGCAACGAAATCCAGCCAAAACCCACAACAATCCTCTCTAAATTCTCTCTAAACTCGACCAAATTTCCCAACTTGTCGTTTATAGCCTTGCAGACTGTGTAAAAAACGCGACAAGCGTCAGCGGAGGAAGGGAAACCGAAGCGACGGGCGAGGGATTTGTAGGAGGCGCCGTGGGAGAGGCGGAAGAGGGTGGCGGCGAGAGCGGAGTCGGGAGGAAACGACGGGAGAGAAGAGGAGAGAGCGGGGAAGAGGGTGTGAAGGAGGTGGGTGAAGGTCTGTTGAGACATGCGGAAGAAGCGGAGCCAGTGTGGGTCCAACGGAGCGGAGAACGAGGAGATGAAGGAGGGGAAGAAGGGAGTAGAAGGAGAAGGGAGTGGGCGTGGAGGGGATGGGAAGCGGGAGGAGATGGAGGAGAGGAGGGACTCGAGAGAGAAGATTTGAGAAGGGTGGAGGTGGATTTCGTGGCGGAGGAGGAAGGAGTAGGCGGCGGAGGTGGACGTGGAGAGGAGAGATAGGAGTTCTGGGGTTGGGTGTTTGGATGTTTTGGTGGTTTTTCGTTTCTTGGTGGTGGTGGTGGGAGCGGTTTTGGGTGTTTTAGGGGTGGTTTTGGGTCCTTTACCACCGGCTGCCATGGCTGATTCAGCAACGATCACAATGACTTCGCTTATCAGTTAGGACTCTCACTTTTGCAGTTTGCTTAGCGGTACTTTCGTTTTTGATAATTTTTTTTTTTTTTTTTTTTTTTAAGATATAATAACAATAATAATATAGTGTGATTTTTTTATTTTTTTTATTTTAATTTGACACTAGAACTATAAAATAAAACATTATATATATTGTTCAAATAATAATATAGTGGGATTTTTATTTTTATTTTGAAATTTAACATAGCTCCGAATCTACAAAATAAAAATAAAACAGCATGATTCAATTATCTACTCAACAATCCCCAGAACCGATTAACAATGGCTACAGGAAGAAAATTCCAAAACTCTCCACACATGTGCTTATGATGGATCTTGAGCTCCACTAATGTGTAAAATGTTAGGGTCTAAGGTGCAAAACCGAAGATGTATTAATACAGTGAGACTTTACGGCTCGTTTGACACGCCGTATTGTATTATATAATAGTATAATACTATATTGGATTGTATTGTCTTTGACTATACAAACCTGCGTTTAGTGATGCACCTTATTATATTGTATTGAGTTACTCCTATATGATTTTATTGTAATTTATTATATTATAAAAATATAATATTTAAAAAAGTTAATAATTAATTTTAAATATCCTTATCATAAATAAATCTATAAATATTTTTATATTAAAAATCAATAAATATTTATTTTAATTGAAACAAATAATATTTTTATAAATAAAATAAATATTTCCTATATAATTTTGAAATTATTAAAAAAATATTAACATCATAACACATATTTTATCAATATTCAATATTTATTAAAAAAAAAAAATGTTTTGTCTAACACAATACAACTTAATACCACAAAATATTATGTATTAGCTAAAACAGTGTTTACTTATTAAACAATTAAAATATATTTTTTAATATTACAATATATAGTAATATACATAGCCTTAAAGTAATTTTTTTATTGCATTAATTAAATAACTTTTCATATATCACAAGAGACTCGAATTCAATCTTTTTACCATCGAGTAACGTTGTGGGGTGATAATAACTTTTTATTGATATCAAAAATTACAAATTACATTGAGGGAAAATATTACAATAACTTGACGTTTGGAAAGGGATATGACTCGAAATCACACCCTCATCCTCATATATGCAATTTTTTTTTTTTTTTTTTTATTTTAGAAACACAACCTCATATTAAACGTCTCGTTGTTGTTGGATAATTTATACCTAAGTTTTTTATTATTCCAATTTTTTTATAAAGGTATTTTTTTAATAAACTTATCCTTTCCAAAATGTACTAATAAATTAATAATTATATAAATAAATAATGATAATAATATATTATATATCTCCTTTTGCAAGTGATTTAAAAGCCAAAACTTAGTAACCAAGTAAATCATCCCGTCACGTCGTCTTTTATAATTGCCGATCCTGGTCAATATATTCTTCTTCTTCAAGTCCCCCTCCAACCCAGTTTTCTCTCTCACTCTCCCCATCAGTTACTGTGTGTAAAAATCGAGTCTTTCAATGGCCAAACTGAAGATAGCAGGCACATGGTCGGGCGATTTACAGGTAGAATTGGAGCAATGGACCGTACCCATGTTGAGAGAAGAAGTGGCAAAGCAATCAAGCATGCTTCCTGAGACGATCAACTTGATATGTGCTGGAAAAGTCTTGAAAGATGGTGATGGCTCTGAAAAGCTGAGCCAATTGGGTATCAAAAACAACGCCAAGATTCTTGCCACTCGTGTCTCTGTTGATGAGGGCAAGTCCTTGGTGGCTGAAGAAGAACGTTCTCGTAGATTGACTCGAGTCAAGTGAGTCTTTGCACACTTTGTTTTTATTACTTTTTACTTTTCTTAATTTTTTGGGGTTGGTTGCCTTTGATCAAAGTTTGGATTTATTTTTTGTCAATGTTTTGATCACTATGTTGAATTTTGTAGTTCTTTGATTTTGGTATATATATGCACACACACTTCTATAAGAACTGTGCTTGCTATGCAGAATTAAGAGAAAATTGGATATTTTATTGGCTGAGTTTTCTGTTTTTAGATTATGTATGTCCTTAAAGTGTTGAATAGTCTTAGAAGTATCAAATTCTCTAGTTCTTTTAAGTGGATTATGGTTTGTTGGTTTTGATTAAACTATGTTTACCGTATCCGATTGAGTGGGACAATTTTTATTTTTTGTTCTATATTTCTGTTTTTGTAGGGTCCTGGCTCTATCTCAAAGTGTACCTCTTTCATTTGTAATTTGTATGTAGATTTTGACCGATATCTTAGTATTTCAGTAGCATTGTATTAATAGAGTGAGAAGAATGATTATATTTGCTATATGCGGGTTCTAAAGTTCCTCTCTTCATAATTTCTTGTTTGTTTTGGTGTTTTTGGGTCATAGTTTGAATGTTGAACTGAATAAGCAATTTGAATTATCTTGGCCTGTGCATTTTTTTCTCATCCACACTGTTCTCAGAGAGTTGTTAAAAGCAACATTAATTTGATCTTCATACAAATTATGGAACTTACAATAACTGAGCTAAATTCTTGTACTAGACTCGGTTGAGAGAATTTTTCTTTTTCTGTTTCTGTTTCGTTTACTTATGCTATTTAACAATTTTAAATGTGTCAAATACATATCGTTTAATGAGAAAATAATTCACTGGCTTGTTGTGTTGTCCACTGTCCAACAGTGCTAAGATTTTTAGATTCATATTGGTGAGGAATTTATATGAAACTTTTCCCTTTTCTGGTCAATTGATGTTGATGTCCATCATCATTTGATTTAATTACCTATCTTTTTTCTTCAAATTCACTGGTTAGTGACTTCTTAATGTTTACATCCGATTGACAGAGCAGCTGCAGCTGCCCTTGTTGAGAGACATGCAGATGGTTCATTACCACTTGAGGACTTCAATATAGAACTTGAAGATCAGAATGGGGAGACAATAAGATTTGGAACTGAGACTGATCGGCGGTATGACAGATGAATAGAGATTTTGTTCATATTTTTTTTTTTTATTGCATTTATTTGGCGAGCAATTATTTCCTACGATTTAAGGGTCTTTGTCTTAAGTTGAGATCTAAATTGTCATTTGACAGGGCAATGATGATGGGTCTGATGCTTCATGCAAATGCAAAGAAACTTATTAGGAGGCAATTGTATAAGGATGCACTGGAAGTGCTCACCATGGGGGAGGTCAATTGTTATTACTGCTTCTTTCTCTCTTTCTTTTTCTAAAGCAAGAAAAAATATATTTTATATTTTCTAAGAGAATGTCACCATGTTGAGGACATTTAGCCATATATTCCGTGAGATCTATGCATAAAAGAATAAACTTTTTCAATTCCTGAGAAATACTGGAAGTTAGTGGTCTCAAAAGACAATTTCTAGCTAAACATCTCTATTTCTGTTTCCAGAATTTATATCTTGCTTGGCAAATGACTTACAGGGGGCTTTCTGAAGTTACTGAATATTTTCTGTGTTGCATTTTGATTTGTCACAGGAGGCTTTCTCTCTTTGCAATCCCAAAGTCATTGAGGTGAGCGAACTATTTCTTCTCCTAATATGAGAATGTTAAATTATAATATATGTCATGGCAAAAGAGCTTATTCTAGTCACTTGATTGAAGTGGCTGTGAAGCTCTGGTCACTGCCTGTTGGGGGAAGCTCCTCATTTAATCGTGTGCAGTTTGCAATGAATACCACATGTGGTCATTCCTGGGAAAGTGGATTTGCAACTAGTTATAACTTGGTTTATAAAGAGAAAGAGAAAGATCGAAACAGATTTACTTCTCACTTTTGAGTAGGATTTACATTGAACAATAAATCACCTAAGCTTTGATAAATTGATTCTTTCTCCAAGCAAATGTTGATATATGTCCTTAACACTTTTATGAATTTGAATATTATCTGAGACTATTCATGAAAAGCATGAGATGGTGAATTGTGATGTGGATGTAACTTTTGACTGCTTCCACTTATTAAACTTCAACCCTCTAATGAATATGATCACATGGCTCTGCGTCCAGCTTGTTGACAATGTCCCATTACTGCAAATAGACATGGTCTGGTGCTATTTCATGCTTCGAGACATCAGTTGGCTCTCAGTGGCAGGAATGCGCCTTCAAAAAGCTAGAGAAGGAATAGAACTTGCTCATGGGAAGGACTCCTTCCGCATGAGACTGCTGCAAGCAGGTCGCCACCCAGAGCTTGCGTTGTAAGTATTTATTGTCATTTATTTTCGGTCTGTCTCCCAGGACCTGGCCATGGATGTGAATGATTTAAGTCTGCAATGCTAACTCATTTGATCACATCTTTGTAGGCATCTGCGAATGGAGCTGTTGGAAGGGGTGGTGGCATATCACAGTGGTCAGTTTGATAAATCTCGGAAGGCATTGACTTCTGCACAAGCAAAATTCTTCCAGGTAATTATGAGTAGTTGATATATATCTGAGAAACAAAGATTGGAGATTAGTTAAAACAAATGTATGCGTGTACAATTTGGTCTGCTCCGCTGGCTTGATTTCCCATAAACTAATAAATAATAGAACAAAATGTGATATAATATTCTTTATTAAATTTGAAATAAGTATATAAAATTTTTCCAAGTTATCAAGAACATTTTTATTCTCCCAAATATTTGTTTTTTTTTTTTTTTTTTTTTTTTTTGGCAGCCAGCTTTGTAGTTTTCTCTCTTTTCTGTTTCATCCCCCTATATCCACTATATATAGACAGACATCATTCATTTACCTCAAGTAAAATCTTGTGTCTTTTTATATGTTGAAACAATCATCTGATATTTCTTGCAGCTACAAGTGCCAGATGAATCCTTATCTCTTGTTATGAGCATGGGATTCAAAGAGCAAGATGCGAAGAGGGCACTGCGAATTAGCAATCAAGATGTTGGGACTGCCATTGATTTTCTGGTTGAGGAGAAGGCAAAAAGAGCACAGAAAAGGGAGGATAATAATCGGCGAAGAAGTGAAATTGCGTGGGTGTCATTTTGATAAAATTAGTCTTTATAATTCATATATTCTGTGTCACTTCTATTAAGTAGTTTAGCATATTTGCAGGGAGCAAAAACAATATGGAATGACACCGTTGAAGAAAGCTGTTGATCTCCAAAGATTAAAAGCTTTGGTCTCCATTGGGTAAACAAGCCAAACTCATTCAATTTATATTATATGCCTTTGATAAGCTATTTAAAGAAACAACGATTTCTGCCTTGTAATTATAACATTGTTATCTTATCTGTTCATGTCATTAATTTTGCATAGCTTATCATTACACTATGGATAATGGACTTGGAGACTGTTCATTAATTTTGCATACATATTCAGAGTTTTGCTAAGTACAGCTAGCTTATTATTTCAGAGAGAGAGAGAGACAATAAGGATATTTTTAAAAGTTGGATGACTGATGTATCCTGTGTGACGATTAATTGAACAATTACCTATATTTACAAGTATCCTAGACGAAGAAGTTAAAGAGTTGCTTTGGCAGGTATGAGAAGGAGCTTGCCGCTGAAGCCCTTCGAAGAAATGAGAATGACACTGAAAAGGCATTGGATGACTTGACAAATCCAGAAAGTAACTCGTCCATACAGGTTACTTGTTTTTCCTCGTGTTTTTTTAGTTGAATATGAGTCAGACTTTTACCTTCACTAAATTCATTTGAATTGCAGCTTGCGATTGAATCACGGAAAAGGAAAAGACATCAAAAATCAACAAATGTTAACATTGAACAGCTGGTTTCTATGGGGTTCGAAAGATCAGCCGGTACTTAACCTTAGCATCTTTTATATTTATTCTGTCGTGCTGGAAAAATCCTTTTGCTTTCTCTTTAGTACAAACAAATAGTCACCATGCCTGCCCAGGATCTGATAAAGTTTATTGTATGCAGTTGTTGAAGCTAGTCGTGCTGGTGGCTCTATTGAACAAATAATGCATCGACTGCTCTCACAAACCGCACCAAACACCTCATCTGCTGCTAACAACCCCGAAAGCTCTTCCATAACAACAGCTAACAATGTTGGCCCAAGTAGTTCAAATGACAATGAGAATGTCATAGATGAATCAACCACCGGTGAAATAGAAGAGCGAGATGTGGAGATGGAAGATGAACTTGCTTGTGAATTAACAGGAGATGTTTTTGCAGATTATGACATTGAAGTTTCAAAAGAAGGCGAAGCAATAAACGAGTACTTGGCTCTGATTGATTCAGCTGTCAACTTCCCAATGAGAAGAAAAGAACTTGAAACAAAAGAGGCAAAGTAAATATGTGAATAAAAATGGTATGAGTTGCATTAGGCCAGAGGTAGATTTCAATAGTTATAATTATGGTGATAGGTTGGAGCTTTTATAATTTGAAGTCTGAAGCAGCATACGAGTCCTGACAAGCATTGTAGAAAAAAAATTTGGTTTTCCCAGATTACTCAACTTCTGCAATGAAAAAAAATAATTATAATGACAGTGCATATTTTTATTTTCCTCAATTTTTCCTTCTTATTATTTTTATTTATTTTACTTTATTTGATCTTATGACTGTAATCGCAACACTCGGGCACGGTGTCAGTGATGAACTCTTTACTTGATATGGTCTCATTTCTTGCCAGAGGTTGCTTTTTAACTATTGTAATACAATTTCCGGTGATCGGTCTATTGTGAAAATTTATCTCCGGCATTGTACTCCAAAATGATATAGTAGATTAGTGCAATAAAAATTTAAGATCTTGCTATATTAACGACATGTTTATCAGACATACAAAGAACAGAAAATGTCCAGATGATGGAAATTAACTTTGTTCTATACTGATTGATTGTATATTGTCTATAATAGCATTGATTTGGTATGAACCAAATTCCTCTCTGCAAACATACAGAGTGTATCGGTTATTAGGTCTCTTATTCTTCCGTCTTGTCATTTGATGGATACTCATCTTCTGTGACCATGACAATCGGAGTTTTATCTACTTTGTTTTCCTCCTTGTAATCCTTTGGAAGCACGTTACAGTCAATAGTGTGCCATACTGGTCTCTCTTCTTGGAACAATCTGTAGAGTCCATGCCAAGTTCATCAGAGCAAGTAATACAACAGAGAGATAGAAATCCAAAAATCAAATAATAGTCACATCCAAGTATTGGAGGGAGGGAGGGAAGAAGAAAGGAAGACTTACGAGTGTTTGCAAAGCATTGGAGTCTGTACAGTAAGTGCATACTTGCAAGTGGATAGTTCTGTAAAGGAACTTATCATAGCTCTAGGCTCTGAGCACACAAATCTCACCTGCATATGGATATGATCGAAAAAAAATGGATAGAAGGAAATAGGAAGAAAACCAAAAACTAAGGACGAAATCAGTTGATTGACACATACCTCAGTCTCTCGGGGCTGATTTGTAAGATCACAGACCGTTCCATTTGTGTACTGATGAGCATGGTACCTACATGAAACATGTAATCCGGTGATTTTCCTTTTTTTTCTGTGTCTCTTCACCTTCCATCTTACAAGTTTATTGTTTCCTTTTTCTATAATTACCTTTGTGATGCATCTTTCGAGCGAGGATCTTTCAGTGTGGAAATGTCAGACAGATTCTGGTTAAAAGCAGCTGTTGCCTCTGCATCATACACACCCAAGACAAATTCCTGAACGATCTGTAACCAGTAAATTCATGATAATAAGAATGGTCAGGTCTTGAAGACTCTTGTAATTTCAAAAAAGAATTGATTTACCCCGGAATGATAATCAGAAGAGCTACTATTGCAGTCATTGATTCTTAATACCACTAGTATTACCTACCACAAAAAATTTCTATAAATGTGACAAGTATGATATATTGGACAGATTGAAGGGAATCCATAAAGCATTATATGCCAACATCACATTGAGAAAGAAAAATAATCCGATTTCAGCAAATGAACATTCATAAAATCCCCTATTAATTTGACTGAGAGTGGCATAATAGAATGCTTTATCTCATACTATACAGACGACTATCTGCTACTAAATACACAGCCGTCTGAAATCAATACCAGAATGATGGTCCAAGGGGAAAACAGAAGAATTGCATTTAGGGCACATAAGAGACTTACCTTATCATCTTCCAAATGCAGTTGCCTCAACTTCTTTTGGTAGCAAAATTCATATGACCACCAACCCTCTTGCTACACCAAAGAGTGGAAAATGCATAGATAATTAAAATAAGTCATAATATACAAAGAGAAAAACGAAGGATTATTTTACATATTCTTCAGTAAATTTAAAACATATTTTATAATAATTCAACAGGAGACATCCAAAAATAAATTTTAGCGGGTAGATGTTAACCCTGATAAAGCATCGTTCCTTCAATACTTCAAGCAGCTCATCTGGAGTCTTCAATTTAACTTGTTTCTCAGTTTCCAGAATCATACTGCTCATATTATGCTGAGGTACCGACTTTCCACTCCTGGTTTGCTCTACCTTAGGCAAGAAACATAAGAAATTCCGTCCATTTTTATCAGGCATGACCACAGACTCTTGATCATCATCCTGCAGAATTTTCAGGCTAAACATTAGATCTTGATACTATCTATCCTTTTCAGCAGCTTACACCCAAATGATTATAATCACACAAAAACATTAAGGGGGGAAGTTTAATATGGATTCTAATCGCATCACTACACCAAAATGGAAAGTGCAAGATAGTAGTGTCTGTGTCAGGTCTCCAATACACAGCAGTCAAGTCCAAACAGCAAATGAGTGTAAAAATTCTAAGAGTACTTACAGGCTGATAAGGTAAGTCTTCTGAATGAAATTCAATTTTGTATTTTGGTTCACGGGAGCTGTGGCCAAGTGAACCACCTGTCAACCAATAACATATAAGAGAACTACAAAAAAATGTCACAAACTCACAGCAATGGGAATCAACTATAAGAAAGGACTATAAATACATCCCAGGACAATGTTAAGTGGGTCAGCTGGCACCGTTTACACAAAGACTACCTTCTTTCCAGCATTTAAAGCAGAAAAATGCACACGAACTAACCATTACGCTTTATCATAACTAGCAAAACGTCTTAAATTGAACAATGAAGCCAGAACAAATGCAGAATTATAACTACAGCATGAAGATCCATGGTCAGCATTAGTAGCTACCACCCCACAATACACTCAAAACTAGTCTTTTGACCGCTCATAAACCTCATATGGCATGCCTTTGAGGACTCTATATCACCTGATCTTTCAAGTTTTCTCCTTTAGCTCTTCACCAACAATACTTCAGAGTTTTCTAAGCAAAAGCTGAAGCATGAACCTGTGCTTCTCTGGCAACTCTACACGGCTGGCTAACAGGTAGACCCGGAAGTTTAAAATTAGTCACGGAAGCTCTAATCGATCCCATTACTTAAAACACAGCAACGAGAACAAAGACAACACCCACTACAATACAGATAGACCCGGATATTTACAGGTTACACACACTATAATCTTAAATCAAGTTCGAATTTTTAGCCCCTAAATAAGCCTTATAAACTCCTGTACTTAATATTTCGGGCAGTACTCAATCTCCCCAGAACAGAAAACGAAATACATAAAAAATAAAATAAATAAAAATAAATAAAAAATAAAAACCAAAATTTAGAACAAGTTTAGGTTATATTAAAGGAAAAGACATAAAAATTAACTACAAAAGATCAAATAACCTTCAAATTAATGCAAATTATGAATATCTGGATCAGAAGGAAAAAAAAAAACTAAGCTGAAAGAACCGAAACAGTGATTACCAACGTTAGCTGGGAAGATTTGATCGGCTAACACGTAATTGCAGAGAGCGCATGAAACAATAAGAACAAAGCACAGTAAACTCATTTTTGTTTTGTTGTTTTTGATGTCTTGTAATGGAAATAAAATCTGGTACTGATTTTGTCGAAATAAGAAGAAGAGAGAGTCCCCTTCCCCTGTGAGACTGGTATCTGCTGGGGTTGACGATGACAAATCTCTACGTCAATGGACCAATGAGGTCTTGCCATGTCATTATCAGTCATAGCTTTTGTAGTTTTTGTTTTTCATATGAAGTGAAATTTTTATATAATTTTCACAATTCTCTTCAAAATATTTTTACAATGTTTATATCTAAATATATGTTTTTAAAATTCGAATATAAAATAACCATTCAAGTGCGGTATCTTATATGTACATTCATTTTTAATAGCGACCACACCCAATAATTGTTATAGAGATTAATTAACATTAATTAGTATAATCACTTGTAATTATCGAGTAAAGAATATTATAGAAATTTTGATAAAATAAAAAGAATACGATGGTATTATCGTCTCGAATTATTGATAGATGTTGTTTAATCTTATTTTGTCTTAACTTGAGTCTAAAATACATATATTATATATAATATGCGGTTCGAATCTCAACATTATTAAACTAAATGAAAGTAGAAGAACATTTTTTTTATTAAAAAAATATTATAATGCTTTTTTCAAAACAAAAAGGAAAACAAATCTAAGAACTGGATTGGAAAGCCGAAAGGTGGGTGTACTTAGTATTAGATAGGGTGCATGTAGCAACACTAATACTATTAGTCTGGCAACTGGTTCAAGCCCAGCCCAATAACTATGCAATTCAAATGAAAGCGAAAGAGAGAGAGAGAGCATTCACATTTTCACACAATTTCATGAAAAGTATCCACCAACATTCGCCTTAAAATTAACGACCGTCAGATTAAAATAATCACAACGGTCAAAGAAATTGACAACATTGAGGCGGTGCGGTGGCTTGTATCAGATTGTCACGTTTTGCACGAAATCAAGAAAACGGGAACAGATAACGGAACCTCTTTGCCTTGACTTTTGCTTTTTCCAAAACGGACTTCTTGCGATTGCCGTTTTGCCGTTGCCCTGTAACAGTGGCAACTGCCAGCTGGCAAGCGACTGTGATTGGCAGTTGTTTGAACCCCACCACAGTTCGTTACTTTTGGCCCGTTCTAACTTCAGTGCAAAATAGATAATGGTCGTCCACCACCACCACTATTCTTTCTTTTTCTTTTTCTTTTTCTTTTATCGATTTAAATTTAAGGTTATTGGCATTAGTCCCCCTAAACTCTATGTGAGTTTACATTTTACCCATGAACTTTCACTTACTGACAAAACCTAACTGTAGATGCCCCTTAAATAGTCGTCCAGGGCCAATAAACCAAACCGTTTACAAATTAATAAGAGTTTAGAGGGTTTAATGCCAAAAAAAATAAAAAAAATTCATGAGGTAAAATGCAAACTTGTGTAAAGTTCGAAGGGGACTAGTGTCAATAACCCTTAAATTTTTAAATTTAAACTACTAATGAATTATTTCAACAACAAAAAAAAAAAAAAAAAGTTTCATAAAACAAAAATTGATAGCAATTAATTTAAGTGTATAAACAATAGCATAACCGATCTTACCAAAGTGGTTGGCCACTTCACTTTTACTAATTTTATAAGTGTTCAAGTTTCATCTTTACACATTAAATTACAAGATGTGAGAAGACTCTCACGATATCGTTAAATCTCGACTTTGGTTCGATATTTTTTTATAAACAAATATATATATTTATATATATATATATCTAAATTGTATTCTAAACATCAAATTATTTTATAATTTCTAGTAGAAAGTATGTTTAGTCTAATTTTTTTTGCTTTCAAATCAAAAAATTATAAACTAAACATCCTTTTTGCTTTTATTTTTATGGTAATGTTAAACTGTGTCCTCCAGGCACTGGCTAATTACAAGAATTTTACTATAATAGGAAACTTAATAAATACATGATAAATACAATAATTGTTTTATTTCTACTTATACATTTATTGAGTTTTTTTTATTGTAATATGTTTCTAGTTGTTAACCTGTATTCTGTAACACTACCCTTATTTTTATGATATATTTTTTTATTTAAGCTAATCAATACTCTGAAAATGAAATCAGTGTGCATAGTGATACAATTAGTTAGATAACGTAAAGCATTTTCCATTTTGGGCAAAAGTAATTAACTCTTCGAACACATTTAAGGAAATAATCATTAAAGACGACACAAAACAAAACAAGCACTTAATTTAAAATACATTTATTTTTATTTTTTGGGGGAATTGCATTTTAGTCCCTGTAGTTTGCCTTAATCCAGGTTTAGTCCACGTTTATTTTTTATTATAGCTTTTAGTCCTTCTGTGACAGAATCCGTCAAAAGACAGATTCTGCCATGTCAGTCGGACTAAAAGACATTAATGCCCCTCTGACTATCTGATACTCATTTAATGACCATTTTACCCTTAATTAAAAATTAAAAACATATTTAATATATAAATATATATATAACAGATATAAAAAAACAAATAAATATAAAATAAAACAAAACAAAACAATAAAATAAAATAAAAAATCTTCACTCATGGAAAAAATCAAATTAACATCACCAGTATCCATAAAAAAAAAAAGAATTCTGCCATATCTATTATTATTAAAGTTTGAAAACATAAATTAAAAAAAAAAAAAAAGGAATTTAAAGACAAAAAATATATATATATATATATATAGTAAATATGGTGTAGAACAAAAATAAAAAAGATTTTAAAAAAAAAAAATTGTTGATCTGCAGATCTTTTATCAAGGAAACAAAATCAATTGGATGCCAAAATCAACCGAAATAAATTTAAAATCAAACCAAAATCAATTCGAAATCAAATCGAAATCAATTAAAATCAAACCTAAATCAAATTAAAATCAAACAGAAATCAAGAACGAAAAAAAAATCATCACCCAGACCCAACCCAATTCGAAATCCACATTCAAGTAAAAATTTCAAGTAACAAACACATCACAAGCACAAGCACAAATACATCAACAAATTCAAGCAAAATAAACCAAATAAACCAAATAAATTCAAGTAAAATAACAAATGAAATGCACATTTTCTGTCCCTGCACTGAAATTTCTTCTAACCCTAATGCTTTCCCAAAACTAAAAAACAAAAACCCAAATACAACCAAATACCCATCTTCTTCTTCACAGCACCACCTTCATCTTCTTCTCTATCTGTCACCCACCTCTATCTTCATCTTCTTCACGGCACCAAAGACCCATCTCCACCATCTTCTTCTTCACGGCACCATCTGCATCTTCTTCTCTCTGTCACCCACCTCTATCTTCATCTTCTTCATGGCACCCCATCAGCACCACCAACTAAATACCCATAACCACTCATTTTTGCAACAAATAAAAACCCAAATACAAACCCCCAAACCACCGATTCACCATCCATGAAATCCAAATCAATTCGACGACGACGGAGGCGACAACCGGAAGCGACGATGACGACAGAGGCGATGACCGGAAGCGACGACGACGACCGGAAGCAGTGACGACGACGACGACGAGATCTCTCTCTTCTTCTTCTGCTTTCACGGCTTCTAGGTGGTTGATGGTGGTGGTGGTGGTGGTGAGAGATAGAGAATAAGATTGATGGGTTTGGATATGATGGTGAAAGAAAAAGAATAAATTAGGGATTTCTTTGATTTGATTTCCAATTTCTTCAATAAAATTAGGGTAAATTGAAAAAAATTAATATTTTATTTTTTTAATATTTAGTAAAATGACGTGGCCTGATCTCATCCACTCATTTGTTTTTTTATTTAATATATTATTAATTATATATATCAAGTTACCTAATTACCCTTCAACCCTAATTACCCTTCCTGTCCCCACTGATGAATTTACCTATTTACCCTCATTGACCCTCGTTGACTTGACGGAACCCTAACAGAATTGGACGGTAGGGACTGAAATTCATATTGTCAGAATACAGATGGACTGAAAGTTACAATACCAAAAAACCGTGTACTAAACGTGGATTAAGGCAAACTACAGGGACTAAAATACGATTTTCCCTTATTTTTTTAAAAAATACATTTAATTAAGATAACTAAAATGCATTATAAGTTTTGTTTTATTTATTTTGGAATTTCTCACAAGTTAACAGAATCTGAGAAAAGTCAAAATAGATCGTTGCCTTCCACTTCTCATCAAACGTCCCCCGGAAACTTGGAATCAACGAAATCATGTTGGGCCCACCTTATATTTCTAATTTTTTTTAAAAAAAATAAATTAGAATACAATAAAAAATAATATCGAAATTTAAATGAAAACAATAAAATAAAATAAAAATATGTATTTTGGAATTGTTTTTTCTCAAGTTTCTTGTGGCGTTTACGTAAAGCTGTGGAAATCTTAGAGATTACAAAAGTGCAGACAACACGTTGTTTGGTTTCTTCTTCTACTTCTTCTATATATTATATATATTTTTTTGTTTCTCTGCAGACCAAAAAGAAAAATTAAAATAAATCTCCGATATTCTCACGAACTTTCTTGCTTTAACTTTTGCCGGAAAAATTCGAAGCTCGTTCACAAGAGAATTCATTTCCGAGATAAGTTTACTTTGCCAAAAAGAATCCTTTTTTTTCTTCCAGGAAGCTGTAATAGGGTGTTTGTTAGCTGAATTTAGGCGGTGCTGGTTTCTCTCTGAATCGGGATTTGTTTGTTTTTGAATAATACAGTAGCGAATAAGCAGTAGCAAATCCTGATTTGAAGAGGCAGATTTTTTTTTTTGTGTGTTGTGTTATTTTATAGTGGTGTGATAAGAGAAGAACTAATTTGAGGTTAAAGGGAGAAACTTTGGACTTTGAAGCTGTTTTTGAATTGAATTAAGGGCCAGTCTGGGATCTGTGTTGATATGGTTTCTGGGTATTGTGGGTTAATAGTTGTGTATCTGTGTGCTTTTGTTTTTTGATTGGTTTTATGTTTTGTTGTATTGGGTTGTGAGGATCTATCTGGAGAATACAAGTTTAGGCTAAATTAATGCTTTATAGTTCTCATTGAGTTGCTTGACACCTTTTGTGGAGGTTTAGTTACTTTGATTATAGGGATTGGATTGTTTAACTTGTATGAGAGCTTGGAGCAATTTGTGATTGGCTTTTATTTTTTTTGGAGTTGTTCAATTGGATTGGATAGTGAGTGTTGTGTTGTGTTGTGGTCTGAATAGGGGTTTATAATTAGTTGTTCTTTTGGGGTGGTTATTTTGTATTTTGAATTGTTGGATTTACAATGGGGAAGCAAAGTGGAAAGAAGAAGAAACAGTTAGGAGGAGAATCAGGGGATGGTAATGCCAAACAAAGCCATAGTCCCCGAGTTTATGATAAGGACACCACAGTTTTCATTGCCATGGCCCAGGAATTGAAAGACGAGGGTAACAAGTTGTTTCAAAAGAGGGATCATGAAGGAGCTATGTTGAAATATGAGAAAGCCCTCAAATTACTACCAAAGAATCATATAGACGTATCCTACCTCCGGAGTAACATGGCCGCGTGTTATATGCAAGTAGGTCTGAGTGAGTACCCCAGGGCGATCCATGAGTGCAACTTGGCATTAGCAGTCACACCCAAGTATAGTAAAGCACTTATAAAGAGGGCTAGATGTTATGAGGCATTGAATAGGCTGGATTTCACTTTAAGAGATGTTACTATGGTTTTGAACATAGAGCCTAATAATCTAATGGCATTGGAGATTGCAGAAAGGGTGAAGAAAGAACTCGAGAACAGAGGTTTAAGGGTGAATGATGCTATAATCGAGTTACCTCAAGATTACGTTGAATCTCCTATTGCCTCTTCTGTGACAAAAGTAGCGAAAGATAAGACAAAGAAGAAGGGCAAAAAACATGAGCAGAAGAAAGTTGTGGACAGAATTGAGGTGAAGAAGGTTGATGAAAAGATTGAGGAGAAGAAGGTTGATGAAAAAATTGAGGAAAAGAAGGCTGAGGATAAGGTGGTTGTGGAAGAGAAAATTAGTTGTACAAAGGAGGAGGAGCCAAAGAAGACTGTAAAATTGTTGTTCGGGGAAGATATAAGAGTGGCTCAGTTGCCGCATAATTGCAGCCTTCTGCAACTAAGAGAGGTTATAAATGATCGGTTTCCAACCTCAAGAGCAGTTCTTATTAAGTACAGGGACCAAGAAGGTGATTTGGTCACAATTACCTCTGATGATGAGCTAAGATTCGCTGAAGCATCAATAGAATTGCAGGGTTCTGTCAGACTGTATGTTGTAGAAGTTAATCCTGTGCAGGATCCATTTTATGAGAGATTTAAGAATGAGAAGATTCACACTCATGATCTAGAACACAAAAGTATTGAGAATGGGAATGTTGGAGAAGATAAGGAAGCAGAAAAGGGGTCATATTTAATAGATGAATGGATAATCAAGTTTGCTCAATTGTTCAAGAACCATGTTGGATTGGATTCCGATACTTACTTGGATCTTCATCAACTTGGCTTTAAGGTATATTCTGAGGCTATGGATGAGACAGTCACAAGTGAAGAAGCCCAAGGCCTATTTGACAGAGCGGCAGAGAAATTCCAAGAGATGGCAGCATTAGCATTGTTCAACTGGGGAAATGTTCACATGTCCCGGGCAAGGAAGAAGGTTTACCTCAGTGAAGATTCTTCAAGAGAATCTCTACTGGAACAAATAAAAACTGCATATGACTGGGCACAACAAGAATATACCAAAGCTGGTGATCGATATGAAGAAGCATTGAAAATAAAACCTGATTTCTACGAAGGTCTTCTAGCTCTTGGTCAGCAACAATTTGAGCAGGCAAAGCTTTCTTGGTATTATGCAGTTGCTAGCAATGTTGACTTAGATGCCTGGTCTTCTACAGAAGTTCTAAAACTTTATAACAAAGCCGAGGATAACATGGACAAGGGCATGCAGATGTGGGAAGAATTTGAAGGGCAACGCCAGAATGACATTTCCAGGCTGAAAGTTAACACTCAGGAAATTGGGTTGCATGGTTTTTTTAAAGATATATCAGCTGATGAAGCTGAAGAGCAGTCCACGATCATAAGGTCCCAGATATACCTCTTATGGGGTACCATACTCTATGAGCGTTCCATTATGGAATACAAATTGGAGATACCGGTCTGGCACGAATGTCTGGAAGTTGCAGTTGAGAAGTTTGAACTTGCTGGAGCATCTCCAACAGATATAGCTGTCATGATAAAGAACCATTGTTCGAACAATGATGCTGTGGATGGTAACACATATATTTCTTAATTTAATATCTTGCATAAAATTAATCATCTACATGAAGCTGAATAATGCATCTGTTTTTCATAATCTATAATTGCAGGTTTAGGGTTTAAAATTGATGAGATAATACAAGCATGGAATGAGATGTATGAAGCTAAAAAGTGGGAGAGCAGAATTCCATCATTCCGGCTTGAACCTTTACTCAGACGGCGAGTTTCAAAGCTTTATAATGCTTTAGAGCATGCATGAGAAGCATGTTGGGGGAATTTGAAGAGGGAATATAAAGACAGAAATGGTTATAAGACTCTCTTCTCATGCCCTATCGTGTGGAATACAGTCTTGCATTCTTAGGTATGGAACACTCATATTGATTCAACTTCTTTTGTATTTAGAAATAATCTAAATATGATGAAATCTTTGCTATTTGCACCTTTGAAAAAACTGCTCAAGTAGAGTTCTTGTTTGCCTTGGATAATCACATAAAATAGCAAAATGAGAACTTCACATTTTTCATGCACCGACATTTATATTAGCAGGTTAAAATTCTATATAATCTCTGTTTGGTAGTGGCTTTATTTTAATTAGATGCCTTACCTACCTATTTTTTAGACAATTATGTGTTTCCATGTTAGGGTTCCTGGTTACCTGTTTTTCCTTGTTTCCCCTCAAAATTTTCCTATGAGATTCAACTTTCTACGAATTGCAATGTGTACTTATTTGTTGAGAGAGCTCTACTTTCCTGAACAAATTAAGAATGTACAAAGCTAAGAGCTTCTTTTAGCATCTCCTAGTCAAACATTCCTGTATGAAGAAGAAAATGTTGTGAATAGTGGAGCACATTGTTTTGAATGTGATATTTGGTTTTTAATTACACAGTGGTTCACTCACCTCAAACCATATAACGGTTGAAATATAAGCTTGACGAATAATTAGCCTGTCATTAGGATTATATTGATAAATCTTAAGACTTCTCTATCATCCCACTTTGGTTTTACTGCATCTGTTTTACTGGTTCATTCTTGTCGTTCATTTTATTTGAGATAAATCTCGAATGTAATAACGTTGCGATCTTGGTTTGTTTCCTTTGCAGGTTTTCTTTCTTCTTTAGTTTCAGCCTTGTACTTTGAAGACAAAAAAAGAAAAAAAGAAAAGAAAAAAAAAAAAAAAGAGAAACACTATATTGTTCAAGTAATTTCCCTTAGAAAAGGGATCAAATTTATTTCTTTACACAGTGGGAGACAAGATGAAGAAATAGCAGAAGTTACCGTTTTTTGTTAGTTTCTGCCTTCACCACCACCATTGCCTCCATGAGTTTTGAGTCTGATAGTAAGTAGTTGATTGAATTTGTAATTCATTGTTAAGTGGTTGACATTATTTATTGTTTGCTTGCCTTCTTGGTTTTGTAATTTCCAGTTTCTCCATTATATGTATAATCAAAATATGTAGAATATCAGTATTTGATCCATGGAACTTCTATGTTTTGTGAAAGTTAGTCTTGTACCAAGATGTATTTTTACTTCCTCTATTAGTTGATTCTTGAAACCTTTATGCTTGACAGCAAGCCTAAGTCGTAACCGGATTTTGCACGTTTGGGTAACCGGATTTCAAGTCTAAACAAGCTCAGAATTGTCCATTCCAATCATGTGCTTTGACAAAGTGATTAATGCTAATGGAAATTATAACAAAGCAATTTCAAACTCAGATTCCATTAATCCTAGGAACACGATGAACAATATGTGAAGCTTGATAAATAAAAGCTGTTCATACATTAACCCAATTCCAGAAAAAGAGTATTCACCAACCCACCTCATATACATATATATTTCAAACTCCACAGAATTATACCAACGTAATTATTTCCGTCCAAGATTCTCAAAAAGTATTACAAACATCTTACCCAGTTGTAACTGAAACCATCGGCCGCTTCAGTCATTTGGGCACAGTAAAGCT
Organism: Acer campestre; assembly: GCA_954870605.1. Lineage (NCBI taxonomy): Eukaryota > Viridiplantae > Streptophyta > Magnoliopsida > Sapindales > Sapindaceae > Acer > Acer campestre. The sequence continues at coordinate 35,033,321 of OX940804.1, read as the reverse complement.
CCCTTTAAATTTGCTTCAAAGTTTGACCTATACGTACAATTCTTTATTGAAGTAGGAATTTCACAAGCAGCAAGTAGCATAAGGTATGGCAATGTTTCCACCATCTCTCTCTGCATTTCTGGTGTGTGGATGATTTAAGATAACACTTATTTACCTGTACAAAGCTAGCATGAGTTGACAGAAGGCTATTTACAAGATATACTTAACAATTGCTCCAGAACGAACTATTCTGGACGGTAGTATAAAAGATTAGGGAGGGCGGTTGACTGAAGCTTCTTGATTTCAGATGCTGTCACCTTGCAGGACTCCAGAGTTAATGAGCATAATCTCGTCAGAGACTTCAAATGATGCAGCCCGTCATTGGTTATTCGTGAATTTGAAACATTTAATGATACCAATGAGGTCAATCCTGCATTTATATGAAAAAATACACATCCATTAAAGAAATTGGAAATTCATTCAACTTAAATCGTTATGGATAAGGGATCTTCAATTTCCCTAGTACAGATTGCAGGACGCACTGGGATGATAAGCCTTAATAGGAAGCAGCAAGTTCTTGAATATGCATAATACGAGCAGGGTTTGGGACAAAGCTACTCTCTACTAACGCAGACTTGGGATCCAGTGATTGTGAGCCCGGATGTGAAACTCAGTTCAAAGTTATTTCCAGGGCTAGTACCATCACTTCTTGCCATGTATTTGGCATAGGAATGAGTGGCAAGAATCAAAGTTAAAATCTGGCAAATTTCATAAGTAATACATACAAAATGGAATCACATATTTCAAACTTAAAAGAAAATTATAGAAGATGTTCCCTAATCCCTATATCTTGTGCATGCATGCAGCGGAGGCAAATCAAACAGGAGTCCGTTAATACTCTTTTAGCATCAAAACATTCTGCTCTTACAAGCACGGAGTAACAGCGATGGTATAAGAAACTGAACTATAGAGCTAAGGTAGTCTCTAATTCTATTTGCATACACACGACTCATGATACCTGTGTTGGTAATACAGAATGCAGTGCAAGTGGATATAATCCCGCATAAGACCAAACAACTTGCTGTTTTAATTATTCTTGTGAGTTGTCTATCAAAACATTATTAATGAAATCACATTCATTCAACCACATTATGCTAAAGACATGTATATTCAGTGTAATGGCAAGAAAAGATACCAGATATCATTTCCAAGGATTTGTCTGAAAGGTGGCAATTTTGTGACAGGTTCAACAGCGTCAGGGAGGTAAGATCCTTGATATTCTTCACACCAACATCAGTTAATCTTCCACCACATATTTCAAGGGATTGGAGGTTCTTGAAGCCTGTTTGTGATGAAAACATATTGGAGTATGAACATATAATTGACAGTATATTGTAATACTGATATATAAAAATCTCTTTTATATTATTTTAAGAAACTAAGGGGTAAATAAATTTTGACGAGAAACAACAGTAGCAAAACAATGTCTAACGGTTAAGCTGAAATCATCAATAGCTTAAGCAGTGGAAAGATCTTTCAACGTACATCGTAAACTGTTTGTTCCAGAGTCTGAAATCTGAGCCCCAAAGAGATCCAGATGCGTCAATCTGGTCAAACCTGCATAAGAAAAAGAAAAATCCAGTAACAATGACGTACATGGTTGGAAATGAAGCTACTTAGCCATATTTTAGTAATTGCAAAGCCAATTTCACTTAGAAATTAGCTCTTTAAGAAGAACTAAGATGTGTTTTATCTAGGCTGGACTTCATGTTTCCATCAGGTACAATATGCAAAATAACACAAGTATTCCCTACAAAGCTATTTTATTATTAAACTTATCAAGTATGATTTTATTATATTATAGCACTATTTGTGAACTAAGGAATCACATATGAAAACTATGTCAACAACAATTATTGCTTGAACACTTTGTCTCAAAGGCATGAATCATATTATGGAAAATTTCAGAAGTCAATTAGCAGGATGTAAGCAGTTAACCAGCAAAATTTCCACCATACATAGGAAATCAAACAAGAAGCACCACAACCAGAACTTATAGCCATTTTTCCAATTAACAAAACTTATGCACAGGCAGACCAAAGTTTTTCTACCAAGCACCAACGTATAATCATCGCATGGTGCATTAACAAAATGCATGAATATGCTTACTTGTAAGAGCAGCAAGCCCAGCATCTGTAACATTGCGAACGTCCAGATTAAGTGATTTAAGTGTGGTCAATCCAGACAACCTTTTCAAACCACTGTCAACTACTGAGGTAAATGAAAGATTTAAGTTCTCTAGACGAGTCAAACCTAAGAAAAGAAACAGCATAAATCAGCCCAAGCATTCAACAATTATCTACATAAAAGAAGAAAGAAGATGCACTAATGCACGGTAAACGTTGTAATCCACATAATCTTTAAAAGAAAGGGTAGCAAACCCCAAAAATTGGAAGGAAACCAAAGAACAGTTCGAATTATAATTCACAATCAGGGAAAAGGGATACATGGTCCATGTACCGTCAGTCAACTGTTACTAAGCACAAACTTTAAGCATGTATCATAAAAATGAATTTCTGCAGCACAGGCTACAAAAGTCACTGCTTTGGAAGAAATGTATAAAGCTAAAATAACCTTGGCAACATGGTCATAATAGACCTTTCAAAGCAATGCAATTCGAATTATGTCTCAAATCTCTCCTTACATTGTCAAAAACAAAAACGGAAGAAAAAAGTAAATAAAATAAAATTTAATTATCATTATTTATAATTGTGCAGTAAATTAATTTCGTCTCTATCGATGTTACTATAGTTGAACCATTTGTACCACACAATTTAAGATTGTAAGTATAGATAGAATCCTAACCAGATAGATGACAGAGCCCATTGTTTCCAACTTCTGTATCAGACAACTCCAGACTTTTCAAGAGTTTAAGACCTGAATAGAAAAACAAATAAGCCAAATTATTATTAGATAAAATTTACATGAATCAATTCCCTTGTACTTCAAAGCCAAGGGAGCAGTATCGCTGCAGGTTTACATTTTTTCTTTCTGGGTAATATAAATATAAACTAAATGATGATGTGAAATAAAATTAAATGAAAAAAGCTAGCTTGAAGTTTGCAGAGATGATAGATAAATGGTGATGCAGCAAACAGGAAAACTTCATTCAAAGTCTATGACGTCTAAGAAATGAACTTATCCATTTTGACAATTAATTGTCAAATGTCAATAGACTCTTTTGTTACTTCTTTCGGTAGGAGGCCTGTAGGAACCATACTGGGGTTTCTCTCTCATCTGGTTGCCATCACTATTGTATTTGGGTTGATTGCATCTAGCAACTGTTACAGCTCGTCATATGGAGTCCTGCTGACTTTCCATTCTATTACTATTCCATTTTTTTTTTTGTTTCTGGTGAAAACAATGCTGAAGTAAGTTCATAAACAGATTTCTACTACAGCTAGCTTGCTGACTTTATTTCCACAAAATGTTAAACTTCAAAGAAGAAGAAAAAGAGGATCTATGGCTATAAAGATAAAACAGTTAATTAATTTTTCCCCAGCACGAGATAAAAATTCTAGAAATAGAACTGTAGACAATTACATTTACAACTTACTAGCTGTCATCTTTTCTTTCCTAGATATCGGGAATAAAATACCATAATTTTTTTAGAATAGAATAGAAACAGGAACTCAGAAGAAAAGGATTACTGAGAAGTACAAAGTAGTCATGCTCAAAAAAACTATCCCATCATAACTCCATTTTACTATAATAACTTTCAAATTCAACTCAGCATTGTTACTTGTCACGACTTATAATGCATTGGCAGATAATCTACAATTGAGACAGTCCCTACAAGAAACTAATACTTAAAACCTAAAACATGAAACCATAACTTTAAATCATTAAGAGCTATGATTAAGAAACACTTTGCAATTACACAATTCAAGCTGCTTTTACTCTCACCGGGGTTTATCTATGTGTCTGGGACAAGCACGCATCATAAAGTCTTATAACAAAACACTCCACCCCGATTGACAAGCAAATGACAGACAACAGGGTAAAATAGGGAAAATTAGTTAAAATAGAAATTAAAAATATAGTATACCTGTCAAATTAGCAAGCCCTTCATCACCAATATTACAGGAATCCAAGTTCAAGCTCTCTAAATTGGTTAAATCTGCAAAAAACAAGTAGCAGTTGAATAGACAAACAACCACTCTCAAACATTTATCTCTCTCTCCTATGATCAAACTAAGTGTACAAATAATATATTTCAACAATGATCTTTTAAGTATAATATTATATTGACTGAGCTGAAATCAACATGTTTACAAGATTTTTGCAATTACTTATTTACTCCGTGATGAACACCACAAAGTTGTCCCACAGTCTAAACAAGATCTTTTGAAATCTGTAAATGTCAGAACGACTGCAGATATAATTATCCATAATTTGGATCTCTTCACAGAAAAGTCTTTACATTTGCAATATTTCATGTAGAAATACATTCTCACTAGGCTAGATTGCTAAAATCTACTTTAATATGGACATTACAGTAAGTGAAATGGCCGATGCCTGTCTAAATAGAACACACCTAGATTTGAACTAAGCTCAGATAATTTACGTAAACCATACAGGAAATTCAACTAATATCTACAATGATCGGCAGTCTTACGACACAGAGAGAGAGAGAGAGAGAGAGAGAGAGAACCTTTTAGATGCACCAAACATGCGTCTGTTATTTTGCTGAACCCCAAGCTCAATATCTTCAAGTTTTTAAGTCCTGCAGATACATGGATAAATCATGTAATAAGATAACTAAATATTTTGGCCTGCACTAGTTGAAAGTAACAGGACATGATGTTCTCAATGTTATGTGCTGTAATGCATAGAATCAGATAAGATTTAGTAATAAAAATTCTAATGTCACTTACCAGAAAACTTATCACATCCATCATCTGATATATCAGTGCATCTGTTTAGATTTAAGTATGCAAGGGCAACAAGAGCTGCACAAAAACTAATCAAATCACTTTTTTTTTTAAGAAAGAAAATGATGTAAGAATTATAGTGGTATCACATATGTTAAGAAACTTCATATACATATCATGACAACTCAGGGATCTCTAAAATATAAGCTTCTAGCCTCAAAACCCCAAGTTTTTGAGAGCATATCACTATTGGTTGTCCAAAAAGAAGAGTATTCTTATTATTTTGATACGAAACAGACTACTTATTAGTGAAAAAGACAAAATATAAGAGGGAGCTGAACCATAAACCATCAAACCAGTATAAGAGAAACTGTATATAAGAGAATACAAAATTATCCACCCACCAATGTCAAAAAATCCCAGTATTCATTCATGCATCCTGTACAAAAATATAACCATAAAAATATTGGTGGTGATTGCCCGAAAGCGTGCAGGATATATGCTAATTTTTATTCACACCAATTTCCAAATTGTTAATATTCTATGGTTTCTTCATTTTTATATAACATATTGCACGGAGTGTCTCCCAGAGAACACCTGGACACTAACAGTTTCTTCTTCATGGGCTGAGTTTCTGTCGATTCAGAATTAAACTATTGAAATTCTTAATCATGCAATTTAAGGATCGGATAATTGCATTAATAATCATAAATGTTGCTAAAAATTCATAAGAAACAGAAGAACCAATGAGAAAGCTAACCTGAGATAGAATCCAAACATGCAGCAGTAACATTGCATCCCTCCAAGTTTAACATAATAAGCTTGCGCAAACCTGCCATGCATAGAAGATCCAATAACTGCAGCCTTAAAAAACTTCTCTGTACTCTGAACTAAATAATACTCACATCTCAAATGAATGGATCATTAAAGAATACTTATAAATTTTTGAAGTGAAAAATTTCATGATAACAGTAGATATTAATTTATTATGAGGCACCAATGCATTAGGAAGACACGTCAAGATTAAAGCATATGAACTGAAGGAAGTAAGGTGGTTGACTTAAGAAAAACCTTAGTGTAGTTTAATTCTTGATTGACATGGTTTCCACATTGGGTTACATTCAATCAATCAATAACCACTGCACCTTCATAAGAAATATTCAAATAGAATAATAATTAAGAGAAAGAGAGTGATTATGTGAAAGTCATATGTCCCTTGGAAAAACATTTCAACAACTGATCAACTTTCATGGGTTCATAATCAACAAGAGCAAACGCTAATCTACTGGTTAAAAAATTGAAACCCAGTTAAAGGGTTAAGATATTCTATTTTTGTTTCTTGTCTAAAAATAGGGGATCTAGCTAGGATGTTGATGACTTTTGCTGATGGATTTCTCACCAGTGTCTAATCACTGTATCATTACAATACAGTAGTTATCATATAGTGAAAGCAGCAATCTGTTAAACCAGGAATCTGATTCACCCCTCAAATCTACTAGTAGAGTTATGATATACATATTATGACCAGAAAACAGTAGTATATGTGATATTCTAAAATGGAAAAAGAAAACTAAAAATACCTCTCAAATAAGAAACTCCAGAATCTGTAATGTTACAGTTGGAAACTTGTAGCTCTTTCAGCATTGTAAGCCCTGAGACAAGTGGAGACGAGAATCCAAATACATTAGTTAAACCCAAATAAGCAAGAGTTAAAAATTCATGCCAAATTTCACTAGGTCTTAAACAACAATTTATAAGCAGGTGCCTAGAATTACTTTAGGCAGGAAAAATTTAACTAATTTCATTCAATTTCCTTCCTCAGCCAATCCCAACAACAAGAAACACATCTTTAAAAACATGGACTTTCATGCAGCAAAATATAGTTTTAGATAATGCAAACGTGAAGGTCAATCACCCAAGTTATAAATATCGTTTCTAATTAATATGTCCCATAAAAATAAATGAGTTGTTCAATGAAAACATCCATGGACCCTCAACAAGGCTATCAGTCAAATTACAAGTTAAATATCAAACATCAGCCCAAAAATAATTTAATAGATACAATCCTAAGGTCTACAAAGCTTATCTTTAGGACACAAAAGCCAAACTCGGGTAGAAGATTGTAGCCCCACTAAGTCAAGAACCATGTGAATAAATTTGTTTATCATCCAAGTACCCATGAAGGAAATTCAGCAGTTTCACACACATCTCAGCCACTCACAAAAGTGCAAGAGTAATTTGCAATCACAGGTCCCTCATTTCTGAGGCTGCATTTCTGCAGAGAATGACAACCAGGAACTTTCCTGGGCCAGATCCAGCAAGAGCTAGAACTCAGCAAATTCACATCTTCGGGTCCATGTATGACCTTATGTAATGTTTGCGTTATGTTACTTTCATTTATTACGTTCCAGCATATGCCTCATGCATACATCTATGCAACAATATACACTACAAGTCCAATGCCATCTCAAAATTCAAACAAAATGACCACTAAGAACCAAATTTCTGACATAAAGGAATAGTTACCCTTTAGATAAAATTTAGTTAAGATTTAAGAACTACCTGAGAGAGCCTTCATGTCTGAATCTGTGATGCATTTACAACATCTGATATTAAGAGACTCAAGTTTCATTAAACCTGTAAAATAAAAATAAAAGACAAAAAAGCTAAAGAACATAAGAGCCAAACAAGAGTAATAGAAAGCTATTTGGTTTATGGTGCTTTAGATGAACTAAATTAACATGCTACGATGGTAACTTGTTGAGAAAGTCACTTAATTTATTTAAGATAGATCATAGATGTCTCTATCCGTACTCAGCCACATTAAATTGAAAATACATGCAACAAAGAGGCTTCGCACTTGTGTTAGATCACACACTGGCCCACTTTTTGCCAACCCACAATAATGCACCAAAATGATCTGGTTCCAAGAGTCTGTTTGTAGGTATAACATAACTTACTTAACCAGGGGAACTAATTTACTATACAATTAAAGACGTTTTATGAAGATGCAATAAGGTTCACTTTTTTCATTTACAACCACATGAATTCCAAAAGAAGGAAGAGATGCAATTTACTTCAACAGTAAATTGAAAAAATGGCTTCCATAACCTGGCAAGATAATTATTATAATTTTCATTATTTAAAAACTAGTTCATGCATAACAAACCTTTAAGATGACCAAATCCACCATGAATCCCTGAACACCTCTCCAAGTCCAACTTTTCCAAATTAACTAAGCTGGAAAAGGCATGCATCACTTCAGCTGTGATGACATTACTCTTCTTCAAACTCAAGGATGTCAAGTTTGTAAGACCTAAGAACAAGTCAAACTTAGTTATCATTCAACCCATCAGTGGTGACAGTATATCAACATTAAACCACATGAAAGCCAGGATCCCCAATCTATCTACGTAGTACCAATACACATCAAAGAAATAACATATAGGTAGCTGTGGACATATTCGCAAGGTGGGACAATAATTGTAGCTAACAGAAGGGTATTTTGAAAATTTAACAACCTTTTAACCTTGTATAGAGAAATATCCAAGATTTCAAATTCTTATAACTATAACCAAAAGTGGCCCTATAGGAACAAAAGTACGCGATAATACAAAATAATACTCTGAAAATCCAAAAGCACCCAATTTAGGGTATTTTCATCCTAACAGTTCCAATTTTTGGCTAAGATTTTAAGAATCTCAAATGCGATTATTTTTCTATGAATGGGTGACATTTTGGTTATTTTTGCAATAAGGCCACATAGAAGTCTATAACTAGAAAGTTCCTTCTTGCATGTTATAAAACAAGCACAAAATTGTAAAATTTGTTACACAATTGATCATTTAGAACTGTCAAAGATTTGGTCTCTAAAATAATTATTTTAATAAATTTAACAAAGTGTAGTTAATGTTTCTCAAACATGAGCCCTAAGTAGGCATAAGTGATAATCAGATACTTAATTTTGTTTACAAAGATATTGATGATAAACAGCAGAAAATCACGTCAAGGACTCCACACCGATATTGAACTCAAAGAAACAATAAATAAATAAATAAAAGACCATCAACCTTGACAGCAACATATCATATTATTGGCAGGAGCATCATGTTAAAAAGCTCAGAGAAATAACACATTACCAACACTAAATTAGTAGAAGTATAACATAAAGAAATTGAGAAGATCACCACTGATGAGTTTCAGCCCCCGTTCTGAAATATGGTGACTGAAGTTAAAAGTTAAGACTTGGAGGTTTGAGCAATCTTTCAAGAGACTGAACCCAGTATCTGTTACTTCAGATCCAGAAAGATCAATAGAAAGCAATGACGTCCCTTGTGAAGCAATGACATCCATCCAATTATCATTCACACCAGGATATTCACCCAACAAAATATCCTACAAACAAAAAAAGATGGTAACGTAACAACTTCAAGATCTATGAAGAACTACAAATGATAACAGAGCTGATTGTAATCAAAACTTAACCAGTCAAACCACCCGCAAGGTATTACCTGGAGAGCACAATCTCGAAAAGCTTCCAGAGAAACATCAGTAAGACCATTAGAAAATACCAATTCATTGAAGATCTGTTGACTTAAATCCCTCGGCAGCATTGAAAATGAAGTATATTTGTCAATATTCTGTTATAGTTACACCATGTCAGAGACGAAAAGAAAAACAAAGAGAAAAATCAGCAATCAAACATGCCAGAGAGTGCAAGCAAGCACCTCGCATATTTTGTATATGCACAATTCCATGAGGGATGGACAATTGCCTCCTCCCGGCCTAGTATCCATCAGGGGCCGAGAAAATGAGGTCCGTAGCCACTTAGAACTGGCACTTTTAGAATACCTTGCAGAGACCCCTCTTAGTACAACATCTTCAACAACCTGTTGATCTCTCTTCCTAGAACAAATCCCCCCCATTGTGCGGTAATCTTTCAAATTGTCAACTGATCTCAAACGATGAGAAGAACAAAGACTTTGTACACCATTTCAGAAAAAAGAAAAAGAAAAGAAAATAAACATGTGGCATCAACTCCAATTTACCCTGTAAGCCAGAAACGTAACAGTATTAAAGAATAAGTTGTTTAAAACCAACCATAAAATCCGACACTGATTCTTATAAAAATGCGCTATCTATCTATCTACCATGACATCTACACAAGAGAATACTCGGAATTAAATGACACAGCACTGCAAAAAACATCAATATTCATGGAAGAACATCGTTTGTACACATGTAGAATCATCGATTCATCATCATCAACAAAAAAAAGCTCTTTCGTTCTAGAACAATTAAAGTCTGCAAACATAAGAAAAGCTATTCGATAACTTCAAAACGAAATATAAGCACAAAACAGAGTCTGGCAACACAACAAACGTGAGTGAAGTGATTTTGTTGTGATAAATCAAAGATACAGCTCTAGAAGTGTAGTATTTCTACATGCAAAGAACAAAATATTATTCGATCATTAACAGTGGACGAGTCAGGATTATAGAAGCTAAAAAGGGAAAATAAAAGAGGTCATCGTAGTCGTAAAACAATAAAAACAAAATAGAAATGACATGCCTCTTCGTCGTTATATCACCAGTCTCAGTGATCGGATAAGCACAGTCTACTACAAAGAGAATCAATCGGAAAAACCAACAAACAACAAAATATTTATTAAAAAAAAAAAAAAATACCCGAGGGAACAAAAGAGCAAGAAGAAAGCAGGGGGTTAAGGAGGAGGAAGAGAGTGAAGACTCATAGGATGATGACACGTGGATAATACAAGTTTGCGTGATATGTGCAATTTCTCAGTTATCTGATAAGAAATGGTAGGGTGAGGGTCCCATCTGGCCATCTATCTATCCATTTTTTTTGTTTTTACTTTATTCGCCCGGCCGTGATGACCCTTGGATGGGAAGACAAGCATTTATACCTACTCCCATTATTAAATATCATAATCAACACCATTTTTTTTTTACTTGCGGACTACCGCCTCCTTTTTTTATTTCCTCCATTTTTCTTTTCTTTTCTTTTCTGCCACTCAATAAGTATCTTATTTCATATTTTTTTCAAGTATCTTATTTTTTTTTTTTAAAAAAAAAGTATTATTATTGAATTTGGGACACTTTTATTAAGAATAATGTTTAGCTATTGATCAATCAATAACACGTGGCCCAATTCACCAACCTTACTAATCAAAGTGTAGCACGTAGTCTAATTTGTGAGATAAATGTAAAAAGTAAAAGTAAGAGAAAAAAGACCACATGCTACACTCCCATTAGTGAGGTTAAATTGACAGGTCCGATCATTATTCTTTTATTGAATCTTGTTTTCAGCAACCAAACATTATTCTTTTATTAATTCTTGTTTTGGGACACTTTTTTTTTCATTCCCTTTTGAAATTGACGTTTCCTATTTAAGGATAAAATAAAAATCAATTGGGTGCAATTTATAATTAATTATGGAAAAGTTGGGCCACCAACTGGGTTAGGGGTATGAAAATGACTGATTAACATTGGAGATACTTGCAAGAAAATATCTTCCACTTTGTTGATAACTTACAAGAATTGAATTCCCCAATGTGGTTTTTACCATCTTACCCCTCTTAATCATGTTTCATTATCTTAAACAATCTGTCAAGGTTGATTGAAGCATAATTTCAATACTTATGGATAACAAGTAACTTTATGTATGTATAAATAAATAAATAAAACAAAAAATAAATTTGGGCAAGAATGGAGCACCATTTGGTATCCAAAAAAGAGCCAAAATCAATTAAATTGAGGAAGCTAAAGTAAATGTATAACAATATTAATACAACAAACAATACACATCAATCTCAGCTTCTAAAGAGCTCAGACAAGATTACATCATGAAGCCGTGACTGAACGAGTTGAACTCCTTCCTAGACCAAGACCCAAACCCAGCGGAACAACACTATCGCCTTTTGATTTTCCATGGCTGCAATGGGATGAATGGGCATGACCGCGATGTGCGTTTGTGCTCTTTGAATTCACATTGTTATCAACATGGCTACTGCCATTGGTGTGATTCATATGTGAATCCCCATTTTGCAAGCTCGACATCTGCATCATTCCAATTCCCTCTGGCTCCGACTGTTCTGAATCATTGACATACTCCACATCCACGTTGTAACCATGAATTAAGAAGTCTGAACAGTTTTTCGTGCACCCATGATCATAAGGATTCCTAAAGCGACCACCTGGGCCTCTAAGATAGCTGTAGCGTAACAGATTTGCCATTTCATTGGTTGTTATATTGCGAGATATCTGTTGCAAAAACAGGATGCGTTAACATTAGGTATCCACATTGAACAAATAAATGTTGATGTCACACAAAAATGAAACCTGATTTATATTTCAAATGAAAATAAATAAATAAATAAATAAAATAAAATAAAATAAAAAATAAATAAATAAAAGAAATGGGGGCATTAAATCATTAGGTGTAACATATGTTGCCGTGTTTATAATGTCAGTGCACTAAGTCATGGTATATGTGCATAATACACAAGATGGCTGTGACATGGACAAATATCATACCCGTCAAGATTGCATCACCACTTAAAATAAATTAATTAATAAATAAGCACTGCTTCTAGGAAATTGTAGAATTTGCTGTTATACTGTTAACATTTTAGAATAAGAAGAAGATGTTACCATAACTACATCCCCTAATAATATCAACTTTCTCAGATGTGTAAGTAATTCTGGCAGCCAGCAATCACTGTAACTGCTAATGTTGACCACCATTAAACTGTTAAAGTCAACTATCAATCATTGAGATTATTCTCAATTATGATTGTATAGTTGACTAACAGGTTAATTAGCTTAATTAGTGTGGTTAATTATAGCTTGATTGTATAGTTGACATTTGACTGATTTCATTAGCTTAATTATAGCTTAGTGATTAAATAGCCTGATTGTAGGATGATTTATTTCCTTTTGTATTTCCTTTCTTGATTCTTTCCATGTTGTAAATTCACTATAATATCCTCATACGGAGAAGAATAAAAATATCAAAGATTTTTTCTTTGTTCAAACTATCAAAGAGTTTCTTTTCTTTGTTCATTACTTTCTAACATAAACAACTTATCAGAGTGTTTGTCTGTGTGTTTGTATTACCAGTATGCAATGTTATCAAGGTTCATCAACTCACTGGATTTTATTCTTTATCATTATTATTAGTTTGAGGATGAAAACGCATACCTGAGAAGCTTGTACAACTGTTAAAACAGCCACACCAAAGATGAGGAAAAAATCCAAAATCAGAAACGATATAGCACCAACGTGGTGAGTACTAGCATGGCTTATCCATGCTCCAAATGGTGATGGAGCCACTGGATCACTCAAAAGTCCTGCATGCACCACAGCATGTTTTCTAGGAAAATTAAGCCAAGGGAAAAATTGTCAACACTAACTTCAAATATTCGCTTCAATTAAGAATTATTAGATGCCTACTTGTCATGGTAACTGCACCAGTTACCAACATTGCAGAAACTTCTAAGAAAAGAAAGAGAAAGAACTCCCACTTGTTTTTCTGCAATACAAGTAAATAAACCAAATAAACAAATCAAATAAATTAACTAGGAAATAAACTTCATAATCACAAGGAGAAACATGACATGTAATTACATCACTATTTCTGTTATCATTCATGTATATACGTATGGGACAAAATAGTAAAATTGTACACTACTCCGACCTAGCAGGATCCCATTAGTCAACCAATTAACTAAATGGAACCACCAATTCAACTGATTTTGCAAGAAGCCAAGTGATGAAAAAATTGTTCAAGATTTCTCGATCAGGATAAATATGATCACAGGAATGGCTTGCATAATCAAAGAGTTCCACTTTTCATGAATGTTCACACACTTCCTCAAATTCAATTGAATCCTTCGTCACTTTATAGATTTAAAAGAAAAATGGGACATCAAACATGCAACTAATTAACTCATCAACATCAAAGCACCTTGCCAATGCAATTGGATACCCATGGACAGTGATGGTCAAATTGTTCAACACAACGATCACAAATGGAACAGTGCTTTGCACGAAGAGGTCTGACAATCTGAAGACAGAACAAATCAGATAAGGAAATAGTTAGCAAACCAAATATTCAACCCAGGGTATAAGCGACAAAGTTTAAAACAATATGAACCTTGCATGTTGCACAGAGCTGAGCCCAGTTGCCAGCCAGCAAAGCAGGATTATTTATCTCAATCTTCAACAAAGGTTCCTAGGAGAAGATAAAATACAAACATATTCAACAATATTAGAAACATATAGAAAAATTCTAGAAACATTCATATGACTGAGAAAAGATAATAGTATATAATGAAACATATCAATCATGGGCCGAGGACACGAGAATAATAAAAGAAGTGCAAGTGAAACCATGAAAAAGTAGAAAAAACAAAGTCTTGAAGGAAAAAGAATAGACTTACATCATCTTTCATATTTTGCGGATCATGAACACTCATCCTGATGAAACCTGGATCCTTTCTGCAGGAAAAGAAAAGGAGAGGAACAAAACAAATGAAATAAGAAACGCCAAAGATAATTATAAAATTATGAAACATATTTATGAGAGCTTCCAGTAGTCTTGTTATCTTGAGGAATAAAATAATCTTAAATAAACATCATTTAATAGAGATACAGCAGTCAACATTCATAAAAGAAAGAAGTTCGCTCATCATCATGTTTGCAATGTGAGTCAGTGGGACCTCAAGAAGCCTAATAAAGAGTAAAGGAACTCAAGCAGCAGAACTATTCATCAATTACTTATCCTACACCTCCGGTATGAAATAGATAATGGAAACAAACTCCTAGTCTAGGCTTTAGGCCTGATTGGCTGATAGTTCATGCTCAAGGATCACTGAACTTGGGTTACTTCTTACTGAATGCCGTACTTAGAGTTATCCCACATTCCCACTTGGGGTGAGCTCTTAGCGATTAGTCAGTCCGGGTCCAGCTAGTCTTGCACTTTCGGACCGGTCCTTCAAACAAAGGCTTAGAAAGCACACATTCCCTAATCCCTATAAATCAAAATTTCCTATAAAGACAGATTTCCTCTGTTCCCCAGAATTAGAATGCTTTCCTTATTTCCTTAGCTAATACTGATTGATTCACCACATCTTCTCGTTCATTACATGAATAGTGAACCAATGTCATTGAATGCATGAGATTACAAAAATTAAAGTGACACCAGAACTCAAACATAGTGAAACTAGGACCTTCAATAGTGCTCTTATAAACTAAATGACACATCCAAAACCAGATACAAGCTCAGACATATATGACGATGAAGCAGACATGGAGATTTTCATAACTTATTGGGCATGTGAATAGTCGATAATCATTATTAATCAAAAGATAAAGATAGGAAAATAGATCATTCTAAAAATGTTTAAAACTATGAAATTTAAGTACTCACAAACCATTATTTTTAGATGATCAGGTTATACCAATCTGTTAAAAATCTGAAAGTTGTGATTTATATTTTGTAACCATCAGAATATCTAAATCTTACTAATTAAAATTGAAGCAAAAGAAACCTTGAGATAAAGTTTCAATTGATCTCCAGAAACAGCTAGAAAAAATAATATAAGTGTAGGTGATTCTTCATTTAATCCCTTGTGGATACTAACTAAATAGCCGGTAAGGCTTCTGGTCATATAAAGGTCTTGGGATCAAATATCAATCACACCAAAGGTGGGAGAATTTTGTTCACATTGGAGTATTGGAGAAAAAATATACTCATAGGCTTCATGTCAATGTACTGTCTACTTACAAAGTACCATTGCTGGAAGATTTGACCATAAACCTAAACCCTTGTAAAAAGACCTTAAATGCACAGAAGAAACTATATTCACACTTTAGCAACATCTTTCTGTCCATAATGTTAGAGTAAGCTTAAATACTATTGTTGGGTCTTTTCCTATTAGCTTAAGCTTTTTGAGTTTGTTGGTTACTCATAGTTCCACTATTTAAAAGGGGGGCCAATTCAGGAATGTGTAAAAACAATCAAATTCCAACAATATAAAGGTACAGATAATAACAGGTGAGTCAGAAATTGCATCCAATAAGAAACCACACTTTTCAGTTTTCAAATAAAAACAATAGGGGGTGAAATAGAAAACAAAAAGGATAACAACAATTATCAACAAAAATACATTCAACTCCACCCATAATATTGATAGCTTTAAACTGACCAAAGAGGGTCTACAAAGCATACCTGCTACATCTATAGAACATAACTAGACCACCGGACGCTAGGAAAAAACCCAACCACGCAAAAAGGCCAAAGCCAGCAGTTAATTTTGGCAGATTGGATGCTGCAGAAATTCAAAAATGGTTACAGTAAGTATCAGCCAAAAAGGCATGGTATGAGGTTTTACGAAAAGATAGGCAAATACCCATGATGACAGAATGCACGTAGGTCAAAAGTAGCCCCACAATTACACACCAAAGCACTGGTGCAAGCCCCAGTTTTGAAAATTTCCCAAGGGGGGTGTTTCCATCACATCGTTTTTCAAGCAACCTTCTAGCATTCCCCTGCAAAATGGAATTTATAAGAACATATGCTTCTTGAAACAAGCAACAAAAAGCTCATGGAAAAAGAGAAGTGAAGAAAAATATATATCAAAATGTTGTCTATCTAATACAAGCTTAATGCCTTAACCAGAGTTCAGAATAACTATCTCTAGTCAACATCCATCTCCTTTACATTTCATCAAGTTAACTGCTGCTTTTGATCTGCTTTGTTTTCTGTAGTTTTGAAAGTTAGGGGCAGACAGATATTTCAAGTTTGTTGCAATGGGGTAAGGAGCAACCCTTTTGATTTAGATGTTTGACTGGTATATACATGTGGACCTTATATGGTCTTCCCGGATCAAAGTTCTGATTTTGATAGTTTCCTACTTACAAGTCCAAATCCTTTAGGATTACAATAAGTCTATGCATATTCAATGTGATGGTTTCAATTCATTTTTCTTTTTAACAGACTTTAATGCTTCTAATTTATTGAACATCTTTGAGGAACTAGTGATGCAAGCCAAACCCGATTTGTGACGAGGACCTTTACACTTGATGTCTAAGGAATTCAAGGTGTGACGCCTAGACTCTATGTATCTTTCTTCTTAGCTTCTTTCTGCCTCAGTTATGTTTGAATTTACAGCAAATTGTTCACCAATTCTGATGACCCCTGCAACAGCCATCATAATTTTGTTTACTCACAATATTTCAAACTAAAAACCTACCTTATTGTTATATTATCCTAACTCTATCCCCACAAAGTTTCTATCCCTGATTCCACTAATCAGTAGCAAAACAAATAAACAGGAGACCTACACTTTACTACATCAGTTATGGAGCCGAAATTCCAGCAAATTTTATGAGAATGTAATAAATTCATCACAGAATATAGAAAAAATGGAAGAAGAAAAAAAATAAAATCAAACTGACTAAATCATGTGTAGATAAAATAGTATAGATGCAGAAAATCAAACAAGCAATAACATGTAAAAATACAAGAATCTTCCAAACAAATATTTCTTAAAATGAAGCTAGAGTCTCTGCAAATGTGCAGTCATATTCACAGCAACAAGTATATCAAGGGGTGGTAACATCCAACAAGAATACAAGGTATCTGAGAACACCAAGCTTCATAAACTGAATGCTACATGGTAATTAACCTACAGAAAGAGAACCAAAGCAAAGAAATAAGATTGCAAGCACCCTTTCTAAATGGGTTTGCAATCTGTTGTGATGCCACTTCTACACATTCCCAGAAACTAAAGATGCATTCTTGGATAATATTGTGTCACATTTTTAAAAGTTAAAAAATAAAAAATAAAAAAAATAAAAAAAACACATTTTTGTCATGTTTCAAATGAACTCTACTCTCTTTTTTTCTTTATAAATTTCCTTGAAAAAAGCTCGTCCAATGTGGCATAAAGCATTCATCAGTCAATGCTGATAATATAAATGCTTTGAATCATGAAAAGATCAAGTATTGGACGAGGAAAACAAGGAACAATTTGTCAAAGTAACATTACTAACCAATGAAAAGTGTTATGGAACACCTACAAGGAAAAAAGCAACTTGTCTGTGGTTCTTATCAGAAGCAAGCTGAGCAGGAGTGAGGCCGGTGTTATCAGTAACGATCAGGTCTTCCTTCTTGCCAGCTTGTACCAATACTGTGCATGCCTCTAAATTACCCCTAATAGCAGCCCAATGAAGAGGAGTACAGCCTGAAATTTTCAAAAATAAAACACGATCAAGAGTGAGAAAAGATATAACTGCATGAAAATTCGATGACTCTATGAGCTGAAGTTTTACAACAGAGAGAAATACTTACCCTCTTTATCCTGGCGTCCTCTGTATGCATCCAAAAATAAGAGAAGGCGTATACAATCAGCAAAACCCTTGTAGGCAGCCCTAAAATTCTCCAAAAGAAGATAATTAACAGAACGCAGAAAATTCATCCTTTCAAGACTATTTAACAACATTTATAAGCATACATCATATCCTGACATTAACATAAGAAGAGTCTAACTCTTGTATGTTGTAAAGAAAGGCAGAAAATATCTGTAATCAACCTAGAAATTTAAAAATGGCATTCACAGCCTAAGAACATTGTCACAGAATTGTAAAATAAAAAAATAAAAACATTTTCCACTATGTAATTCAAGGTGTAGAGGAAGTTCTCAAGTACCAGTGTAAAGGGCTTCTTCCATCATTATCAGGAACATCGGGATCAGCATTCCATTTTGAAACAACATGATACAGGAAAGCTGTCTGGCCATACTGAGCAGCAACATGTGTTGTCTGCGATCAAGTACAGTTCTCAATCAATATGCAACCATTTCAAGATGTAAAGTAGGAAAATCGAAAAATGCACTGTAATAAGTCAGCAAAATCAGCTATTATAAAAATTGAACCTCTTATCTAGATTCTCTAGATTGTAGCAACAACAATTGTAATGACTTACAAGCCTCCTAAACCCCTTTATCATGTGTTCAAAGTTCAAACAGCACAGCACATAGAGCATGTACTGATAACATACAACTTCCACAAAATGAAAGATATCAAACAATTAAGCATGCCACTTAAATCCAAGGGAAAGGGTACCCCTCCTATCAGACTACCAAATTCAGGAAACACATGCAGATGCACAAGTAGTAAACTAGACGTAAGAGCTGGTTAAAATAAACAAAATTTCCTATAATGATGTTTGAATGTTACGCATGTGAGCAACAATTCATTGACCTGTAGGTTGTCATTCATAAATCATGTCAGTGCATCTATGATCGAGATCTACAACTTCTTGGGCAAAATCCATCCCAAAGAACACTGAAGTACAAAAATGGTTGAGATATTTGAAAGAGAGAGAGAGAGAGAGAGAGAGAGAGAGAGAGAGAGAGAGAGAGAGACCAACCTGATAGCCATACATATCAGCAGCATGTATCCTAGCACCTTCTTGAAGTAAAAGCTCGGTAACTTGGATTGCACCCCGAACCGCACTCCAGTGTAATGCAGTCTGCCCAGTGTGATCAGCAGCATTTACATCTCCTCCATGCTGGCATCAACAAACCCAACAATTACTTGGTTAATACTGCAGTATATATTTGTTTCTAATAAAGAAAAAAGTTCATCTACTCAGTTAAAATGTTAATTATATATATAAAAACAAATATTTTGTAAGTATTTTGAAAGTAAACAAATATTTTGTTATTGATATTGTTTAAAACCCCAAAAATCATTAACTAGTACACTCTTCACCCTTTTAATTCTTTTTTTCCAAAATATAACCGATTCAATAATGTTATGTCGAACACTATAAACTGGCTGAGCTCTTCCAAAAGACAAGAAGAAGAATAAACTTATTTGACTATCGTAACATAAAAGGAAAAATCATTTCTTTCGTTATGTCAACCTCGATTATACTTGCACACATAACACAGAATACAAAGCAAGTAAATCATCGTGTAATTGTATTAATTAAAGGTGACAAGTTCAATACGCTAATCAGCCCGAAACACACAATCAGAATTCAGAACCCTAAATAACACACTACAGTACAACCAGTTATAGGAACACATAAAAAAATTAGAACCAAAAACTGTCACAAAGGAAACAAAGAAAGGAACCTCGATGATAAACTGAGCAGCGGCCGTGCGGTTGTTGAGGGCGGCCCACTGGAGGGCGTAGTAACCGAGGCCGTCGGGCTCGGAGACGGAGCAACCCTCGCACTCCACCAACCTCTGTAGCTTCTCCAAGTCCCCATAAGCGGCCGCCGTATAGACGTCGTTCCTGAGACTCTCATCAGCGACGACGACACCGTTTTCCGAATGATGATTTTGCGATTGCCCAACCTCCTCGACGACCTCGATCTCCGACGACATTTTCTTTCAACCAACAAATAAAAAAACAAAACAAAATAAAAGACAAACCTTATTCTTAAGCGGCTACGCCGATAGCATTTGCTAATTAATTAATATACAAATATATATATATATATATATAGTGTACAGAGAGATCGTTGAGATTTGATTATTCTGGTATTTGTTTTTGTGAATATTTATTAAGGCCTTAAGGGTTGACTTCGTGGAAAGGAAGAGAGAAGAAGGGTTGGGTCGGGTCGTTTCGCCGTCCGTGTAGACTGCGTGGTGATGAGAGCGAGAATCAGAGACGCCAATCCACTTGCCTAACAATTTCCCTGCTCACTTTCAAAATTTTCTTGTTCTTCTTCTTGTTTGAATTTTTATTTCTTTCGTTTTTTTCTTATTATTATTATTATTATTTTGATTTTATTTTATTTTATTTTTTTAAGGATTTTGTATTATTTTATGAATTTTTTTTTTTTTTTTTTTTTGTAATAGACGGCTAAGATTAGTTGACAAATGATATAGGACTTGCACAAACCTCCCCTGATTTTAGGTCTAATTACAGCTAGATGGACTTTTTGCTTGAAATTACACAAACCTCCCCTACCATAAGTTGACCAAACTTTAAATGTTAAATGACTTGAATGCCCCCATTTGTATTATTGTATTACCTAAAATAAATAATTAAACAAATATTATCTAATATAAAATTAAAAAAAAAATTAAAAAAAGGATAATGTTGTTATGTTTTTCAATATTTATCACTTATTTTTCAGAGGAGAAAAAAAAATAACGAACTTTTTTTTTTTTGTCGACATCTATCACCACCCATTTTCAACTATAGAGAATACCATCATTATCCAAGCTTTTATTTTTATTTTTATTTTTTTCTAGATTCAACACCCATTTTAGTAGAAATTGTAAAAAATGATCACATATATTATAGAAAATTCGTTATTAACCACAAATGAATTTTTATTTATTAATAACCATGTTTTTGGAAAATTACTAGACAGTCCTCATATAATAACCATCCCCAAATACTTTCTCTCTCTTTTCTTTCTCTCTCCTATGCTCTCTCTTTTTTCTCCTCTCCATCCCGTCGCCCATTGCCGGAGTCGTCGCCAAAATGCGCCGGACGTCACCTGGACCAACGACGTTGACGAACCAGTGGCACACGAAGGCATCGCCTGGTCTTCGCACGAACCAACGCTTTCACACGAACCAACGGCGCTGGTTCATGCGAAGACCAGGCTGTGCCTTCGTGCGCCACTGGTTCGTCAACGTCGCTGGTCCAAGCGCCGTCCGGCGGCTCCGTGAAGCGATCTCCGGCGACATGGTCTGCAACAAAAAAGAGAAATAAAAAAAAACCTAAATCTAATTTAATTTGAGGAAGAAGAAAAAGGAGGGAAAAAACCTAAGCGTAATTTCAATTTAGTCTAGATTTCAAGTTTCAATATTTTCAATTTAAACATGATATCAAGTTTGAATATTTCAATTTAGTCATGATTTCAAGTTTGGTCATTTTTAATTTAGTCATGATTTCAAGTTTCAAGGTTTAAAAAAAAAAAAAAAAAAACTAATTTCAGGGGTAATCTTGTAATTTATGGACATACACTGAAATTTGTTTTAAAATATGGTTATTAACAATTAAAATTTCAAAAGTGGTTATTAATAAAAATTTAATGTTTCATATGGTTACTTTTGAATTTCTCTCCCCATTTTAAACAAAAGTAAAAAAAAAAATCATTCATAGTTGAGTTTTTTTTTTTTTTTTTTTTTTTTTTTTTTTAATTCATCACCCATTCAAAAAATAAAAAAGGTCCATAAATGATTTTTATGAAAAATGGGTAATAAATATCGAAAAAAAAAATAACAACATTAACCACATCATTTTTATTAAAATTTTAAATTTTTATTATATATTAGATAATATTTGTTTAATTATTTATTTTAGGTAATAAAATAATACAAATAGGGGCATTCAAGTCATTTAACTCTAAAAGTTTAGTTAATGGTTAAGTTTAACAAAAGTCAACTTATGGTTTGGGAGATTTGTATAATTTCGAGTAAATTGTCCATCTAACTATAATTAGATCTAAACTCAGGGAAGGTTTGTGTAGTTAGTCCAATGATATATATATAAAGTGTTTGTCCATCCCTTGTTCACTTCATTGATTGGGTTCGAGTCTCACTTTTGATTCGGATCATTGACTCAATTTAACGTGTTACAAACTCAGTTTACTACTTGTTTTTTTGTTTTGTTTTTTATTTAATAATAATAATTGTCAGTTTCCAAATGTTCTTATATGGACCATTGACCTCACAAGCCCGCAGTGTATTTAATTATCACAACACCATTTGATTCAAAATAATTAATGGATAAATGATGAAATTATAAAATTTAAGTTAATATAAACTTAACCCTTAATTATATTTAATTATACAGTGAGAAAATAAACCAATTTAATTGTAGAAGACTTCTGTTGTAATTTGATTTTCTTTAAAAAAAAAAAAAAAAAAGAAATGCCACTGCTAATACTACTATCAAGTAGTTTCAAAGCCGGAAAAAAAAAAAGGGTAAGAATTTCTCATTTTCCAATACTCTAAAATTACCACCTACAATTCTACAAATGGCTAAAATAAAAGAAATCAAATGGATTCACATTAAAAAAATACTAAGAGCATCTCCAATGCAAGTGTGACTTGTGAAAAAAAAAAATGTCACATAGGATAAATAGACGTTATATTAACAATTGTGTCTCCAATGCAATTGTGTATATTTAACCTCAAGGTAACGTGGCACAAAAAATATTAGACATTATCAACATGACCATCCACTTTCAGACGGTCTGTTGCACAACTATTTTTTAGGTGGACTCAACAAACATTTAAAACTGACATTAATTTTTCATATATTTTTTATAAGAAAATAAATAATAAATAAAACAGAAAAAAAAAAAAAAAGATGGAAACGTCATTAAAAAAATTGTCACGGAAGCATTGAAGACCAAATTTTGAATTGATTATCTATCAAGTCTATTTTTATGTCATATAGGAAGCAATTCTCTTGACATTGTTGCCATGTCAACAATTATTAGTATGCAATTCACTTTTATACAGGAGATCTCTTACTATTCTCAATAGTTTATTAAATTAACTATCCTCACATTAAAAAAATACTAACTAAATTCCCCTTTTATTAAATCATTAAAAAAAAAATGAACAATAGCATAAAATCTCTCGAGTACTAAAACAAATAAATACTCCAGACAAAACCAAAACAAAATCCTAAAATAATGGGAAAAAAAATCCTAAAACACTGTTAATCTAACTAAAGAACATGACAAAACAAAATCCTAAAGTCCTGGAGACGGTGAAGATGACATGGAAGCGCAATGATCTCTGAGCCAGAAGGGGAAGCAGCGTTCATGGAATGGAATGAACATGAACTCAGAAGCAATCTTGAGTGATATGGTTGATGGCTTTGCAGCAAGACGATCCAATGTGGTCAAGACTGAGTGTATGGAATCCATAAACGATCTGGGTATGGCAATCCTTCACGTGGTCGATTGGTTTCCAGCACTTTTGCAGTTTCATAGCTATAGCCAAAGCTGGTGGCTGGTGACGACGAGGGTGATGATGAGGGACAACAATAAAAAGGACAATAACAATTATCAACAAGAATACATTCAACTCCACCCATAGTATTGATAGCTTTAAGTGACCAAAAAGACAGTCTACAAAGCATACCTGCTACATCTATAGAACATAACTAGACCACCGGACGATAGGAAAAAACCCAACCACGCAAAAAAGACAAAGCCAGTAGTTATTTTTGGCAGATTGGATGCTGCAGAAGTTTAAAAATGGTTACAGTAAGTATCAGCCAAAAAGGCATAGTATGAGGTTTTATGAAAAGATAGGCAAATACCCAAGATGACAGAATGCGTGTAGGTCACAAGTAGCCCCAAAATTAAACACCAAAGCACTGTGCAAGCCCCAGTTTTGAAAATTTCCCAAGGGGGGTGTTTGTGTTTCCATCACATCGTTTTTCAAGCAACCTTCTAGCATTCCCCTGCAAAATAGAATTTATAAGAACGTATGCTTCTTGAAACAAGCAACAAAAAGCTCATGGAAACAGAGAAGTAAAGAAAAAAATATATCAAAATGTTGTCTATCTAATACAAGTGTAACACCTTAACCAGAGTTCAGAATAACTATCTCCAGTTAACATCGATCTCCTTTGCAGTTCATCAAGTTAACTGCTGCTTTTGATCTGCTTTGTTTTCTGTAGTTTTGAAAGTTAGGGGCAGACAGATATTTCAAGTTTGTTGCAATGGGGTAAGGAGCAACCCTTTTGATTTAGACATTTGACTGGTATATATACATGTGGATCTTATATGGTCTTCCCGGATCAAAGTTCTGATTTTGATAGTTTCCTACTTACAAGTCCAAATCCTTTAGGATTAGGATAAGTCTATGCATATTAAATGTGACGGTTTCAATTCATTTTTCTTTTTAACAGACTTTAATGCTTCTAATTTATTGAACATCTTTGAGGAACTAGTGATGCAAGCCAAACCCGATTTGTGACAAGGGCCTTTACACTTGATGTCTAAGGAATTCAAGGTGTGACGCCTAGACTCTATGTATCTTTCTTCTTAGCTTCTCTCTGCCTCTGTTATGTTCACCGATTCTGATGAACCCTGCAACAGCCATCATAATTTTGTTTACTCACAATTTTTCGATCTAAAAACCTACCTTATTGTTATATTATCCTAACTCTATCCCCACATAGTTTCTATCCCTGATTCCACTAATCAGTAGCAAAACAACTAAACAGGAGACCTACACTTTACTACATCACTTATGGAGCCTAAATTCCAGCCAATTTTATGAGAATGTAATAAATTCATCACAGAACATAGAAAAAATGGAAGGAAAAAAAAAATCAAATCAAACTGACTAAATCATGTGTAGATAAAATAGTATAGATGCAGAAAATCAAACAAGCAATAACATGTAAAAACACATGAATCTTCCAAACAAATATTTCTTAAAATGAAGCTAGAGTCTCTGCAAATGTGCAGTCATATTCACAGCAACAAGTATAGTAAGGGTTGGTAACATCCAACTAGAATACAAGGTATCTGAGAACACCAAGCTTCATAAACTGAGCTACACGGTAATTAACCTACAGAAAGAGAACCAAAGCAAAGATATAAGATTACAAGCACCCTTTCTAAATGGGTTTGCAATCTGTTGTGATGCCACTTCTACACATTCCCAGAAACTAAAGATGCATTCTTGGATAATATTGTATCACATTTTTAAAAGTTATAAAAAAAAAACACATTTTTGTCATGTTTCAAATGAACTCTACTCTCTTTTTTTCTTTATAAATTTCCTTGAAAAGAGCTTGTCCAATGTGGCATAAAGCATTCATCAGTCAATGCTGATAATATAAGTGCTTTGAATCATGAAAGATCAAGTATTGGAAGAGGAAAACAAGGAACAATTTGTCAAAGTAACATTACTAACCAATGAAAAGTGTTATGGACCACCTACAAGGAAAAAAGCAACTTGTCTGTGGTTCTTATCAGAAGCAAGCTGAGCAGGAGTGAGGCCAGTGATATCAGTAACGATCAGGTCCTCCTTCTTGCCAGCTTGTACCAACACCGTGCATGCCTCTAAATTACCCCTAATAGCAGCCCAATGAAGAGGAGTACAGCCTGAAATTTTCAAAAATAAAACATGATCAATAGTGAGAAAAGATATAACTGCATGAAAATTCGATGAGCTGAAATTTTACAACTGAGCGAAATACTTACACTCTTTATCCTAGCGTCCTCTGTATGCATCCAAAAATAAGGGAAGGTGTATACAATCAGCAAAACCCTTGTAGGCAGCCCTAAAATTCTCCAAAAGAAGATAATTAACAGAATGCAGAAATTTCATCCTTTCAGGACTATTTAACAACATTTATAAGCATACAACATATCCTGACATTAACATAAGAAGAGTCTAACTCTTGTATGTTGTAAAGAAAGGCAGAAAATATCTGTAATCAACCTAGAAATTTAAAAATGGCATTCACAGCCTAAGAACATTGTCACGATGTAATTCAAGGTGTAGAGGAAGTTCTCAAGTACCAGTGTAAAGGGCTTCTTCCATCATTATCAGGAACATCAGGATCAGCATTCCATTTTGAAACTACGTGATACCGGAAAGCTGTCTGGCCATACTGAGCAGCAACATGTGTAGTCTGCGATCAAGTACAGTTCTCAATCAATATGCAACCATTTCAAGATGTAAAGTAGGAAAATCGAAAAATGCACTGTAATAAGTCAGTAAAATCAGCTAAGATAAAAATTGAACCTCTCATCTAGATTCTCTAGATTGTAGCAACAACAATTGCAATGACTTACAAGCCTCCTAAACCCCTTTATCATGTGTTCAAAGTTCAAACAGCACAGCACATAAAGCATGCCACTTAAATCCAAGGAAAAGTTCCCCCTCCTATCAGACTACCAAATTCAGGAAACGCATGCATATGCACAAGTAGTAAACTAGACGTAAGAGCTGGTTAAAATAAACAAAATTTCCTATAATGATGTTTGAATGTTACGCATGTGAGCAACAATTCATTGACCTGTTGGTTGTCATTCATAAATCATGTCAGTGCATCTATGATCGAGATCTACAACTTCTTGGGCAAAGCCCATCCCAAAGAACACTAAGTACAAAAATGGTTGAGATATTTGAGAGAGAGAGAGAGAGAGAGCAACCTGATAGCCACACATATCAGCAGCATGTATCCTAGCACCTTCTTGAAGTAAAAGCTCGGTAACTTGGATTGCACCCCGAACCGCACTCCAGTGTAATGCAGTCTGCCCAGTGTGATCAGCAGCATTTACATCTCCTCCATGCTGGCATCAACAGACCCAACAATTACTCAGTTAATACAGCAGTATATGTTTGTTTCTAATAAAGAAAAAAGTTCATCTAATCAGTTAAAATGTTAATTATATATATATATGAAAAAAAATATTTTGTAATTGAAATTGTTTAAAACCCCAAATATCATTAACTAGTACACTCTTCACCCTTTTAATTCTTTTTTTCCAAAATATAACCGATTCGATAATGTTATGTCAAACTCGATAAATTGGCTAAGCCTCTCCAAAAGAAAAGAAGAAGAATAAACTTTTTGACTATCGTAACATAAATGGAAAAATCATTTCTTTCGTTAACTCTCAAGCCAATTTAAATCACCCATACTCGATTATACAAGCACACTTAACCCAGAGGCAAGTAAATCATCGTGTAATTGCTTTAATTGAAAGTGCCAAGTGAACCCAGTTCAATACACCAATCAACCCGAAACACACAATCAGAATTCAGAACCCAGTTAAACCACTTAAAGGAACAAATAAAAAAATAAGAACCAAAAACTGGCACAAAGGAAACAAAGAAAGGAACCTCGATGATATACTGAGCAGCGGCAGTGCGGTTGTTGAGGGCGGCCCACTTGAGGGCGTAGTAGCCGAGGCCGTCGGGTTCGGAGACGGAGCAACCCTCGCACTCCACAAAACTCTGTAACTTCTCCAAGTCCCCATAAGCGGCCGCTGTATAGACGTCGTTCCTGAGACTCTCATCAGCGACGACGACACCGTTTTCCGAATGATGATTTTGCGATTGCCCAACCTCCTCGACGACCTCGATCTCCGACGACATTTTCTTTCAACCAACAAATCAAAAAACAAAAAATAAAAGACAAACCTTATTCTTAAGCTGCTACGCCTATAGCATTTGTATCTCTCTGTACACTATATTTATTGTATATTAATTAATTGGCAGTGATAACTTGCGCCCTAAGGCAAGAAAATCTTATATGTCTTATATGCACCAGTGCAATGCACGTTAAGAAAATCTTATATGCACCGGTGCAATGCACCCGTCCAATATGCACCCATTGCACCGATGCAACTATGCAAGTGCATGTTTTCTCCCTAAGGGCATCGGTTAAAACACTGTAAAATGAATGTTAGACACTGTACTATCTTTAATCACAACAAAGGTAGAAACAAGACAATAAATAAAGATTGAATTTTCGTCTTTGTAAGGAAATAAAATAAACAATCAAATAAGAATAAAAAATTGACACGTAGGGGGCCCATAGGGGCTATGATCCCCCCAATAGATGATAATATTAGCTTGATTCATGATATTATTTTAATAATATTAATTAATTAATAAATATCTTTCCTATTTTATTGCATATGATTGTAGGATACAAAATCAATCTCTTTTCCTTTCATGATTTTAATTTCCAATCAAAATAATAATAATAATAATAAATAATTTCCTATTGTTTCATACATTATTATTTAATTTATTTTCATGGTAAAAAGCTAAATAAATATTGGAGGCTTACTATTTTATTATACAGTACTCATTATATATTCATATCTTCATACAATTCTTTGAGTTTTACTCAACATTATTTGTTAATTACAGAAAGAAAAAAAATTAATATTTGATTCTAGATGATTTTAGAGATAAAAAAAAAAGCAATAAGTTACATTTTAATTCTCAAAATTTTTTAATAACTTATTTCTTAAATATTAATATTTTTATCACGTGTGACATTGAATATTAATTTTTTTGTTGGCCCCCCTAAAGCCAAGTTTCTGGCTTCGCCCCTGGCCATGTCAACGATTATTGGTATGCAAACCACTTTTTCGTTAGAGATGCTCTTAGGTTTTTATTTGGGATAATTACTCTGGTAACTATCAATTTGGGTCACTACTATCAAAATGACAATTATATCGGAAATTAGTTTCAAACTGGTCATTTTTGACAAACATTATTACACTAATGACCATTTTATCAAACTCTACCGGTAAATAGATGGGTATTTGGTAACTTTCTCTAAAATTACAAAAATGGTTAACATTTGTATTTGCAAGACCAATGTTAATATATATATATATATAATGTTTGATCTAATATTAAACAATGAGTAAAAGAAATATCGATAAAAAAAAATTGCAGCACTAACGGGCAAAATTTAACCGACTAAAACTACATTATCCAGATCAAATATCAGCTCCCATAGTCCCATGTAGGCCAGTAGTGCAGACCTTGCTTTAACATAAGCAATATATGTTTCCCGTTCAAATATATTTGTGTTAAAATCACTCTTGATAAAAAAAAAAAAATAATAATAATAATAAATAATAATAAAAAAAACATTTCAATTTGTATTTGTGTTAAAATCACCTTGGTAAAAATAAATGTTAAATCGTTTTTGTAATTTTAGAGAAAATTACCAAAATGTCCACCTATTTAACAATAAATTTAATGGAGTTTGACGGAATGGCCATTGGTGTAATAATATTTGTTAAAAATTGTCATTTTAAAACTAATTCCCCATCTAATGACCATTTTGATGGTGGTGGCCAAAATTGATGGCCACCGAGGTAATTATCTCTTTTTATTTCACACCATTCGATTCAAAATAATTGATGGATAAATGTTGAAATTATAAAATTTAAGTTAATATAACTTAATCCTTAATTATATATAATTATAAAGTGAAAGGAAATACACCAATTTAATAGTAGAAGACTTCTGTTGTAATTTGAGTTGAAAAAAAAATGCCACTGCTAATACTACTATCATTTTATGATCCTTTTTGAAACATATAAACAACTAAACAAGTATAGTTTCAAAGCCAAAAACACACACACAAAAGGAAAAAAGTAAAAAGAAAAAAGAAAAAAAAAAGGCAAGAATTTATCATTTTATCATTGCATGGAAGCGCAATGATCTCTGAGCCAGAAGGGGAAATATCCTTCATGAAATGAATTGAACATGACCTCGAAGCAATCTTGAGTGATATTGTTGATGGCTTTGCAGCAAGACGATCCAATGTGATCGAGATTGCGTTTAAGGAATCCGTTAACGATCTGGGTATGGCAATCTTTTACGTGGAAGATTGGTGGTTTCCAGCACTTTTGCGGTATATTAAAATAAAGTGGTAGACGAGGTAAATTAAAAACAAGTGGTAGACGAGGGTGGTGATGATGTGGAGATGGATGATGATGAGAGTGTTTTAGTGTTGGTGATTGTGGTGGTGATGATGATGATGGTGGTGGTTGAATATCAGGTTTAGATAGTAGAGGTGATGGAGATGGAGATGCTGATGCTGATGGTGGTGATGAAGGGTCCTCGTCTTCTGATGAAGATAGTGCTTCATCGCCGTCGTCAACAGATGGAGATGGTGCATCGGCGCCGCCCTCTACAGATGGGGATGGTGCAGATGGAGACGGTGCATCATCGCCGTCGTAATATGATGGAGATGGTGCATAATCGCCGTCGTCGTCATCTGAAGGTGATGATGCTAATAACGGTGATGAAGTTGGTGAGTCATCAGAAATGCTCCTGGCAAGCACTTTATGGAATAATGAAACTGAGAGCACTAAAAGAAGCAATAAAACTGAAGATTTTTTCATTTTGGGATCTAAACTTGGCTTCACTGCTCTCAAGTCTCAGGTTTTTTTTTTTTTGAGTGTATGATGATTCCATTTTGAGTTGATTAAGGCCTCCATTTATAGGAAGTTCCTGACTATTGAGAATTCATTTTCAATTGAATAACAATTATATTACATATATCTTCAATTTTTTAGATACTTTGATTTATCAACTTAACATTTTTATCATTTACAATCATTTTTTTTTTTAATTTATCCATTAACACCGGTATTTTAGTATTACTCAATGAAAATTAAATTATATATATATAAAAAAATTATTAATTTTTAAAAAGTAACATATAATATGGTTGAATTTCAATCCAATTAAATATTATAAGCAATAGACTAATAAATCATAGTTACTAGAACAATCCAATTGTTACTATGATAATTGATTAGCAACGAAATGGATTGGATCGGGATAGATCCGCATAGTCCAAAGTAGAAAACTGGTTGGGGTGAGCTGGTAAGGTCCCCATACCCAAGTCGTGTGACTTGAACGGGTTTCCACGTACCCCATATCTAAACTTGTTTGTGGTTGGGTGTTCCATATCCGACTTGGACTAACCATTTTAAAAAGAAATATATAATAAAAACTCACAAACTACTATATACTTTCAAATTTTACTTAACAATTGAATTATAAGAGTGGACTTAAACTTTAACGTTAGATAAATTTAAGTATGCACTTTTTAATCCAAGCTATAAATAAATATTAAAACTTAAACTTTAACATTCATTTAAATTTCATAGGGCCAGTTTGGTATTGCTTTTGAAAAATTTAAATCAGATTATTTTATAATTTTAACATAAAATGATGTTTGGTAAAACTTCCAAAAGTGATTAATTGATAATCTGACAAGTTTTGACAAGTGATTTTGAGAAGTAGGTGAGGGGTTACTTTTTGAAAGTGATTACAGAATAATCTATTCCGGCATTTAATGCTTGTTTTAAAATATCATTATTATCCTTATGAAATCAAGTCAAAATCATTTATATACCTTATTTCATCTCAAAATTAAATATTCTATTTAAATATTGATTTGATTCATAAAATCTTTTAAAATATTTTTATTATTCTTATGGATTTTTTTTTTCCAATTTAAATATTCTACTTGAATATTGATTTAATACATATAATTAATAAAAATAAATAAAATAGGATCCTAAACTCATGTATATTTTAGTCATTATGACTAATCTCATCGTTTTTGCAATAAAATTACCAAACATATGTATATTGTTTTTGAGCTATACAGTAACCAAACATCTGCTGATTAACTTCACAGTTAATTATTTATTCAGCACATCTAACAATGATTATTATAAAAGTTACAGCAATACCAAACTGACCCATAGAATACAACATATAATTAGTTTAGAATACCTTAAATCAAACATAAAATACAATTAGACAAAAAATAAGAGAAATTAGGCTTTTGTTTTTCTTTTATATTTAAATAATTATATAAATACCAATTCAAATTAACAAGGTGGGTCAGGCATGATGGTTTGCCCCATATTTGACCCAGGTAAAAAATTTGATTGGCCCCAACCCTATATTTGTTTTAATTGCTCCAAACCCATCTCAAATGATGCGAGCATCTTATTTGGGATGGGTCAAGATTTTTTCCATCCTCAGTGGCAATTATATGTTGCGATATTTTTTCTTTATTAATCATATAATAGTTAATATGATAACCCAATTGTAATTATATTATGTGATTTTTTTTTTCTTATATATAATATAATAGTTATTATGATAATCAAAATTTTTTTATTTTTTTTTATTTTTTTTTTGTACTTATTTCTTTCGAGTTCATGTAACAATTTTTTTTTTTTTTTTTGTTTTGTTTTGTTTTATATTATATTGTTTTTAATTATGGTCAAAGTGTCAAATGAGTCAAAAGAGGTCAGTGATTTTAAATTGGGTAATGATGTAACCTAGTAACGCTAGATCCAAAGCTTTAAAATGAATCTTTAATAACAAGTACAACCAAGCAAAAAAAGTCAAAATTATTAGTTATTACCACCACCATTTTCCTTACTTCCACGACAACACAATCTTGTTCACCCAATCAACTCCTCTACTCTCTCGTGGAACCAAGAAATAAATGAAATGGCAATAACACTTTCAGTACCAAAAACCCTAATTGGACCGAACCCTAGTGGTTCACAACCAAACTCGGACCCAAACCCAAAGTCCCAAACCTACGGACTCAAAGCCAATCAGGTCCCTCTCTTTCGCTACGCGTGCGTGTTTTCACTATTTCACTTTCACTCACTTGCTTTCTGTCCACTCTTTTCTTCACAGCTTCTTCTCATACCCTGTTTTTTTCTTCTACTTTATTATTACTATTTTTTGCTAATTTTGTGTGTATTATAGTGTAATTTTGAGCATAGTTTGTTGTTTGTGGAACAAAAATGGAGGTGGGTAGTTGCAGCTCTGCGGAAAAGATGATGTGGGCATGCTCTATTATGGAGTCTGTTGTGGCTGAGACTGTTGTAGCTGCTTCAAAGTTTCTCACTTGCATTCTCTTGATGGTATATTTCATGTCCTCTGTTAATTCTCCACTGTTTATATATCTATAGCTCTACTTTGTTTACAAGTCAACCTAGGTTTTTGTTAGGGTTTCTCTTGATGATAAATTTGTGTTATGTGCTGATCTACTGGAATTCCAGATTTTGTTGGTTGTAATGTGTGTTTTTTTCTGGTGAATTTTGTTGGTTCTTGTTACAAAAGTTCATGTTTAGATTCCTACATTGTGTGTTTGTGGTAAGAGGAGAGGATTTGCTTTTAGCTAGTGAGATGTTTTAGGCTGACTACTGGGGCACATCTCTTCATGTTCTGTTGTTTGCTTTTGTTAATATCAACCAACTGGTGGGGTTTGCTGAGGATTTCCATTTTCCACTACACTTTCCTTTTTCTCTGGCTTTTCAGTTGCCCTCTGTTGTTTTGATCAGAAACCTCTTTTACCAGAAATATGTGTGCCCAAAAAGGGTTTTTGCTTTTGTATCTAATTGGATTTAGTGTGGTTATAGGATTGTAACTAATTGTTTGGTTTTTTCTTTCCAATAGAGAGTGATAAAATGTTTTTAGTCCTTTTAATCTAATCTGATTATGCTAATCTGCTTTAATTACAGATTTCTTTACGTCGCTGCTTGATAGGTCCCACTGTTTTTAGTTTTTATTTGGGTTTTTAGCATATGATAGCTCCATCCTTGTGCTGTTGTGCAACACCTTTTTTTGCTGTCTTTAACCTTAAGTGAGAATTCATATGCACTTTTTGGTGCCTGCTATGTTTGCTCTTTCCCTTATGTTTTATGTTAGAATAATATCTTTTATTCACTCTCCTAATTAAATTAGAGGACACACAAAGAGGGCCTGATAGAATTCTGACTTTTAACAGAAAAGGCCAGGTTAATCTTGTCTTGTATGGGGACTTATGTAAACTATTTGGTGCTGCTGTTGCTCTTTTTTTTTTTTTTTTTTTTTGTGCACCAAGCTGGTGACCCTGTTTTTCTGTTATCAGGAATCCCAATGTCAGGATTAGGGAAATTAGGAATTTAGTGAATGTCCATAATAAATAGCCTGTGTCTTACCGTAGAGAATCATACTAACTAGGATAGGACAGTATGGGAAATGATTCCCTACGGTAAGACACAAGCTATTTATTATAGACATTCACTAAATCCCTAATATTAATCCCTAATTTCCCTAATCCTGACATTCGATCCCACCATAAGTGCTAACCTGTTTTTCTTGCCCCTGTTTCACCCTTTACCAACAGTCCACCTATTAAGGATCCGCCGATGATGCTGTTTCAGCTTTCAACATCATAACTTATGATTCTTTATCTTAATCAGTTGTTATCATTTATAGTCCAAAAAGCTTGGAAACCTTGGGTTTATGTTGTTGCGACGTACATGTAGAGCTAGAGCTATGCATTTATCTTCATGCAATAGTTATGCTGAGTTGGTATTATTTAATGGTGGAATTTGGTTGATCAAGTAAATATTGTCAAAGGAGCAGCATAACTGAATGAATGTCGCGTAAAAAAGTTTTCTATTTTGTAGTTCTACCTTCCGTCGTTTAAATTCTGATGCTAATATGTATTATGGTCTGTTTCAGACTGGACCGCTGCTGAATGATATCAATGGGTTACCAATTTTGACTCCAATAGAGAAGAGGTAAAGATTCTTTCGGCCTTCATCTTAATTTGACATCATAGCTTTTATAAGGGGGCACTCAATCTGTTATGCTGGTGTATCAACTTATGTTTACAGGTTTTCTTTAGAAGAACTTTACAAAATGAAACGCCCTGATTCAGATCTCAAAGATGCTAGTGAAACAGAGGATGATGACGATGAAGATGATGATAATGGAGGAGATGATCAAGGTGAAGATGACGATGATGACGCGGGTGATGAGGATTTCTCAGGTGAAGAAGGTGAGGAGGAAGGGGATCCCGAGGATGATGCTGTGGCCAATGGTGCTGGAGGAAGCGACGACGACGATGATGACGATGACGACGATGACGGTGATGAAGACGACGGCGATGAAGATGATGATGAAGAAGAGGAAGAGGAGGAGGAGGATGTTCCCCAGCCACCCACTAAAAAGAGGAAGTGAAGAGTAGCAATGTCATTTGTAGTTTCTACTTGTTTTATTTCCATTTGTCTTGTGAACTTTTAGTAGGGAGGATTGATTCAGTTGATCTGTTTGCATAGAGTAGATAAATTTACCATCCTGATTCTTATTGGTATTTATGTTGTTATCTATATATTGTTCTCTTGATGAGATTTCATGGCTACTCCAATTAAATTAGTAGAAATTGGCAATATTTGCATGGGGTTATTCTAGATTGAGTCTATTTAACATATTACATTGGGAAAATCTATGCTTGAGATTCACCTTTTCCTTGGGGAAGGATTTATATTTGATTGAGAAACACTGTTATTGCAATAACATTTAGCCTCTTTTGATAAGGACCCTGGAGCAGCTATTGAAGTTGTATTACTCAACTGAAATCAATAAAATTTTACAAAGTCCTTCCTGGAATCCTGCGGTAAAAGGTAAAATCACAAGAACCAACGAAAATTCCTATGAAGATGGCACAAATTTCTACCTCATTCACACTTTATGAAGGAAATGAACATCAACACATCGTCCAAACGAAAAATGAAATTAGAAACTGAAAACTGAGAACAGTCATGGATCGAAAACAAGAATAACCTTATAATTATACCGCATCAATCAGCAAATTTATAATTATCAAAATAACAGATTCATACCAAACACCAAGAGTTGGTAAAATTGTTATCAAACTTCATGAAGTAATGGTTCACATGAGAACAAAGGTGCTTATTTCCAGCTAAGAGGTGTGTAGAAAACAGAGTTATCTCAAGAGAGAGCCACTATTGTAAATTTCTTGGTCTTGAGATTTTAACTCTAAACCTTTTTGCATCTTCCACTGCAACGATCCCTTCTTACAATCAGTGGCTAGCCATTAAATTGCACCATGACCTGAAAAGGAGAATGGTAAATTTTTTTTAAAAAATTCATCTGCCAAGAGTCGCTGAATATCTTTTGTCTTCTTCTCCTCATGAGTAAATAACACATTTAATAAGAATCACAAATCTCCAACCACAGAACATTTGACAGACAAAAACATGAAACATGCAAAACCATAAGACGTCTTAAAGTATAGATTTTAAAGAGAGTAAATAGAGAAAGTCACTAGTAACCTTGATGACTATATGGGTAGTGTAGGAAATGAACACAAGGATAAGGTAAGTCCATAAGGTTGCAAGTATTGTTGGTGAATCAGTTAGAATAGGGTGGATAACGAGAGAGGTGAGCAGGGCAACAGAAAAGCAGATTACAGAACTGACTGTCACAAAGCACCTATGACTGTAGCAGTTGAACACATTACAAGAAGATTGTCACTCAAAACATTGATGAGCCTGCGCAGCCCAATTAGTTTTAAGCATGGATACACTCATGGGCTCCTGAATTTAAATATGCAAAGCCTTACATGGGCTGCACAAGCGGAAAAATGGAAACATGAGGCATCCAAAGCTCTTAAAAGTGATTCAGATTCCATGGTTCTGGAAAGACAGACAACAAATGAAATTAAATGTATGTAGTTCAACTATAAAATACTGCATAATATTCAGATGTTGGCATTATTTACAGAATAATCCATAGGTCGGTATAAAATTGTCACTTGTTAAATAAATCACATGAAAATGAGAGTTGTAATTGCAAAGGCTAATCAAGTGTGAACAAGACCTTTGAGGGTTTCACTGACTACAGTAGGTTGTAGATATTATGATACCCAAATATATAAGGCATAAAAGGAGGGATTCATTGCTGCAAATGACAATTGCAGATAAGAAAGTAATAAATATCAAATGTCACTAATTTTCTAACAATCATAGACAAGTTAAATGAAAGTGAACGAATCAGGTACATCATGTCATGTCAGCCCTTGCTGTCGACATCATGGTAATTTAACTTGGATAGAGACTTACAGAATTTGGTTTCAGTTCCTGAATTCACATGGCAATCATAGAATACTTGATGGATTTTAATCAAGCCACAGGACAAAACTATCAGTATTTATTACCATTAAAAAAAAGTTAGAGCAATCATTATCATTTGCGCATGAAAACAGAGAATGAAGTGATGCACTGCACTAAACTTCCAGTTATTTCAAACTCAAAACTTAAATTGATGAAAACATTAATTCTCACTTCCATCCAATTCAGACAATACTCACCAGACTACTGAGGCAGCTTCCCAGCTCGAAAGGCACCAAATTTGGTCATTTCCGAGTATACGTAGACGATCCCATTTTCGTTCAAGAACTCTTCAAGCACTCTCTTGGCTTCCTCAGGATTCTCAGTTTCACATTCCACCTCATAACTGATTCCAAACGCATATTTAGTCTCATCAACCTCCAACTTCAATCCTTTCCAATCATAAACCTCCCTCACATTCTCAAAACCCCCCAAACACACCAACCCAACTCCATTCTCCAACCCAAACTCCTCTCTCACTCTCCTCACAACCCTCGAATCGATATCATACAACTTCGCTGGATTTTCGACGCAGTCTTTTGCAGCAACCGGGTCCAGCTCCTCCTCGTCTTCCTCCACGCGACTGATTCCGTCCACCAACGTGGGCTTGGCTTTGAGAGAGACGATACAGCGAGCGTCCTTATCGAAGAACCGGAGACGCAAAACGGCGCGCTGAGAGGAGAGAGACGAAGTGGGGGTATCGAAGAAGAGATTGTGTTGGTGTAGGGTTTTGACATGAAAAGGCGACAGAAGAGTGGTGACTTGTTTGTGGGCTGAGGCGTCTTTTAAGCGTAGCTTGACTTCGACCTCCATTGGATGTGTAGAAGTTAGGGAGAGAGTCCGATGCGTTGAGATTTGGAGGAGGGGTTTTGGTGAGAGAGGAGGTGGAGGACGGCGGAGGAAGAGGCGGTGGTGGAAGCAGTACTGGTGGGTTTGCGGGCTTGTTCGAGCTCTTCTTTGTCTTCGATCTTGACTTCGATTTTGCTTGCTTTTCTCCTCAGCATTTCTCTCAGCTAATCCAGGGCTGTTGATTCTCGATAATAAATAAATTTGGGGGATTAGGGTTTTGACTCTCAAATTGAAACTGAGATTCCACACTTTAATGGCTTCTCCGCGTGGACCGCACATATATGCGTATGGCTTGCTTCAAGTTTAAGTGGAGTTTGAATAACATATTTGTATTTATTTATTTATTTATTATTATTTTTTTTTAAGTATTACATTTATGACGATTGCAATAGGGTTGCCGAGACCTTCTAAGATCGGACACGTAGCCTGTCTAGATCGAACAACACATATACACCCTGGATAATTAATCCCACCAACCGGAAGAAAACTCTCCACACATACTTGTAAAATGTGCATGGTGAAACTTGAACGGTTGAACCCCTGACCACCGGACGTGGAAGGAAAGTGCACTACTATCTCTTCTAAGAGGTGATGTACAATTTCGTAATGTTGTAGAATCGGTTCCACAATGTCACATAATTAAATGTTAGTTTCGTAATATTGTAGAACCGGTTTCACAATATTATATAATTACGGTCTTGAAAATATGAAACGTAACGGGTGGTAAAATTTTAACATTTTTCACGCACTAAAACTATTTTTCCTAGAAAATATCAAGAAGAAAACCAGAAAAAACTTGCATTTACTAATTCAGTTTTGCTATTACTATTACTACATAAGGGGTTTCAGATTAAAGAGAGATGGAACCGTTGCATTTAATTAGAGTAAAGGTTTCAATTTTAATGACTCCAAATCACTATAAAAATGATCCTCAATACCCTCCACAGAACACAATTACAGATAACTTGAAGTAATAAATATTACAAAAGTTTTCATTTTGCTAGTAGGATGGCAATGGCAGGCATGTCACCAAAGACTATTTCTATGAAGTTGATTGTTGTGTGCATAGCACTGCTGGTTCCAACAGGATTGGCACAACCGCCATTCGGATTGATTCCAGGGTTATTACCAATCCCGCCTGTACCGGAACTCCAGAAATGTTGGGCAGCTCTAACCAGCGCACCAGGTTGCGTTATGGAGATTTATAGTTCTCTTCTCAGTGGCCAAATTGGCAAAATTGGTTCTGTTTGTTGTGCAGCCATCACTCAAGTGAGCGAAAATTGCTGGCCTAAGATGTTTCCATTAAACCCATTTTTCCCTCCACTGCTCAAGGAGTTCTGTGCTGCGCCCTCTCCTAATGCCGTGAACAAGATATCGTTTCCAGGATTGTTACCGCCAGTTAATGCGACAGAAATTGCAGAATGCTGGTCATCTCTTGAAAATGTACAAGGCTGCGCTTCAGAGATCAATAAGTCACTTGCCAGCGGCAAGATCAGTGGCATCGGCCCCGCTTGTTGCAAGGCAGTCACTGAAATCAGCGACAAGTGCTGGCCTAAGATGTTCCCGTTTAATCCATTCTTTCCTCCATTGCTTAAGATCACTTGCGCCGCACTCAATTGGGCTCCAGCACCAGCTGTGACAAGTTGAAAAGGCTTCAAGAATCAACACCAAACATCTTTATCTTTTATTTTTCTTTTTTACTTGATTTATATAATTAATATGGATCAATTTTGTCTGTTTTTCAATTAGCTGAGGAATTGGAGTTTACTTAGATAAAAAATTAGGAGCTTTCAATAAATGTTTAATAGATATATAATGAACAAAATTTCTTCTTGTTCTTGCTCTAAAGTTTTGTTTTTTTCTACATTCAAACTTTTATTTGAATAGCAGTTTAAGTACTTTGCTCATCCTGGAAAGGGGTTTTAGAAATACTGAAAACATCTGAAAGCAGGTATTGGTTGTTTTCAAATGATTTTGAAAACCTTTTTAAACAACAGAAAACATTAACCTTATATTCTCACAGTTATACGAAAAAAAAAAAAAAAAAAAAACCCAACCTGAGCCTTGAAATCTATGAACCTGATGTTTAATATGAAAACAGAAAGCTAAACACAAGCAAACATGCCTTGTAAAAAGGTGATCCAATTCTCAGAAATGTGTTGGAAGACACTTATAAACTTGATAAACTTTCTAATTCTTGTCTCTGAGTTCTCAAAAAAATTACCAGAACCAACATTTTCCTGAGCTATGTATAATGTGTATATATATATATATATACTGAGCTGATGTTTTATCCAAGGCTTGAAATGCAAAATGTTGAGGAAGCCTGATGCTTATAGCCTGCCAGTTATAGGAATGATAAAGCGAATTGAGCTTGATGAACAGTTTCTATAATACAATGCGAAAAAAATGGTTTGAAGCACTGGAAATCAAGTGAAGCCTTGGACAAAATGTTAATAATATATAAACACTTGATCAACCACATAGAGAGATCAGGAAGAAAGTGCTTGAAACTCATTTAAAAAAAAAACAAACTGAATCAACAAATTAAAATCACGTTTATGCGATTTTGGTTTGAAACCGAAATTGACCATCAGTGTTTGTAAAATCTATAAACATTGCTTCTTTTTTTTTTTTTTTTTTTTTTTTTGAATTATTATAATAAATTCTGGTTTAAAGCCGGGACATGATTCGAACCCACCATCTCGTTGTAGGGGGTGTGAGAGGCATAACAAACCTCGTCTCCTCAAATCTATAAACATTGTTTGGTAAAAAATAAATAAATAAAAAAAATAAAAAAAAATAAACTAAACTTCTCTTAATATTCAGAACCAGTTACAATGATAAAAAAAAGTTACACAGATAATTAAAACATTTACTTTTTGTACTAATTAACTGTAGGAGTTTCAAGTTAAAATTCCAGAACTGTTGCATCAAATTCTGAGCAAACGTTTTCAACATTAATGACACCAAAGAACTATAAATTCCCTCCCAATTGCTTCCACAAAACCACAAGAATCCTTCAGAATCATACTTAAATTTGCAGTCACACATTCAAAGATTATCCTCTGATCCAATGGCAGAAATATCACCACCAAAGACTCTTCCTCTGATGTGGATTGTGGTATGCATGGCAATGCTGGTTCCAACTGGACAGGCACAAATTCCAGGCCTATTACCGCCTGTACCAGAACTTCAGAAATGCTGGGCAGCTCTAGCAGGCACACCAGGTTGCCTCATGGAGATTTACACTTATTTTCTGAGTGGCCAAATTGGCAAAATTGGTCCTGTTTGTTGTGCAACAATCTCTCAAGTCAGAGAAGATTGCTGGCCTAAAATGTTCCCAATAAACCCATTTTTCCCTCCATTGCTCAAGACCGCTTGTGCTGCACCTTCACCAACGTCACCTGGAGCAAATGCTGCAATGATCAATGTCTTGTTTCCAGGACTCTTTCCAGGAATTGCAAATGTTACTGAAATATTAGAATGTTGGTCACCTCTAGCAGACATAGAAGGTTGTGTTTCAGAGATTTATCAATCGATACTTGACAGCGGCCTCATTGGTAAAATTGGCCCAGCTTGTTGCAAAGCCGTCACAGAAATCAATGATAAGTGTTGGCCTAAGATTTTCCCATTCAATCCATTCTTCCCTCCGCTGCTCAAGAGCACTTGTTCAACGGTCTCTAACACCGCACCATCACCAACTTCAGGTTGATTGAAATGATCAACAAGCTGCAAGAACAAAGTCTAACTTGAACTAAAAAATTTCTTCAAGTGGAGCTGGAATGTCTTAAATGTTATCTTTATTTTTTTTCTTTTCAATAAATAAAATGGATAGTTTTAAGGCTTTTAGCTGAGGAAGTTACTATTAATTCACAGAGGTAATTTAGAAGATGTAACTAGAATTTCAATTAAATTACAAGAAGATTCCCATTGTTCTAGCTCATAAGTTTTATCATATTTTTTTTTCTTCTTTTAGTTCTGATTTCTGTATAATTTGAAGTATTTGCTCATGCACAAAAGGGTTTTTATTGAAGAAGACAAACCTATGAAATTTATTTGTAACTTTTTGACAATTATGAAAACTCTTATATATACAAAATCCCTTGAAACTGAATACACTCTAGTTATCAAGAAATGTAAAATTTTGAGCTAAAACTTGACTTGGAAGTTAGATAGGGATTGAAGCTAAAAGAGAACTACAGGGGAAATGTGAATCAAATTCTAATCAAAGTTATTATGGGAACGAAATCTGCTAAAATACAACTCTAAGTAATATCAGTCTCTTAGTCATTATCTACATCACCGGTAAACAGAAACTAATCTTATGTAATTTTACAGTTTTTGTATATATAATATATGTATCTGTTTCTTTCTGACACATATACCCCAATGCAAGTGAACTTTCAGGGTTATTGATCATACAAATATGGTTTAAAGAACAAATACATGACAACATTATTTCATGCGATTGGATTAAAGAGCACGTTTTCGGTGTGGGATCCCGCTCGAAAAAACGTGTGAAATCCCACACCTGATAATTTCTATCGGATTAAATTTATACACTTTTAGCATACGGCATGAATCTTTAGTCATTAATTTGTTTCTGAAACCTAAAATAATCAATGTGTAGAACTTTAAGTTGCATTTCTCATTTATTTGATCAAAGACAAAATAAAGAATGAGACATGAAATACACAAAGATATTATGCACTATTATTGTAAAAGTGTGCTCAATGTCCTATTGAGAGTACTCCATCGATCTTAATTTGTTGTCAAATATCATCTCTCCATCTTCAATTTGGTGATTCCATTCTGTTCTTCCATTTTTAATCTTTGGATTAAACAACATAAAAGCTTATCACAATTATGGAAACATCACAATTTGGTTTTAATAACTTGGACCAATAATTTCAAAACAGATCAAAATATCTCTCATTCATCATCTTAACCAACACCAAATGTATATAGAAAACAAATCCATCAACTATTACTAAAGTTAACAAAGACTTTGTTTTTCTAATCATTTGCACTACAATTGGCATAATTGTCTCGGTTTCCATGGACTTAACGAGCACGGAGTGTTGGGGTTGGAGGAGTTGATGATGCACCAACACCTGCGATGACATTTGCACAGTAGTTCTTGAGCAATGGCGGGAAGAAGGGGTCGAAAGGAAACACCTTAGGCCAACACTTGTCATCAACTTCATTGAAGGCCTTGCAACAAGCAGGTCCAATTAATTGAACTTGGTAGCTAAAAAATGAGGCTATGATCTCTTGGACACAGCCTTGGACAGCTTGGAGAGTTGATAGGCAATTAAGAATATCAGGGTCCTGCCTGAATAATGGCAGCAATCCGGCTACTGCAGGTAGTACTTCAGCTGCTAAACTCATTGCAATCGCCATGAAAACACATGCTAGGATCAATGCAATGGAAAACCTGAATCTGGCCTTAAACATTTTGTTCTGATTAGAATAAAGTTTAGGAATTGCTGATAATGGTTTTGTCAAAATTAACCGTGATGGAAAGTTGATGTATATGGTATGGTTTTATAGGGCTGAGATTTATATTGTCTTTTTAACTGTTGTATTCACTTTTCTTTGTAACTTTTGCAGAATTTATTGTATCTAATTACTGCTAGTTAAAGAGTGAAGAACAAATACAATTTATTGTACAATCCTCTTCTTCTCCTAATATTATACAAAGAAGAAACTGTTGTTGCCTATGTGTTTCTGCTAAACAAAACAGAACAAAGTGTCTTTGTTTTGTCAACAAAAACTGGGTGGAAATGGAAGGAATACAATTGAACAATTCTTCTTCAACAGGCAACAAGACAATTACATACTTACAATGGCTCAGTAGCTCTCACATTGTCACCATAATCTCATAGGCTGAAATTTGATTATATATTGTCGATAGATCCCAAACTTTTTGAGGTTTTTGATTTGTGATTAAAATTATATTTTAACAAGTATAATATAATTTTAAGTTTTTAGCAGGAAAATTATTTGAATCAAGTCACATAAAGAAAAAGGTTAACAATTTAATTCTCATTTTTTGGATCATAAATTTGGATCATAAATCAAATACTCCCCTTTATTATTATTATTATTATTATTATTTGTGTATGAATAACTTAAATCCATTAACCATGGACTCGTCATAAAATTAACAACAAAATCATTATTTGTATTTGTAATCGTGATCAGATAGTAGATAGATTTGAATTTGTAATTCGTCCATGATTTCGCTACTATATAGGTTCTGTATAGTTGTTGGATAGTTATGAGAGAGAAATTTAATATCTTTTTATTTTAATTAAAGTCACGATATTTATACCCCTTAAAAAG
The DNA here is from genome assembly GCA_954870605.1 of Acer campestre. Taxonomy (NCBI): domain Eukaryota; kingdom Viridiplantae; phylum Streptophyta; class Magnoliopsida; order Sapindales; family Sapindaceae; genus Acer; species Acer campestre. The sequence continues at coordinate 34,988,673 of OX940804.1, read as the reverse complement.
AGTGGTGCTATTGGCACACCCCCTACTGATCTATTGATGCCTCACTTGTTTAAATTTTGATTTAATTAAATACAGTTAAATGTTTTTATTAATTTATTTTATTTATTTCTAAAACTACCCTTTTACTTATTTTTCAAACTTAATAAACCACATCTCTAATATCTCTATCTATCTCAGATCTCTTCATCTCTGGTCTCATCTTTCTCTCACCTTCCATGAATGAATTTTTTTTCCTTCTTATTTCTTTTATAGTTTTTTTTTTTTTTTTTTTTTTTTTTTAACATCAAGCTTTATAGAAAAAGGCTAGGAAGTCATAAGACAAAGAATAAACAAACAGCCCCAAGAAAAGAACAAAGAACAAAGCAACCTAAGATAAAACATACAGAGAAAAAAAACGAAACAAGAAGCAAAGAGCAAGTATTTGTTTTATCAATATCTCATATGTCTAATGCACTCCAAGTGTTTGATTTATTGTTTAAATAGGATCAAGTACAAGTATTTTTAGAGTTTAAGAGTTATGAAAAAAAAAATCAAGAAAAGATTAAAAGAACACTTTAACTTTTTTTTTTTTTTTTTTAAGGAATGTGGGGTTTTATTAGATTTATTTTGTAGAATATTTTTTTTTTCTTAAATTATATGTCTCTTTTAGTAATTTTGATAAATGAAAAAAATAATACTAAATAATTTAAAAAGTGGGGCATAAATAGATCAATAGGGGGTGTGTCAATAGCACCACTCCCTTAAAAAATGTATATACATATCAAATTAATATTTTTTTTAAGATCCAATATTACCCTAGAGTAAATTACCAAAATGACTAAATAGTTTATAAGTACACACCAATAATTATTAATCGATTTCTTAACTATTTAACGGTTTGTTAAAAAAAAAAAAAAAAATTCCTTTTAACATTTTTTTTCACATGTCATAAAACCTTTTTTTTTTTAACATATTAATTGCAAAGTATGGAGAATGAATCAAAATCGTTATTTTTTTTTTCTTTCGAACATGTTTTAGACTTTTCTTTTTCGTTATCAATATTAACTTGACAATCAATTATTATTAACTTCAATTTTATTTACTGCTTATTTTGAACATAGAATTTAGTGGCTTGCCTACTACAATGATAAAATCACAACAAAAGTAGAAGATAATTAATTGAAAACATGTCACCCTGCAAATTTTAGGGCATCTCCAATGGTGACATCGATCCCATTTTGCAGCCAAGAATCCTCTCCAATTGGGTGCGCCAAACCATGCGCCACTTTGAAAAGAGAAATATTTTTGCGCCAGAAGCAGAGCACTGCGCACCCTCTGTCTTGTTGTGTAGATAGAGCTATGCTATTTACTTCTAGGAAAAAAGAAAAAGAGATAGCTATACGCCTATACTATTTAATCCATTTTTTTTTTACCATTTAATGGAAGATATACTATTTACTGTTGCCATTGTACACCCATACACGTTGTGGGAAGCTTGTTAACCAAAATAAGTTACTGCTGTGTGGTTGGTTGGGTAAATAAATGTACACATGAAGAAGTTATGAATTCATCAACCATCTCTACTGCTCTCATAATTAACCCCCCTATATAAGCTTCGCTTCTCTTCTCTTCAGACATCAACCCTAGCAGTTTCTTCATTTCCAACGCTTCTTCTCTCACTAAACCGGCGACTACTCTCCTTGATCCGAATCCCTTCACAAATCCTTCCAAAAATTGGCCAAAACTCCATCAAAATCGAAATCTAACCTTCCCTCATCTTCTTTCGAACGTAGATCTCACCTAGATTGAACTCTGGAAATCACCAGATTCCGGAGCTGAGCCACTGCGAGTACTCGGTTTTGGACCGGTTTCAGAGATCCTCTGGTTTCGAACGAAGAAGATCTGAGCTAGGTGTCATCGGTCCTTCAACTGGTAGGTGTAGAGCCAGTCAGTCATTGAGGGCTTCAAAGGAGGCGGCGGCGGCGGCACATGGGAGAACAGGCCACTTCAGAACATGGTAAGCTTTCCCTTCCTTAGTAGGCATTACACTTTGGTATATATAAACAGTCCACTTCAGTTTGTTTTATTTATAAGTTAGTTTTATGGGTTTAATCTTTTATATTAAATAGATTGGTTTCAAAATTTGCAGAACCCTTTTGCTAGAAAGATCGATTTCTCATAAGTTTGGTATATATAAATTTTCAATGGGATTTGAAGCTGCTGTAGAGTCCATGCTTGATGGAAAACTCTATCTTGCTTATGGCAGTGGCTGATAAACAGGTATGCTTTCAAATTCTACACTCTCTTTAATTTTACCATCTATATATTTCGTGTTCCTTTTTATATATGGGGAATTACAGTTTGTTCCTCGTCTTTTTAGAAATATATTTAGATGAGAAATATATCAAAATAGTCCAAGTTAGTCAAAGTGATCTGGTTTAGGGGTAAAAATGTGATTCAGTGATACAATAATAGGTTGGTACACGTGGCAATGTTATAAAATCTTTAAAAAAGAAAAAAACTAACTAGTTGTGATACCAAGATCCATAGAGATCTCCACCATCTTTGCCAATTCTACTCCTAAGAGCATCCACAATGGTTAATGGTTGAGACCTAAACACAAGACCCCATTTATGTCATATCATCAATTATGGGTCTTGTTTTCAAAAAATGGGTCTTCTTATTTGGGTCCTATTTATTTAGGTCTCTTTTCTTCTGGGGCTAAATTGAAAAAGAGAAAGTGGATCCACTTTTTTTATTTTTTCTAAACAATCATTAATAAATAAATTATACAATTTATTTTAAATATCAACACCATTAATAATTATTTAACAAATTATAATTAATTTAAAATAAAACAATTTATTAATTTAAAATTATCTCAATTGAATAACATCAACAATAAAAATAAATATTTAAAACAAAATATGGTCTACGATTAGACATGGCGCCAGTTCCGGTTCCTTTTCGGAATCGACGGTTTCGGTTCCAGGGCAACCAGAACCAGAATCTGAATCTTCCTTAGAGAGGTTTTGGTTCCAGTCCTATTCCGATGGTTTAGTTTTGGTTCCCAGTTTGGTTCCGGTTTCAAACCTTCAAAATAGGTTTCGGTTTCGGTTTCGGTTCCGGTTCAGGTTTTGAAGGTTCATTTCGGTCCCAAACCGTTAAAAAATTAATGTTTTCATTCAAATTATTCTAATTTCATTAAAATAAAATTTAAAATTTAAATAAAATTTATTCTTATTTTTTCATTATATACATAATTATTGAAATTAATATTTATATATTTAAATTTAAATAATTGAAATATATATTAAATTTATTTATAATTTTTCATTATATATAATTATTGAAATTAATAATTATATATTTTAATTTAAATTATATATATATAAGTCCAACTCAATGATTGGGAGGTATTGAGAACCCAACTCTAAATTTGGAACCCAATTTGGGTTTTCTTTTTTGGGTTTCTTTTTTTTACCATTGTGACATTCATAAGAGCATCCACAATAGTAAGACCTCAAAATAAGACTCATTTATTGCCACATCATCAAAAATGAGTCTTTTTTTTATACAAAATGGGTCTTGTCATTTGGATTCACTTAATTTGGGTATTTTTTTCCCACAATGGGGCTAAATTGGAAAAGTAAAAGTGGATCTACTTTTTAAAGTTTTTTCCAAACAATAATTACTCTTCTTTAAAATGTTATATATTTATATATATTAATAAATAAATTATATAATATATATTAAATATCAACACTATAAATAATTATTTAACAAATTATAATTAATTTAAAATAAAAAATTATTAATTTAAAATTATCACAACCGAATTACATCAACGATAAAAATAAATATTTAAAACAAAATATTGTATATGATTAGACATGGTGTCGGTTTCAGTTTGGTTCCGAACCTTCAAAACCAGTTCCGATTTCAATGCTGGTTTTGGTTCCGGTTTTGAAGGTTTGGTTCTGACGGTTCCGATGTTTTGGTTTAAGTTTCGGTTCGATTTTCCGCGGTTCCAACGGATCGGTTCGGTTCCGGTTCCGGTTCCGATCCGATTTTCGGCAGTTCTGCCGTTTCAGTTCCGGTTCTAGTTTCAGTTCCGACGGTTCCGGTTTCAGTTTCGGTTCCGGTTCCAACGATTTAATAATTGAAATTAAATTTATTTATATTTTGTCATTATATATAATTATTGAAATTAATAATAATATATTTAAATTTAAATAATTGAAATATATATTAAATTTATTTTTATTTTTTCATTATATATATAATTATATATTTTAATTTAAGTTATATATATATATAAGCCCAACTCAATAATTGGGAGGTGTTGGGAACCCAACTCCAATCATTGGGCAAGACCCAAATGAAGTTCCAAATTTGGAACCCAATTTGAGTCTAGTTTGGTGGAGCCCACTTTTGGGTCTTTTTTTTTAGGTCTATTTTCTTACCATTGTGGCATAATTTATCTAAATAAAAATGGGTCTACTACAAATGGATCTCTTTTTATCCACCATTAAAGAGCATCCACATTGGTTAGTCTCAAAAACAAGATCCACTTATTGCCACATCATCAAAAATGGGTCTTGTTTTCAAATAATGGGTCTTCACATTTGGGTCATATTTATTTGGATCCTTTTTCCCCACAATGAGGCTAAATTAAAAAAAGAGAAATGGATCCATTTTTTTTATTTTTTTCTAAACAATCATTACTCTTCTTTAAAATATTATATATATATATATATTAATAAAGAAATTATATAATATATTTTAAATATCAACACTATCAACAATTATTTAATAAATTATAATTAATTTTTTTTTTAAATTATTAATTTAAAATTATCACAACCGAATTACATCAACAATAAAAATAAATATTTAAAACAAAATATTGTATACGATTAGACATGGCGTCGGTTTCGGTTCTGAACCTGCAAAATCGGCTCCGATTTCGGTTTCGGTTTCGGTTTCGGTTTTGAAGGTTCCGGTTCCGGTTCCGGTCCGGGTCTGGTGTTCCGACGGTTCGAGACTAGCGGTTCCAACGGTTCGAGTTTGGCGGTTCCAATGGTTCCGATGGTTTAGTTCCGCTTCCGATTTCGATTTCGTCGGTTCCAACGGTTCGGTTTCATTACTTTTTTAACTTTTTTAACTTTTTTCCAAACAATTCCAAAATTGTTCCATTGTTGATTTAATTACCCTTTGAAGCTGACCATGACAAACATTTTTGCTCGTAAATTGACCGAAAAAATCGATTAGAGGAGATTTTGATTAGGCCAAAAACTGAAAAAACCGAATCAAACCGAACCGAACCGAACCGGTTCAATTGGTTTTTGATCGGTTCACACTTTTCAATTTTATCGGACCGGTTCACTTTTTCAAAAACCGGATATTATCGGTTTTTTAATGGTTCACTCGAAAAGTGTACCGATCTATTAAACGCCCACACCTAATTAAATTTATTTATATTTTGTCATTATGTATATAATTATTGAAATTAATAATAATATATTTAAATTTAATTTTTGAAATATAAATATTAAATATATATTTTTTCATTATATATATTTTTTGAAATTAATAATTATATATTTTAATTTAAATTATATATATATATATAAAAAAAAGGCCCAACCTAATGATTGAAGAGGGTTGGGAACCCAACCCCAATCATTGGGCAAGACCCAAATTGGGTTCTAAATTTGGAACTCCATTTGGGTCTAGTCTTGTGGAGCCCACTTTTGGCTCTTGTTTTTTGGATCTCATTTAACACCATTGTGGCTCAATTTTATCAAACCCAAAATGGGTCTTGTAAAAGTGGGTCTTATTTTGCAACCAATGTGGATGCTTAGAGCATCCACAATGGTCTTAAAAAGAGACCCATTTCACAAGACTCATTTTGGTTTTGGTAAAATTGTGCCACAATGGTATCAAAGTTGATCCAAATAAAGGGACCCAAAAGTGGGCTCCACCAAAGTAGACCCAAATGGAGTTCCAAATTTGGAACCCAATTTGGGTCTTGCCTAATGATTGGGTTGGGTTCCCAACCCTCTCTAATCATTGTTTGGGCTTAAAAAATATATATATATATATGTATAATTTAAATTAAAATATATAATTATTAATTTCAAAAAAAATATATATATTTACCGGAACCAGAACCAAACTTTCAAAATCAGAACCAAAACCGAACCTTCAAAACCGGAATCGGAACCGATTTTGAAGGTTCGGAACCAAAGTCGAAATCGAACCGAAATCGACGCTATGTCTAATCGTATACAATATTTTGTTTTAAATATTTATTTTTATTGTTGATGTAATTCGGTTGTGATAATTTTTAATTAATAATTTTTTTATTTTAAATTAATTATAGTTTGTTAAATAATTATTGATAGTGTTGATATTTAAAATATATTATATAATTTATTTATTAATATATATATAATATTTTAAAGAAGCGTAATGATTGTTTGGAAAAAAGTAAAAAAAGTGGATCAATTTCTTTTTTTTTAATTTAGCCCCATTGTGGGGAAAAGAAACCCAAATAAATAGGACCCAAATGAGAAGACCCATTATTTGAAAACAAGACCTATATTTGATGATGTGGCAAAAATGGGTCTTGTGTTTGGGTCTTTACCATTGTGGATGCTTTTACGGATGCTCTAAGAGCATCCACAATGGTGGATAAATGAGACCCATTTTTAGTAGATCCATTTTTATTTGGGTCCAATTGTATCACAATGGTAAAAAGTTGGATCAAAAAAAGAGACCTAAATGTGGGCTCCATCCAACTAGGCCCAAATTTGGAACTCTATTTTGGTCTTGCCCAATGATTGAAATTGGGTTCCCAACACCTCCCAATCATTAGGTTGGACTTATATTTATATAATTATTAATTTCAATAATTATATATATAATGAAAAAATATAAATAATTTTAATTTTAAAATATTATTTTAATGAAATTAAAATAATTTGAATGAAAACATTAATTTTCATTCAAATTATTTTTTTAAAGGTTTGGAACCAGAACAACTGAACCTTCAAAACCGGAATCGGAGCCGAACCTTTAATCAGAATCAAAACCGGACTGGAATCGAAACCGAACAGTTGAAACCGTCAGAATCGAAACCGGAACCGAAATCTCTTCGAGGGAGGTTCCATTTCGGTTCCATTTCGGTTCCGGTTTCGAAACCAAACCGAAACTGATGCCATGTCTAATCGTAGACAATATTTTGTTTTAAATATTTATTTTTATTGTTAATGTAATAATTCGGTTGTGATAATTTTAAATTAATAAATTGTTTTATTTTAAATTAATTATAATTTGTTAAATAATTATTGAATTTGCAGATAAATAACTAATAAGTACAAGATGATGAAAAAGATAGTATGAATATTTACAATTTTCTAGAGTTACAAGGATAGATTGCTTCGAGTACACCAAATTTTAACTCTAGGTAAACTAAGACAATGATTGAACTTTTCTTTTCATGTCTTGAACTGATTAATTATACATTAAAATCAAATATGTAGATAATCGAATATTTGACTACTAAACCTACAATAGAGGTGAACGCCGTCAACATATATGGCTTCACAGCTTTAGATTTGTCCACGCTTGGAAGAACGGATAAAAAATCTGGATGATTGAAAAGGTTCTTTTAAGTTCTAGAGCAAAGCATGCCAATGATGTACTTGGATCCACACATATGGCAACAACCTCAGCAGTATCCCAAAGAAATAATGCACCTATTACAGCATCGCAGAACAATCTTCATCATAGGCTCAAACTTGAATGGATCGAAAAGAAGACTGCTTTATTGATGATAGTAACAACTTTGATTGCTACAGTGTTGCTCACGAATTTTATTAGTCCATCTGGTGGTGTGTGGCAAGACACTTATGCCATCATGTTTCATCATTTTGTTGCTGATCAGCGGGTTACCCATTGGGCTTAGATATCTAGTGTGGATTTTGATGGTCATCTCATGGATTTCAATAACATCAATGGCATTCAGTGTAGTGATTGCCTCCGGTGTTCTAATCGTCAACATTGTAGGATGAATTTGTTGATGTATGTATGGATTTTATTGGGATTATTTTTTTCTTGAACACCTCATACGTGTTATAGTTACGATCGTAAAATGGGTCTCGAATCAAGTGATGTATGTATGGATTTTATTGGGAGCATTTCTTATTCTTTTGCACCTTATACGTGTTATAGTTATGATCGTAAAATGGGTCTCAAACTATATGTAGTGTGGATTTTTATTGTTTTATAAAAATTCGAATGTAAATTCTTTTTATTTATATATTATAAAATTCCTGCAGCTATGAAATGCATTTGATGGTTGAATTGTGTTTTAAGTTGTTATTAATATATTTAAGCTAAATTTAATTAGTTATTTGTAAGGCCTAAACCTGATTTCATCTAGGTTCAGTCAAGCCTAGATTCTTTATTCTTTTGAGACTGAGGTGAAGATTTTCTTCTTGTTATATAGATGGTGTCTGGATAAAATTTTCCAGGAAAGTGAAAGAAAATTACCTACAAGGAGAAAATGGGATTTTTAAAATAATGTACATTTATTTGTAATCTTCTCAGCTTATGAATAACAATACCATAGTGCGCAGCTTATATTATTATCTCTTGTTGGGTTTGACCAAAACATGTAAAACTGCTTAATATTATCAATTCTTCACTCTTTGACTAGCACTTAATATTCAAAACCAGTTTCGCAACAGTTACAGGGCATGATCATCTCTATGAATAAAACCATACCCTCTCCCTCCAATTTTAATCACGTTAAACTTGATAAAACAGGTGCTTTGTGTACTAATTAACTATATGAGTTTCACATATAAAATTCATTAACTGGTTTATTGAACCACAGTAAAACCTTTCAATATTAATGACTCCACGGAATTATAAACTCCCTCTCAATTGCTTCCATAGGACAGAAGCACAAGCATTATTCCAAATCATACAAAATTTGTAGTCACATTACAAGGTTTCCTCTGAGCCAATTCAATGGCAGGAATGTCAGCAAATACTCTTGTTCCTCTGATGTTTATCGTGGCGTGCATGGCAATGCTGGTTCCAGCAGGACAGGCACAAATCCTAGGCCTATTTCTACCACGGGCAGAACTTCAGAAATGTTGGGCAGCTCTATCAAGCACACCGGGTTGTCTCATGGAGATTTACACTTATTTTCTCAGTGGCCATATTGGCAAAGTTGGTCCTGTTTCTCAATCGCTCATGTCAGCGAAGATTGCTGGCCTAAGATGTTCCCAATAAACCCATTATTCCCTCCATTGCTCAAGATCGCTTGTGCTGCACCTTCACCAACCTCAGCTGGAGCAATTGCAATGAGCAAGGTCTCATTTCCAGGACTTTTACCAATGTTACCGAAATAATAGAATGTTGGTCATCTCTAGCAGACATAGAAGGTTGTGTTTCAGAGATTTATCAATCAATACTTGACACTGGCCTCATTGGTAAAATTGGTCTGGCTTGTTGCAAAGCCGTCACTGAAATCAATGATAAGTGTTGGCCTAAGATTTTCCCATTCAATCCGTTCTTCCCTCGGCTGCTCAAGAGCACTTGTTCAACAGTCTAACGCTGCACCACCACCAACTTCAGGTTGATTGAAATGAACAGCTACAAGACCAAGCCTAACTTGAACTAAAAAAATTCTTCAATGGAATGTCTAACAATGTTATCTCTTTTTTTTTTTTTCAAAAAATAAAATGGATAGTTTTAGCTGAGGAAGTTATTCTTACTTCACAGAGGTGCGACATAGTTGTTCTGGTGCGATCTCCTCCAAAATGGAGATGTTGAGGCGGTGGTGGTGCGGCGATAGTAGGTGCGACAGTGGTGGAGCCTTCGATTTTGTTGAGCATTGTGTGATTTGATAAGCACATCGATGATAGTTGTTATGCAAACTGCTTATGTTGAATCTGGATACAAGTGTGGCCATCGAATGAATAATTCAATTGTTGTAAACTGCTTTTTGTTGGAAATTGTTTTTATTTTTTTTTTCTTCTTTTAATGGGTGAGATCAATCCTAGATCTCATGGAGATCCAAATCGCCACCCAACTCAATTTTTTTTTTTTTTTTCCAGATTTTGTTTGTTTTGCTTTTAATTTCTTTTGATCTCCCCCGTGAGATCCTTTTTTTTTTTTTTAATTGATTTCGTTTTTTATTTTTTTTTTATAAGGTTTAAAGATGAAAATACCCATTTGAAGTCTCAAAGTTAACAGTCAAATTTGGTCAAACTTTAATAATATGGGAGGTGAGTGTCAATTAGCAAACCTCAGATAGGTTTCTAGTAATTACTTCTTATTTAATAAAACCTAGAGAGCTTTTTTTGACAATCCATTTTTTTCTTTTTACACTTCTTTTCTAAAAACACTCCATTCTCAAAATTTAAATTTTAAAAAATTCTAAAGACATTTCATTTTGTTACAAGATTATCATTTTTATCTTTTTTGAATTAAATTATTAAAAAAAGAAATTATCTATCATAAATCATTAGATTAATTATTTCATATTAAATATTCTCTCATAAATTTTTAATTACCATATTAAACCCTCTCTTCTCCAATACATATTTTTAATTTCCTATCTCCATTCTTTCTCAAGCAAGACTAACAGTTAAGGGAAAAAAAAAAAAAAACTTACTAATAAGATTGATTAGTAGGAACCATATGTATGTATATAATACTAAAAAAAAAAAAAAAAAAAAAAAAAATTTGTTACTCTTGTAGGTATGTGATTGCCTAGAGAACTTTAATTCTTTCATTGATCTTAGAAATTTTAAGTTTAATTGAATCTAGTTGAAACAATTCAAGTTTTCATATATCTTAAAAAAAAAAAAAATTGACTTTTTAATATATATATATATTTCTGTTAGAAAAAAACTAAAATATTCATAATTTTTTTTTCTTTAACTATTAATCAGAGATTGATTAGAAAGAATGGAAATATGATTTTTTTTTTTTTTTTTGAAAAATGGTGAGAGATTAATTAGGAGATGATGTTGAATATGGTAATAAAATATTTAGGAAAGAGAGTTTAATACATAATATTTAATCTAATGATTTATGAGAGAGATTTTTTTAAAAAATAATTTGATTAGTTTGGAGTGTCTTTAATTTTTTTATTTTTTTATTTTTTTGTCTCCTTTAGTAATTTTAATTTAGGTTAAAATTGTCATTAATAAAAAAAAATTAAATTGGAGTGTGAATAGATAATTTGTGGATTGTAAGGAGAAGCTCTCTAAAACCTATTATGAATAAGTCCCCCAATCTATCACAGTTTTACCCCTATTACATCAAATGTATTCCAATTGTATCCTTTTAATTATCTAATGCTTTTGATTAATTTATATTTGTTTTAATTTAATTGTTATTTATATTAATATTTATAATCTACTAAAATTAAGTATATAATATAAAAATTACTAAATGCACATTTAATTTCTTAATTCATTAATTTCTTAACTTATCATAATATTATGTTAATTATCATAATATTATGTTAATTAAGTGGTGAAATGTTAATTGTTGAGAAATTATAAAAAAGAGAATATTTAGGGAATATTCTTTTTAAAGTAAGATTTGGTGCAATGGGTTGGAGATGGTCAAGATTGACTGCTCAATATGCTGAAAAGCATAAAGGGTTAAGATGATGTATGCTGAGAAAGGAGTGAACAGAACTAAATTTTTTTGCAAGAAATGGTATTTTTGAAATTAAATTGGATTTATTTACAAATTATATATTTTAATTTTTTTATGAGTGTACTTATGAAAGGGGTGTACAGACAACATATTTTAAAATTACAGACTATATATTTTAATTTTTTTTTTAAACTTTATATTTAAAAAAAAAAAAAAATCGATAGCATATCATCATCTTAAATCCGTCCATGACCATCACCAATTTAAGTCTTCTGTTAAAATACGTCACTCTTAATTTCCTTCCGTATTGATGGAATTGGTTGTCTTTAAAAAATTACTATGTAATCTCAATATTATTATTGTTTAATTTAACAATGACATTAGCCACAGGCCCAGAGATATTAAATTTGTTTACAAGTATTTGTAATTTAAAATGACATTTTAAATACAAAAATATCTTTTAATACGCTATGGTCTCCATTGATTAATAAATCAAATTAAACATTATTATTAATTTGATTGGGACTTTAGTAAAAATGTCTCTATTTTGAGTTCAAGTTGCATAATTACCCTTTTCATGGAAAAAGTTGTAAAAATAACCCAAACTTCCTAAAATATCTCCACTTAATAATATTACATTTTCTTTGTGCAAATAACAACATATCAATAATTAATGTTTCTATGTTAAAGTGTAATTCAAATAACAATAATGATAACATTATTGTAATCCATTCATTTAAATTGTATTATATTTGCATAATTTAAATAAATGGATTACAGCGTTACCATATTATCTGAACACCAGACTTATATTTCAAATTTAGGCAAAGTGGTATTATTTTTCAAAGAAATAATTGTGCATCCAACTATCCAAGTATCTCTTCTACCATAATTGATCTGCTAAAGAGGGTTTTTTCTTTCCTTCGATGGTCATTAATTGTGGTATGTGAAAAGTAAGTGTAGATAGAGCTATGCTATTTACTGCTAGTAAAAAAGAAAAAGAGATAGCTATACGCCTACACTATTTAATCAAATTTTTTTACCATTTAATGGAAGATATACTATTTACTGTTGCCATTGTACACCCATACACGTTGTGGGAAGCTTGTTGACCAAAATAAGTTACTGCTGTGTGGTTAGTTGGGTAAATAAATGTACACATGAAGAAGTTAATGAATTCATCAACCATCTCTACTGCTCTCATAATTAACCCCCCTATATAAGCTTCGCTTCTCTTCTCTTCAGACATCAACCCTAGCAGCTTCTTCATTTCCAACGCTTCTTCTCTCACTAAACCGGCGACTACTCTCCTTGATCCGAATCCCTTCATAAATCCTTCCAAAAATTGGCCAAAACTCCATCAAAATCGAAATCTAACCTTCCCTCATCTTCTTTCGAACGTAGATCTCACCTAGATTGAACTCTGGAAATCACCAGATTCCGGAGCTGAGCCACTGCGAGTACTCGGTTTTGGACCGGTTTCAGAGATCCTCTGGTTTCGAACGAAGAAGATCTGAGCTAGGTGTCATCGGTCCTTCAACTGGTAGGTGTGGAGCCAGTCATTGAGGGCTTAAAAGGCGGCGGCGACGACACACGGGAAAACAGGCCACTTCAGAACATGGTAAGCTTTCCCTTCCTTAGTAGGCATTACACTTTGGTATATATAAACAGTCCACTTCAGTTTGTTTTATTTATAAGTTAGTTTTATGGGTTTAATCTTTTATATTAAATAGATTCGTTTCAAAATTTGCAGAACCCTTTTGCAAGAAAGATCGATTTCTCATAAGTTTGGTATATATAAATTTTCAATGGGATTTGAAGCTGCTGTAGAGTCCATGCTTGATGGAAAACTCTATCTTGCTTATGGCAGTGGCTGATAAACAGGTATGCTTTCATATTCTACACTCTCTTTAATTTTACCATCTACATATTTCGTGTTCCTTTTTATATATATGGGGAATTACAGTTTGTTCCTCATCTTTTTAGAAATATTAAAATATATTCAAATTAGTCCAAGTTTTTCAACTCACCTTGTGAACGGAGTTACACATATTGGGAGCACTTTACCCCTTAGTGGGTCGACCCGGTGCGAGTCTGGATTAGTCATGGTGTGGTCTGAGCTGATTGCACCATATGGTAGATCCGCCCCACCCAGAAACCGGATGGTGTAAACCAAAAAATAGTCCAAGTTAGTCAAGTGAACTGGTCTAAGGGTAAAAATGTGCTTTCAGTGATATATTAATAGGTTGGGACACGTGGCAATGTTATAAAATTTTTAAAAAGAAAAAGAAAGGAGACTAGTTTTTTTTTTTTTTTTTGGAGATAGACTAGTTTCAAATTTTTAAAAAAATAAGAAAAGTTATTTTGAATAAAAAATGAAAAATTTATTCTTTATTTTTTTTAAAATAAATTTGAAAAAATTAAAACAAGAAAAAAAAATACAAAATGGATCTCCAGGTGGAGATTTTTTTTTTTTAAAAAAATAATAATAATAATAAATAAATAATTTTAAAAAAAAAAAACTGGTAGAGATACCAAGATCCATAGAGATCTCTGCCAATTCAACTCTTAAAAAATGGGTCTTGCCATTTAGCTCCACTTAATTTGGGTTTCTTTTCCCCATAATGAAGGTAAATTGGAAATGTAAAAATAGATCCATTTTTTTAACTTTTTTCCAAACAATCGTTACTTTTTTCCAAACAATAATTATTGAAATTAATAATTTTATATTTAAATTTAAATAATATATATTAAATTTATTTATATTTTTTTCATTTTATATATAATTATTGAAATTAATAATTATATATTTAAATATAAATAATTTATATTTTTTTTTCATTATATATATATTTATTGAAATTAATAATTATATATTTTAATTTAAAATATATATATAAACCCAACTCAATGATTGGAAAGTGTTGGGAACCTAACTCCTATCATTAATGTGGAATTCTATTTGGTTCTAGTTGGGTGGAGCCCACAATCAAGTCTTATTTTTTAGGTCCTTTTTTCGCCATTGTGGCACCATTGGATTTAAATAAAAATGGGTCTATTGAAAATGAGTCTCTTTTATCCACCATTGTGGATACTCTTAGAGCATCCATAATAGTTACTAAAAAGAGACCCATTTGCACTAGACCCATTTTTATTTTGATAAATGGTGCCACAATGGTAAGAAATTGGATCCAAAAAAAGAGATTTAAAAGTGGGCTCCACCCAACTAGACCCAAATTGAGTTCCAAATTTAGAACTCCATCTGGGTCTTACCCAATGATTGGAGTTGGGTTCCCAACCCTCTCCAATCATTGGAGTTGGGTTCCCAACCCTCTCCAATCATTGGGTTGGGCTTATATATATATAATGAAAATATATATATTTCAATTATTTAAATTTAAATATATTATTATTAATTTTAATAATTATATATAATGATAAAATATAAATAAATTTAATAGATATATTTAAATTATTATTATTAATTTAAATAATTATATATAATGAAAAAAATATAAATAATTTTAATTTCAATTATAAAATTTTATTTCAATGAAATTTAAATAATTTGAATGAAAACATTAAGTTTTTAATTAATTTTACTAGACTTGGAATTGAAACCAAACCATCGGAACCGCCAAAATTGGAACCAAACCTTCAAAACCGAAACCAAAATCGAACCATCAAAATCAGAATCGGAACCGGTTTTGAAGAATCGAAACTGAAACCGAATCCGAATCGAAACCGGTGCCATGTCTAATCGTATACAATATTTTATTTTAAATATTTATTTTTATTGTTGATGTAATTCGGTTGTGATAATTTTAAATTAGTAATTTTTTATTTTAAATTAATTATAATTTGTTAAATAATTATTGATAGCGTTGATATTTAAAATATATTATATAATTTATTTATTAATATATATATATATAACATTTTAAAGAAGAGTAATGATTGTTTGAAAAAAAGTTAACAAAGTGGATCAACTTTTACTTTTCCAATTTAGCCTTATTGTGGGGAAAAGAGACACAAATTAAGTGGATCCAAATGGCAAGACCCATTTTTGATGATGTGGCAACAAATGGGTCTTGTTTTTGGGTCTAATCCATAATGGTTGATACCCAAATACAAGACTTATTTTTGCCACATCATCAAATATTGGTCTTATTTTCAAATAATGGGTCTTCCCATTTGGGTCCTATTTATTTGGGTCTCTTTTCTTTACAATGGGGCTAAATTAAAAAAATAGAAAGTGGATCCATTTTTTTTTTTAATTTTTTTCCAAACAATCATTACTCTTCTTTAAAACATTATATTTATAATTAATTTAAAATAAAACATTTTATTAATTTAAAATTATCACAACTGAATTACATCAACAATAAAAATAAATATTTAAACCAAAATATTGTCTACGATTATAAATTGCACCTGTTCCGGTTCCTTTTTGGATCGACGGTTCTGGTTCGGTTCCGACAGTTTCAACGGTTTAGTTTCGGTTTCGGTTCCTGTTCCAAACCTTCAAAAATTAATATTTTCATTCAAATTATTTTTATTTCATTAAACTGAAATTTTAAAATTAAAATTAAATTTATTTATATTTTTTTCATTATATATATAATTATTGAAATTAATAATTATATATTTAAATTTAAATAATTGAAATATATATTTTAAATTTATTTATATTTTTTCATTATATAATTATTGAAATTAATAATTATATATTTAAATTAAATATATATATATATTTATATATATAAGCCCACTCCAATGATTTTGAGGTATTGGGAACCCAATCCCAATCATTGGACTAAACCCAAATGGAGTTCTAAATTTGGAATCCAATTTGGGTTTAGTGTAGTGGGGCCCACATTTGGGTCTGATTTTTTGGCTCTCTTTTTACATCATTGTGGTATCCATAAGGACCCAAATAAAAACGGATCTTCTTATTTGGGTCTCTTTTCCACACCATTGTGGATGCTTATGGTTGAGAAAAAAAAAACCTAAATTAGTAGACTCATTTTTATTTGGGTCTTATGGATGCCACAATGGTAAAAAAAAAACCTAAAAAAAAAGACTCAAATGTAGGTCCCACCCCACTAGACCTAAATTGAGTTCTAAATTTGAAACTCATTTGGGTATTGTCCAATGATTGGAGTTGGGTTCCTAATACCTCTCAATTTTTGGGTTAGGCTTATATATATAATTATTAATTTCAATAATTATATATATAATGAAAAAAAAATATAAAGAATTTTAATTTTAAAATTTTATTTTAATGAAATGAAAACATTAATTTTTTGAAGGTTTGGAATCGAAACCAAACCTTCAAAATCGGAACCGAACCTTCAAAACTGGATTGGAATCGAACCCGAATCGACGAACCAAAATCTCTCTGGGGGGAGGTTTCGGGAGGTTTTGGTTCCGATTCCAGAATTGCCACTTCTGAAATGGAACAGGAACCCAACTAGAACTGACGCCATGTCTAATCGTAGACAATATTTTGTTTTAAATATTTATTTTTATTATTAATGTAATTCGGTTGTGATAATTTTAAATTAATAAATTATTTTATTTTAAATTAATTATAATTTGTTAAATAATTATTGATAGTATTGATATTTAAAATATATTATATAATTTATTTATTAATATATATATATAATATTAAAGAAGAGGAATGATTGTTTGGAAAAAGGTGGATCCATTTTCTCTTTTTCAATTTAGTCCCATTATGGGGAAAATAAACCTAAATAAATAAGACTCAAATGAGAAGACCCATTCTTTGAAAACAAGACCCATATTTGATGTGGTATAAATGGGTCTTGTGTTTGGATCTCAACCATTGTGGATGCTTTAAGACCCAAATAAAAATGAGTTTACTAAGTTGGGTCTCTTTTCTCAACCATTGTGGATGCTCTAAATTCTGATTTTTATTTTTTGGATTTATCACCTTCTAATTCTGATCATCATCACCAACAATCTTTAGTCTTCACTGAGGAAATGTTGCAAGATAACTTATAGATTGCTCGTGATGTCGGAGATTGGATCTCCACCTCTTTACTTTTCTTTTTCTTTTTTTTTTTAATTTTCTTTTTGTTTTTTTGTTTTTAACATCTACTATCCATCTTAAAGATGGAGGGTGGAGACTGGAGATCCATTTTGGTATGTTTTTTTTCTTTAATTTTTTTTTTTTTTCCACTTTTCAATTTTCAATTATTTTTAACTTTATTTAACCTAAGATGGATGGTGAAGATCCATTTAAAAAAGAAGATTTTTTTTTTGGTTTCGGTTTTTAAATTAATTTTTAAGGGCAAAACCGTCTTTGTCACTCTTTTATTAACGTTGAACGTCAACTTTTTAGTCAAAGGGACCAATTTGATGTATTTATAAAAATATGAGGACCAAAGACCCTAATACACCAAAGTGAGATTTCCTTAAAAGATAATGACCAAACTGTAATTCCTCCTATTATATATTATTACAGAGATAGAGCTAGTGATAATGTACCTTTTAAGGTTTACTGAAATGCTAGTGACTTGCATATAAATGTTGAAATTCATGAACTAGCTAGGACTGTCTGAGGCTTTTTCTTTTGTTTTGTTTAACAAAATTTCAATTTCTTGATTTAATTCTTCACTTAAAAGGGCCTTTTTTAAAATAAAAATAAAAAATAAAAAAAAATTGCTTTTATAAGTCAGCAGTGTTGGTGCTGATAATTTTGTTATCTGACACAAACACAATTAGAACATTTTCCCAAATCCATTTCAAGAAATTTATTTGAGTCTCCATTGGATTGAAGTCCTTTTTTGATAGAATTTCTATGGCAGAGAGAGCTAGCTCATAAAGAACAGAGGAAAATTATGTTTGTGCAACGGGATATGCTGACAGTAACACCAATTAAATCATATCTAAGTGAACCATATTCATGTTTTTGGATCTAATTAATTAACATGACTGATCATAACCCAGAATAACATGGACAATTTGCAGATAAATAACTAATCAGTACAGGATGATGAAAAAGATAGTATAATTGTTTACAATTTTCTAGAGTTACAAGGATAGATTGCTTCGAGTACACCAAATTTTAACTCTAGTAAACTAAGACAATGATTGAACTTTTCTTTTCATGTCTTGAACTGATTAATTATATATTAAAATCAAATATGCAGATAATCGAATATTTGACTACTAAACCTATAATAGAGGTGAACGCCGTTAATATATATGGCTTCACAGCTTTAGATTTGTCCACGTTTGGGAGAACGGATAAAAAATCTGGATTATTGAAAAGGTTCTTTTAATTTCTTGAGCAAAGCATGCCAATGATGTATTTGGCTTCACACATATGGCAACAACCTCAACAGTATCCCAAAGAAATAATGCACCTATTAAAGCATCGCAGAACAATCTTCATCATAGGCTCAAACTTGAATGGATCGAAAAGAAGACTGCTTCATTGATGATGGTAGCAACTTTGATCGCTATAGTGTCACTAACGAATTTTATTAGTCCATCTGGTGTGTGGCAAGACACTTATGCCATCATGTTTCATCATTTTTGGTGTAGATTTTGATGGTCATCTCATGGATTTCAATAACATCAATGACATTTAGTGTAGTGATTGCCTCCGGTGTTCTAATCGTCAACATCGTAGGATGAATTTGTTGCTGTATGTATGGATTTTATTGGGATTATTTATTCTGAACACCTCATACGTATTATAGTTACGATCATAAAATGGGTCTCGAATCAAGTGATGTATGTATGGATTTTATTGGGAGCATTTCTCATTCTTCTACACCTCATACGTGTTATAGTTATGATCGTAAAATGGGTCAACTGTATGTTGTGTGGATTTTTATTATTTTGTAAAAATTCGAATGTAAATGCGTTTTATTTATATATTATAAAATTCCTGCAGCTGTGAAATACATTTGATGGTTGAATTGTGTTTTAAGTTGTTATTAATATATTTAAGCTAAATTTAGTTAGTTATTTGCAAGGCCTAAACCCGATTTCATTTGGGTTCAGTCAGGCCCAGATTCTTTATCCTTTTGAGACTAAGATGAAGATTTTCTTCTTGTTATATAGATGGTGTCTCTATAAAATTTTCCAGGAAAGTGAAAGAAAATTACATACAAGAAGAAAATGGGATTTTTAAAATAATGTACATTTATTTGTAATCGTCTCAACTCATGAATAACAGTACCATAGTGCAGTTTATATTATTATCTCTTGTTGGGTTTGACCAAAACATGTAAAACTGATTAATGTTATCAATTCTTCACTCTTTGACTAGCACTTATAATATTCAAAACCAGTTTCGCAACAGTTACAGGGCATGATCATCTCTATGAATAAAACCATACCCTCTCCCTAAATAATAACATTAAACTTGATAAAACAGGTGCTTTGTGTACTAATTAACTATATGAGTTTCACATATAAAATTCAGGAACTGGTCTATTGATTCACAGTAAAACCTTTCAATATTAATGACTTCACGGAATTATAAACTCCCTCTCAATTGCTTCCACAGGACAGAAGCACAAGCATCTTTCCAAATCATACAAAATTTGTAGTCACAATACAAGGTATCCTCTGAGCCAATTCAATGGCAGGAATGTCAGCAAATACTCTTGGTCCTCTGATATTGATCGTGGCGTGCATGGCAATGCTGGTTCAAGCAGGACAGGCACAAATCCCAGGCCTATTTCTGCCCGTGCCAGAACTTCAGAAATGTTGGGCAGCTCTAGCAAGCACACCAGGTTGTCTCATGAAGATTTACACTTATTTTCTCAGTGGCCATATTGGTAAAGTTGGTCCTGTTTCTCAATCGCTCATGTCAGCGAAGATTGCTGGCCTAAGATGTTCCCAATAAGCCCCATTATTCCCTCCATTGCTCAAGATCGCTTGTGCTGCACCTTCACCAACCTCAGCTGGAGCAAATGCTGCAATGAGCAAGGTCTCATTTCCAGGGCTTTTACCAAATGTTACCGAAATAATAGAATGTTGGTCATCTCTAGCAGACATAGAAGGTTGTATTTCAGAGATTTATCAATCAATACTTGACACTAGCCTCATTGGTAAAATTGGTCCGGCTTGTTGCAAAGCCGTCACTGAAATCAATGATAAGTGTTGGCCTAAGATTTTCCCATTCAATCCATTCTTCCCTCCGCTGCTCAAGAGCACTTGTTCAACTTCTCTAACGCTGCACCACCACCAAGTACTTCAGGTTGATTGAAATGAACAAGCCGCAAGACCAAGCCTAACTTGAACTAAAAAAAGTAGGTAATCGTGCCATAGGCTATAAACAACATGTGACCAGCTATAAACAACATGAAATAGGACCCAACCATAGGCCATAAACTACATGTGACAAGCTAGCAAAGTCACTGTTTCAAGTTGATTTATTTTTTTATTTTTTATTTTTATTTTTTATTTATCAAGTCTTTAGTTTATTCGTACATAATTGGTGATTGATAAATTTTTTTTGAATAAATCCAATTTATTGGTAAATTACATCCGATTAAATATAATGTTGCATTCACACTGTCAAATTTAATCCATTGCAATGTAAATTAGTCTGATAAGTTTCAAAAAGGTGTTCAAAAATCAAAACACAGGCAGAAAAATACTACATACTAAAAATATCACCAAATATTGACAGTTCAAAGCTAGCTAGAGCTAGGGATTTTTAAATAAATTATTGTGATGTGATTTCTGAATTAGGGTGATGATGACAATGGCATTATGGCATGCTTTTTGCAGGCAAATTAATTAAGCTACACAATTGTAGATTTCTTGGGGGTCGTTTGTAGGAAATTTATCTCACAGCCGCAGCCTTGGCTTGCAATAAAACTCTGATTTGCTTTGCCCTTTTCAGGTTAACAAAGATATGGGTTCATTTAAAATTTATGTTAGATGCACTTCATTTAATTTTAAGAAAAATTAATTAATACATGAATTCGTTAATTAGAAATTATTAAAAAAAAAAAAATTTTAAAAAAGGATTTTCGGTAAACAACCCCTAAAAGAAGATAGAATTCTCTTACCATAAAGTGCACCAAACCATGTTAATAAGGATCGGTTTAAGTTTAAATGAGATAGGATCATAGGTAGGGATGGCAATTAGACTCAGACCCGCGAGACCCGACCCGCGTGGGTCGGGTCTAGGTCCTCACATTCAGGTCACGGGTCGGGTCTAGGTCCAAAATATTAGACCCGATTCGGGTCTGGGTTTATAGACCCGGACCCGGACCCATAGATCCGGATAGTGAGTTTTAAAAAAAAAAAAAAAAAAAATTGAAGAATTTGAAATTGAAGTTGAATGCAAATAATAATATTTCCCTTTTATGTCCTGTATTTATTAATATTTTTTATTTAGTTATTTATATATTTAAGTATATATATATTTTTTAGTATTATTATTATTATTTTTTTGGTTCGTGGGTCCACGGGTCCGTGAGTCCAGACCCAGACCCGCGAATTTTCATGGGTCCTCAGTCGGGTCTGGGTCTTCCTAAGACCCGCAGGTCCAGACCCGAACTCGAACCCGAATTTTTTCATGGGTCTAGGCCTGAGTCTGGGTCCAATTTTTTTTGTCGGGTCCGGGTCTGGATCCAGTAGGACCCGACCCGAACCCCACCCATTGCCATCCCTAAATAGGATGCCCCGTATTCCAACAAGTACTGAATAGAGTTTAATGGATATTTCTTACTAATTGTAATATTATCGAAATAGAGATTAACTTAATAAATGAGAATTTCAATGCATCTTCATATCATATAGGAGTATAATACAATAATTTATCACTTTTGAGTTTTATAAATTTTATTGGATTAGCTAGATTTGATTCAGTTTTATTTATATAACACTTGTAATTTAAAGAAATATTTTCATTATTTAATATTCAAAATAAATAAACAAAAATTAAATCTAACTAACTAATGGATCTATCAATTAACTATACATCTTTGTCCTTACATTTTTATACCGATAATAAAACCTTTCCACAACTAATTCTTTTAAGTGACGATTAATTGATTAATTTAAGAGTTTATTTTTGCTCACACCCGGTAAGCATTACCCCCCTTCCTAACACTTGACATGTGTTAGTAGAGAGGTATTTTTGTTCTATTTTTGTTCAGGAACAAAAATACCCCTCTACTGACACAAGTCAAGTGTTAGGGAGGGGGCAATGCTCACTATGGGGGAGAAAAAAATGGACTCTTGGTATAAATAGCAAAATCAGCCAAAATATTAAAACAAAATCACACTAAAAAATCATTTTAAAAAATAAAACCCTTATCTAGGAATCAAATTTCTTTAGAGAAAAAAAATAATTTATTTAAAAAAAAAATCCACAGTTAAAATTAATAAAAATAATTGCAAAATCTGTTTAATTACTTTGATAATAAACCTTCTTAAACTAAACTAGTAAATAATATGGGACCACTTTTTACTTTCTTTTCGAACATTCCTCATGATTTTTTAGTCAAAGTTTTGGTTTTACTTTGATTTTATCTGTACCCCACAATCTACACTACCCCACAATAATTGAAAAATATATATCTATACTCTATAGTACGTTTGAACTGTTTTGATGGATTAAAATCCTAGAAAAATTCCTTTCAAAAAAAAAAAAAAAAAAAATCCTAGAAAAATTTGATGGGTACCTTAACCTCAACGGGTCCCAAATATCTGGGACCCACCCCTGACCCATCATCAGTTCACTAAAACCCAAACCACCTTCAACAGTAAACACCAAACCCAGTTACCCAGATCATCTTCAACCCACAGATTAATCAGTTGAGTTAGCAAATATACATAATTATAGAATGTAATAAAGAGAATATATCTTGAAACACAAATCAATGTCTCTATTAAAAATTTAAAATTATAAGTTCAAAAAAGATTAAAAATTAAACAGTCGATGGCCTGTAAGAGTGGGAGTGATAAAAACCATTCCCAGTACCATTGAGAGAAGAGAGATACACATGAGCACCCTAAAAATCCACATATCAAATCCTTTCGTAACATGTAACCAACTAATTATGATCAGCACTACCATGATCACAGACGCCAGGTAAGCTGCGGCCATAGAAGCTAAGAAACAGGCGCCGGCGCCTGGATGACTGATGAATTCTCTGAATGCAGTTGCAGCGATAATTAAAGCTGAAATCATCAAGCCCCTTTGCATATCCGGATCCGGCTCCATTCGAGATTAATATGCCTACTTTTAGAGTTTCAGGTATAGAAAAAAATAAAATTATTAGTTGCAAGTATGTGTATATATATATATATTTGGTGGGTTTATGAGAAGTCACGACTCACGAGAGATCATTAACATAAAATTAGAAATTAAGTAGAAATTAAAACAAAATATGATATATATATATACACAATACAGGTGTTCCTCAGTCATCCATATATATATATATATATAAAAGCATTTCAACTTCTCAGAAAAATAAAAGATTTGGGAAGAAATTAAATACTGAAAACATCATTTAGATTTACACATTTTTGGTTCTATACGTTTTCGGAGTTAAAAAAATATGATATCCTTGATTAACAAGAAAAACACGCTTATTCAAACAATTTTATATGAGCAAGCTAAGGTAAATAATAATATAATATTACCTGGACGGCTGGACTTGGACTCGTATAAAGGGAATCAAAGTGGAAGCTAAGGAGATCGTACGTTGGCTTGGATTATTGATGGATGTGTTGGCAAATGCTACAACTGAATACAGGTTTCCCGAGAAACAAACAACACGCCAACACCCCACCCCAACACAACACAACAAGCCTACACCAAACCTTACAGACACACAACACCAGACAAGAAGAAAGAAGAACAAAAAATAACAGAGGACCAGAAAAGGAGATCCGGCGACCTTTGAAGACTTGAAGAAAGAAAAAGAGATCTGAGAGTGAGAGAGAAGAAGATATTGAGAAAAGTCTGAGAGATAAAGAGAAGAAGAAGAAGAGTTCTGGATAATTCTAATTATAGGCGTTGGCTATGGTACGAATCACATAAGTGGTTTGCACTGTACGAACCAACAGAAAGTAACAAAACAAATAATAAAAAACTCAAAAGTGCTTGACAGCCCATCAAAAGCAACCGGTTTCAACCGGTTGCTACAATATATATATATATTAATAATATAATTATATTAAAAAAATTTCATTTAAAATACATGAAAATTATAAATTTTTTAATATAAAATAAATAAAATAAAATAAAATTTTTGAAAATTTGAATTTCAAGAACGAGTTCAAAATAGATTGAACAAGTTTAATATTCCTCACAACATTAAACTCGTTCAGTGAACAAATTAACGTAAATCTTTATGAACAAGTTCAATATAGGTTGAACAAGTTTAACGTTCATCTCGTTCAGTGAACAAGTCAACGTAAATCTTCATAAACAAGTTCAACATAAGTTGAACGAGTTTAATGTTCATCCTAACATTAAACCTGTTAGGTGAACAAGTCAACGTAAATCATCATGAACAAGTTGAACGTGTTTAACGTTTCTCTCAACGTTGAACTTGAGAAGAAGATCGAGAGAAAAGTCTGAGAGAGAAAGAGAAGAAGAAGAAGAATTAATGCAGCTTATTACAAACAAATTAATTAAGCTACACAAATTAAAACAAGGTGATGGGTTTGCATAGGGTGTTCAAGAGTGGTGCTATTGACACACCCATTATTAAACTATTTATATCCCACTTTTTCAATTATTTAGTATTTTTTTTTCCTTTATAAAATTACTTAAAGAGATATACAATTTTTATTAAAAAAATCTTGTACAAAGTAAAACTAATAAAACCCAACTTTCTTTATTTCAAAACCCTATTGACAAAAGCTTTAATAGCATAGATTATTTCGGTGTTTACGATTTTTGTTTATATCTTCTTTTAGATCTTGATCTCATATTTCCCATGTTTAATATTTATTGATTTATTACTATTTTTGTTTATATTTTCTTTTAGATCTCTCAATCTCATGTTTACAATGTTTAGTATTTATTAATTTTATTGTTTCATATGTTTGTTTTATTTTTCTTCTCAAAATCCAGGATCCATGTTTGCTATTTTTTTCTTTCAGATCTTCTAGGTATACTATAATTTGTATAAATTCTTTTGTAGATTTTATTCCGGATTTTCTAAAGTTAGTTTAACGTTATTTACAAAAAAAAAATAATAATAATAATAAATAAATAAATAAAATGAAATCACACAAAAAATTACAACCAAGAAAACCTAATCTATGACAAAACGAAACCACACCAAAACTTTAATTTAATCGTTAAAAAAAAAATCATCAGACGATTAATATCACTCACAATCTACCACCAACAATCCAATTAACTAAAAAAAAAAAATAGAATATAATAAAAATGGTTTTACCATGAAATAAGAAAAAAAATATATAAAAAGTCATGAGAATAGATGTGAGAAAACTATGTATAAAGATTAGAGATAAAACATATTTTTATTTTCATTATTTTGAAAAAGATATAAGGTGTATTAAGGGGTCGTTTGTTTTCTTTCACTTAAAACTTAATGGGTCTGAATCATAATTATTAAAAAAAAAATGTAAAAAATTATGACTTTTCACTTAATTGCAAATCACTGAATTGCATTAAGTGCAATCCAAAATCTTTTCTTCCGATATTATCCTCCATATATAACATATTTTCATTTTCATCATAATTATATATGGTATATAAATCTTTATGTTAATATATAAATTATTTTAAATAGTTTTAATAAATAAATAAATAAATAAAACCTTAATAATTTCTCGTATTGGTGTTTAATATCAATATTTTATTATGATATTAGGGTGATGTATTTATATATTATTATTTTTAGAGTATTTTGTATGAGTTTTCCTGCTGCCCATTTAACTTTTTGAAAATTTTTCTTAGTAAAAATGAATTTGTTTATAATCGAAGAAGAAGATCATGATCATATGTGTTCTATATAATTATTATTTTTGGACTGTTTTTATTCCATATTATATGTATAATTGTTTAAGTGTTTAACAAGGGTATAAATGTAAAATTACTTATCTTCAGACAATTTTACTTTTAAAAAATAAACGTGTTGATAATACATTCAGATGTGAGGAAAAAAAATAAACAAACATATCATTCAAGGATTTCAGTCCCTATTCAATCTTTAAAAAAATTCAGGATTGTTCGGTCTTCAGACAACAAAAAACAAATGACCCATAATGTTTGAAAAATAAGTAAAATGGTAGTGTTGAAAATAAATAAATAAATAAATAAATATTAATAAAACTGTTTAATTTTATATAATTAAATTAAAATTTTAAAAAGTAAGACATAAATAGTTCAGTAATAGGGGTACCAATAGCACCACTCGGTGTTCAATTTCATTAATTAGTTCCCATAACAAAATGCATGGACGAAAATGCCCTGAGAAGTAAGAAATCAAGTTTCTTTTCTTTGAAATTTAATTTTTTGTTGAATATTTTAACTTTTTTATTTTAAGAAGAATTTTCTTTTTAAAATAAGAAAGATAATTTTTTTAAAAGTAATTCTAATTAACATGTAAAAAATTGATTGGTACCATACTACCATGTATAGCAAAAAAGTAATTCTAACGTGGCTATTTTTTATTATCCGTTATTTCTTTGTTTTTATTATTTTATTATTCATTATTCACGAAGCAGTCTAAACTCCTTAGTCCTTTATCCATGCAACTTTCATGAATATTTGACCAAACTAACAAACTAGTCATTTTTTTTTCCTCTTATGTGAAGAAGACTACACAAGAAAAACATGGCCTCTTGCCAATGTGGTTGGCCTTTCCTTTGGATACCCCTACCACGAAGGTTCAATGTCTAGTGTATGTATGTATATATGTAAATTTTCCCACAAATACCGTGGGTGTTGTCCCACCAATATATGGGTGTTCTCTCTCCATCTGTGGGAGCTTCAATCCGAGTTGTGCTTGTAGAGCTCAATCTCACCAGTCCCGGTATTTGTTGTTGTATAAGAAAAAAAAAAAAAAAAGACTACACAAGCAAAAAATTGGTTTTGCATTGACTGTATTACTACATGCAAGTATTCATCTATGTGGATAAAGTGATACTTTTAGAAAAATCATATCCTTAACCGCCCATTCACCTTATCAACGCTAACTAATCACATGTATAAAAAAATATAAGAAAAAACAAAAAAATGAGAGTATAGAAATTCACAAATATTTTATGAAGTAATTGAATTTTATTAGTTTCCGATAAAATAAGAGATTTAGCTATGATATTATAACTCTATAGTTGCGGAGTAGTTATAATATATATTTTTAAATAAAAAAATATTATATAAATTTGAATTTTTTTGAGAGGGCTTGAATCTACAACCTCGTGATATAAGTGTGAGGGGTTTACCATTCGATCAATATAATTTTATCCGTAACTGGAACAATATACGAAGAGAACGAACGAACGAAATTTTGATTCCTAGATAACAGTGGAATTAATACGTTTTGATTTATAGGATAAGAGGTTATTATAAATTTTCTTTTCATTAATAATTAGTAACTTGTTAATAATACCTTTTAAACTAAACCAGTAAAATGAGATCACTGATTGCTTTCTTTTTTTGACATTCTGCATATTCTTTTAGTAAAAGTTTTGGTTTTCTTTTAGGAGTTGGCTATGATAATAAAGTGTCATATACAAATAATTACTTGACTAAATTAATACGTTCAGCTTCGTTAAAATTATCATGAGAATTGGATATGATTTCTGAATTACTGTGATCTTGATGCTTAAGTCAAAACAAGTGGCAGTACTGCAGCTTTTTGCAGGCAAATTAATTAAGCAACACAAATCAAAACAGTGAAAAGAATAAAAAAGAATAAAAAAAATGAAGAAAGGAAAAGGAAATTTTCCTGCTTAACACTTTATCCATTTTTAATTAGTATTCATGTAACAATATTAATGGACACTTGTATGGCAAGTTTTAATTGATATGAAAAAAAAATATGAATTAAATGGATTGATTTTTATTTGATTGTGATGAGTTTGCACATGGTTGTTCAATTTCTGTAGTTCCCACTTCCCATATCAAAATGCCTTGAGAAGTGAAAAAAGTTACTTTGCTTTGAAATTTAATTTTTTGTTAAATATTTATTTTAATAACTTATAAAGAACAAAAACTAAAATGTGTTTTAGATTATTTTTTTTAATATTCAAAGCAAAAGTTTTGATCAATTGGGAAATCAATAATGTTAATTCGTTTAAATCTGGTGCCTAAATAATGTTGTATCATTGTAATTCATTCATTTAAATTGTATTAAATTTACATGTTTAATTGTTTAAATTGTATTGTCACGTCATTTGGACACCAAATATAGACAACGTAGTATTACTCTTGGGAAATTGGTCGATTCTCAACATAAATAAGAACCCAACCTATCGGTAGATTTTTGATCATTTGCATAAAATACGCTTTATGGGGTTTGGGGGCAGGTGGCTGCTTACTTAAACATGAATTACTAATAAACAGAGAAATAGAAATGGCAAGTATTTTGCAAATTTATTAGACTATACAAGTATCTTGCAAATTTTATTATAATACTTAACGATATTGGTTTTCAGAGAAAATAATACTGGGTTGTGTTATTATTATTTTTTGAAATAGGGGTTTTATTATAATATATAAACTGAAATGACAAAGCACACAAAAAAAAAAAAAAAAAAAATCATTAAAAAATATAATACTGTGTTTTTAATTGTTCGAAGCTCTGGAAAACTGATTGGTATCATATAAATTGCAAAAAAGTAGTTCTAACACGGCTATCTTGTAGGGGAATCTAAATTTATCTTGAATGATATTAAAGTGTTGCTTTCTGATGTTGGCGCTATTAAGTGTTTAGCGGTTTCCAAATCTGGAAACTCCTTTGCTCTTGAGCTTGCATTTGCAGCTTTTTCTTCTAGTCGTGAGTTCTTATGGTTAGATTTTAGTTCATTGTAATGGTTATGCTTTCTGTTGTTTCTTTGTTGTTGTCTGTAAGTTTCTGGTTTGGTTCATATATATAAAAAGAAAAAAAAAAAAAAACACGGCTATCTTTTTTTTATTTTATCTATTATTATTTTATTATTCATCATTGACTACTCAGTCTAACCTCCTTATCCATGTAACTTTCATGAATACTTGACCGATCTAACTAAATATATTTTCTTAAAAGTTGGTTTTGCATCCACCGTATTACTTCATGCAAGTATTCATTGATGGATGTTGATAAAATGATATCCGAAAAATAATTATATCTTAACTATCCATTCACTTTATCTAAAAGTGTGGGAAAACAAAAATATGAAAGAATTGAAATTCATAAAATAATATTTTGCGAAGTAATTGAATTTCATTAATTTTCGATAAAAGAATAGAGGTTTAACTACAATGTTATAACTCTATAGTACATGCACCGTGTGTGAAATTCATATGATATAATACATCTAGACCCTTCAAATAAAAACAGTACCCCACACATTTCCATTTCACAATCCACCTCTCAGGCCCAACTAGGTAAAAAGCAATTATGAGTCACTTTCATTTGTTACATCTGATTTTATTGTTTTTTTGTAAATCATAAAATGTCAATTTTGCCCGGACTTTAATTTTTAGGTAGGTAGTGCTTTAGTTATACAAAGCTGTTTTCTGTTATGGGTAGTGCTTTTGTCTGGACATAAAAAATTTAAATTAAAACTCTACAACAATAATTGAATCAAAATCCCAAAAGATTAATGGTCTCTCCCATCGTCTCCAACTGTGGTTATAGTTCTTGTGAAAGATAATAAGGTAATTTCTTATACTTTTTACATTTGTTCTTCCTAAAAACAAAATTGATATATTTTACATTTGCATTGATTTTTTTATATATAAATTTTATTTCTAGATTTGTATTTTGATTTAATGTCTATTTCACTTTTTTTACATTTATTCCTACTTGAAAAAAAATTGGTAGAACAATATATGGTTTATATTTTACGTTCATCATTTATATATAATTTTGCATTGATTTTGTTATATAAATTTTATTTCTAGATTTTTATTTTGATTGAATGTCTATACTTGTCTATCGCTATTGTTAAACTTGTAAAATTATCTATTCCCTCGATTGGTTATCACAACAAATTAATTAATTATTTATCCTTTCCAACTAGATTTTATTGGTAGAGAGATTTAATTGGTAGAGGGACATATTTTTATTTATTTTTTAATTATTGTGTTTTAATTGTTAATATTTTGATGGAGTTTGGATAGAATGTGTGTTTTTTCTGTAAGCACTAAAATGAATTATCCATCTCTACAATTTTTACTCATTTGTGGAATTAGGTGGATAGATTTTTATTTA
This sequence comes from Acer campestre, assembly GCA_954870605.1. Taxonomy (NCBI): domain Eukaryota; kingdom Viridiplantae; phylum Streptophyta; class Magnoliopsida; order Sapindales; family Sapindaceae; genus Acer; species Acer campestre. Next base: position 34,957,579 of record OX940804.1, on the reverse strand, counting down.
TTTATTTGTTCCGTTTAATTTGATATCCATTATTAATATTGTTTTTTTTTTATTTTTAAATTTAACTATTTGAATTTAATGAATACGAAAAAATAAAGCACTACTTACCTAATAATTAAAGTCAGGGTAAAATTGACATTTTACAATTTACACAAAAAAAAAAAAAAAAAATCAGATATAATAAATGAAGTGATTTATAATTGCTTTTTACCCATTTTCTAGGTATTAACTTGTACGTTACCCTTTTCTTTTTTGTTAGCAGAAATAGTATTGCCACCTATTTACACAACACGCGGTTTGTGGGAAAGGAATCTGACAGGCTCAGAGCCTCAGAGCCTGTGGTTCCGATAAAACTCTTATTTTTCATTTTTTTTTTCTTTCAGGTTTGACTATTAACTGTAAGTGGCAATACGTAAAACTCACGCTTTTTTTTTTTTTTTTTTTTTTTTATTTCTTTCGTTCCCAAGACCAACTTTTTACCTCTCAATTTATATATATTTTTAAGGGGGAATTGCACAAACATCCCTCTAGGTTTAATAAAATTACACACATATGACAGTTTTGACCATATACACACAAACTTCCCTTAACATTTGAAAATTATTACACAAGCATCCCCTACTGTTAAATGGATCCGTTAGTCAATGGTAAAAAGTGTAAAAAGTCTAAAATACCCTTTATTTTTATTATAAATAAACTAAATAATTAAAAAATAAGATAAAAAATATATAAAAAATAAAATATTTTAGATAACACGAATGTATCTTAAATCTGAAACCTGAAAAAAAAAAATCATCTTTACAAATTAAAAAAGATAGTTTTTTTCCACAATTTAATAATAAATAAATTTTAAATTTTAAATTTATTTAAAATCAAGGGGGAATTGCACAAACTATTTTTTTTTTCAAGCTTTCTTATTTAGGATACATTCATATTTTCTAAAAGATTTTTTAATATTTTTTAATCTTATTTTAATTTTTTTTTTTAAATAAAAATAAAAATAGAGTATTTTAGACTTTTTACATGTTTGACCATTGACTAACGGATCCATCCAACGGTAGGGGATGTTTGTGCAATAATTTTCAAAGGTTAAGGGAATTTTGTGCGTATATAGTCAGAACTGTCATATTTGTATAATTTTATCAAACATCGGGGAATGTTTGTGCAATTCCCCCTATTTTTAATAATAGATATTTGATATAAATTAGAGTCTATTTTTGCCCTTTCTTAAGTGGATGACACATGTCCATGGAGGGGGTAAATTTGTCAAAACATTTTCATCTCTTGGGATAAATTTACACATGTCATCTATTTAAAAGGAGAGTAATGCTCGTCTCCTTGAAGGGGGGTGAGCAAAAGTAAACTCTATAAATTTTATATAATTATTAAGTAAGGGATCCTTTACTTTAATTTCTATAGGACCTTGACGAAATCAAATCTATTTTCATAAATTTTGATATGAATTTTTTTTACGGGCGATAAGTTCATTGAAATTTACCTATGAATAAAATTTGAGAATTTTTCAAATACTATAGCTAAATTTGAAGAAAGAAAACACTTCAAATTACTTGATTCAGTTTGTTAATAGAGTTTGAATGTAACATTACATTAATATGTTCAACCTCGTTAAGAATGTACAAGTATGTGTCAACAAGGGCGCAGCTCAGCTGATAGATGGACGAGTTTAGGATTTGAGTAAACGATTCCCATGTCAACGGCTCAAAATCTACCAATGACAAAAGTTTTTTAAAAAAAAATACCTGATCCAGATAACGAGATATTGTCAAAAAAAAAAAAAAAAAGAATGTACAAGCATATAAATAATTTTTATTATGAAAATCATGAATAAAGTAGTTAATTATAATCGATTTATCAAAAAAATTTAGATATTGAATAATAGTTATGTGTAGGTCATTAATAACGTATAAATAAATAATTACAGTAAATTCAACAGAAGAAGTTTCTTACGAAGTGGTAATATTCAATGATCCTTTGTCAACAGAGGAACTTTTTTGACGGGTTGGCCCGTAAGGATAAAAGAGGGCCAGGCTTCAAACGGATTTGGACCTTGAACTGGACAGAGGACCAGGGCCCAACCCTTGATGTTAAGAGCTGCCGCCTCGTGGACAATTTTTAGATGGATCAGGCGGCTTGAGCTCGATCTATTTGGATACATCTTACACTGTTACACACCGTAACACAGAGGAAAGAAGCATCCTCTTGACAAAATCATTGAAAATAGTTGCCAAGAAAATGAATTTGCATTTTGGAAGATTTAGGGTCCGTCCTGTAAGCGTTTTTCAGTGGCTGTGTTTCGAAAATAAAAATAAAAATGAAAACCGTGTTTTTGGTGTCAGTTTCGAATTCTAAAAAATTGGAGAATTTCTACGTATGTAATTTGACTCTCCCATCTCTTTAAAATATCTTCATAAGGTTGTAATATTTATTTTCATCAGTTTAAATTTATAATTTATAATTTAATATATATATATGAAATAATTATACTATTCATAATAATATAATAATTTGAATTTAATCATTTTTTACGAACCATTCAATCATTTTTAATTGAATTATAAAAAGGATTGTATGATATTTGATTTGTTAGCTTTAACAAAAAATACATAACTATCCATTTCCATAATCATAGATTACTTTTAATTATATAAGATCACAAATAGATTACAGAAGACACTACCTCCTATTATAAGACATCACCTCCTATTGCCTGAGCAATCTCTCCACATTTTATTTTTTGCAATTTCATCTCTAACAATTACTCATTACAGCTACATTTGATGGAGATAAGTACGTCAATATTATGAATTGGTCTACCTTCTCCTTCTCCATCAATTAATATATCTTCATTCTCATATTCCTTAAACATCCTATCACCACGACCTTGTGATCGAATAAAGTTATGTAGGACACAACATACTATAGGTATAAGGCGTTGCCTACGTAAACAATAATTAGACATATTTTTTAAAATAGTGAAGCGTGCCTTTAAAACACCGAAACACCGTTCAATTACATTTCGTAACGATGAATGCCTATAATTAAATAACTCATTTGGAGCTCTTGGTACACGTTCTTATCCTTCATAATCACGTAAATGATACCGTCCACCTCTGTAAGGTGTTAAAAATCCTGACATGTTTATGTATCTTAAATCGACAACATAATAATATCTTGAAAGAATAAAAAATAATAATTATACTTTACAATATTCGAACAGTAGAACAATATAATAAAAAACAACACCCAAACAGAACAATACAAACAAAATATTTTTAATGCACTTGGTGCAATGGAAATAAATGAACTTGGTCTATGGGGAAATTATTTTATACCGAAAGATAATCCGTATGTAGATGACAAAACAAACAAGACAAAGTGTTTCAGAACCCACACAAAAGATTAAACAAACCAAAAGGCATGCAAATAAGGTTAAACTTAGCACTATTATATGGTTTTTAAGGCAAATATGACATCTTATACATCTAATAGGCAGACATTTCTCAGTTCAATTCTCACTACAGAATAAAGAATGCACATGTTGCTTAAATATAGTTCAACTACTTCTGGATAATAACTACTTTGCACCTAGCAGTAATTATATCCAATAAATACAGAAAAAGTAACATAGAGAAGTGAATGCAAAGAATTAAAGACATTATTAAATTTCTACCCTTATAAAACTATACAATCTACATCAAGTTTCATCACTACAAAATTTGAAAAACCCGGTACTATCATCATCTCAATATTTAGTGACCAAACTGTGTACTCATCAAAACCAAAATGTCTCAAACCAGTGTTAATTTTTCAATTGCATTGATCCTAGCATGTGTTTTCATGGTGATAGCTCCAGGTAATGAATAAGAAAAATGATTTTCTTCTACTTGTTGTCTTCACATTATCCATTAACCTTTTGATATATGTGTGAGAGGCATACCACTGAACCAACTTTATTTTGTCTCCTTTTTTAAATTTTTTTTTTTTTTTTTTTTTGGTTGTTGTTATTTTCATTAATTTAATTTTACATATAAAACATCATAAATTCCATCTCAATTTTTTTTTAAATGACTTTTAATTAATTAATTTTTATTTTAAATATTTATTTGATATGAAAATGATAGTTTTTGTCTTTTTTAAACCGTACCCGGATCCGACTAACTTGTAGGGCGGACTGAAACGAAAAAAGTTGAGTGGAGAGAACATAGTATTGGTAATGCAAACGGTGTCGTTTGAATTGCAAACACATGTTTAGAGTGATATTGGGCCAAGTGAAGCGTGACATTGTAAGTGAGGGATTGCTTTTTTGGGCTAAGAATTGAATGGACTTTATTTAGAATTATCTGGGGGTCGGTTAGAGATTTTTAGACATGAGTTTTCTCAAAACATTAGATTTTGAACACTTTTTTAATTTTTCAAAAATAAAAATAAAAATAGAATTCGATATTTTTAACATTCTAATAAGAAAATTTTGTTAAAATCAACAAATATTCCATTGAAGATTTCTTAGTTTAATTAAAATGTGCATATTATTAATATTTTAATACTTTTAAAACTTAAAACCCTTGTATGACAAGTCATTTACTGTAGAAAATTTACATTTTTGTTTTCTATAAAAATACAATTATGATAATTGACTAATCACAAACTAAGGGGGGTGTATTCAATATCAAGTTCGTTGGAGTTTGGTGTATTTGTTTTAAGTGATGAATTTTGATGGAATCTATGAATTCCATAGATTTCATATAGTTTTTTTTTTCTTTTCTTCATAATTATCTATAGAGTTTGTTTGAATTTTATATAGAATTATATGGAATTTGATGTTTTTTTTTATAAAAAAAAAAATGATTGTGCTGGACTTTTATTTATATTAATCAGATTAATGAAATTGTGATATTATTAAAAAAAATAATTGATTTCTTAAATTCCAATCATCAAGATTCAAGACCAATTGTTATATAAGAATTTCAATACATTACAATCCTCCTTCTTCAAGAAAGTTGTCTTTGGAGTTCATTAAAATGAGGGCTTTGAATGTATAATGTAGAAAATATTAATTAATAGTTAAAATAATTTATTTAAAATTTATTCTTATTTGTAAAGTGCAAAAATGTTAATTGAGTTTTTGGTATTATAGTTTATATTTTTTGCTAGACATGTCCAAAATTAATTAAACATGAAAATTAGGTTGAGCCGGTCTAAATACAGTTTGATAAAACATAATTTCGACATGGTACGACACAACACAACATACTTGATCAAAAGCAATAAAAATAGAGATTCCCGGTTTTGAAATCACAAAAAGTGAATCACTGTGATAACAAACAACACACTGAAACATAGAAAATGAATGATGAAGAAGAAGACTGAAAACACACTTGAGTTTTCTCTCTATCTCTCTTTCTGTTATTTGCCTCAAAATCGGCGAAACAAATGAGCATATGATATACTCCTCTCTCTCTGTATATGGGAGGACAATTTGAAACGAGAGTGAGGATGCCATTATTTATTTCTTTTCCTACAACTCCAAATACAGTGTATAATACCAATATTTTATCAAATTAGCAATTAAGATAAAACAAAATTAACTATACAATCTTTTAACTGAATATATATTGAAAAATCATTGCACGATTCAACATGCATGTGCCTATGTCAAAACCAAATTGCTACATTAGATTTTATTGATAATTACCATGATGTGATAATTAACAGACAACAATAAATCCAATATCAAAAGAATGCAACATAAAGAAGCAGTCCAAGATTTCAATAAGCCAGCATACCTCTGCTTGTTTTTGGCTGACAGCAATGAGTAAAACAGTGTTGTTATCAACATCCTTGACACTCACATAATCTGGATTATTCTCCACCAGTAGCTTAAAGGATTCATATTGGTTGAATTTAATACAGAGGTGTAAGTTGGTGCCCTCACTTCTTGTCAAGATTGTAACTGAATCTCATCTTATGTGAAGAATTTTTTTGAATGAGACCAGTGTATCCATTCATGGCAGCTATGTGGATGGGATTCCTCCCATTAATATCCTTATGAACACACCCTCCAAAATATGTACAAACAAGAAATTTGACAACCTGTATGTGGCCTCTTGTAGCTGCAACCTGCAAGATGCAGAAGTAATGATCCTCTGGAATCAACCACCCTTGCTAGCTCTGACTTTCTTCGTACAATTTCTCTCACAAAGCTGATGTGCCCAAAAATGGCCGAAACATGGAGGGGTGGTTCGGCACATCCAGACAAAACGCTTTCAAGAACTAGAGAATCCTCATGTAAAAGATCAACTAATGAGTTTTCATTTCTGTAAGCCGCTGCGTTGTATAAACTTTAGATTGTTGTCTTTGATTGTTAGAGTGACCATGGGCTGCTCAAGAGTATCCAGGCCTTTAGGCAAAAATTTAAAATGAGGCATAATTTATTTACAATTTATTCTTATTTGTATAATGCAAAAATGTTGATTGAGTTTTTGTATATATATATATATATATGAGATTTTGGTATTCTGATTCATATTTTCTGCTAAACATGTCTAAAACTAATTAAACATGTAAATTAGGTTGAACCAACATAGGTACAATTCGATAAAGCACATTTTGTACACAACAAGGTATGAACGACATGACACACTTCATTTAGCTTAATGTGTTGAGTGTTTAATTATTATTTAATATTTTTTATTTGTAAAATTGTTTTTAAACCATAATTTTAGTTGGAGCCTATGTTGCCTAAGGCACTAGTGACCGGCTGCCCTTAGGAGTAACATGGTTGTCTTTGATTGTTGGAGTGCTGTGGAAGGTTTTGCATAAAATGTACTAGTCCTCTCTGAAACGTGAGATTCAAGGGATCCTTGGTATTGGCACTTGCAACTCTCTCAGTAAGTACTTGGGTCTCCCTACCATTGTGGGTAGGAATAAGAAGATTTTGTTTAATGAGATTAAAGAACGAGTGAGGAAAAAATTCGTGGGTTGGCAGGGGAACTTCTGCTCTTATAGGGGAAAGGAGGTTCTTATTAAGGCTGTGTCTCAGGCCATTCCTACCTACTCTATGAGTTTATTCAAGATCCCGATCGGTTTCTATAACGATCTTAGTGGGATGACTTCGAAGTTTTGGTGGGGATCAAGAGATGGGAAGCGCAAGATCAGTTGGATTAGGTGGAAGCGAATGTGCTTGCCGAAGTCACAGGGTGGGTTAGGCTTCAAAGATCTGTCCATGTTCAATCAGGCCCTGCTCGCCAAACAGGCCTGGCGTATCCTTTCTGCCCCTGAAGCTCTGGCTGCTCAAGTCTTAAAGGCAAAATATTTCAGACAGGATGATTTTTTGTCTGCCCCAATCAGGCCTGGTTGCTCGCATATTTGGAGAAGTTTGCTTTGGGGTAGGGAGCTTTTAGCAAAAGGATTAAGATGGAATGTGGGGGATGAGAAAAGTATCCATGTCTTTCGTGATAAATGGATCCCCCGTCCTAGTTCTTTCAAGGTTATTACTTCTGTTCCAGATTCAAATTTGCTTGTCTCTGATCTTATGGATACTGCTCGAAAGCGCTGGAATCATGATCTCATCTACAGATCACTGCTGCCGATTGATAGGGAGGCCATCTTGTCCTTGCCTATTAGCTGGAAGGGGGGTAAAGACTTCCTCAGATGGCACTTTGATAAAAAGGGGGAATACACTGTTAAAAGTGGCTATAATTGTGCCCTCAAGGCTAAGTTGCAGGATGAAGCATCGTCCTCACCCGGAAGTAACAAGTGGTGGCCCTTCCTGTGGAATCTTGATATTCCTCCTAAAATAAAAATTTTCCTCTGGCGTGTGAGCTTGAATGCTCTGCCTTCTCTGGACAACCTTTGGAAGAGGAGAGTGGTGGATGATCCTAGTTGTGGTAGATGCAAAGCAAGGGTGGAATCTGCTTCTCATGCCCTTTTTGACTGTAAATAGAGTAGGAAAATCTAGCATGATACTCAGTTTGCTAGGTTTGTTCTGATTAAGAAGGGTTGTAATGTGATGGATATGTTTCTGCATCTGATGGAGTCCTTGGATTTTGCTGGGTTCAACCAATTCAGTGTGGTGGTCTGGGCTGTCTGGAATGAGAGGAATATTGTGGTTAATGGTGGTAAAAGTGGGCTGCCCCATTCTGTGGCCAGCAGGGCTTTGCTGATGCTGGAGGAATTCTCAAACTCAAAACTCTCAACCTCTGTTCTCTCCCCTTCCCGTCCCCCGGTGTCTGTGTCTGGTGACTCCTGGCTTGCTCCCCCCCCCCCCCCCCCTCCCAGGAAAATTGAAACTTAATTATGCTGTTATTAGGCGTAAAGGGGTTGGTTTTACTGGCTTCGGTTCTGCTATCCAGGATTGTAAAGGGAAAGTCCTGGCCATCTCTGTCTCTAAGTTCAAAGGTCTGTTCCCCTCTGATTTGGGTCACCTTTTGGCTCTGCGGGAGGGGCTTCTCCTGGCCTATAGACTCAACCTCTCTGTTTCGATTGCAGAACTTTCTTCTCCCTCGGCTGTCCGTTTAATTGACAGTTCGGTTCCGAATTTTGGTGACTCTCATTTCATCGTCAATGATATAAAGGCGTTATTTTCGTTAGTTAGTATTTGTAAGTGTCAAGCCTCCTCTTTAAAGGGGAACTCCTTGGCACATAGTCTAGCTTCGTTAGCCTTCTCCTACGGAAAGGAGTTTGTATGGGTGGATCCCAGTCTTCGTCTTAGTTTTTCTGCTGTGTAGTTTCTTTGGTCTGTTGTTTTATCTTTCTATCAAAAAAAAAAAAAAAAACATCCATTGCAAAAATCTGATCTTAAGATTGTTGGAAAAATTTGAGAATTAGAAGGATGTTGGGGAAATCAATTAAGGTCAAGGCGTGCTAAAGCACTGTACTTAAGATCAGATTGTGTTCCTCTAGGACAATGTCCTGGTGCAATCGAGTTAAATAATGCTCTGACCTCCAGTGTTCAATGACCTGTTAATACTGTAAGGTGCACTCCCGATATAGTATTTTAGAACAGTTGAAATATTTTTCTCATTCCTCTTGGTAGCTTTGAAGGAATTCAATGTTCTCAAAGTTCTTACATAAAATGATTTCGAATGCACTATTTATAATTCAAAATCCTACCGCTGCACATTAAAATCACCATTAATAATACCATTAATTTGAATAAAACCGATGCTATAATAACATTATAGCATTAATTTGAATAATACCATTAATCACATTAATTTGAATAATACCATTATTGTTATAAAACCGATGTAACGGTCACATAATTATACACATAAAATCATCATTAGTGACAACGGTTACAACTTCTAAAATTTATAGGGGTATTATCACCAAAGTCCCTACTTTTTCACAAATTGTCACCTTTTTAAACGTCTTTACCATATTTATCACTTTAATCCCTCATTTTTCCAAAACACATCACTTTAGTCCTTCCGTTAGTTATCTGTTAGTCAAAAATAACAGATCCAATGACATTTTAGTCTTTAACAAATTAAATTTCAAATTCCTGACATGCTTTCAGACATGTGGGCCATACTAAATATAATAAAAAAAATAAAAAACAAAAGAGACAATTGAAAAATCTAAAAAGAGGGATTGGGAAGTGGGAAAGTAATTTAAGAAGAAAAAAGAGAAGACCCACGTTTTTTTATTCATTTTTTCTCTAAGCTTCCTCTTCTCTCGTTTCTCTCTCTTTATCTCAATCTGATTTCCATCTCAATCTCAATCTCCCATCTCCACCTCAAATTTGAAACCCAGATTTTCAAATAATAAAATCAAACTGTCATAGATCATATTTAATAAAGAAAATATGGGTTATCAATCATCATCACCATATTCTCCTATTTCTTTAATTGGGTTAGTATTATTTGTATAAAAAATCTTAACTTTTTTCTCTATCTTTTCTCTTGATCTGAATCTGCCGCCTCCGATGACGATGGACGGGGCCGACGACGATGATGGTGATGATTTTCAAGCTGCTGCTTTGTGTATTTGATGATTACTTTTTTTTTTTTTTTTTTTTTTCACTTTATTGAGATGTTTTTTATGTGTTCGTTTTTTTAAAGTTCTGATTTTGTAGGGAAAATCATATTATATCGATGATGATGAAAAAAAAAAGAAAAAAAAATAAAGAGAAGAAAAATAAGGGGAAAACTGGGTATGAAAAATTTTATGTTAAAAATCTCTACTTTGTTAGATTATGTGTAGATTAGTGTTATTGTGTGATATATATGCTTCCAACGAAAAAAGTAAAAATAAAACATACCATTTAAATTTATTTAATCTTCCAAAGATTGAAAGAAAAAGAAATTAAAGGGATTTGAGGAGATGAAAATGGCGTGAGGAAGAAGAAGAGGAACAGGCGAATGTCAGAAAATTGGGGAAAATAAGATGAATATTTCTGGGTTTGTTACTTTGTTATTATTATTTAACGATTTAATTATTAATAATTTTTCTGATTTTCATTTTAATTTAAGGTTAAAATTGCCATTTCATTTACATTATATAATAGCAAGGGCAAAAGTGTACTTTAACTTACTCTGTTAAAGTTGACTGTCAAACTTTGGTCAAATGGACCAAAGTGATGTGTTTTGGAAAAAGGAGGGACTAAAGTGATGAATATAGTAAAGACGTTTAAAAAGGTGACAATTCATGAAAAAGTAGGGACTTTGGTGATAATACCCCAAATTTATAAAATGAAATTGTTGTATTTCGAAATTTTAAATAAAAATTTTCTACACTTTATACTTGCCATTGCCACATTTCAAAGACAACATTTGAGAAATCTAGATTGATTTGAATCTAAAAGAATATTCTGACACTTGCCTGAAATGGTTTAGCTAGCTTATCGAATGATTCAATTATCATAATACTTGGTATCAATTGAATCTATTAAGTTACCAGTCATGTATATTTCCGTATCTCTATTCAAATAAGAATTTGGTTGATTAGTACTAAAGAAGATTGATAATTAAAGAAACAATATTGACATTGTAATTAACTAAAAGCAATTTGTTGCAATTAAGGGATAATTAGTTTAGATAAGGAGATTGATGGTGGTGTGTGCAGCGGTTGACAACTAAAAGAATGAAAAATGTAAAAATTAGAAAGGAATTAAGTTGAGATACAACTAAGTTCCACCATACAAATGACTTTCTTGCACCATTTTCTCTCTTGTAGTCCCGCCAACACATCATCAATTATTAATAGATTTTGATGGATTCATCTTTCAAACAGAAACTCAATTTGAGGTGGAGGACAGAGGATACTTAAAAATAGTATTGAGTCTATTTTGAATGCTAGAAACCTTTGTTTACACTCAATAAAGTATTCGTTAGGCCGTTGTCACATCGTTTTTCCTAAGCCTTAGCTTCTCTAATCCATAAAATTTTCGGACCGTTCTTTTTTAATAGGTGGAGGGAAGAGTGGATTGAATGGGAGGAATGATTATTGGATTTCTAGTTAATGTATTTTTAGGTCATGTTAACCAATCTATAACTGGTTCTACGAATTATTAGCATAGACGTACTGTTTTCCTTTTTTGTTGTTACACAACTAGGGCTATATATACTAGGGGAATGTACATGGAGAAAATATGTTTTTGATTTCTAAAATTTCAATTCACTTTGACAGCAAAATGGATACCGGATTGACTTTAAAAAGTTTTCTTGTGATTCTTGTGATGACATCTATTTGTCAAGTAACAATGAGCTTTGAATTTCATTTTTCGGGAAAGACCACGATTGTTATCAAGAACGGTTTCCACTCGAATGCGAAATCCTTGTACATTCATTGTAGTTCCAAGGATAATGATATTGGCCAATTTTGGCTTGGCGTGGGCCATACAATAGCGTGGTCGTTCCGTGAAAATGCATTTAGTACAACTCTTTTTCATTGCTATGCTCAATGGGGAAACAAGATTAAACGTTTCAATGCATATGAGTATCATGGTACAACTAAGGCTTGTTGTCCTGATAAAGGAATTATTACTTGGATTCTCCAAGAAAATGATATTCGTGCAATCGCAACTTATCCAAAAGGGAAAGTCAGATCTGAACTACTTACAACACTCTATTGGGGTTAATATGTCATTGATAAAATGTGTTTGGCTAAATTACTATTATTGATTGGGCTATAAGTTATCAAAAACATATCTTTTCTTTAGATAATTATTTGTCTGTTTTATTTAAACCAACTTTGTAATAAAATTAAGTCTAATTTTCACTATTAGACTTACGATGAAATATTTTGTATTATCAAATATTTGAAAGCAATAAAACATTATCTTTATTATTATTATTATTATTATTATTAATATATAATTGTTTAATGTTACTATGTTAGTGGGGAGACAGATCCTAATGGTGATCATGGGTCATAACTGATAGTGATTGGTGGTGATACGGATCCATATAAGATTATCTCAACAACGAGATATAATCTTAAGTTTGAGAGTTTCCATGTGAGAACTTGTATATAACATGATCACGGTTGTTTTAAAGACTTGATGACACATTGATCCAAATTTATGAACATCTGTAATTTTTGAGGTTATCAAGACATGTTTTGAATTTTTTTCTTCTATTTATTACAATATTTTATGATTGGAGATAGGGTATGACTCGAACAGAACTCTTAATTTCTTGAATGTTGATGTAAGCGGCTTACTACCGAGTCAAACTCATCTTGTTAGAAGTCGGCTTTGATGGTGTCATTTATATATAAATTTGTAATCTTTAAATAGTTTAATAGCATAAAATAGTTGACACTTGACCTATACTGTTCACGTGCACCTCATAAGATCCAATAACATTCATTTTATTTTTCTGTCCAATGACAATTTTAATCAATAAGATTTGTTCAAGGACAACAACCATAGTTTGACCAGAGCTGACCTCGTAAGTAAATATAAATTAAATATGTGTCAGGCGGGCTGCTGGTCAGGTTATACCCGCTCGTTTTACAAACTGAACCCGAAACCCTAAACCTCTCACACCTAAATCATGAGGTCAGTTCTTCCCCGTTCTAAAACCCTGAATTTATGTAATATTTAAAAAAAAAAAAAAAAATCTTAAAAACAACTTATTATTATTATTTTGAAAGATTAAAAACAACATATTAGATAGGGAAGAAAGTAAAAACCAACGTATCTCAGTAACAACACACCTCAGTTACCTCACATTATTCTCAAATCCAACTCTCCAACTCTCCAATGTTACATATGTAAAGATAAAGTATGTATCTCAATTATTTTTTCATCACATGTTTATTATTCGAAAATGAAAAAAAGAAACTTAATTATCCATTCGTAATTACAATGTTTACTAAAAGTTATAGCCAATAAAGGAAGTTACCTATTACAGTATTTACTAAAACTTAAATTTTTGTTTTCTATAAAAATACAAGTATGATAATTGACTAATCACGAACTAAGGGGGGTGTATTCAATATCAAGTTCGTTGGAGTTTGATGTATTTGTTTTAAGTAATGAATTTTGATGGAATCTATGAATTCCATAGGTTTCATGTAGTTTTTTTTTTTTTTTTTTCATAATTATCTATACAGTTTGTTTGAATTTTATATGGAATTATATAGAATTTGATGTTTTTTTTTTATTTTTTTATTTTTTTATTTTTTATAAAAATAAAAATAAAAAATGATTGTGCTGGACTTTTATTTATATTAATCAGATTAATGAAATTGTGATATTATTAAAAAAAAAAATTGATTTCTTAAATTCCAATTATCAAGACCGGCCAATTGTTATATAAGAATTTCAATACATTACAATCCTCCTTCTTCAAGAAAGTTGTCTTTGGAGTTCATTAAAATGAGGCTTTGAATGTATAATGTAAAAAATATTAATTAATAGTTAAAATAATTTATTTAAAATTTATTATTATTTGTAAAGTGCAAAAATGTTAATTGAGTTTTTGGTATTATAATTTATATTTTCTGCTAGACATGTCCAAAATTAATTAAACATGAAAATTAGGTCGAGCCGGTCTAGGCACAGTTCGATAAAACATGATTCCAGCGTGCTAAAGCACTGTACTTAAGATCAGATTGCGCTCCTCTAGGACAATGTCCTGGTGCAATCGGGTTAAATAACACTCTGACCTCCAGCGTTCAATGACCTGTTAATACTATAAGGTGCACTCCCAATATAGTATTCTAGAACAGTTGAAATATTTTTCTCATTCCTCTTGGTAGCTTTGAAGGGATTCAATATTCTCAAAGTTCTTACATAAAATGATTTCGAATGCTCTATTTATAATTCAAAATCCTACCGCTGCACATTAAAATCACCATTAACAATACCATAATTTGAATAATGGTCAAATATTTATTGTTGTAAAACTGATGTAACGGTCACATAATTGCACACATAAAATCATCATTAGTGACAACGGTTACAATTTCTAAAATTTATAAAATGTAATTGTTGTATTTTGAAATTTTAACTAAAAATTTCCTACACTTTGTACTTGCCATTGCCACATTTCAAAGACAACATTTGAGAAATCTAGATTGATTTGAATCTAAAAGAATATCCGACACTTGCCTGAAATGGTTTAGCTAGCTTATCGAATGATTCGATTATCATAATACTTGGTATCAATTGAATCTATTAAGTTACCAATCATGTATATTTCTGTATCTCTATTCGAATAAGAATTTGGTTGACTAGTACTAAAGAAGATTGATAATTAAAGAAACAATATTGACATTGTAATTAACTAAAAGCAATTTGTTGCAATTAAGGGATAATTAGTTTAGATAAGGAGATTGATGGTGGTGAGTGCAGCGGTTGACAACTAAAAGAACGAAAAATGTAAAAATTAGAAAGGAATTAAGTTGAGATACAACTAAGTTCCACTATGCGAATGACTTTCTTCCGCCGTTTTCTCTCTGGTAGTCCCGCCAACACATCATCAATTATTAATAGATTTTGATGTATTCATCTTTCAAACAGAAACTCAATTTGAGGTGTGGAGGACAGAGGATACTTAAAAATAGTAGTGAGTCTATTTTGAATGCTAGAAACCTTTGTTTACACTCAATAAAGTATTCGTTAGGCTGTTGTCACATCGTTTTTCCTAAGCCTTCTCTAATCCATAAAATTTTCGGACCGTTCTTTTTTAATCGGTGGAGGTAAATTAATCAAAAGCAATCCAAAATTTTATTCAACAAAATTTATCTCATATACAACAAATAACTATGAAAAAAAAAAAACATAGATACAAAATATAAAATGTCTTAACTAAAAATAAAATAAAATTACTATTGCAAAGTTCATCTAATAATACTTCGATTTGAACAAATAATTCCAGAGAATGTTACAATCTTCATGTTGATAACCTGCATGATTGAAACACAAAAAAAAAAAAAAAAAAGTTATGTATCAATAAAATAAAATAAAACATAAGTGGTATAGAATAATTTCAATAACATTAATAAAAACTAGAAATACAAAATTAAAATTGTATAAGAATCTAGTAAAAAAAAAACAAGAATATATATATATATATATATGAATCTAGTAAAAACAATCATATAAAAAGAACAAAAAAAATGCTCAGAATAAATAAAACCCAAAATATGTAGGAAAAAAATAAAACAATCATATAAAAAAAAAAATAGTAAAAGAAACATATAAATAAGGTGAAAAGATGTAAGATGTAGTTGAAACCTTGAGTTGTGGTGGATGAAGAAGAAGATAATGAATAAACAGAGGAAACAGAGAATGTGAGAGAGTGAGAATGAAAGAATGGTGGCTGCAGTGAGATAATGTACGTGATAAAAAGAGTGTAGGGTAATTAGGGTTTGTAAATTATATATTTTTTATTATAAATGATTATGACGGCTAAAAACAGTCATGGATTTATTATGGTTAAAAACCGTCATAACTTCATGACGGTTTTTAAAAACTGTCGTGACGTTATGATGGATTTTAAAACCATCATACTTTTATGACTGTTTTCAATAACCATTAAGACCTTATGACAGTTTTTTAAAACCGTCAATTTAAAAACCATCAAGACTATTTGACGGTTTTAAAAAACCATCATTATTTTGTGTCATAAATCTTATTTATTCTTGTAGTGCTGGTTCTACGAATTAGACATCTACGGATTATTAGGATTTACTGTTTCCCTTTTTTGTTTTTACACAACTAGGGCTATATATACCAGGGGAATGTACATGGATAAAATATGTTTTTTATTTCTAAAATTTCAATTCACTTTGACAGCAAAATGGATACTGGATTGACTTTAAAATGTTTTCTTGTGATTCTTGTGATGACATCTATTTGTCAAGTAACAATGAGCTTTGAATTTCATTTTTCGGGAAAGACCACGATCGTTATCAAGAACGGTTTCCACTCAAATGCGAAATCCTTGTACATTCATTGCAGTTCCAAGGATAATGATATTGGCCAATTTTGGCTCGCCGAAGGCCATACAATAGCATGGTCGTTCCGCGAAAATGCATTTAGTACAACTCTTTTTCATTGCTATGCTCAATGGGGAAACAAGATTAAACGTTTCAATGCATATGAGTATCATGGTACAACTAAGGCTTGTTGTCCTGATAAAGGAATTATTACTTGGATTCTCCAAGAAAAGGGGTAATTACCCCGGTGGCCATCGACTTTTGCCACCACTATCAAAATGGCCACCGGATGGGAAGTTGGTTTAGAAATGGCCATTTTTGGCAAACAATGTTACACTAATGGTCATTCCGTTATAACACCGTTAACTTTGTCTAAGAATGTTACACTAATGGCCATCAATTTGTTCACTTGGTATCAAAATGACCATTATAATCTTTTTTCTCCAAAATTACTCTAGTGGCCATCCATTTGGTCAATTGGTATCAAAATGGCCATTATAATTGTCCAACTTTTTTTTGACCATCCATTTGGTTAATTGGTATCAAAGCAATCATTATATATACAACTATATTCTGTTAGAAAAATAGATTAAGCAATAATTAAAAAAAAAAAATCATTCAATAGAGAAAATGAAGAATTCATTTGATTTTATATAATTTAAGTCTCATACACATCAAATACTATTTGTCAAACTGTACAAGTATACCAAAATCCCCTACACAAGTATACCAACTTGTTCCTTTTAATCTTCAGCTTAAAAAGAAAAAAAAAACAAGGAAAAAAAAAAAAAAAACAATAATGTCTTTTGTTAAGGTTGGTAGTTATTTTAGATACCATGAAAATTGGTTGTCAAACTTTTATGTGGTTTTGAATATGGTGCAATCATGTATGGTTTTTAAATAGTTTTCATATTAAAAGGAACAAGTTGGTATACTTGTGTAGGGGATTTTGATATACTTATACAGTTTGACAAGTAGTATTTGATGTGTATGAGACTTAAATTATATTAAATCAAATGAATTCTTCATTTTCTCTATTGATTTTTTTTTTTTAATGATTGCTTACTCTATTTTTCTAACAGAATATAGTTGTACATATAATGATTGCTTTGATACCAATTAACCAAATGGATGGTCAAAAAAAGTTGGACAATTATAATGGCCATTTTGATACCAATTGACCAAATGGATGGCCACTAGAGTAATTTTGGAGAAAAATGATTATAATGGCCATTTTGATACCAAGTGAACAAATTGATGGCCATTAGTGTAACATTCTTAGACAAAGTTAACGGTGTTATAACGGAATGGCCATTAGTGTAACATTGTTTGCCAAAAATGGCCATTTCTAAACCAATTTCCCATCCGATGGCCATTTTGATAGTGATGGCAAAAGTCGATGGCCACCGGGGTAATTATCCCCCAAGAAAATGATATTCGTGCAATCGCAACTTATCCAAAAGGGAAAGTCAGATCTGAACTACTTACAACACTCTATTGGGGTTAATATGTCATTGATGAAATGTGTTTGGCTAAATTACTATTATTGATTGGGCTATAAGTTATCAAAAACATATCTTTTCTTTAGATAATTATTTGTCTGTATTATTTAAACCAACTTTGTAATAAAATTAAGTCTAATTTTCACTATTAGACTTACGATGAAATATTTTGTATTGTCAAATATTTGAAAGCAATAAAACATTATCTTTATTATTATTATTATTATTATTATTACAAATTATATAATTGTTTAATGTTACTATGTTAGTGGTGAGACAGATCCTAATGGTGATCATGGGTCATAACCGATAGTGATTGGTGGTGATACGGATCCATATAAAATTATCTCAACAACGAGATATAATCTTAAATTTAAGAGTTTCCATGTGAGAACTTGTATATAACATGATCACGGTTGTTTCAAAGACTTGATGACACATTGATCCGAATTTATGAACATCTGTAATTTTTGAGGTCATCAAGACAAGTTTTGAATTTTTTTTTTCTTCTATTTATTACAATATTTTGTGATTGGGGATAGGGTATGACTTGAACTGAACTCTCAATTTCTTGAATGTTGATGTAAGTGGCTTACTGCCGAGTCAAACTCATCTTGTTAGAAGTCGACTTTGATGGTGTCATTTATATATAAATTTGTAATATTTAAATAGTTTAATAGCATAAAATAGTTGACACTTGACATATACTGTTCACGTGCACCTCATAAGATCCATTAACATTCATTTTATTTTTCTGTCCAATGACAATTTTAATCAATCAGATTTGTTCAAAGACAACAACCATAGTTTGACCAGAGCTGACCTCGTAAGTAAATCTAAATTAAATATGTGTCAGGCGGGCTGCTGGTCAGGTTATACCCACTCGTTTTACAAACCAAACCCTAATCCCTAAACCCTGAATTTATGTAATATTTCAAAAAAAAAAAAAAAAAAATCTTAAAAACAACTTATTATTATTATTATTATTATTATTTTGAAAGATTAAAAACAACATATTAGATAGGGAAGAAAGTAAAAACCAACGTATCCCACCTAACAACACACTTGATCAGTACCTCACATTATTCTCAAATCCAACTCTCCAACTCTCCAATGTTACATATGTAAAGATAAAGTATGTATCTCAATTATTTTTTTATCACATGTTTATAATTCGAAAATGAAAAAAAAAGAAACTTAATTATCCATTCGTAATTACAATGTTTACTAAAAGTTATAGACAATGAAGGAAGTTACCTATTACAGTATTTACTAAAAATTATGATAATCAAGTTATTTGAACCCCAATATTCAAAAAAGAAAACTTAATTTCACCTTCTACCTAAGTAATTAAGTCTCTTTTCCTAACTCTTTTTTTCATGAAACTTTAATTGTCGTTCGATTTTAGTTTCATTCCTACACTATGTGCCTATGTGGTTGTGGGTTCGAGTCCTCCCTCTCTCCAAAACACCCCTCACAAGACACACCTAGCTCTGACTTTCTTCGTACAATTTCTCTCACAAAGCTGATGTGCCAAAAATGGCCGAAACATGGAGGGGTGTTCAGCACATCCCGACAAAACGCTTTCAAGAACTAGAGAATCCTTCTGTAAAAGATCGACTAATGAGTTTTCATTTCTGTAAGCTGCTACGTTGTATAATCTTTGGATTGTTGTCTTTGATTGTTGGAGTGATCAGGGGTGGCTCTAGAGTATCCGGGCCTTTAGGTAAAAATTTAAAATGAGGCATAATTTATTTACAATTTATTCTTATTTGTATAAATCAAAAATGTTGATTGAGTATATATATATATATATATTTTTTGAGATTTTGGTATTCTGATTCATATTTTCTGTTAAACATGTCTAAAATTAATTAAACATGTAAATTAGGTTGAACCGACCAAAATACAATTCGATAAAGCACAATTCCGTACACAACACGGCACGCACGACATGACACACTTCATTTAGCTTAATGTGTTGAGTGTTTAATTAGTATTTAATATTTTTTATTAGTTAAAATTGTTTTTAAACCTTAATTTTAGTTGGAGCCTATGTTGCCTAAGGCACCAGTGACCAGCTGCCCTTAGGAGTACGTAACATGGTTGTCTTTGATTGTTGGAGTGCTGTGGAAGGTTTTGCATAAAATGTACTATTCCATGAACATCAGCATCCACTGCAAAAATCTGATCATAAGATTGTTGGAAAATTTTGAGAATTGTTAGGAAAATCAATTAAGGTCAAGGCATGCTAAAGCACTGCACTTTAGATCAGATTGCGCTCCACTTGGACAATGTCCTAGTGCAATCGGGTTAAATAACGCTCTGACCTCCAACATTCAATAACATGTTAATACTGTAAGGTGCACTCCCAATATATTATTCTAGAACAGTTGAAATATTTTTCTCGTTCCTCTTGGTAGCTTTGAAGGAATTCAATGTTCTCAAAGTTCTTACATAAAATGATTTCGAATGCTCTATTTATAATTCAAAATCCTACCGCTGCACATTAAAATCACCATTAACAATACCATTAATTTGAATAATGGTCAAATATTTATTGTTATAAAACCGATGTAACGGTCACATAATTGCACACATAAAATCATCATTAGTGACAACAGTTACAGCTTCTAAAATTTATAAAATGTAATAGTTGTATTTTGAAATTTTAAATAAAAATTTCCTAAACTTTATACTTGCCATTGCCACATTTCAAAGACAACATTTGAGAAATCTAGATTGATTTGAATCTAAAAGAATATCCGACACTTGCCTAAAATGGTTTAGCTAGCTTATCGAATGATTCGATTATCATAATACTTGGTATCAATTGAATCCATTAAGTTACCAATCATGTATATTTCCGTATCTCTATTTGAATAAGAATTTGGTTAACTAGTACTAAAGAAGATTGATAATTAAAGAAACAATATTGACATTGTAATTAACTAAAAGCAATTTGTTGCATTTAAGGGATAATTAGTTTAGATAAGGAGATTGATGGTGGTGAGTGCAGCGGTTGACAACTAAAAGAACGAAAAATGTAAAAATTAGAAAGGAATTAGGTTGAGATACAACTAAGTTCCACTATACAAATGACATTCTTCCGCCATTTTCTCTCTTGTAGTCCCGCGAACACATCATCAATTATTAATAGATTTTGATGGATTCATCTTTCAAACAGAAACTCAATTTGAGGTGTGGAGGACAGAGGATACTTAAAAATAGTATTGAGTCTATTTTGAATGCTAGAAACCTTTGTTTACACTCAATAAAGTATTCGTTAGGATTGACTGGTTTTATTTTTAGGTCATGTTAACCAATCTATAACTGGTTCTACGAATTATTAGGATTGACTGTTTCCCTTTTTTGTTTTTACACAACTAGGGCTATATATACTAGGGGAATGTACATGGATAAAATATGTTTTTGATTTCTAAAATTTCAATTCACTTTGACAGCAAAATGGATACCGGATTCACTTTAAAAAGTTTTCTTGTGATTCTTGTGATGACATCTATTTGTCAAGTAACAATGAGCTTTGAATTTCATTTTTCGGGAAAGACCACGATCGTTATCAAGAACGGTTTCCACTCGAATGCGAAATCCTTATACATTCATTGTAGTTCCAAGGATAATGATATTGGCCAATTTTGGCTTGCCGAAGGCCACACAATAGCGTGGTCGTTCCGCGAAAATGCATTTAGTACAACTCTTTTTCATTGCTATGCTCAATGGGGAAACAAGATTAAACGTTTCAATGCATATGAGTATCATGGTACAACTAAGGCTTGTTGTCCTGATAAAGGAATTATTACTTGGATTCTCCAAGAAAATGATATTCGTGCAATCGCAACTTATCCAAAAGGGAAAGTCAGATCTGAACTACTTACAACACTCTATTGGGGTTAATATGTCATTGATGAAATGTGCTTGGCTAAATTACTATTATTGATTGGGCTATAAGTTATCAAAAACATATCTTTTCTTTAGATAATTATTTGTCTATATTATTTAAACCAACTTTGTAATAAAATTAAGTCTAATTTTCACTATTAGACTTACGATGAAATATTTTGTATTGTCAAATATTTGAAAGCAATAAAAAATTATCTTTTATTATTATTATTATTATTATTATTACAAATTATATAATTGTTTAATGTTACTATGTTAGTGGGAAGATAGATCCTAATGGTGATTATGGGTCATAACCGATAGTGATTGGTGGTGATACGGATCCATATAAGATTATCTCAACAACGAGATATAATCTTACATTTGAGAGTTTTCATGTGAGAACTTGTATATAACATGATCACGGTTGTTTCAAAGACTTGATGACACATTGATCCGAATTTATGAACACCTGTAATTTTTGAGGTCATCAAAATGAGTTTTGAATTTTTATTTCTTCTATTTATTACAATATTTTGTGATTGGGGATAGGGTATGGCTCGAAATGAACTCTCAATTTCGTGAATGTTGATGTAAGCAACTTACTACCAAGTCAAACTCATCTTGTTAGAAGTCGGCTTTGATGGTGTCATTTATATATATATTTGTAATCTTTAAATAGTTTAATAGCATAAAATAGTTGACACTTGACATATACTGTTCACGTGCACCTCATAAGATCCAATAACATTCATTTTATTTTTGTCCAATGACAATTTTAATCAATCAAATTTGTTCAAAGACAACAACCATAGTTTGACCAGAGCTGACCTCGTAAGTAAATCTAAAATAAATATGTGTCAGGCGGGCTGCTGGTTAGGTTATACCCGCTCGTTTTACAAACCGAACCCTAAACCCTAAACCCTAATTGTCCGTTTGTGAAAGCTTGTTTACTGGCTAAAAGAGATTAAAAAAGTTTTTTTCAAATATTTTTTTTTATCGTTTGGTTGTCACCTAGTAGAGCTTTTAGATAATTAAAAAAGCTGTTTTACTTCTACTTGGAGAAGCCCAAATTTAAAGCTTTTCCAAGTAGATCTTTTGGAGTTTTTTTAATAACACTAAAATCTCCAATATAATCCTATAATTTAATATTTGCTAGAGTATTTTGGTAATTTTGTCATTAAAAAAGCTCTTTTTTAATTGACAACCAAACGACCAACAACTTTTATTTAAAAGCTCTACATCTAAAAGATCTTATTCTAAAAGATCTACTGCAAAAAGATCTACTTGAAAAGCTCTTCCCTGTCTCAAAACCCTGAATTTATGTAATATTTCAAAAAAAAAAAAAAAAAAAAAATCTTAAAAACAACTTATTATTATTATTATTATTTTGAAAGATTAAAAACAACATATTAGATAGAGAAGAAAGTAAAAACCAACGTATCCCACCTAACAACACACCTCAGTTCCTCACATTATTCTCAAATCCAACTCTCCAATGTTTCATATGTAAAGATAAAGTATGTATCTCAATTATTTTTTTATCACATGTTTATTATTCGAAAATGAAAAAAAGAAACTTAATTATCCATTCATAATTACAATGTTTACTAAAAGTTATAGACAATGAAGGAAGTTAACTATTACAGTATTTACTAAAAATTATGATAATCAACTTATTTGAACCCCAATATTCAAAAAAGAAAACTTAATTTCACCTTCTACCTAAGTAATTAAGTCTCTTTTCCTAACTCTTTTTTTAATGAAACTTAATTCTCGTTCGATTTTAGTTTCATTCCTACACTATGTGGTTGTGGGTTCGAGTCCTCCCTCTTTCCAAAAAACCCCTTACAAGTCACACCTACATATTATGTTGTGGGCTCGAGTCCTACCCATCAAAAAAAAAAAAAAAAAACCAGATATAAATTAATGTAATATTTTTTTTTTTTAAAAAAAATCAGTTTCATTCTCGACCAGACTTCGCTAAATTTTCCTTTGTTTGATTCAAAATCAAATCTTCATTAAATAAGCAATCAAAATACTATTTAAAAAAACATAAATTTACCCACAATATTTAAAATAAAAAAAAATTATAATGTCCTAAAGAGAAAAAAACATCACAAGTACCCTCAAATTACTGCTAAATATTAACCACACATCATTAAAAAAAATAATTAGTGCTATTAAATTTTCCAAAATCCAGTACCAATTAATATCTGATAAAAAAAAAACCCTTAAATTTATTTTAGAACCCATCTTTATCTATAATGTTTATGGTATCTATATATGTGATGTACAGCTAATGCACCTAAAAATATAATTTTATATTATTATATATATAGGTATAAAGACATGTCCATGTCTCCATGACCATACATTAATGCAATTGATTTTCTTACTTTATTATTACACAAATCCAAAATCTTTTTTGCTAGTTACTGTATATATTCCAATTAGAGATACACATTTTTTCTCGGGGCTCCAATTCCCCACATCGCCATCCCCATTTGGGGATTTTTTTTTATAGGGAAAAATGGAGAAATTTGAGGGGGGGGGGGGGGGGGGGGGGGGGGGGGGGGGGGACCTATATCCATCCTCATTCCCCATCTCTAATTCCAATACGTAGAAATATGGGGTTTTGTGGGTTAGCAAGACTGTCACCGCTTTAAAAATTCAAATTTAAATAGGGGTTCAAAAATTAAATAGCACTTTTTGGGGGAGGGCTTGTGCAAATAGCACCACATTAATAAGTCTTGTTTTAATAGCACCAAAATAGGTGATGAGACCAAAATACCCCCACTTACTCTTTTCCTTTGCATTTTTTTTTCTCGAAAATTCGAGACTTATTTTAAGTTTGTTTGAGGCTTATTGTGACATTTTCGAGACTTATTGATGCGTTTCGAGACTTAATCCCAGTTTGTTCGAGACTTATTCTGTTCGACCTTCATCAATGGTGACAGTGTCGACGACGGCGCCGGTTGACTCGGGAGATAGTCGGATCCGGAAGATTGGACGACGTCGAGTTCATTGGCCCCATCGGTTTCGTCAGATTCGCGACGGATCGTCGCAGATCTGACGATGAAGGTTCGAAAACTATTCGGGTTTGGCTTCGTTTCTCTCTCCATACAGCTCGAAACTGAAAATGGATACTTCCGTTACAATCGGTGGCGCACGACGGACGTTTTGCCGGTGGTTTTGTCCATCAACTCGTTGGTCAACGGTGACACCTCCATTGAAGCTCCATCAATGGAGGTTTGGGGAAGAAGAAGAAGAAAGAAGATGAAGGACAGATAAGAGAAAAGAAAAGAAGCTGAGGGGTATTTTTGTCCAAATTCCTTTTTTGGTGCTATTAAAACATGAGTTATTAAAGTGGTTGTAGTTACACAAATCTATTTTGAAAAAGTGCTATATACCCCTATTTCCTCTTTAAATAGTACCTATTATGGTAATTGGACAAAAATTACCCTATACTTTTGATTTTTGCTTTTTCTTACCTTTAAGTTTTCTGATTTTTTTTTATTTTTTTATTTTTAAATTTATGTTCTTCTTCGTCTTCTTCGTTGGACTTCCGTTGGAGGTTGAAATCAAGCTCCATTGGAGGTCTATTTGTTTGACCTCTAATGTTGGAGGCCTGTTCTACCTTTATAGAGGTTGAAATCGACCTTCAAAGGAGGTCGATTTCATGCAAGATCTTAACAATATTATATTCTTGAGTGTAAGACATTTTTTTTTTGTTATAACAACATTCTTTGAAATTACTGGCTCTCTACTCTCTTAGAGTTGCCTAAAAATTACATTTTGGTTGATACTTCACTGCAGCTTTTTCGCAGTTGAAGATCAAATTGGGCAGTACCTTGCAAGATAAGATCATATATGGTACGGAAGACAGTAAGCAACCCTGTCTTCAATTTGTCAAAAAGGATTCAGAGATGTTTGGTTTCACTCAGCAGGGATGTTTGCCAATGCACAGATGGGATGAACTCAATGATTTCTTCAAGAAATCGGGGAATTGGCAATTTTGTTTCCTTTTCTTCGTTTACCTTGTTCTTCTCGTATTGAAATCTGAATCGTTTAATTATCCTTTTGTAATCGTGTTTAACTCAGGGCTAAGATTATTTTCGGATTAAATGCGCTCATCAAAAGGACTATACAGCCTGATGGTGCCAAAGGAGCTTGGGACTACACCAATGCTGAATCCCTTATACGTTACACAGTCCAAAAGAACTACTCTATCCATGGTTGGGAGCTCAGTAAGAACACCTCCATTTGTTTATGATCATTGATGCCGAAAATTAAAGCTCTGAGTAAAATTTCGAATTTTGATATATGTTGTGGGGCTGGTCAGGGAATGAATTGTGTGGAAGTGGAGTTGGAACAAGAGTTGCTGCATATCAGTATGCTTCTGATACAATCTCTCTGCAAAATATAGTGCAGAATACCTGTAAGGATATGGAATCAAAGCCATTGACAACAGCTCCCGAAGGATTCTTCGATGCACATTGGTTCAAAGAATTCTTAGATAAATCAGGCAAATCCATAGAAGTGGTCACCCACCACATTTACAATCTCGGGCTAGGTATCATTGGTTGGAAAAACATGATTTTGGAATTTTTGTAGTCCCAAGTTTTAGAGTGTAGTTCTAATTTGACATTTTTTTTTTAAAGGAGTTGATCAGCACCTTGTCGATAAGATTATCGATCCACCCTATCTCGATGGTGAGATTAATACATTCAGTCAGCTTGAGAACATCGTTAAGAGTTCTGCAACTTCAGCAGTTGCATGGGTTGGCGAGTGAGGAGGGGCTTATAACAGTGGCCATCAATCCATCATCATCTTGTTACTGATGCATTTGTGTTTAGCCTCTGGTAAGGTGGTTGGTTGCTTATGAGTTATGACCAAAATCTTTGGCTTTCTGTGGTTAATTTCTAATTGATCATGATGTTTTGGACATAACAAACAGGTATTTGGATCAACTCAGCATGGCGTCAACTCATGATACGAAATCACACTGCAGACAGACATTAATCCAACATGGGTTCGGTTCTTCAGGTTTCCAACCGAACCCACCCAACCATCAAATATGATTTCTGTTTCTGTTTTGTTCTTTTTGTTTATACAAGTGAAACATGGGCTCGGTTGACACTGTAGTTTTTGTGTTTGGATTCTAATTACTCAATTTATTCATGTTCATACTTATCAAAAAATTATTATTTTTATTTTGGGTGCAAATGAAATTGGGCATTTGATTATATTAAACCTGAATCAAGATATTGCATCAAAGAAGTATGTGAAGATGTTAGTTAGAAGGTTTATAGTTGCAAAGCATTGACGAGCGACCTAAAGGTCCTGTCTAGGAAATGCAAGAGAGGAATACCGTATCTGACAGCAAAGGATGGAAATTTACATAGCCAAGCCATGCATGCTACTTAATGGAAACATTTTAAGTGTGAATTCATCAGGAGACATACATATATATATATATATACACACCTCCATTAGAGCCTTTACATGTATATTCAACAGAGGCAGTAACGGTTGCTCCTCTATCCATTGTATTCGTTCACTTTCCATATGTTGAACTTCCATTAGTTTACATTAGATGGAACTCAACTTGGTTCCATTCAAACAAGAGATAATATCATTTTCTCCTTGTATGTAATTTTCTTTTCCTTTCCTGAATTTTTTTTATCAAAACACCTTCTATAGCAAGAAGAAAATCTTCATCTCAGTTCCCAGTCTCGGAAGAACAAAGAATCTGGGCCTGAACCCAGATGAAACCAGGTTTGGGCCTTACAAATAACTAACTAAATTTAGCTTAATTGATTGAATTTGCTTATCCTGGCTGAATGTTGATTTTTTATACAGTTGTGACTCATCAACTAATTAACTAACTGCTGCTAATTTGTTTGACCACCTTTGCATTTATAAATAATTATAGGAGATTACTGATGAGAGTGTCAGGATAAAAATGGCATTTTCTGTGAAATCATTTTTAAATAATTTGTTTCTTTGCTTCCTGGACTCTTTTTACTTGTGTTTTCTGCTTTCAATAAAAAAATATCAGGGCTATTTATTCCTCATCATGCATGCAGCTTCTAGACTCTAGTAGTTTATTACTATATGCTTTTAAAAAACTTCGGTCAAATCCTTCAAAGGAATTGAACAACACCAAGGACAAATATTAGATGATAATGGAGAAGATGATGATGATAATTCAAAATCAACCTAATCATAATAGTCTTTTACGCATTTTTTTTTTGTTTTTTGTATTTGTTTTGAAAACCCCATTTTGTCTGATTCAATGGTTCTTAATGGGCACTAGAAGGGGACATGACAACCAATCCACGATTAAACTTAAATACATTTAACTTAAGATACCATCATAATGATTGCATTAGTAGACTTTATATTTTCCATATCCGAAAGACAAAATTTGAGGAAAATACATTGATTTGAATCTAAAAAAATAGTTGATATTTGTTTTCAGAATAGTTGATATCGATTGAATGTATCAAGTTACCAATCAGGTATATGTAACTCTATTCAAAACACAATAATTTGGTTGATTAGTAGTACTAATTAAAGAAAAATTGATAAGGAAACAAAAAAATTGACATTATAACTACAAGAATTTGTTGCTTTTAAGGGATTAGTTTAGATATGGAGAGAGATGGTGGTGAGTGCAGTAGTTGACAACTAAGAGAATGGGAAAAATGTCAAAATTAGAATGGTATTAGGTTGGGATACAACTAAGTTCCACCCTACAAAAGACTTTCTCCCATTTTCTCTTGTTTCCTAGTAAGGCAAGGCAAGATATTTCTATCCAACACATCAAATGGATTAGGTTTTGAATAGAAGCTCAATTTGGGGGGGGTGGGATGGGGTGGGGCTGTGGCGTGTCGGTCACATGATACTTAATACTATGGAGTCTACTTTGAAAGCTAGAAACCTTTGTTCACAAATCACTATCAATAAAGTATCCATTAGGCTATTACCATTTGTGTTTTTATGGTACCTTCTCTTATTGCGAAAATTTCAGGATTTTCATTTCGGAGAGCTTCGTAATATTACAAACTTACAATTTATAGAGGGACAGAGCTAAATTTTTTTTTATTTGGGAGATTTAATGTAGTAAAATATAATATTTTAGAGGGGGGTCGAAGTAAAATTTTATAAAATTTTATATTAAATATGTAATTTTTTCTATATAAAAAAATTAATATAATTTTTTGTTTGGGGGTGCCATGGCCGTGCTAGCTAGCCCCTCTTGTTACAAATATGGTTTAATTTTGAATATAATCTGAAATATGAGAGTTTGTATATAGAACTATTAAAACTTTTTAGATACAATAATACTAAACATCCTACCTATAATGAGTGCATTTTTGCTCACCCACACTAATTAAGGTAAACCATTACCACCCACTCCAGGTATTGACATGTGTCCCAAAGTTAACCCAAAGTCCAAAGTTAACCCAAAGCTAACTCAAAGTTTGGGACACGTGTCAACACTTGGAGTGGGTGGTAATGGTTCACCCTAGTTAGTGTGGGTGAGCAAAAATGCACTCAATCCCACATTTTTCATCCCATTACATGTGGCATGTGAGGTGTCAAATTGTGAGTGGATACACATTAATGATGAGTGGATACCCCAAATCTATGTATCCACTCACAATTTGACACCTTACATACCACATGTAGCGAGATGAAAAAGGTGGGATGTGTAGTATTACTATTTTAGATAAGTGAATAAATAGATATCGTAAATAAAAAAAAAAATAAAAAAAATAAAAAAAAAAATAAAAAAATAAAAAAAATTCCTATGTAATTTTGTTCCCAAAAATTCATATAATTTAACGAATTGCTCAGCATAATGGGTGTTGAAAAACTTGATGGCATATTGACACAAAAATACGAATGTCTCTTTTGACTTTTGTGTTAGAAGCTAGCTTTGATGGATGAATCTGAAGCTAGTTTGATGGTTTCATTTATGACTATATTGATTTGGAGTTCGGACACTTTAAATAGTAGAAGAAGATGTTGACATATGCTCTTGCCTGTTCACGTGCACGCTGCACCTTATCATAATTCTTTTCCAAAAATAATCTTCTTTTTTATTTTATTTTTCTGTCCAATTACGTTTTTAATTATGAGACCCCGACACACTTTTTCAATCCACTCTCTCTTCTTTCTTTGATAAGTGTCAATATTTTACTTTTTTACATGAAAGTTGAGCTATAATAAATTGTTTGTCTGCTCATATTATTTATGACTCAAACAAAACTTTTTCTTCATAAATTGTCCTTCTTTATTAATTATAATTTATAATTTCTTATGTCTAATTCTTTTCTTTTCTTCTTTTAGATATGAAAAAAATATTTGATTTTTCTCAAAAATCCTTCTGTCTTTTTTTTTTTTACTCATAAACATCATTTATATTCCTTCAAAAACATAATTTATACAAAATATAATTTGCAATCTATTTCATCTAATTCTCTATGAAATCCCTATTTTTTTTCTTTTTTTTTTTTTGTCTTTTTTTTTTTTAACTTCTAAACGTCATTTAGTCTCCTTTAAAAAACATAATTACTTAAAAAAATAATTTATATTTCCACTTATTTCATTCAACATTTATTTAATATGAAAAAATTGATTGTAAAAATCATCACACACACATATACACATGAAAACACACATACACGCATATATATACACATGAAAACACATATACACATGAAAGCGCACACACACATATATATACACATACACACATATACATACACATGAAAACAAACATATATACACATGAAAACACACACATATATATACACTTGAAAACATACATATATATACATATATACACATGAAAACACACGCACACACATATACACATAAAAACAAACATATATACACATGAAAACACACACATATATATACACTTTAAAATGTTTTTTTTTTTAATTAGATAAAAGAGATTATAAATTATAGTTGATAAAAAGTAAAAGGGCAATTTGAGAAGAGAATGTTTTGTTTAAGTTGTAAATAATATGAGCAGACAAACCATTTATTATGGCTCAACTTTCATGTAAAAAAATAAAATATTAACATTTGTCAAAGAAATAAGAGAGTGGATTTAGAAATTGTGTCCGGAGAGTATATTTGACATTCCTCTATTAAAATTTGTTCAACGACAATTATACTTTGACCAAAAGCTGACCTCGTAAATCGTAAGTAAATCTAAAATAAAATTTGTGTACCTCGGTTTTGACCCGCCCGTTTTACAAACCGAACCGTGGTCCCCACCTCACCCACCAATTAAACAACAACTTTCTTTTTTTAAGAATAAAATTATCAAATCTGTACTCCACTTATTCTTTTTTTTTTTTTTTTTTTTTTGACTAAACATGTACTCCACTTATTCATATGTAAGTAATTAAATAAAAAATAATAGTTGTTGGGAAAGAATTTTACAGAGATATAAATAGTAGCTAAAGAGTTATTTTAGTAAAATAGGATAATATTTGAGTGTTGACTGGTCAACATCTAAGATATTGATTCACCGATTGAAAGGTAGAACATGGTTTTTTTTTTTTTTTTTTTTCCTTTTAAATTTATCTACTTACATTATTCACAAATTAGGTCACATGGTATACTTTAATTGGTGGGTTAGTGAATTTTATATATTTAAAAAAACATATATTGAATTGAATGTAATTTATAATATTTTTTTTAACTTATCTAAATACTACAAATCAAACCTAGAGGTAGAAGCAGTTGTTTGTAGAAGTACATTTGAAGGAACACTTGAAGGATTTTTCTACTTAAACAACACATTTGAGAAAAGTTTAGCACTTCACGCACAAACTAAAGTGCTTTCGTCATCAAACACTAAAGAGTCTAAAGGTACCCCAAAAAAAAAGGTGAGTCTAGAAAGAGAGAGGGAGAGAGGGAGTGAGGATTACCAGTCCTTCAGGGTGGAAACAGGGGTGGATTTTGCCTTTCAAGTGGAGATAGTGGTTGTCAACTTCAGATCTTGGATATTTGAGTTAAGTCCAGAGATGGGTTCTCATTCTTGGTTAATGGGGTTGTTGTTTTGGTTTTTTTCCATTAGCTTTGTTTGTGTGAACTCACAGGAGTCAGAGAGTAGTGTTTTCATTGATGGGAAAACTGTGATTGGAAGAATTGATGATGATTTCATTTGCACCACTTTGGACTGGTGGCCTCCTGAGAAATGTGATTATGGTACATGCAGCTGGGGCAGAGCTTCTCTGCTCAATCTGGTAAAGCTAGCTTCTCTTGAATCTCTTCATATCTAATTTTGTTTTAGATGATTTTTAAATGCTTGAATATATATGTATGTTAGAAGATTTATAGTTGTGAAGGATTCACATTGAAGCTTGTTTAGATTTTTTGATGGAGATTTGAGATCTCTTCAATTATATTGCTTCATTTTCTTTCCTTTTTTACTATATTAGTTTCTATATCTGGTGTTACTTTGGGACCTGGGTTTATATCTTTGTAATCAGATGAAAATTATAGATATTTTTTAGTTTTAAAAAAATAAATTGAAATTTCTAAATTTTATTAATTGCATTGGTGGCAATGGGATAGCCAAGAATCTTTTTTAGACTAAACTGATCCAATTTTTCATGTCATGAGGAGATTCTTTTTAGCCAAGAATCTTTCCCAAAATTATTAAAAAAAAAAAAAATGGTAGACCACTAGACTTGAACAAACTAATGGAAATTTTACAATTTATTTCATGCAATGAAAAGTATTCATATTTCACTAATTTTAGATAAATAATCAAGATAGTAAGAATATTTAATTTTATTTAATGAATTTTATCTATTATGAGATTTTACATGTAGACAAAGGTAGTTTCAATTGTATAATACTTTGATTAATTAAAATCAAGTGAAAAAATAGAGAAAATCTTACAAAATTTTCCATAAAACATTCCATTTGTATATTATATGAGAATAGAGTTAATGCATTTTGATATTTGATGTTTATTTCGTTCAGGATCTTAACAACATTATATTCTTGAATGCAATAAAAGGTAAGTCTTTTTTTTTTTTTTTTTTTCGTTATAACAACATTCTTTGAAATTACTAGCTCTCTACTCTCTTATGGTTGCCTAAAAATTACAATTTGGTTGATATTTCACTGTAGCTTTTTCGCCGTTGAAGATTAGATTGGGTGGTACCTTGCAAGATAAGGTCACATATGGTACAGAAGACAACAAGCTACCTTGTGTTCAATTTGTCAAAAAGGATTCAGAAATGTTTGGTTTCACTCAGGGATGTTTGCCAATGCACAGATGGGATGAACTCAATGCTTTCTTCGAGAAATCGGGGTACTTGCAATTTCGTTTCCTTTTCTTCATTTACCTTGTGCTTCTCGTATTGAATCTGAGTCGTTTAATTGTCCTTGTGTAATCGTGTTTAACTCAGGGCTAAGATTATTTTTGGATTAAATGCTCTCACCGGAAGGACTATACAGTCTGATGGTGCCAAAGGAGCTTGGGACTACACCAATGCTGAATCCCTTATACGTTATACAGTCCAAAAGAACTACTCTATCCATGGTTGGGAGCTTGGTAAGAACACTTTCGATTTGTTCATGATCATTGATACTGAAAATTAAAGCTCTTAATGAAAATTTCGAACTTTGATATATGTTGTGGCTGGCCAGGGAATGAATTGTGTGGAAGTGGAGTTGGAACAAGAGTTGCTGCAGATCAGTATGCTTCTGATACAATCTCTCTACGAAATATAGTGCAAAATATCTATAAGGATGTGGAACCTAAGCCGCTGACAATAGCTCCCGGAGGATTTTTCGATGCAAACTGGTTCAAAGAATTCTTAGACAAGTCAGGCAAATCTGTGGAGGTGGTCACCCACCACATTTACAATCTCGGACCAGGTATCATTGATTCATTGGTTGGGAAAACATGATTTTCGAAAGTTCTGTAGTCCCAAGTTCCACAGTGTAGTTCTAATTTGCATTTTTTTTTTATAGGAGTTGATCAGCACCTTGTCGAAAAGATTATCGATCCATCCTATCTCGATGGTGAGATTAACACGTTCAGGCAGCTTGAGAACATCGTCAAGAGTTCTGCAACTTCAGCAGTTGCATGGGTTGGCGAGTCAGGAGGGGCTTATAACAGTGGCCATCATCTTGTTACTGATGCATTCGTGTTTAGCTTCTGGTAAGGTGGTTGGTAGCTTGTGACCAAAATATTTGGATTTCTGTGATTAATTTCTAATCGATAATGGTGTTTTGGACATGACAAACAGGTATTTGGATCAACTCGGCATGGCGTCAGCTCATGATACGAAAACATATTGTAGACAGTCATTAATTGGAGGAAACTATGGTTTACTCAACACCACAACCTTCGTACCAAACCCAGACTACTACAGGTATCGAATCTTTGTGCCTGCGTCTTCCATCACTTGTCTGAAGAAGAAAATACTACAGGCTTGCTCGTGTTTTATATCAGTGGCTTATCTGAAATTAAAAGTTATTGGTATAACTGTGCTTTCTTTATGCAGTGCTCTTCTTTGGCACCGATTAATGGGAAGAAATGTTCTGTCAACAAGCTTTTCTGGGACAAAAAAGATACGTGCTTATGCTCATTGCGCGAAACAATCAGTATGTTTCCATAATCTTGTATCTATCTGATCGGTCTACTAATTTCTTGACCTGATTGCATTTCTCAACCTGCAGAAAGGAATCACATTACTTCTGATTAACCTAGACAATAGCAGGAAAGTTCAGGCCAACGTCAAGTTCAACGATACCTCGAGTTTGGGACAAAAACACAAGGCTCATAAAAAGCACTTTATCGAGCTACCTCAAGGTTCTGTCAATGGGAATTCAAGAGAGGAATACCATCTTACAGCAAAGGATGGAAATATACACAGCCAAACCATGGTACTTAACGGAAACATTTTGAGTTTGAATCCATCAGGAGACATACCGCCATTAGAGCCTTTACTTGTAAATTCAACGGAGGCAATAAAGGTAGCCCCTTTCTCCATCGTATTTGTTCACATGCCATATATTGATCTCCCTGCTTGCAGATAAGACTACACAAGATGGAACTAATAGTGTGATTCCATTCAAAATTAATCAAATAAGAAATAGAATTCAGGGCAAAATATTGTATTTGATTATTTTGTTGATGAATAGAAATGCATTTTTTTTACTACTTTAAATGCAGAGTATAATGCAGGGTACAAATTCTTTTGTACTTTTAAAACAAAAGAAAACTAAACATAGAATTGAATGGACCTTTTAAGAAGCCACTATGAAAGTACTTGTTCAGTGTCAACTCCATTTGCAATTAAGTTGTCGGCAATTTGAGCTTGCAATGCTAGTCACAAATTTACCATTAATTCCTTAAAAACATAGATTACCATTAATTTGATATTTTTTTTTATTAAAAAATATTTATTATCATTTATAATAATAATTAAAGTCGAAAAACATTTATTTTCAAAAATAATTATAGTATGACGAGATGAGGTTGATTAAGTTGTAAACCTTTTACACCTGTACCACGAGAGTGCAGGTTTGAGTTTTTCCCCTCCCCAATAACCTTTTTTATTTATTTATTTGAATTTATGTAATAGTGTAATACTAATAGAGAAATAATTATAATGTATTGAAATATTGCCTGGACTAGTCAAGAAAAATTAAGGGGGTAAGAGCATCTCCAATAGGCCGGAATTGGAGACCTCCTTGACTATATTTAGGGAGCCATGATCGAAAAGTGCTCCAATAGGCTCCCTATCTCACTCCCTATTTTTAATTCCGGCCAAAGCCTCCCTAAATTTAGGGAGCCAAGACATCCTCCCTATTTTTTTATTCTCTCCCCTCAAATGAAATAGATGGTGAGGATGAGTCCACATCACTCATTTTCAATGGTCCAAATTCATTCTCCTTATTTTTTATTTAACTCAAATTCTTTTAATTTAAACATAAATAATTCATTTATTTTCCTCCATTTAATTCTTTTCCTCCATTTAAATAATTCATTTAATTCATTTAATTTAAACATAAATAATATTTTAAATTTATTTAAAAATAATAATTTTTTAATTTAAAAATAAATAAATAATAATAGGGAGCCATTTTTAGGGAGGCTTGTTGGAGTCTTCACTCCTTATATGGCTCCCTATTCCTAAAAAGTACAATTGGCTCCCTAAATCTAAGGAAAAAATAGGGAGCCTTATTGGAGATGCTCTAACAGTTTTAAATTTCTATTATAAAAATGGTAAAAAAAAAAAGAAAAAATAATAATAGAACCCTGTATTTCCCGGGTGGATACCCGAATTACAAAATCCAAGTTTTTCTCGGGTGTATTGTGTGTACCCGGTTTTGGGTACCCGGCCAGCTGGGTTTTTGCCATCGCCTATTCAACAAGTGTAAAAAACAACCTATTAAGATAAGAAGGTAAAAAACAATGGACCCCAACTAACAAGTAACAACAAACCTCACATTATTCTCAGCAATGATGTTCCAAACGTAAAGATAAAGTATGTATCCCGATTATTCTAATAGGAAATGGAAAATAAAAAAAATATTATATGGTGAGTGACGTGATGTTTACAACTCATGTGTCATGTTAATTAAGGAAAGATTTTGAGAAAAAATTTAAAAAACCTAACATTACTCATTAAAAAAACCTTAACTATTGATTTTTATTTTATTTTTTATTTTTATTTTTATTTGTGTTTATCAAAAATTATAAACAATGAAGTTACCTATTGTGATTATGATGTTTACCGAATATTATCGATAATCAAGTTATTTGGACATTGCATACAAATAAAAAATTACATTTCTTTTAGAAATGGGTCTCAACTCCCCCTCCCAACCAAGTAATTAAGGGGTCGATTGTTTTTTTCACTTAAAACTTAATGGGTTTGAATCATAATTATTAAGTTGTTTTGTTTGTTTTTTTAAGTGGTCAAACAACTTAAAATAAAAAGTAAAAAATCCTAATTTTTCACGATTTTTTACTTAATTGCAAATCAATGAATTGCATTAAATGCAATCTAAAATCTTTTCTTTCGATATTATCCCCCATATATAACATATTTCCAATTTCATCATAATTATATGTGGTATAAAAATCTTTATTTTAATATATTAATTATTTTAAATAGCTTTAAAAATAAAAAAAGAACTATAATCACTTCTTATATTGGTGTTTAATATCAATACTTTATTATGATATTAGGATGATGTATTTATATATATATATTAGAGTGTTTTGTGTGGGTTTTCGTTTTTTTTTTTATTTAAAAAAAAAAAAAAAAAAACCTTTTCTTTTCTTAGTAAATATGAAGTTTGTTTGTAATCGAAGAAGAAGATCATGATCATATGTGTTCTATATAATTGTTATTTTTGGATTCTTTTTATTCCATATTATATGTATAATTGTTTAATAAGGGTATAAATGTAAAATTGTTTATTTTCAGACAATTTTACTTTTAAAAAACAAACGTATTGACAATAAATTCAGATGTGAGGAAAAAAAAACAAACAAACATGACATTTAAGTTCATATTTCAGTCTCTATTCAGTATTTAGAAAAATTCAGGACTGTTCAATCTTCAGATGAAAAAACAAACGACCCCTAAGTCTTTTTTCCTAATTCCTCTTAAAACTTAACTTATTTCTCTTCCAATTTGATTTATGATTAGTAGCCACACCCCTTGCTACATTTATCTTTATTTGATTCAAAATCATATCTTCATTTAATAATCAATCAAAATACTATATATATATAAAAAAAAACTAAAATTTACCCATATTTTTTTTAAGAGTAATACTATACAACCTAAATGATGTGATAAGTAAGTTCTCATCACCACATACAACATGAGATGATGTGGTTAGTGAAAAAACCACTTGCTAAATTATTTGGATTGAAATTTGGGATAAATTTTTGAATTGTCTAGTATTAGTGTGTTTTTTATTACAATAATTCTTATCATTTATCCACAAATTATTACTAAATATTAATCACACATGACACGTCAGTGCAGTGACATTTTCCAAAATCCAAGACCGATTTTTTTTTTTCTTTTCAAAATATTACAATAAGTCGGGGTTTTGTGGCCGGGGTACTTGAACCCATCTTTAATTTTAGAACCCAACTTTATCTATAATGTTTGTAGTATCTATAATGTACTGCTCATGTATCCAAAAAAATATATAAATTTGTTCGAAATTGCATTTGGCAATGCCAATCTATATTATTAGAATAATGCTAGGCATGTGAGTAATATTAAGCTATCTAAAATATTTATCTAAAATCATGACCAAATATGACATGTGAGTTGTTACGATCTTGTAAATCATGAGATTATGATGTAAGTGATATGATATTAATACAATATCATTTGGACATGATTTTAGATAAATATTTTGAATAGCATAGTATTACTCATATTATTATTATTATTATTATAGATTAAACTGATTATATTATTAAAATAAAATAAATAAGAAAACAAAATAAAAGAAAAAGAAAGGCAAAAGCGACGAGCATGTCCTATATATATATAAGTCCATGCCTGCATGACCAGACACTAATGCAATTATTATCTTACTTTATTATTACACAAATCACTTGCATGTTCTTTTTTCATGGCTTCCTCCTCCCTGGCCAGCTGGCCTATCTATGGAGAAAAAAACTTCTACTTATCACATGCATGTTTGTTTGTGAAGTACATTTGCAAGAACACTTGAAATATCTTTCTATTTAAACAAAATAAAGTGCTGGGTTCTCAAAAAAAAAAAAAAAAAAAAAAAAATGAGTCTAGAGATCGAGAGAGAGATCTTGGACTGTTGGACATTTGAGTTCAATCCAGAGATGGGTTCTCATTCTTGGTTAATGGGGTTGTTGTTTTGGTTTTTTTCCATTAGCTTTGTTTGTGTGAACTCACAGGAGTCAGAGAGTAGTGTTTTCGTTGATGGGAAAACTGTGATTGGAAGAATTGATGATGATTTTATTTGCACCACTTTGGACTGGTGGCCTCCTGATAAATGTGATTATGGTACATGCAGCTGGGACAGAGCTTCTCTGCTCAATCTGGTAAAGCTTCCCTTCATATATAGTGAACTAATCAAACTTTTCATGTCATGAGATTCAAATTTTTGTGTATGATCTTTCCATAATAATAATAAATAAAAAATGGCGGACTACTTAGACTTGAACAAATTATAAAAATTTTACCATTTATTTCAAACAATGAAAATTATTCATATTTCACTAAATTTTAAATTAATAATCAAGATGGTAAGAAAATTTAGTTTTATTTATTGAATTTGATTTATTATGAGATTTTACACGTAAAAGTTTCAATTGTATAATCCTTTGATTAATTAAAATCAATTGAAAATTAAGTGATAATTTTACAAAATTTTCCATAAAAGATTCCACTTCTATATAATTATACAGAGTTGATGCATTCGGATATCTGATGTTTATTTCATGCAGGATCTTAACAACATTATATTCTTGAATGTTATAAAAGGTAAGACATTTTTTTATCGATTAATAACAACATTTTTCGAAATTACAAGCACTCTAACCTTCCGTGGTTGCCTAGAAATTTACCTTTTGGTTGATAATTCTCTACGGCTTTTTCGTTGTTGAAGATTAGATTGGACGGCACCTTGCAAGTCTTGGTTGGCAATTTGAGGGCCCAAGCTTGCACTGAACCCAAGTCCTCAAAAATCCCTCATAATTTCAAAGGGCTTAAACCCAATCCAAATAATAGTTTTATGTATGCGGGTAGGGCTTTACCCAAGCACGCAGAAAACAAGGTTTTACCCAAGCCCGCCCTTTGTCCGCAAAATAAAAAACAGTTTTATGCAATGCAAGATAAGGTCATATATGGTACAGAAGACATTAAGCAACCCTGTGTTCAATTTGCCAAAAAGGATTCAGAGATGTTTGGTTTCACTCAGGGATGTTTGCCAACGCACAGATGGGATGAACTCAATGCTTTCTTCAAGAAATCGGGTACTGACAATTTCGTTTCCTTTCTTTGTTCACCTTGAGCTTCTCGTATTAAAATTTTCATTTAATTTTCCTCGTGTAATCATGTTGAACTCAGGGCTAGGATCATTTTCGGATTAAATGCTCTCACCGGAAGGACTATACAGTCTGATGGTGCCAAAGGAGCTTGGGATTACACCAGTGCTGAATCCCTTATACGTTATACAGTCCAAAAGAACTACTCTATCCATGGTTGGGACCTCGGTAAGAACACTTTCCGTTTGTTTACGTTTATTGATACCGAATATTAAAGGTCATAGTGAAAATTTCAAACTTTGTTATATGTTGTGGGGCTGGTCAGGGAATGAATTGTGTGGAAATGGAGTTGGAACAAGAGTTGCTGCAGATCAGTATGTTTCTGATACAATCTCTCTACAAAATATAGTGCAGAATATCTATAAGGATGTGGAACCTAAGCCACTGACATTTTTTTTTTCTTTTTCTTTAGCAGTAATCATCAGCCTGGGGACATTCTTTCTTTTTGGTTTTAAGAAGATTAAGCTAATGACCCTGCATAATGTACTACATCCAGACACATGCATGTGACGCTTTACATGATACTCAAACTAATCAGGTGCCAGATTTCAAATGAATGACATCTGACCTAGAGCTAAAAACAAAAATGTACGAAACTGAAACAGTTATTTATGTGGGAAGATGAAACAGCTATTTCAATACCCATGTCATAGATTCTGCTTATTTAACTACTGCTGAAGTCGAGACATTTAAGAAACAATGGAAGACATACTCTTAAGATCATGATGCATGCACTTTTAATGCATATAGGACCAAAGATGTTTAATCATTTACTCTGGAATACCTAAAAGAATGTGCTAGTGTGATACAAAGTTAATGATCTTTTTGGGCTTACCCATGCAGCTTCCGTCAAATTTAGTTTGAGCTTCTCACTGCATCGCATGAAAATTAGAAATTAGATCTCTTTGTGATTTTTTGGGTATAGAAAATGAAAAATGAAGATGCATCTATCAGATTCTAAATGCTTTAGAATAATATTTATCCGGTTCTAAGCATGTGGAACCGGATATACCAAGATTATAATATTTTCTTTTTATACTTCCAACATGTCCTGTATGGTGAATCCGTGAATGCATAGTGAAAAATAATAATGTTAGAACGTACAGTATGGTTTCATGCACAAAGTGTTAATGCACTTTCTTGGGAAGTGCCATTAGAACGTACCATATTCAACTAAAAAACTAATAATGGTCAAAATGATACCTAAAATATGTAGGAAGCCACGACTGACAA
This sequence comes from Acer campestre, assembly GCA_954870605.1. NCBI lineage: Eukaryota > Viridiplantae > Streptophyta > Magnoliopsida > Sapindales > Sapindaceae > Acer > Acer campestre. The sequence goes on along the minus strand of OX940804.1, from coordinate 34,916,404 downwards.
GTGTAGTGACCCCAACTTCCACAAAAATGAGAATATATTATTATGGATGGACATTTAATGGATTGGTTCATTTTTTAATAGAACCGATAAAGTTTGGTTTATGAAAATATGAATTGATCCAATAAAATTTATAAATGTCAACCGATCAAAAACCAACCGAATTGGACCGGTTCGGTTCAGTCCGGTTTTTTCGGTTTTGATCATACTTAGTCAAATTCATGAGCTTTAATTATTACAAATATTTTCATATTTTAATCATTTTGAGCCTTCAACCAAATTAAAAATGAGTTTGAACAAATTGAAAATACCAGCAGTTTAAAATAATATTCAGCAAAAAAATAAAGAAATATATATACATATATATATATATATGTTGTGAATACTTTCATACTTATATAGTTTCATGGACCGTTAAACATTAAACTAGGTTTTTTTTTTTTATATATATAAATTGGATCTTGGTTCGGTTTTTGGGTTTGGGATAGCGAACTGAGAAAAAAACCGATCCAATCGGTTTTAAAAATAATGAACCGAACTGAACCAACC